>OZ030005.1:38912952-39512952 GCA_964023405.1 Apodemus agrarius | reverse complement strand
TACTTCAGGAGGACCCAGCCATACCACTCCTGGGAATATACCCAGAAGATTCACCAGCATGCAATAAGAATACATGCTCCACTATGTTCATAGCAGCCTTATATATAATAGCCAGAAGCTGGAAAGAACCCAGATGTCCCTCAACAGAGGAATGGATACAAAAAATGTGGTATATATACACAATGGAGTACTATTCAGCCATTAGAAACAATGAATTCATGAAATTCTTAGAGAAATGGATGGAGCTGGAGAACGTCATACTAAGTGAGGTGACCCAGTCTCAAAAGAATACCCATGGTATACAGTCCCTGATAAGTGGATATTAGCCTAGAAGCTTGGAACACCAAAGACATAAATCACATATCAAGTGATGTCTCACAAGAAGAAAGGAGTCGACACTGGGGCTAGAATGGACCAAAACATCATTGTGGGGGAGTACAAGAACAGTGAGGTGGGAGGATGTGGATGAGGGAGCAGGGGGAGGGAAAAGGGCATGTGGGACCTTTGGGGGTGGGGAACCAGAAAAAGGGAAATGAATTATAAATATAGAATACATCCAATAAAAAAATGAAATTGGAATGGCAGCAATTTCAAAATTTAATGAATTCACACTACATTATATAACTTGTTTTTGTGTTGAAATTTGCTAAATTAACCAGTGCTATGTAAGACTCCATTTCATCCTGAATTCAGTGCGATGGGTATAGTATCAGCTCAGGCTGTTCCACTCACCAGGTACTACTTCCACTCCATGCAAATAACAGCCTGAGACTTCTCAATTGTTCCTCAATGGTACATTAAGCATTTATTTAATTATCTAGAAACATTTTCTATTGTTATGTAAGAACTATATACTAGAAAGAGGTGATAGTCAAACTCAATATATTTAATACAAATTCAGCTCAACAAAACATTCCATCAAATATTTTAAATGAGCAAAGCATTTACATTTCTTTTGGAAAAAGTCACCCTGACAACCAAAAAACTTTACTCTCTGTATTATAAACTGTTTCACTGTCCAAGCAGTACCCCTCACTGAAGCATATGGCCCTGTGTGCCTAACTTTCTGTGGTGTTTTGAATCTAGAAAGGGATTTCTTTTTTCAGAGTGAGCACTCAATAAGTATTTTAGTAGAAGTATTAAGGAATGTATATTCTTGGTTCCTTTAAGTTTTGTGCGTGTGTGTGTGTGTGTGTGTGTGTGTGTGTGTATGCGTGTGTATGTGTGCTTGTGCAGATCTAAATGATCCTTGGAGACCAAAAGAAGCAACTAAAACACTAGACCAGGAGTTACAGGACAGCATGCTGTGAGTCATGCAACATATGTTTGTGCTGCTGTCCAGACTACCTACCTCTGGAAAGGTAACAAATGTCCTTAACCTCTGAACTGCCCTCTGTCAAGCCTCTTAGTTACTATTTACAGTGCGTTTTACCATCTGGCTTTTATTAATGCTTTCTGTATCTAGTCAGAAAGATTAGCATTATAAAGCCCAACTGTTCTGAAGGTGAATGTCTCTTCCTTATATATGTATATTTATAAGTTCAGATTACATTTTCTTTGCATGTTTTTAAAGGTTTATTTTTATCTAATTCTCTCTGTGTCTGTCTGTCTCTCTCCATCCCCATCTCTCTCAGTCTCTCTCTCTCTCTCTCTCTCTCTCTCTCTTTCTCTCTCTCTCAAACACACACACACACACACACACACACACACACAGATACCCCCCACCCTGTATGTATGTTAATGAGTATGAGTATAAATAGGTGCCTATATATATATATATATGTATATATATATATATATATATAGGCACAGGATTCCCTAGGAGGTAAAGTTATAGACTTTACTAATTAGCAACTGATACACATAGATTAATAAACAGGATATATTTTAAAATGTGGAGGTACCTTACCAGCCTAATGTTTCTGTAGTTTTCTCATGACAGAGAGTCCAAAGAAACAGGATTTCACCTTTATGTTTCTATTAATAAAATGCAAGTTTTTAAAGTTTATACAATTATTTGAAAACATAATTGTTAAATTTCATCTTGTAGAATTGGACAATAGATTAAAGTATTAAACTCAAATAAATGACATTTATCCTTATTACACTTTTCTATATATATATAATTTAATTTCTATATATATAATTTAATATATGCATATATAATTTAATTATAATTTTATCTGGACAATGTAGCAAAAATTCTTCAGTGCTCAGGGCTTGTAATAAATCAGGTCTTCCAGCTGACACAGACTCACACCAGCTCCAGCATTAACTTTGCACAAATTGAAACAGTATTCAGATTAGTGGGTGAGCTACAATGTTCATTAGACTGTGCCTTGAGGTATGAAAGCAGTAGAGGTGTTGCCTAAAAGAGGATAGTATTGAACCATGCTCTGGAGGTCATGCCAGAAGACAGGGAATGCCAGTGTGATGACAGGCACATGGAAAATGCACACTTTTGAGGACTTTTGAGAACAACCCATCTCAAGGATGCACCATGCAGTAGATCATTCTTTTCATTTTGATAAAGCCTATGGATTCTTCTCAGAAAAAACCAAAACACAAAATACAAAATCAGAACTTTTAAGATGAGATCGTCATCAAATTGTTTAAATAAGATATGAAATAGGAGTATTAGTCATTGCTCTTTCTCACAGCACCAAAGATCTTTAGAGGAATCTGCATGTAAATAAATAAATAAATAAAAATACTATTTTGATCATTTGATTTTTATATTGAAGAATAAATCCCAAGGATTGTAATATATTTATATTGCTGTCATAAATATTTTATATTTTTATACAGCTTTATAGATTTTCTGATATTTACACAGGACTATGACTGAAGGATCTCCACTGGGAGTTAATATTTTTTTTGTTGGTGGTGGGGTTTTTTTTTGTTGTTGTTGTTGTTTATTTTGTTTTTTGAGACAGGGTTTCTCTGGAGTTAATATTTTTGAGATGGGTGGGTGGTCCCAACCCTCAACTGGGAATTGTGCCTAATCTCTGGATAGGGTCTCTACAGGTTCCTGTCTAAAGGAAATGAGAGACAAAGACTAGAGCAGAGAATGAAGGAAAGGCCATCCAGAGCCTGCCCCACCTAGGGATGCATTCTGTCTGCAGACACCAAACCCAGACACTATTTCTCATGCCAAGAAGTGTTTGCTGACAGGAGCCTGGTAAGAGTACTCTGAGAGGCTTTACCAGTGTCTGATAAATATAGGATGTTCTCAACCAATCATCTGACAGAACACTGGGACCCCAATGGAGGAGTTAGGGGAAGGACTGAAGGAACTGAAGCTGTTTGCAACCCTGTGGGAAGAACAACAATATCAACCAAAGAGACCCCCTAGAGCTCCCAGACACTAAACTACCAACCAAAGTAAACACTTGGAGTAACCTATGGCTCCACTTGCAGATGTAGCAGGGAATGGCCTTGTTGGGCATCAATGGGAAGGGAGATCCTTGGTCCTGTGATGGCTTGATGCCCCAGCATAGGGGAATACTAGGATGGTAAGGCCTGTGTGGGCTGGTGGGTGGGAAGCAGCCTCATAGAAGCAGGGGGAGGAGGGAGGACGTAAGGGTTTGTAGTAGAGAAACCAGGAAGGGGGATAACATTTGAAATGTAAATAAATAAATAAATAAATAATCAATTTTCAAAAAAGGAATCCCCCATGTGGTACATACTTGTTTACTGAAGATAATTTATTAGCATTATTTCTAGAGTTTCTAATGTTAACTGAAATAATTCTTACTGTAGTCTCATTTATCTGGGAATCTTTCACTTAATAGAGCAGTGTTTTCAGGCAGTGTGTATTTTATTACCTCCATTGGAATAGCTAGAACCTTCAGGGTATGTAACAAACTGCATTTTTTCAAGATAATAAACATTATTTAATATGTTCTGATGAAATAAGAAATTGTATTTTTAAGTATAAAGCTGAAGTGAAATTCATATGTCTAAGAAAAAATCTCAAGTTTGTAGATCAGAGATCTAAATATGGTCCTACTAGATTTTATATACTGTAATATTATAATAGAATGTTCAATATTCCTCTATATACTGACATATGAGAAATTATTTATCTTAAGTTAAATATTTCCATCATTCACCAATTCATATCCTTGTAAGAGGAACACACAAATCTCTTTGTCAGCACTCTTTTTAATAATGAACCCATGTTTAGATATATTATAAAAAAATTTAAAACTGCCTTTGATCTTTTTAGATTTTTTTGAATGACATTGCAGGAAGAAGTTGATAATGGAAAATACTAAAAATACTAGATTTCCTGTCATCTTAATTCTTCAGAAACAATACTGAATATTAAATCTAGAAAATTTTCTACTTGAATGATTTGGCCTCAATCTCAAGTGACTGTCATTCAGGAGAGAAATCTTCTAAATGCTGATGTGTGAAGGTAGGTGAAACTTCACTGAGATGCTGTAACACATGCTGTGGTTTTGACACGATCTCATATTTGATCTATGGGATGCCTTCCCCTGTCTGTAGACAGATGCTAGAGTGAGATGTCATCCAGTATAGCTGAGCTGCACTGTTGCACACAGATAACTCTCTGCCCTGTTGAAGTCCCTAATTCTTGTCAGTACAGAAAGCATATGGTTCAGTTTCTTTTCTGCTGAAACATCACCACCTACACACAGAATATTACATCCGTATCAGATAAGCAGACTGTGTCCATAGACCCTTAGGACAATAGGTTTAAATATTTCAGGAGCTTCTTATACTTCTCAAAAGTGCTTTTACAAGCAGACATAATGTAAACTGATTTAGACAAAACCCATGTTTTAACAAGTTCCTCATGCAGGGATTTAAAACTTATTTGTGTTTTGAAGCATTGGAGATGAGGAATATTTGAGAAAATAGCAAAATCATTTAAAAATACGTGATTGATATTTACTTTTCATTTCGTTCTGTGATGAAATGATGATTTACACAAAAATTATGATAACATGGCATGTTCAATTAAAAGAACAAGCCAAACCTGTGGTAAACTTCCCAGAATGCTGATTAACTCAATGATTGTGGAGACTTGGACTACTCCAAGACCAGAACCAAATTATCGTGGGCTGTCTCAGCCCTCTACCCATTAGCAATGAATTGCTCTCCTCTGCAAATGAACTTAGATTCTTTCACAGTGCAGACAAACCATTTTGAAGTTACACTGTCTGCTACCCTCCTCCAATCTAAAGGCTAATAATGTAATCATATAACATCTACGACTGATAGCCAAAACTACCTCTTGCCGTAAACTGTCTACCTGATTGTTGCACAAATTTGTCTAATTTAAAGATGAATAACAAAACAGCCCAGTTACCAAGGAATAATCTAAAGCATCAAGAAAAATAAGTTATACATTATTAAGAGCAGAATTGATGAAGTTAAAGAAAAATAATCATATACTTTCAAGTGGACAAAATAAAAATTCTATATATCTTTAATGAGCTGTTACTATTGTGTGTTTTATGGAAAATGTGAATCTCTGGGAGCATAAAACCTTAACTGTCAAATTGCCACACTCTTCAAATTAGACTTTTTCACTTCTACTCTTTGGATATCTACCGTATTTTTCTTAACCCTACTCTTACTGTAGCAGCAGACAGTTACACTGCATTTAAGCATTTTTCGTTGGTTTGTTTCTTTTTCTTTCTTTCTTTCTCTCTTTCTTTCTTTCTTTTTTTTTTTTTTTTGGTTTTTCGAGACAGGGTTTCTCTGTGTAGCCCTGGCTGTCCTGGACCTTACTCTGTAGTCCAGGCTGGCCTCGAACTTAGAAATCCTCCTGCCTCTGTCTCCCAAGTGCTGGGATTAAAGGTGTGCGCTACCACCAACACAGCCCGGCTAGTTGGTTTGTTCCTATTGGGTCTCTGAGAACAATCTAGATGTCTATTCTCAGCTTTGTCATGTTTGGCCTCACTCTCAGTTTGCTCATTCAGAGAAAACATTCAACACCCACAAGATACTAAATTATCAAATTCAGCAATATTGATAGAAACCAATTCATGTATCCTAAACTCCTTGCATACATTTGGAATTCACTAACTGGTTGTCATTACCTGAAGGCATCTCTGGGAAATGAAATTCATGCCTGCCAAGTTCCTATCAGGTGCAAACAGGAAGCTGGATAAATTGAAAAGAAACAAGAGGGTTGAACTTGGGAGACAGAAAAAGAACATGTTCAACTTCGTATTTTACCTTAAATGTGTTGTGTATTATTTAACTTTCAGTTAAATTGTGGGAAACAATAAGTACAATGTTATCTATAGAGAAGACTGAGTATGAAAGCCACTGTGTCGAGGGCAGTATGTGGAGTCTATATTTCCCTGGACCATTTCATTATCATCAAGTCTAAACATTTTCAACTCTGTTTTTCCAAATGCTTGTTAAAAGGAGTAGCATCAAAGGGCTGAGTCCTGAGCATGGGGTCCCCAATAGAGGAGTTGGAGGGCAGTCTGGAGGTGCTGAGGGGGTTTACAGTCCCCTGGGGAGAATATGGATGTCAGCCACCCAGATGCTCCAGGACTGACACCCAGGTACTAAACTTCAACCAAGGGGTACACATGGTTCCAGCCAAAAATGTGGCAGAGGAATGCCGGTTTGAGGAGAGGTCCTTGGTCCGGTGAAGGCTCAATAGATGCCCCAACAAAGGGAAATCGAACTGGGGAGAGTGGATCAGGTGGAAGGGCAGGGGGTGGGAGGAACGGTTGGAGATTTTTGGGGAGGAGGGGAAACTGGAAAAGGTTTTAGCACTTGAAATGTAAATGAAATTATATTCAATAAAAGAAATAAAAAAGAAAAAGTCTGAGTCCTATTGTTAAGTACAATGAACTTTGCTTACCTCATGCAACAGGCCTCAGGACATAAGCTCTTTTCATACCTTTACTTTTTGACCTCTAACAACTGAGTTAGAGGTTCTAACATTGAATTAGGGGAGCTAGCAAACATAATGAATATAATATTACATGATCATCTGGAGAGAAAAAAGAAATAATTTTGTGATTGTTTTCTTGATACAGTTTCTCTGTGTATATAGCCCTAATTATCCTGGAACTCACTGTGTAGACCAGGCTGGCCTCAAACTCTAGGAGAACTTCCTGTCTTTGCCTGCTGAAAGTTGTATTAAAGGTATGAGAGCCACCACTGACTGCCTGAAAGACAGTATTTTTAAATGTAAAATGCATTTATTTTCTGTTTTCCCTGGTCATCACTCTCCAATTTGAAAACATTAGTGTCTACTTAGTATTATTTACACACCTTTTACTTTTCTGTATTTTTCAATTTAATTCATGATTAGGATATATTGTGACAGGAGCTTCTCTTTTCCCATTCTTTCTTTCTTCCTTCCTTCTTTTCTCGATTGTCCGTTCTTTCTTGTCCTTTCTTTCTTGTCCTTCCTTCCTTCCTTCCTTCCTTAACTTCCTTCCTTCCTTCCTTTCTTTCTTTTTTTGAGATAGGATTATACATTATAGCACTGATGATATTCTGCATACTATGCGCAGAAGTTGTCTGGCATGTTCAATGAAATTATTCCTAAGTCACCTTATGCTGAGAGTGAAAAAATTCATAGCTACCTCTGCGCAACAATAAACTTCCATCCTCAAACAATAATCTCATAGTCATTTTGTCTTACATGTCAACTTTGGTGATGAGAGTCAGGTGCTGGGGACATTTCCAGCATTGTTTTTTGACAACTGGTTTTTCTTCTGTGATAATTTTGTAGTCTTTGTAGAAAAGCTGTCTTAACCCTCATTACATTCTAAGAGATAATCCATTGGCTCTAAGTGTTCTTCAGGTTTATCTGATTGCTAACTGATATTTGTATATATTCTCAATGAATTTACCAGGATTTAAGCTTTATATCCATGAGCATAGATAAAACCTGCAAGGAGAGTAACTAAGTTACATGGAAAATGTTACTTTTCTTTAAACCATGTGGTATATCATAAGGTCTTAGAATGGTTTACATAATTACTACATATGTTTACATATATAGTAGGCTTTTCTTATAAAAGTGGATATAAGTAATCCTTTCAATAATGATGTATAGGCAGGAGTTGGAGAGATGGCTCAATGGACAAGGGAGGTATCGTGCAAGGAAGATGACTGAACTCTGGGTGCTAGGATCAACTTAAAAGCCAAAAGGGCACGAAGACACTCTTGAATTCCAGTGTGAAGTTTGAGGGAGACAGATTTGTGCTGTTCTTAACTCCAATTGACCATCCGTCAGGGCTATGTTTTCATGGTTAACCTAACCCATAGCAGCTTCTCTCTCTTCCTTTGCTTTCTTCTCTCTCTGCGGGTTCTCCCCCAACCCATAAGGCCCAGGAACACTAAAGCCTGACTATGTCTCTTTTGTCTAGCTACTGGCTGTTGGCATCATTATTTACCAGTCAAAAATAACTTGGGGTCAAGGTCAAATAGAGGCAGTTAAGTTTACATATAGACTCTCTTGTCTCTGGGGCACAGCAAAGGACCAAACCTCAACAGCCTCTGTGTGAGGTATCTGATGGACACACAGAGTTACATTGATATAGTGTTCATGATGTTTTATATGGTTTTAAAATTACCACTATTTACTCTGTAGCCAATTAGAAAAGATAATGCCTTGAAAAGAGACAATATTCTGTAACTTTTCAGTTTGTAGTTTGCTGTGAGTGCAGGTAGAATTCCAAAGAGGAACCTCTGTCGTGATGGAATTATTGGCTTTAAATTTAACAATTCTTCTCATTTTACAAGCTTACACTCTCTCAGAAATGTGACTGTATCGATCCTTATGGCTGCTCACAGGAACACTAAATGGCTATTAAAATGCTAAGTGGGTCTTGTTCTAGCAAATGATCATCACAGCTTAGGGGCAAATGAATATGATCTGAACAGAGGAACAGATTTGTATCCCTTTCCCAGTTAGGAAGATTGACAGGAGGATTCAACTCCGGTGCGATTACTTCCTTGCCTATGGACATGATTATGCCAACCTGGACAAAGACCAGGAAGGGATGGAAGATCCATGGGTTCCTCGAGGGAGCACAATTTGTCTGAAACAGAAATCTTAGCAACCTCCTTCAGTAATTCTCTTATTCCCCTCTCTGTGTTTTTGGAAACCAGAAACAAATGGTATGACTCTGTATACAGCAAATAGAAAATTTTAAGAGCTGTGTTTCTATGCCCCTATCTCAGCACAGTTGGTACATGAGCATCAATGCAAGAATGTTGGCCTGTGACCAACAAAGTGAAAGAAAGTTTTGTTATGAGTATAGGCAGCATAGCAAAATGTAAGGAGAGCTTGAAGCACATGCAGTCTAGGGAATAAGCATTGAAGTCACCAAATTTATCCCAGGTCCTTGTCTAGTGAGAAGGGGTGTTCATGGACTTTGTCACAGTAGAATCCCAAAAGCAAAGGACTCATATGCTGTTCCTTGCATTGCCAATTTCATGTAAACTTTTTTTTACATTGTTTAAGGTTGTCTTTATTATTCAATTGTTAATTCTGTACCAACAGAGATATGTGTACTCGACAGTTATTGATATTGTAATCCTTAGGGTTCATCACCTGCCTCAGTATTTTCTAAACATAGACCTTCCTCATTTGCTTGCTTATTGGTTTAATAAAGAGCTAACAACAAATAGCTAGACAGGAAAGAGAAGGTGGGACTTTTGGGCTGAGAGGATTTATGGCAGAAGAATCAAGTTTGGGAGATTCATCAGCAGGACATGGTGGAATCCAGAAATTCCTAGAGGGAATGGGGCTTAACAGGCCACATGGCAGGACATACTCCAGAATTAGTCAGAATAGAATAGTGAGAGATTGATAAGATAAGGGCTAAGTTATAATAAAAATCAATAAATCTGTGTCATTATTCATATGCTGGGGGGGGTACAAAAACTCCTGCTACTTGGCTAACAGCTCAAAGAGAGGTTTGCTGTGCTTGGGACTGCGAGTTGCTGGAGCGCTATTTTCTGTTTCAGCAGCTGAATGCTGCCTATCCGGAGGGAAGTACAACACTGTGCATCTCAGCTCATGGTTCCAAATTTCCTTTTATCCTGAAATGTGACTTGAGCCTAATATTAGTGAGATGATAAGTGCACTGCTTGTGAGGATCCTCATTTTGTTAATGTGATAAAGATCCTCATCGGTACACATGTGCATGGTAAATGATACTATCATGACAAATCATAATCCCTTAACGTAACACTGCAGATATGCGGTCACGTCCTTTGGAAGGCCCAAATTGCGGCATGGACAGAAATTGACAAGCTCCATCTCATCCTGGATTGTGTGACTTTGCTGTTGAGACTGAGAAAAAACCCCAAGCATCCATAACTCTGATTATGGGATGATTGCTGCTAGGTAGTGCAAATGACTGACAGGAAGAAGAAAACCACCAGAATGCTCTCAAATGAGGCAGGTGTGAGATTCCTAGAGACATAAGCATGATTTCTAGAGATCAGAATGAGGAATTACAACTGAAGCTCATAACACAGAGGGTTAGGAAGCACTTGGTAATCAGGACTGCTGTTTATGGGATGTGCAACTTGTTAAAGGAAAAAAAAAAAAACGTTCCACAAACCAACATCTCTTTTTGTTATGGGGCTACAATGATTTCAGAAGCTTATAAAGCCTCACTATACCACACTATATGAGTTATAAACCTGACTTAGTTTAGACATTTAAAATAGTGTTTTAAAAATATTTCAGGAAAGCATATGATGTATATTTTGCTGAAAAAGAAAATTTTGATGATTATGACATAGTCTGAAAATGATGAATTTCATACTTAAAATAAACAAAAAATATGGCATGAAATAAAAGTTTTGAGCACTTTAATAGCCTATCCCCTCAGTAAAACACTGAAGATGGGGCCACATCCTGGAGAGGCTCCTAAGGAAGGGTTGATGATAGTCCTTTATCTCCCTACATTGCTGCCCATGAGACAAGGAAAAAGAGCTTAGCCTAAAGAAACTTTCCTAGGACACTGATTTCTGGGGAGATATACTCCTTAATTTGAACTAACATGTAAGCAGCTGTCAATTTCTTTTGTATTAAATAAGAAGGAAGGCCTGAGTATAAATAATGCATGTTTTGTCAAAGACAACAATTTTTCCAGATTTATTTCATATGTTAAATATCTGGGTGGGAGAGGGGTCAGGGAGGGGAAATGGGAATATTATCAGGTATTGAGGACAGCAGGAATGAAGACCTGAAGTCTAACCTACCTCAGGAATTAGACAGTGGAGGGACCTCTAGAGTGTGCCAAAGACCTGGAAGGTAAGAGGCTCTTGGAACTCAAAGAGATGAACTTTAGATGAAATGCCCAACAAGGAGGAGAGGAAACTTGTACAGTCTACCTGCAGTAGAAAAACAGTGGAGGGATGGGTTTGCCATCGATAGTCAAAAACTCTGACCCATAATTGTTTATGTCTAAAGAAACTGCAGGGAAAAAATGGAGAAGAGCACGAGGGAAAGGTGATCCAGTGAAAGGCCCAAATTGGGACCCAGCTCAAAGGGAGTATCCAAGGCCTGACACTACTTCTGATACTATGGTGTGCTTATAGACAGACAGCCTCAAAATGGCTGCCCTCCAAGAGGCCCAACAAGCAGCTGACTGAGACAGAAGCAGATATTATACCCAACTAGTAGACTGAAGCCAGTGACCCATGTGGTTGAATTAGGGAAAAGCTGCAAGAAGCTGAGGAGGAGGGTGACTCCACAGGAAGAACAGAAGTCTCAAATAACCTGGACCCCTGAGATCTCTCAGACATTAAGCCACCAAGCAGGCAGCATATATTAGCTAAAATGAAGCTCTAGACACACAAAAACAGATGACAACCTGGTGAGGCCTCAGTTAGAGAAGATGCACATTACTGGAGAGGCTTAAGGCCTCAGGGAGTAGGGAGATCTGGTGGGGTGGGGGTTGAGGATGGGGACATTCTCTTGGAGATCGGATGAGGCACAGGCAGAGGGTAGACCTGGAGGAGGATAAAGACTGTACCATAAAAAATATATTAAAGATATTTTCTTTTAAAACGGCATGAAAGTAGAAAATGAACTTTTTGGAAAAAGGAAGAACAAGAGGAAATGGAGCAACAAAATTATCTAGGGGAATAAGAGCTTAATAGGGTGAAGGTGAACTAAGTACATTGTATAGATAAGCACATGTCATGCTGAAAACATTGCTTTGTATAGTCAATAAATAATAATATAAAGGGTAAAGGGAAAACACTCTGAATTATTTTATTTTAAACCTAGATAAAAAATAGGTAAATCTCTCCAGGAAGCAAGTTGTACTGAGATCTGATGTTCTGCATGCTGCAATTGCATCTGATCACTTTACAGTATAATTACTCTAAATTTCTCTAACACAGGTTCTTCATCTCAATCCTCTTAGAAAGATTATCGGAACAATCCTATGACTATGCACACCCTTAGTGTATTCATATGCTCTCAGGAATAGTGCCATTTCTACATTGAGTAAGTGCATTTTCCTCCGTGATTTGAACAACTACTTTTAGAATCATCGGCGAATATATCAACTGAACTAAGTATGTGGAGGGGTTGTGAAAGATCACTGAACACTGTGTCTCAGGAGACATGTGGTCACAAAAGAACTAGATAAGCCAAGTTATAATGATGAATAGCAGAAACAATGGATTAAGCAGGGCACAGCTCAGGTGGTTATTAAGCCTCCTGAGAACCGGGGTTCAAGATCATATGCAGAGAGTTCACACATCTCCATTTACTGAGGACCATTGGTACTGCCCTTGGGATAAATGAATGCAGTAACCCAATACACAAGTAGCTCTTGGAAATCCAAAGTCTGAAAATAATCTTTATATATCTAAATAGTAACATACTAAAACAGCATAAAAGTAGCCTTAAGATATTGCAGTTCAAATAATCTGAACATGAATCATGATCAGAATTCCATCCCTTCCCACAGGCATGCTTGCCATTAGAGCCTGTCTGGATATAGGAGAGTGGGGATAAAGCTATCTTCAGAAAGGAAAGACAGAAAGTGAATGCCAGAAAATGGGAGACACTATGGTTCCAACTGACAAACAAGGTGGCTGTAGCTACTTCCTTGGCCACTCACAGCAGGCTGAGACACACACTCCTCAGTTTATGAAGAATCTAGAAAACTCTGGCCCAACATCCTCAGAGATGGATACTAGAGGAAAAACTCAAAAGAGACCAGTGGAATGAGTAGAGGAAGCCATGGCAGATGGCTGGCTGCAAAGTAAAAATAAAACAAGAGGCAGAGCTTCACTGTATGTGACAGGCACAGAAAGGATAATGAGGTTATTGATTGTTTAACATAAAGAGGACCAAGTGCATACTGGGAAAAATGTACATCTGATGTGTTCACCGTCCAGGTTAAACTCATTCCATTTTAAATTATGGTATTGTCTAGTCAGGGGTAGCACCAAAAGTGTATTTTTCTGATTAGTTTTCTTTCCTTTTCTACGTAAGACAAAAGATTTTATAAAATAAACATAATTTAAAGAATATGAAAGAATTACATTTTCCTTGAAGATCACTCAAGGAATCTGTAATGTAGATGTAAGTAAAATGATAAAACCACATTTTAAAACTATTTGTAAATGTTATCTTTTTCTCGAGGAAACAAAAATAACTTGCTAGCTGCTCTCTGACCATGACTACCTAAGCACACAGATGAGGCCAGGACAGGTGGGCTGAGAGGTCCCTCAGACAGGTTCCCTGCCTGCCTCTGAAGGGCATAGATGTGTCATGATATTTTGATTAACCATAAAAGAGTATAAACCCACTTTAATTTTTCATTTCATCATTAGAGAACTATGCTCTGAAACTTGAGACATTAAATTGTGGGGAAAAAACAGCAAAAAATAAGTAACAAAATGATGCTTCATCCACAAAATATTTTCTGCAAAGTTACCTATTTGTCTTCCTTTATTCACTTTTATACCAAGATCAAAACAGAGTTTTCATACACCAAAGTAAATTAGCTATAGATAGCCTCACACAATCTGGTTATGGAAAAAAGACATGAAGCACTTTCTATGCACTGATAAGGTGTTGAGCATTTTTCATGAAGATATTGCTAAAATTGTGATTTAAATTTGTTTGGACTTTTAAATAATTCTACTACTCATAAAAGCTGTTCATTTTCACTCAGTTAATGATCCTGCAGGCAGGGGTGGTGGTGAGGGCTAACCCAAATTCAAGATTCTCTCTGATGAATACTGTGGTACAAACCTGTTTCTTTGCCAATACAAAGACTCTGTCTTGAAAAGCATGAAAGTCAGAAGAGAATGCAGATGCCAAGACAGCCTTTTCCTGATAAGATAAGGGAACTAATGTAGATAGAAAAGAATATACCCCAGAGAACAAACAGGATTACAGAAGCTCATCTAGGAGACTCAGTGATCCTGAGGGGCTGAGGACAAATTTGAGTTGCTTCAGTACCTCTAAAAAGTTTAGGTTCAGAATTAACCACCAAAATATAAGAATGTAACCAGTTGACTTGATTCTAAAGACAAAAATATAACTATTCTGTTATGAGGTTTTGGGATGTTGTACCACTCAAAGGTTCTTGTTGCCAAGCCTGATGACCAGATATCTATTGATCCCACTATCCCACGTGTTTGAAGGAGAGAATTGACTCTCCTAATTTTACTCCCACACCCACATACTTGCCATGGTATCTGTGCCCAAACATGCACATGCATCCACACACAAAACACATATATGGACATATAAAATAATAAATGTGGAAAATAACTGGAATTCTTTGATTATGGTAATGTGATCCTTTGACAAAAGTGAAGAGATCTCCAAAAGGATGCCTAACCTTAGAATGGAATTGTCAGGTTTGCACACTATTTTACAGAAGTAAAATCAAGGACTTGGATGCCAATTAGTTTTATACATCAGAAAAATTCTGGGTTGTATAAAACCACCAGGCATTACCGAGGACTGCCCTAATTCAGTCTCACAGACTGGCCAGCTATAGCAAGGACAATGTCTATTATTCAGCATGATGAACATAGGAAACATTTTGGACATGCCTGTTCGTATGATTCAATGAATCTGAAAGCTGTATTTCACTTACTCTTACAGAATGTCTCAGAGGAAAGCTTACCAAAAAGTCAGTGTATGTTGTGTTCCTTAAATAATTCATCCTCTGAGCACCTTGATACCTGGCCTTTAGTTTACAATAAATGAGGTCTCTGGAACTTTATGTCTGAAAAAATTTCAATACACTTGAACCTGAAGACATTTGATAAACACAGAACCTGTGATGGATGCCGAACATCTGCTTTTAGTTCCACAGACAAGTCATTTAACCTCCTTAAACCTTAAAGATAGGAATAAATTGTTCCCTGGGTGATTTCACCCGCTGGAACACCTGTTTTTGAGATAATGCCTATGAAACCGAGTCAACGTCTCACTATAAATCAATTTACTGGACCTCTTGACCATAAAGCTGAAAATAGAACAGATGACAAAACAGAAGTGGGGTTGGTGGCAAAGATCTAAGGTTTCACAGATACAGGGGAGAGAAACCGGGGTCACCAGCAATAATTCAGCCACCTCTCCCAAGCTCAAGCCTTTGAGTAAATTTCTCAACTTCTCTTTTTAAGTAACATTTTTTAGCTAAAATGATATAATCATAACAGCCTTATCAAATTCAGCAACAGATTAAGTGAAGAAATTTTTACAAGGGAACCATTGGCACACACTAAGATATCACATGCTCTACAGTCAGTCCTGGATATATCTAAGTTCCTAACACTTACTTCCTTTCTTTGAATCTTCCTTCCTCTTCACTCTGCTGAAGATTGTTTCTTCTATTTTTATTGGATATTTGATTTATTTACATTTCTAATGTTATCTTATTCCTGGGTCTCCTGTCCAGAAAACCCCTATTCCATCTCCAATTGCTTCTGTAAGGGTGCTTCCCCACCCCCACCCCCCAAAAAAAAAAACAACACTCCAGTCTCCCCACCCTGGGATTTCCCTATATTGGGACATAGAGCCTACACAGGTCCAAGGGCCCATCCTCCTATTGATGTCCAGCAAGGCATCCTCAGCTACATAGGCATCTGTAGCCATGGCTCCCACCGTGTATATCCTTTGGTTTAGTCGCTGGGAGTTCTGAGGGATCTAGTTAGTTGATTCTTGTTCTTCCTAGGGAGCTGTAAACTGCGTCAGCTACTTCAGTCCTTTCTCTGACTGAGCACTGGGGACTCCATGCTCAGTCTAATGGTTGGCAATATTTGTCAGGCTCTAGCAGAGCCTCTCAGACGACATCCATATCAGTTTCCTATCATCAAGCACTTTTTAGCATTCACAGTAGTGTCTCGGTTTAGTGTCTGTATATGGGATGGATCCCCAGGGAGATAGTCTCTGGGTGGACTTTCCTTCAGTCTCTGCTCCATATTTTGTCACTCTACCTCCATCCATGACTATTTCCCCCCCTTCTAAGGACTGAAGCACCCACACTTTGGTTTTCCTTCTAATTGAGCTTCATGTGATCTGTGGATTATATCTTGGGCATTCCAATTTCGGGGCTAATATCCACTTATCGGTGAGTGAATAACATGCGTGCTCTTTTGTGACTTGGTTGCCTCACTCAGAATGATATTTTCTAGTTCTATCCATTTGCCTATGTATTTCATGAAGTCATTGTCTATAATAACTGCATAGTATTCCAGCATATAAATGTAGCACATTTTCTGTATCCATTCCTCTGTTGAAGGACATCTGGGTTCTTTTCAGCTTCTGACTTTTATAAATAAGGCTGCTATGAATATAGTGGAGCATATATCCATGCTAAAGGTTGGAACATTTTTTGGGTATATGTCCAGGAGTGGTGCAGCTGGGTCCTCTGGAAGTACTATGTCCAATTTTCTGAGGAGCTGACAAACATTTCCAGAGTGATTGTACCAGCTTGCAATCCCACCAACAATGGAGAATTATCTTTTCTCCACATCCTTACCCATATCTGCTGTCACCTGAGTTTTTGATCTTAGGCATTCTGACTGGTGTGAAGTGGAATCTCAGGGTTATTTTGATTTGAATTTCCCTGATGACTAAGGATGTTTAACATTTCTTTATGTGCTTCTTGGCCATTCGATATTTCTCACTTGAAAATTCTTTAACTCTGTACCCTGTTTTTAATAAGGTTATTTGGTTCTCTGGAATCTAACTTTTTGAGTTCTTTGTATGTATTGGATATTAGCCCTCTATTGAATTTAATATTGGTAAAGATCTTTTCCTAATCTGCTGGTTGGTGGTTTGTCCTATCGACTGTATCCCTTGTCTTATAGAAGCTTTGCAATGTTATGAGGTCCCATTTGCAATACTTGAAAGTTCTAGCTAGAGCAATTTGACCACAAAAGGATATAAAAAGGATGTAAATTGAAAAGGAAGTTGTCAAAATATCACTATTTGCAGATGATATGATATTATAATTTAAGTGACCCCAAAAATTCTACCAGAGAATACTTAAACCTGATGACTGGACACATAAACCAAGGTGACTGGACATAAAATTAACCCAAACAAAGTAGTAGCCTTCCTCTACTCAAAGGATAATCAGACTGAGAAAGATATTAGGGAAAGACACCCTCCACAATAATCATAAGCAATAGAAAATACCTTGCTGTGACTCTAACCAAGAAAGTGAAAAATCTGTAAGAAAAGAAATTCACGTTTCAGAAGAAATAAATTGAAGAAGATTTCAGAAGATAAAAAGATCTCCTGTGCTCATGGATTGGCAGGATTAATATATTAAAAATGGCCATTTTGCTGAAAGCAATCTACATATCCAATGTAATCCCCATCAAAATTCCAATACAATTCTTCATAGAGTAAGATAGAGCAATTTTCAAAATCATTTAGAAAAACAATAAACCCAGGAAAGTGAAAAACTATTCTCAACAGTAAAAGAACTTCTGAGGGAATTATCATCCCTGATTTCAAGCTGTATTATAGAGCAATAGTGATAATAACTCCATGGTATTGGTACAAAGACAGGCAGGTAGGTCAATGGAATAGAATTGAAGACCCAGAAATGAGCCCACACACCTATGTTCACTTGATCTTTGACAAGGAGCTAAAAACACCCAGTGGAAAAAAGACTGCATTTCAACAAATGGTGCTATTTCAATATTTCAATATTTTCCATATGTCTGAGGCAAATGTCTGACTCAATGTTCTGATTATTATCCAAGATACAAATACCTTCTGTCCTTTAGTAGATAATTTATTTAGGGTGAAGATTGATTTCAGAAATAGTTATAGTAACACTAACTCTAAAAATTAAAAAAATGTGGTCTTTTATATCTTTTTCAATTACATTGAAATAATTTACACTATAAATCTATTAACAATATGATATTCTTTAATATGAAAATTTGCATGATAGTTATTGATCATGAATAACTGAAATTTTACTAGTTCACATAATCAAAATAAATGTCCAATATTCTATTCTTATGTCTTCTGGTCAATATGTAAAAGTAAAGATATTTTAATAAGAACTACTTTAAAAAGAAATTGTTTTAGTTGCCAGAGTGTGTAAAACTTCCAATAAAATAGGTTAAAACCCTCCATGCTTTTTGTTGTAATCCAGATTTAATTGTAAAAAAGCATTTTGGACTTTCTACTGAACAAAGTATTGTGGTTTTTGAATGTCTATAAAGAAAGAAATTGTAAAACACATAATAAAATGAAGTCATTTGTTTCTCAGAATCTTGGGGACTATGTCTCCCAGAAGATTGGAGAGGCAATTCTTTAATCTCTGTAGGTAATTTAATTACATAAAAAGGAACATAGTTCCTTTGCCCTCAGACTTCAAAACATATATGCTAAGAATCCAATATATTTTAGAATATCACATAAATAGAATATCTATTAACTTTTCAATTACTGTCATAATAGATAAAAGTGTTATTAAAATTAGAAATTTCAAACATTGAGATTGTCATGCTTTCAGTACAAGAAAAATAAGTTGAACTTCTAGGGAAATCACCATCTCTAACCTCAAGCTGTATTATAAAGCAATAGTGATAAAAACTGCATGGTATTAGTATAGAGACAGGCAGATAGGTCAATGGAATTGAATTGAAGACCCAGAAATTAACCCACACACCTATGGTCACTTGATATTTGACAAATTTGCTAAAACCATCCAGTGAAAAAAAGACAGCATTTTCAACAAATGGTGCTGTTTCAACTGGCAGTCAACATACAGAAGAATGCAAATTGGTACAATCTCTCCCTTCTTTTAATTATTTTTTTACACTCCATACTTTATTACCCTTGCCAGTCCTCCTACTGTTCCAAATCCTATTCCTCCTTCTCACCGCCCCTGTCTCCACATGGATGTCCCCACACCCTACCCAGAAGGGACCTCTAAACTCCCTGGTGCTTCTAGTCTCTTGAGGGCTAGATGCATCATCTCTATGTGAATGAATACAGACTGGGAAGTCCTCTACTGTATATGTGTTGGGGACTTCATATCAGCTGGTATGTGCTGCCTGTTTGGTGGTCCAGTGTTTGAGGGATCTCAGGTCTCCAGATTAACTGAGACTGCTGGTCCTCCTACAGCATCACCCTTCTCCTCAGCATCTTTCTGCCATCCATTGTAGACAACAGGGGTCAGCAGCTTCTGTCCAATGGTTGGGTGAAAATATCTGCATCTGACTCTTTCAGCTACTTATTGTGTATTCTGGAGTGTTGTCATAATAGGTCTCTTTTTTGTGTGCTCCATAGCCTGAGTAATAGTGTCAGACCTTGGACCTCCTCTTGACCTCGATCCCACTTGGACCTGCTGCTGGAAATTCTTTTCCTCGGGCTTCTCTCCTTTTCTATCCCTGTAATTCTTTTAGACAGGGACAATTTTGGGTCAGAGTTGTGACTGCAGAATGAACCCCTCTTCCCTCATTTGATGCCCTATTTTCTTACTGAAAGTGAAGCAGCCTCACAGGGGATCTTATAGACACTTGACCTTTAACAAAGAACCCAAAAATATACAATGGAAAAAAGAAAGCATCTTCAATAAATAATGCTGGTCTAATTGGCTATCTGTATGTATAAAAGTGAAAATAGATCTATATTTTGCCACCTTGCAGAAAGTTCAAGTCCAAGTGAATCAAGAACCTCAACATAAAACCAGATACACTTAATCTAATAGAAGAGAAAGTAAAAGAGTCTTGAACACATTGGGGAATTTCCTAAACAAAACTCCAATGGTTCCAGCTCTAAGAACAAGAATTGATAAACGGGACCTCATGAAACTAGGAAGTTTCTTTAAGAAAGGGACATAGTCAATCAGACAACCTACAGATTGGGGAAAAAAATCATCACTAACCCCACATCTAATAGAAGGCTAATATCCACAATTTATAAAGAACTCAAGAAGCTAATCATCAAAATACAAAACAACCCAATCAAAAAATGGGGTATAGAGCTAAACCAAGATTTCACAACTAAGGAATCTCAGATAGTTGAGAAGCTCCCAAGGAAATGCTCCAAGTCCTTAGTAATCAGAGAAATGCAAATCAAAATAACCCTGAGATTCCACCTTGCACAAATCAAATGACTGAGATCAAAACCACAGGTGACAACACATGTTGGAGAGGATGTGGAGAACAAGGAACACTCTTGCATTGCGGGTGGATTGCAAACTAGTAAAACCACTCTGGAAATCAATATGGAAGTTTCTCAGAAACTTGGAAATAGATCTACCCAAAGACCCAGCAATGCTGCTCTTGGAAATATACCCAAAAGATGCCCTACCTTGCCACAAAGGCACATGTTCCACTATGTTCATAGTAACCTTATTTGTGATAGCCAGAAGCTGAAAAAAACATAGATGTCCTAAGAGAGAAAAATGGATACAAAATATGTGGTTGGTTTACACAATAAAATACTACACAGCTATTAAGAATGAGGACATCCTGAGTTTTGCAGGCAAATAGATGCAGCTAGAAAATATCATCCTGAAGGAGGTAATTCAAACCCAAAAGCACTTGCATGGTATGTACTCACAAATCAGTAGATATTAACCACAGAACTCAAAAAAAAAAAAAAAGATCCATTCTTAACTCCTTATACAAAGCTCAAGTCCAAGTGGATCAAGGACCTCCATATAAAATCAGGTTCACTAAAACTAATAGAATAGAAATTGGCAAAGAGCCTTGAGCAGATGGGCATAGGGGAAATTTTCATTAACAGAACACTAACAGCTTATGCTCTTAGATCAACAGTCTACAAATGAAACCTCATAAAAATTCAAACCTTCTATAAGGAAAGGACACTGTTAAAATATCAAAATGTCAAAAATGTACAAAATGACAACCAACAGATTGCAAAATATATTTAATGATCCTACATCCAACAGAGGGCTAATATCCAAAATATACAAATTCATAAAGTTAGACTCCAAAGAACCAAATAACCCTATTAAAAATGGGATAAAGAGGTAAACAACGAATTCTCAAGTGAAGGATATTAGTTGGCCCAGAAGCACATAAAGAAATGTTCAACATCCTTAGTCATCAAGGAAATGCAGATCAAAACAACACTGAGACTTCATCTACCACAAACCAGTCAGAATGGCTAAGATCAAAAACTCAGGTGACAGCAGATGCTGGTGAGGATGTGGAGAAAAAGGAAAGTTCTACTGCTGGTAGGATTGCAAGCTGGTACAACCACTCTGGAAATCAGTATGGTGTTTCCTCAGAAAATTGGACAAAGTACTTCCTGTGGACCCAGCTATACCACTTCTGGACGTATACTCAAAAGATGGTACAACCATTAACATGGACACATGCTCCACTATGTTCATAGCAGCCTTATTTATAGTAGTTAGAAGCCTGAAAGAATCAACGTGCCCTTCAACAGAGGAATGAATATAGTAAATGTACACTTATATGTTGGAATACTACACAGCTATTACAAACAATGACTTCAAGAAATACAGAGGCAACTGAATAGAACTAGAAAATATCATCCTGAGTGAGGTAACATAGTCATAAAGGAACACACATGTTATTCCCTCACTGATAAGTGGCTATTAGCTCCAAAACTCAGAATACCCAAGATACTATTCACAGAGCACATGAAGCTCAAGATGAAAGAAGACCAAAGTATATGTGCTTCAGTCCTTAGAAGGGGGAAAATAGTCATGTGAGGAAAGACAGAGACAAAGTATGGAGCAGAGACTGAAGGAAAGTCCATTCAGAGACTGTTCCACCTGGGGATACATCCCATATATAATGGCCAAATCCAGACACTGTTGTGGATGCCAAGAGTGCTTGCTGACAGGAGTCTGATATAGCTGTCTCCTCAGAGACTGCCAAAGCCTGACAAATAAAGAGGACACTCACAGGTCAACTTTGGACTAAGCAAGGGGTCCCCAATGAAGGAGTTAGGGACAGGACTGAAGGAGGTGAAGGCAGTTTTAACCCCACAGGAAGAACAACAATATCAATCAAGCAGAACCCCTAGAGCTCCAAGGGACTAAACTACCAACCAAGAAGTAGACATGGAGGGACCCATGGCAGCATATGTAGCAGAGGATGGCCTTATTGAGCATCAATAGGAGGAGAGGCCCTTGGACCTGTGAAGGCTCCAGGTCCCAATATAGGTGAATTCAACTGCAGGGAGTTGGGAGGGGGTGGATGGATGGGGAACACCCTCATAGAAGCAGAGGAAGGGGGGTGGGGTAGAGGATTTCAGGGGTAACTGGGAAACTGGATAACATTTTAAATGTAAATAAAGAAAAGATTCATTAAAAATAAGAGTAAAAAAAGAAAGAAAAATAAACCTATGTTCATAACCTGGCAGCTTTGACATTCCAGCTGTAATCTCAGTACTTTAAAATCTCCATGTCTTAGGGCGCTGTTCATTTTTGCATGCTCTGGCAGAGCGCTCATTTCCTGTGTTTCCAGTTACCATGTGCCTCCAGTTCCTGGCTCCCAGAGGCCTTCCTTTATTTCAAAGTCTGATCCTTGTGTCTCTTAGACAATCTTCTTACACATTCCAGCCAGGAAAATGTGTCACTGCTGTGAACAAAATGTTTATGTTGAGAATCGTAGACAAAATATGATTCTTTCCAATATTTGGTAGTCACATCTAAAATTCCCCTTTGCTTGTTAAAATACCATATCTACAGGCTCCACAGATTAGAGCACAGACATTGGTGGGATCCAGCAGTCTACTTGCCTCTCTGACCTTTAAAATTTACTGTTCCCATTATTGGATTTTTTGTGATTGATGTGCACACTTGATGTCTTAGCCACAGTGCCTCAGGGAATTTCTTGTTATCTCCAGGGTATTTTTCTCAGTGTGCTTTCTCACATGCCTCCTCTATTTAATTCACCTATAATTATTTCTATTAATTATAGATACTTCTATTTTAAAGTTATTTTTGTTTGAATCATATGAACATCTTTACTTCAACACAGACTAGAACATGTAGGTTGCTATTACACATACAGTGCATCTAATATTTACATGAATATGTTTAGCTAAAGTAGGGACTGGAGGCTATCTGAGGGACACACCAAAGGATTTTATACAGAAAAATTTTATCCAAACAATGAAAACATAAAGTGATATTGTTCCATAAAATATGAATGTCTGGATGTTAGCAGCTGTCTCCTTATAGATGTAGGATATTGTGAATGATTTTTCTTTAAATAAAGAAGCAGTCCTGTTATTCTTTTTTATGAGATATATCCTTTACGTACATTTCAAATGTTGTCCCCTTTCCTGGTTCCCCCCTTCTCCCGAAAATCCCATTAGCCATCTCCCCTTCCCCAATCAACCCTCCCCCACTTCCATGTCCTGGTTTTCTTTTACACTATGGTATCATGGCATCAAGTCTTTCCATGACCAAAAGCCTCTCCTCCATGTGGTGTCTAACAAGACCATCCTCTGCTGCCTATGAGCTTGGAGCCATGGGTAACTCCATGTGTACTCTTTGGTTAATGGTTTTGTCCCTGGAAGCTCTGGGAGTACTGGGAGACTCATATTTTTGTTCAGCTCCTTGGGTCCTTTCTCTCTCTCTCTCTCTCTCTCTCTCTCTATATATATATATATATATATATATATATATATATATATATGTGTGTGTGTGTGTGTGTGTGTGTGTGTGTGTGTGTGTATTCCATATGTCATTTATGTTTCCCTGATCGGTCCATTGGGGAGAGTGAGTGTTGAAGTCACCCACAATTATTGTGTGAGGTGCAATGTGTGCTTTGATCTTTAGTAAAGTTTCTTTTAAGAATGAAGATTCCCTTTCATTTGAAGCATAGATGTTCAGAATTATTGGGTAAGATAATACAATTTTTTGAATAGTAAAGTAAGAAGAACCATAAAAATAAAGAATAAATAAAATGTGTTTGATAGATAAAGTATAAAACCCTAAGTGAAGCTTCATGATTAGAGAATGACCATTGCAACTCTATAGGATTTGACTAAACTGTGGCAAGTTAGGAAATTGGTGTTTGATTGGATTCCTTAAACTGTTTACTGTATTTTGTATTATAACTACATTACAATGAATTAATTTATTAAAATAACAATATAATATCACTTACATATTCAAGTTATCAAGATTATTTCAGTTCGACACTAACTTTGACAATGTTAATTGTATATGGAAAACATTTATTTCTTCTAAATCTATGAATTTCCACATGCACAGCCCATAACTTATCATTCAGCAGCTCAAGACATTCATGCTTGGTTTTCTGAAGCTCTTTCTGTTTACAGCCTCCTACTGTGTTCTCTGTTGTAGACACTCCACCTGAACCAGCTACCAGGGTCATTACTGATAAGCTGATGCCCTGAAACTTACAATTTACATGTAAATGGTGTTGGTTAGCATGTGGTCATCTTATCTCCTAGAACTTATTTAATATAAGAATTAGTGAAGGAACTAGAGCAACCATCTAGAGTGTGCGATTAGGACTTCAGTTCTCACCATAATGTCTATTCATACTTAGTAGCAGGAGAGTTCCAGGCTGCAGCTTAATTGATCAAGAAAATAAAGCTTAATAAAATGTTGCATTAGCACTATTAATCTTTTTCTCCTGGTATTACTGACTGATGGTTGCAATACAACTGAGATGTTTATGAGGATTTCAACTTATATATGTTTTTGTATAAATACAACATGAAAAATGAATCCACTGGAAAAGGGAAGTTAATGATTTGTTTGTTGATTTTTTTTTCCTTTTTTAATCTATCTAATGAAAATAAGAAATATTTTTGGTTCCTTTGGAAAACAATTTTGTAACACATATTAACATCTATAAGATGATATATTCCAGATGTTAAAATCCTTGATAGACCAACATACATTAGTTTTATAGCTATTGTGATTAAATAGTTGGAACTTAATTGATCATGATTGTGCATACACATCCTTAATTCCAGCATTTAGGAGACAAAGACAAGCTTGTAATTTCAAGGCAATTCTGGTTCATATAAAGAGTACAAGGCCAGCCAGAACTACATAATTGAACTCTGTTTCAAAAGAAAAACATCAAAGGCCCTTCTGGGAAATATCAAAGTAACGTTATACTGAAGAAATAATTTAATTGAAAACATAATTTAACAAAATGAAAAATACCAAAATTATGCATAAAACACTAATTTTAAAAAGCATATTTTCATATGAATATAAAATCATACCTCACTATGTAGCTCTATTTGACATTGTGTAATTACTATCTACTATGGGCATACCCTTTTAGCTACCAAGTCTTTGTTGCCTGAAATGTTAAGTATTATAGATATTTATACACATCAATGTATAAGAGTGAAAAATGTTAACATTCTGCTGTTATTGCATGTAACAATACTCTCACAAGGTAGAGTATTGGGTATATTCATTTGATGGGATTTGTTCTCTCACCAGTATATACATGCTAACAGTAGTCTTCAGCTGTAATTGTCTCAATAATGTCAATCCTAAGATTCATATATGGAAAAGGGGAGAACCAGAAAACCAGTGAATATCAGAAAGCTCTCAATGTCTGAGTCCTCTCTCTTAGAAAACCTAAATTGTAAATAGCTACTAGTGGAGAGGAGACTAGCTATATTAAGGACAGTAGGGCGAAGGTTTCCCTGGACTTCACAAATGCTGAGTGTGAGGTTTTGGTCATGCGGATTCCAGAGTTATTCACAATTCCTTATAAAGTACAAGCAGACCACTGGTTTACCATATTGTAATTCAAGACATTTCTTTGTTTTGTATTTCCCTTTATTATAAGGAATAGAAACAAGAAAAACGTAGGTAAGAAATATAATAATGCTTCTTTCTGCAAGATAACACTATAATATTAAAAATACAATCTATAATAAAATTTTAAACTCTGCCAGAAATCCACTAAGATTACCCATACTTTTACCTAAGTGACTAAATATAAATCAGCATAAAAATCAGTAGCTGTTCTATATATCAGTAACAAATATGGCATAAAAAATATCAGGAAAATACTCCTAATCACAATAGTCTTAAAGAAACAAAACCTCTAGAACATACTAAATTAACTAAATGAAAAATTTCTGCAATTGAGCCTGTAATTCTATGACGAAAAAACAAAGGAAGACTGAGAATGGTCAGAACCTCCTATGCTAAGATAGAAGCTCCTATCCTAATGCTTAGAGGAACAAACATTAACAAAAAATCATAACAAACTTTGACAAGGATGTGAGATATTAGAACCTTAGTGAACTCTTTTTTTTTTTTTTTTTTTTTTTTTTTTTTTTTTTGGTTTTTCAAGAAAGGGTTTCTCTGTAGCCCTGGCTATCCTGGAACTCACTCTGTAGACCAGGCTGGCCTCGAACTCAGAAATCCGCCTGCCTCTGCCTCCCAAGTGCTGGGATTACAGGCATGTGCCACCACTGCCTGGCTCTTTGTGAACTCTTTGTGGGGCTCTATGCCCTATTACAGAGACACCCACTCAACCATGTATCCATGTTCATTACTGCCTTATTAACAATGCCTGGGAAATGGAGACAGCTTCAATGTCCATCAACACTGAGCAATGTAATAAAAATTGTTATCAAATTTTCATGAAACCATAGTATATGTACATAATAGAATTATATTAATCTTTTAAAAAAGGAAAACAACAAATTTGCAGTTAAATGGCTGGGACAGGAAATAATCATCGTGAGTGAAGTAACTCAGATTCAGAAAGATAAGCACTACATCTTTTCTCTCATTTGTGGGTCCTAACTTTTTACTTTTAAACTTTAAATGTGCCCACATGCTGTTAAGATGGTTTTGGACATAACTAATTAAATTACTCCCAAAGGCAAAATTTTATATTTAATGAGAGAACTCAAGTTATTGTTCACTAATCAAACAATGTGCTGCAAAGAGTCCTGGTGTCCCAAGATCAGGTGATTATGATCAGAGTGTAGAGTTAAATTGTTAAGTGATACATAGGCCAATTTCTCTCCCTGGAATAGGTCTGGGTAATGTTCATGGGGAAAATTCATGCAAAATTATACTAATTTTACAAGTGCTTCTATTTTAATGTGCTGTATAATTCATTGCTCATGTTGAAAGTCCTAGAGTGTGAGTTAGTATGCAATACCAGGTTTTAATAGCAGTCAGATATTTTGATATACATGTATATCATGTATATATACATATATATGTATATATACATATATGTATATATATATGTATGTGTATATATATATATATATATATATATATACCATAAATGTTGAAAAGTCGAGGGTACAGAATAGAATTTGTCTTGTAAATAGTGGCGGTGAGTTTAGTCATACAGAATCTTCATTTTAAAAAAAGAAATAGAAAGGCTTGGAAATGAAGTATTTTAAACACAGCACTGGGTAGACAGAGATAGGCAAATTGTAGTGGCTCATTTGGGAGGCCATTCTAGCCAATTTAGTGAACTCCAGGCTATTAAGAGACCAAGAAAACCCTCACTTATATAATATTTGCTTTTATAGTTTCTAAAGAACAACATCTAAATTTTGTCTCCTGCCCCTGGTCAAATGCACACACAGCACCTGTCTGGACTCAGAAACATGCGCATATATCCTTAACATAGAAGAGAATTAGATAAGTCAGTGACTTAATCCACTCTTCCTGTTTTTATTCCCCATATAGTCTCCATGTCAATTTTAATTAAACCAAGTTTTGCAGGATGACAGCTGGTGTCCAAGAGCAGCCGGAAGATGAGCTTCAGTGTGTTCTGTGTTATGTGACAGACATTTTGTATGTCAACTTGGCGAACACGTAGTAATAACTTTTAAGATTAGACAAAATTGTAGATGTTGCTGTGACAGTGTTTTCCCCATGTAATTAACACCGTCAATCAGTTAACTTTATTAAGTAGAAACTTGATTGTCTGAGTGGCTGCATCCCATTACTAAAGGGTCTCAAAATCAGATAGGGGAGATGGTTAAGGGGAGTGAATATCAGTGGACAGTGACTTCAGCTCCTAACAGTGGCCTCTAATTGCCTCTCTCAAGCATCCATCCCATATGCATTTGACTTTCCTAGACAGCTCAATTTGTTTGAACCAAAGCACGGTAATATCTTTACTTATTTTAATGGTTCTGTGCTCTTTATTTCATTGATCCTAATAACGTTTTTCCTGAGGTAACTTACTAAAAATAAACTAGTTTCCATATATCAGGATCAATTTCCTGTGTCACATAGTGCGGGGGGGGGGTGGATGACAAAAGTAAGTGCAGGATTTTCACTAATAAATATGAAGGAAAGAGACAAGCTGCAAACATAGACACCCCCCTTCATACTCACTGATATAAATAAAACTGTGCAATGGAAAGTTCAGTAGTTCATGGATACTGATGGTTAGTAAGCCACATACTCTCTGAGCATGCTGTTAAGATTTTGGCTGAGGCTCACAGACTTTTGGATTTGTCTCTTCATCTGCATTAAAACAAAAAAATCTGAACAAAGTGAACTTAAGCTTGGCTAAGATTGTTCTGGAATATAAACATAATGCTGTCCTCTGTAAACTCAATACAATAAAACCTTTCAATTCCTCAGCCCTTCCAGTCTTCCCTCTATATTACACACCCTTTTTCCTGATCCAGAGATTAAAAATATTCAACATTTTTTTATTTTCTATATTCTTTGTTTACATTCCGAAGGCTTTCCCCTTTCCCGGTTTCCCCTTCACCCTATGTCTCATAAGTCCTCTTCCCCCCACCCCCCAACATTTTATTAAGCCCACAGCATCATACATGCATTGTTACAATTTTCACTTTTAAATGATGTATCTTCTTAACCCTGCTACAGAGTCCTTTTGAATGGAAAGCAGTATCATGATGAAAAGGATGTGTGAAAGTCTCAAGTGTCCTTGAAGTGTCCTTAGAAGAACAAAGTGTCCTTCTAATGACCTAGTTAATTTTAGTTAAATTGCTGCAGTTTTAAACTTACTTCATTGCTTTATGGGTTGTTTATTGAAAATTTCTAATCAGTCAAGCTATTGATCTTATTATTCTGGAATAGAGCATCAGGCATATTCCGATGAAGGTTCAGAATGTTCATTTCTGTGGGAGTGCTTGCTGTGCATTATTGAATGTCAATCTCTAAAAACTGACCTAATGTTAAACTTGGAAAACTGCCTGCTTTGCCTAACATACTATTCTGGAATTTAATATAGTCACAAAGCAACATTACATAGGATTAATGTGATTCAAAGATTGGCATGAACTTGAGGATTTAGACTACATAGAAGGCTATGCTAAAAAGATACATGTCAAACCACAAGATGTTTCTAACACCATCCATACGCATGTCTCTTACTATTAATTCTGGTCTTTTAGAACATAGGTACCAAGTACATTTTTTGTATCAGTAGTTAGGATACAGCATGGCTACTAGTTTACACTGAAGAAGATCGCCCCTAAATTGTATACTGCATTTATTTTGGTTGGATTTATTTCTTGTTTTTCAACGGAATTGCTATTTTATCTTAAATATTTCCATCTCATAATATATGTAATGAAATGTAAAGCTTTTACAGTCATTTATTATACTTGAAGTCAATTCCCACTGCATGACAAGTTTTGCTTTCATGGATTTCCTCTTTGCAATTCTGTTGTGCTAACTGTTCCATTCTTCAGAAACAAATACACAGGTTAGAACTGCTGCCCCATTATGGCACAGAGTTGATTCAGACTAGAAGAAGTCATCTGTAAGGGTTTTGTTACTATGGTTAAGAACCCTTTCTTTATTTAAATACTCTAGTTTTATTCATATATATGTGTCTATCTGTATGGATGTATGCCATGAATATTAAGCTGTCTATGAAGAGGGAATTGGATTCTCTGGAACTGCTGGGTTGTGAAATGACTTACCAGGGTACTAGGCACTGAACTTAGGTACTCTGGAAGAGTACCAAGTGCTGATCATGAAATTGATTGTGTTTACTTTTTACTAGTGTAGAATATTAAATGGCTCAGGAACAAATAAAAATCAAAGATTATACTTTAAGGTTAAATAACTACATATTTTATTCTAAAGGAAATCCTTGTTATGAAATGCAAATTGTTTTAAAGCAGTATTCACAGTCTTCTTAACAATAGATATGTATAAGTTGTCTTGAATGCTGCTGAAAGTGTCAAAGAATGGTAATTAAAATAGAATAGAACTGATTCCACCCAGTATTCTAGGAAAGGAGCAATTTGTATATGGTAGCATTTTATTTTCACCTTGATTGAAGGATAGGTAGTGCAAATATTGGTTATTTAAAACACACACACACACACACACACACACACACACACACACACACACACAAAAGGAATATGCTATCATTTTAATCCCAGCTGTGAGATTTGGGGCTGCTTCAGATTGTCCACAGCAAATAACTAGGATTTGCCTCTTTATATAGCAGTGTCATGATTTTTACAGTGGCAGATAATTTCTGCAATTTTGTGACATTTATAATTCTGGGGACATTTCAGAGAGTATATAAATCCTAGGGACACAAGAGTCAGGGTGCATTGTCTTTGGAGATTGGTAGCTGTTGGTCACAGTTTGTTAAGTAGTCATGCTCAAAGAAACAAGAAGAATAACATATTCTGGAGGTAAAGATCAAACTTGCCCCAAGGAACTCAACACTCCTAATGAGCAGGGAGTAGTTTAATGGTAACATTGCCCCCTTTCCCTTTACTTTTCTATGTAGAGTTAGAAGTTTGAAAGGATGGAAAAGAGTGGAAGAAAGAAGAACCTACAAAGTAGTCAACATTTGGATTCAATACAGAAATATGGTTAGTTAGATGCATAGGGAGTATTTCAATAGGATGTATAAAAGTATCTAAATAGCTCAGAAAAAAACATATCATTTTGGTTCTCACTTTGTTGTGCTTGTATTGCTGTGTACCTTCTTCAAGGATGATGTCAAGTATAATTTCATGTTCGATGTTCCTACAGTGTTCAGTACAAAGATCATGAGTTATAAGAAATAGTTATAACTTCTTTAATTTTTGTTTTCAGCACTTGATTACACTTAGAATATAACCAGGACATTTCTGAATTGCATTGTGGGTTTTCTGTATAAATATAAGAAAAATGACAAGATTACTATTATATGTTGCTTCTTTTATTATTACATTACTATTTTATACACTTGTGTAGATTTTGGAGTTTTGTTAATATATACTGTGTGTAAATGTAGAGTATATGAACTAAATGAGACTAGGCAATGAAATCAATCACTCCTTGTCATATTTAGAGCAGCTTTATCTGGACAAATATAACAAAGGAAAATAACCATCCATATATAGCTGCTCTACAGTTGTAGGAAAAGGACATTAAGTAGCTCTTTATTTTCTACATCATTTGCAGAATTGTCAGGATGAAGGGTTGATGGTCTACACACAGCCCAATTCTATTCTGAAGGAAGAACATTTGCTTAGTTATCAAACCATGACAGCTCTTCACTGTGAGAAAATTTAAGACGGAGACAGCAGTAATGAGTCCCTAACACACTGTCACTGCTGGGTATTAAACTTTTGCTCTTCAAATTTCACAAATTCTGATCAGATATTCTGGCAAAGAGCTGCTTCTTGGTGACAAAACTGTTCAGGAGGTATAATCTCAGACTACAGAGATATATGATAAGACTGTATTTTATAATTAGTTTGCTAGAAAACATTTTGAATTTGTGAGTTTTACCACTAGTTAATTAGGTGACCCTGAGAAATCTCTGAACTTTCTAATATTAACTTAATTTTACATACAATAAGAATTTTGTAGGAGATGCTCTTTTGCACCCATTTCCCCCCAATGGTTCATTCCCTATTTTCTAAGACTAAATACACAAACTCACAGAAATGAGGTCTTAGTTTCTGGGAAATGCTATGATACACATTATTGTCTTATTTCAAATACTGACACCCTTATCTTTGCATGCAAGTGGAAATAAACGTCCAGTATGCTTGATATATTTTAAAACCAGATGTGGATGACTCAAATTGAGGCCTTTTACAGTTGTACTGTATCTTCAGAAGTACAAGTATAAAATTTAACTTGAACCTAAAGACCAAGGTTCTATGCCATAATACCCAGTGTCAACATAATGTTTTATGCTTTCTCAGATATTTTCTATCAGGCAACCTGATGGATTCTGGTAATTTAGAGACTGTGATGAGCACATTATTCAAGATTGCATATATAGTATATGCTATCTTTCCAATCTTGCTTTCAGTGTAATCATCTTTATGTGATACTATGAATAGTTAGAGGAAGCAATTGTGCAGAGAATATTTGAATCTTTTAAAAATATATAATAAAACAAATATTAATATGTCCTTCTATGAATATGCTTTATCTTTTTTCTCCACTATCATAAGACTACCTAGATGAACACCTACATTCACTTGACTGAATCTATATCCATATAAGTATATAATCCTTAAGACACCTGCCATATTGAAACAGATTATGTTTCATCAGCCATGTGCTTCCATCTTTCATGAATTTCAGAAGTATTATATTTTCTGGAAAATACTAAGCTGTAAAATATAGAAACAATACTGAAAATCTTATTGTTAGGTTACATTTCCTTGATTAAGTTTCATCTCTCAAACTTCAGCAATTTACAGAAGGTTAGGATATTCAGCCTTTTGCAGATCTTGACTCATTGAAACTAAAAAACTATCATGTTTACCTCAGAAATGCCTTTGAACATGAAAATGATGCCCAGGGAAATAGCTCCAGCATTGTGAGTAGAAACTCAGCCAGAGTAAGGACATAGCTAGATTCTTTTGTAATTTTTAAATACTTGAAAGCATGTAGAGATGTAGATAGATTTGTAGATATATGATAGATAGGTAAATAGAGAGATAGAGAGATAGATGGATGGATAGATAGATTCACCTTTGTATCTGTATATTTATTTTTATTGCATATATTCTATATTTACAATTCATTTCCCCTTTTTTGGTTCCCCACCTCCCAAAGTTCCCACATGCCCTTTTCCCTCCTCCTGCTCCCTCATCCACCCCTTCCCACCTCCCTGTTCTGGTATTCCTCTACACTGATGCTTTGAGCCTTTCCAGCACCAGTGTCCACTCCTTTCTTCTTGTCAGACATCATTTGGTATGTGAATTGTGTCTTCGGTGTCCCAAGATTCTAGACTAATACCCACTTATCAGTGACTGCATACCATGTATATTCTTTTGAGACTGGGTTACCTCACTTACTATGATATTCTCCAGCTCCATCCATTTTTCTAAGAATTTCATGAATTCATTGTTTCTAATGGCTGAATAGTATTACATTGCATATATATACTACATTTTTTGTATCCATTCCTCTGTTGACGGACATCTGGGTTCTTTGCAGCTCTGGCTATTATAAATAAGGCTGCTATGAACATAGTGGAGCATGTATCCCTATTGCATGTGGGTATATATTGTGGGGAATCTTCTGGGTATATATTGTTTCACCTATAAAAGTATAGAATTATGACAAGACAAAAGCATCATGCACTTATAAAAATTGTTCATTTTTTATACCTTCTTGAAGTATTATTTTCAAGCAATGCCATAAAATTATTTGAGCTCTAAAGAAATAACAATGCGATGGGAGCTGAGCGTGGAGGCGCACGCCTGTAGTCCCAGCACTTGGGAGGCAGAGGCAGGTGGATTTCTGAGTTCGAGGCCAGCATGGACTACAGAGTAAGTTCCAGGACAGCCAGGACTACACAGAGAAACCCTGTCTCGAAAAAAAAAAAAAACAAAAACAATGCAATGGAGATGTAATGATGCAGCCATCATGAGAACTCAGTAGAAATCTCTATTTACCTACATAACACTTCAAATCGTTCTGAGAGATGAAGAGTCTGACTTCAAATGAATGAAAATTAGAAATTGGAATGTCTTGTTACGTTGTCTGCATGGAGAGCTGCATCACTTCTGCAATTGCAACCCAGGCGAGACTGTTTCTTCCCTAAGTTGCTTTTTTTCCACAAGTTTTAATCACAGCAACAGAAATTTAACTAATATTACCAATAAACCTAAGGCAAAGACCTCAGTGTGCTAAGTGTTGATTCAGATCAGTCTTATATAGTTTGTATGAAACACTGGCACATGGCCTGACAGTAAACAATAAACAGTCACATATTGAAAGCTTATTCGGATGCTGTAATGGTGAGATAAACATCTTTAAAAATAACTTTGGTTATTATTTTAAGAGACCAGAGTAGAAATGTGTGGGATTATTTTTTCTTTCTTTTTTTGGAAAAGAAGGGTGATTTGTGAGGGGTAGAAATTATAGTAATCCAACAGATTTCCAAAATTAAGGAACATGATGGAAGAGTTAGACACTAAAAAAATCTGCAACACAAGAGCAGGAAAAAGAGATAATACTGAAAAACTAGCATCAAATGCAACACACAAACACAGGAACAAAACACAGGAACCATATCCACCCCTTGAAGGAGATGGAGCTGCAGCAGCTATGTCAGCAAGGAGAGGAGAACCTGGCTTAGAAGACACTGGAGAAAAACTTAGAAATGTCACAAGATTACAAAAGCAGAGATTGAATGCTTCTAGCAATACATGCAAAATAAATGCACTTCCCACTCTGAATCTGCAGGTGTATGGCTTCATAACCAAATGCCCAGTGCACACTCAAATCTCTGTTGATAATGATACTGTGCTTATGCATGCTGTCCTCTTGTGTGCCCCAGTCACTTGTAGATTGTTAGATGGTACACATGCTTTGTTACATTGTATTCTGCAGCTAAGTTTGATTAGAAAAACTCTGGTCTCACACAGTAAAAATAAATGTTTCAAATATGTTGAGTCCACAGGCAGTAGGATCTGAGGCTGTCAATCAGTAAATGCATAGTCCACAATGATCCATACAATAACCTGATATTCTCCCACAGCACTTGGATTATGTTGCTGTTTGTTCGTGCTTGGTTTATGCTTTTCTTTTTGTGCTTAAACTATGTCTCCCCAGTAGACTTTTCTTAGCTCTTTCAACTCTACATTAATGTAGTTAGCACATTCATTGCACAGGTTCCCATGCAAAGACTCACATAGACATAGAATAAAACTGTCTAGATAAAGCTTTGAATGCTGAAAGAGATAAAAGAGTTCAAATGCAGCTGAGAGTGAAAGGATTAGTCTCCTTCAGGGACTCGCCTCTGTCTAAATTCTCTAATCCCAAGTGATCTGCCCTAAACTCATATGCAAACAATACCAAACATAAACTCAATAGCTTGTATAAGCATATATACCAATGTGTATGTGTCACTAAAATATATAATTTGTGTGTACATGTATAGGTATAGAAATATATGTTGCATGACCACAAGGAAGAGGAAAGGGCCATGGATTTAGAATGTAGAGGAAGGGGGCACAGGAGGAATTGGTGCCAAGTTCGAGTGGGGTGCATGAAAAATCAGTGTTCATTTATGAAGCTCCCAAATAAAAAGAAACAATAGAAAGCTAAATGGGTTTATTGTAGACAATTTTTCACAATAATTAGATAACCAGAAAGTGTTTAAGTTTCTAGATATGAAGAAAAATAATACTTTTATTAGTAAGTCCAAATAAGATGAAAGGCCAAGGCATATTGATATATACTGGTAATCACAACACTTGAGAGAGACGGGAAGGTCAGGAGTTTAAGACTAATTTTATTCATGTAATTTTGTGGTCAACATGTGCAACAGGAGATGAGATGCTTTTACTAAAGGCAAAGTAATTGGTTGATGGTGTGACTGATTAAATAAAAACAAATTTCATGGATTCTTAGCACACTTACAGAATACAAAAGAGTCCATCAAAAACATTTATGTCATGAGATGATTAGATGCATGCAAATAATTGTAATGCTTCAAAAATGACAAAGTTTAACATGTATTCACAGATGCCTTACTTATAAAACTGTCCTGTAATCTTTCAGTACTATAGTCTAAAAGCAAGTATTATTCAATAAAATCAGTCTTCAGATTGATTTTTTTATTATTTTAAAACAAAGTATATGCAAATAAGAAATGCATGCTGCTAGAAGCCAGTAAAGGGAAAAAGACTCAGGATTTGGGGACCATGAGGGCCACTCTTGGATTTTAGATAGGCAATGAAAATACTCTTGGTTTTGAAGATGGCAGTGAGGATTACTCTTGGATTCTGAGAAGAGTAATAACCTCAATTTTGCAGCGTGCCCAAGTATTCACAGGAATAATCAGGCTGTATGCCGCAGTAGAATGCCTTTCATGCAGTGTCTGGATATTCTGTTCTGTGGTCTAGCTCCCCAGAACATCCCAAAATGCCCACTCATGAACTATGTGTCTGTGTTACATTTTCCCTCACTGTTGGAACATGTAAGTGTTCTTATCAAATATGAGTACAATTAGGCTCAGCTCTAATACTTGATAGACAAGGAAATAAAAGCATTTCCATTTTACAATGTATGATTAGCTCGTAACTCCACTGTAACTTAAGCAGCATCTGTGCAATATGCTTTTATTGTTTTAATTATTCTAAAATGATAATTTAATCCCAAGAGACAAATAAATAATAAATAGTAGAAAACAAAACAGTGCAAAAATAAGAGGATGCATTTTGATCTATTTTTTTCAGAAGTTCTCAAACTTACATAAAGTGAGATGATTGTTCCTGGTTAGAGATTATTGCAAATTGAAAAGGTGTTTAACAACATAGAAAATCCTAAAGCTAAAACTGGTAGAATGAATAAACAATTATGAAAATATTTGAAACCATACATATTTTCTTAAAAGAAATTATATTATAAGAAGTGTTAAATGAAACTGCTTGGGTAGAGAGGAATTAATTTACTTGGAAACATAAAAATGCATACATGATGATTAAAATTAGAAAACAATCTAGAGGGCTACACTCACGGGGGTATCTGCTAGGGTCTCGGAGCCAAGCAGGCGGAGTCCCGCCTAGGCTCTGTGGGACATCCCCGAGCCCTCTGGTGAGCACCAAGGCTGCTTCTGCAACCAGCTCGCCGGCCCCTGGACCAGCGGTGTAGCGGCGGGCCTCCATATTGCAACCAGGACACAGCTGGAAAGGCCCAGGATCTGTGGGACATCCCCGCCCTCGGGTGAGCACCTAAGCTGCGTTCTGCAACCAGCTCGCCGGCCCCTAGACCAGCGGTGTAGCGGCGGGCCTCCATATTGCAACCAGGACACAGCTGGAAAGGCCCAGGACACAGCTGGAAAGGCCCAGGATCTGTGGGACATCCCCGCCCTCGGGTGAGCACCTAAGCTGCGTTCTGCGACCAGCTCGCCGGCCCCTGGACCAGCGGTGTAGCGGCGGGCCTCCTTATTGCAACCAGGACACAGCTGGAAAGGCCCAGGTAAACACCCCTTCCAGGGCTACACTCACGGGGGTATCTGCTAGGGTCTCGGAGCCAAGCAGGCGGAGTCCCGCCTAGGCTCTGTGGGACATCCCCGAGCCCTCTGGTGAGCACCAAGGCTGCTTCTGCATCCAGCTCGCCGGCCCCTGGACCAGCGGTGTAGCGGCGGGCCTCCATATTGCAACCAGGACACAGCTGGAAAGGCCCAGGATCTGTGGGACATCCCCGCCCTCGGGTGAGCACCTAAGCTGCGTTCTGCAACCAGCTCGCCGGCCCCTAGACCAGCGGTGTAGCGGCGGGCCTCCATATTGCAACCAGGACACAGCTGGAAAGGCCCAGGTAAACACCCCTTCCAGGGCTACCCTCACGGGGGATCTGCTAGGCTCTCGGAGTTCCTTGCAACCAGGACACAGCTGGAGAAGCCCAGGTAGACAGACTCCAACAGGGGCTACAATCGCATGGGTGGCAGCCAGCTTATGATCCCTTAAAGCAGCAGTCACACATATTCACCAATAGAGAAACAACAGGTGAGCCCAGCCTCACAGGAGAGTCAAACACCAGCCACTGACAACAAGGCCAACTAAAACCAGAAATATCCAGATGGCAAAAGGAAAACGAAGGAACGTTACTAACAAAAATCAAGGCAACATGACAGCATCTGAACCCAGTTCTCCAACAACAGGAATCCCTGGATACCCTAAAACACCAGAAAAACAAGACTTGGATATAAAATCACTGGTCAGGATGCTGGTAGCTGAACACATAGAAAAATCTCGTAAAGAAATAGAGGAGAAAATGGATCAAAAGTTAGAAGCCTTTACGAGGCAAATACAAAAATCACTTCAAGAAATGCAGGAGAAGATGGATCAAAGAGAAGAAGACAATAAGGAAGAAAGACAAAAGTCACTTAAAGAACTACAGAAGAACGTGGGCCAACAAGTAGAAGCTATGAAAGAGGAAGCACAAAAATCTATTAAAGAAATACATGAAAACACAATCAAGCAAGCGAAAGATCTGAGCACATCCATCCAGATACTAAAAACAGAAGTAGAAACAACTAAGAAATCACAGAGGGAGACAACATTGGAGATAGAAAACCTGGGGAAGAAATCAGGGGCCATAGACGCAAGTATCAACAATAGAATACAAGAGATAGAAGACAGAATATCAGAAGCCGAAGATAACATAGGAACCATTGATTCAACAGTCAAAGAAAATACTAAATGCAAAAAGGTGGTAACCCAAAACATCCAGGAAATCCAAGACACTATGAGAAGACCAAACCTAAGGATTATAGGTATAGACGAGAGTGAAGATTTACAAGTTAAAGGGCCAGCTAATATCTTCTATAAAATTATGGAAGAAAACTTCCCCAACCTAAGGAGAGAGATGCCCATGAATATACAAGAAGCCTATAGAACCCCAAACAGACTGGACCAGAACAGAAATACATCCCGTCACATAATAATCAAAACTCCAAATGTAATAAACAAAGAAAGAATACTAAAGGCAGCAAGAGAAAAAGGCCAAGTAACATATAAAGGAAAACCTATCAGAATAACACCAGACTTCTCACCTGAGACCATGAAAGCTAGAAGATCCTGGGCAGATATCATGCAAACTCTAAGAGAACACAAACTTCAGCCAAAACTACTTTACCCAGCAAAACTCTCAATTGCCATTGATGGAGACATCAAGGTATTCCATGACAAAACCAAATTTGCAAGATATCTCTCCACAAATCCAGCCCTACAAAGGATAATAGGGGGAAACACCAAGACAAGGACGGAAACTACACCCGGGAAGAAGCAAGATAGAAACCTCCTCTCATCAAACCCAAAAGAAGATAACCTCTCGAATATAAAAAATAAATAAGATAAATAAATATAATTTCAAAAATGTCTGGAGGTAATAATTACTATTCCTTAATATCTCTTAACGTCAATGGACTCAATTCCCCAATAAAAAGACATAGATTAACAGACTGGATACGGAAACAGGACCCTACATTTTGCTGCATACAGGAAACACATCTCAGTGTTAAAGACAAACACTACCTTAGAGTAAAAGGCTGGAGGACAATTTTACAAGCAAATGGTCTCAGGAAACAAGCTGGAGTAGCCATTCTAATATCAGATAAAATTGACTTTCAACCTAAAATCATCCAAAGAGACTCAGAAGGTCACTTCTTGCTGGCCAAAGGGAAAATCCACCAGGAAGAGCTCTCAATACTGAACATCTATGCTCCAAATGCAAGGGCACCCTCCTTCGTAAAAGAAACCTTACTAAAGCTTAAAGCACACATTACACCTAACACAATAATTGTGGGTGACTTCAACACCCCACTCTCCTCAATGGACCGATCAGGAAAGCAGAAACTAAACAGGGACACAGTGAAACTAATTGAAACTCTGGACCAATTGGATTTAACAGATATATATAGAACATTTCATCCTAAAGCTAAAGAATATACCTTTTTCTCAGCACCGCATGGTACCTTCTCCAAAATAGACCATATAATCGGTCACAAGACAGATGTCAACAAATACAAGAAGATCGAGCTAATCCCATGCCTCTTATCAGATCACCATGGAGTAAGAGTGGTCTTCAATAGCAACAAAAACAACAGAAAGCCCACATACACATGGAAACTGAACAATACTCTACTCAATGACACCTTGGTCAAGGAAGAAATAAAAAAAGAAATCAAAGACTTTTTAGAATTCAATGAAAATGAAGGTACAACCTACCCAAATCTATGGGACACAATGAAAGCAGTGCTAAGAGGAAAACTCATAGCTCTAAGTGCATCCAAAAAGAAACTGGAGAGAGCATACACTAGCAGCTTAATGGCACACCTTAAAACCCTGGAAGAAAAACAAGTTAATTCACCCAGGAGGAGTAGAAGACAAGAAATCATCAAACTCAGGGCTGAAATCAATCAAATAGAAACAAAGAGAACCATACAAAGAATCAACAAGACCAGGAGCTGGTTCTTTGAGAAAATCAACAAGATAGATAAACCCTTAGCCAGACTAACCAAAGGAAACAGAGACAGTATACAAATTAACAAAATTAGAAATGAAAAGGGAGACATAACAACAGAAACTGAGGAAATTCAAAAGATCATCAGATCCTACTACAAAGGTCTATACTCAAAACAACTGGAGAATCTGGAGGAAATGGACGATTTCCTAGACAGATATCAAATACCAAAATTAAATCAGCATCAAGTAGACCAGCTAAATAGTCCCATAACCCCTAAAGAAATAGAAGGGGTTATAGAAAGCCTCCCAACCAAAAAAAGTACGGGACCAGATGGTTTTAGTGCAGAATTCTACCAGACCTTCAAAGAAGACTTAACACCAATACTCTCCAAACTATTCCACAAAATAGAGACAGAAGGGACACTGCCCAACTCATTCTTCGAAGCCACAATTACGCTAATACCTAAACCACAAAAAGATCCAACAAAGAAAGAGAACTTCAGGCCAATTTCTCTGATGAATATAGATGCAAAAATACTAAATAAAATTCTTGCTAACCGAATCCAAGAGCACATCAAAACGATCATCCACCATGATCAAGTAGGCTTCATCCCAGGGATGCAGGGATGGTTCAATATACGGAAATCCATCAATGTAATCCACTACATAAACAAACTGAAAGAAAAAACCACATGGTCATCTCATTAGATGCTGAAAAAGCATTCGACAAAATTCAGCATCCTTTCATGCTAAAAGTCTTGGAAAGAGCAGGAATTCAAGGCCCATACCTAAACATAGTAAAAGCAATCTACAGCAAACCAGTAGCCAACATCAAAATAAATGGAGAGAAACTTGAAGCATTCCCACTAAAATCAGGGACTAGACAAGGCTGCCCTCTCTCTCCATATCTTTTCAATATAGTACTTGAAGTTCTAGCAAGAGCAATTAGACAACATAAGGAAGTCAAAGGGATACAAATTGGAAAGGAAGAAGTGAAACTATCATTATTTGCAGACGATATTATAGTTTACCTAAGCTACCCAAAAAACTCCACCAGAGAACTTCTACAGCTGATAAACAACTTCAGCAAAGTGGCAGGTTATAAAATTAACTCAAGCAAGTCAGTGGCCTTCTTGTACTCAAAGGACAAGCAGGCAGAGAAAGAAATTAGGGAAATAACACCCTTCACAATAGCCACAAACAACATAAAGTATCTTGGCGTAACTCTAACCAAACAAGCGAAAGATCTGTACAACAGGAACTTCAAGTCCCTGAAGAAAGAAATCGAAGAAGACCTCAGAAGATGGAAAAATATTTCTTGCTCCTGGATTGGCAGGATCAATATAGTAAAAATGGCCATCTTGCCAAAAGCAATATACAGATTCAATGCAATCCCCATCAAAATCCCAACTCAATTCTTCATAGATCTAGAAAGAGCAATTCTCAAATTCATCTGGAGCAACACAAAACCCAGGATAGCTAAAACTATTCTCAACAATAAAAGGACTTCTGGGGGAATCAATATCCCTGACTTCAAGCAGTACTACAGAGCAATTGTGTTAAAAACTGCATGGTATTGGTATAGCAACAGGCAAACAGATCAATGGAACAGGATTGAAGACCCTGAAATTAACCCACAGACTTATGGTCACTTGATCTTTGATAAAGGAGCCACAACCATCCGATGGAATAAAGATAGCCTTTTCAACAAATGGTGCTGGTTCAACTGGAGGTCAACATGCAGAAGAATGCGAATTGACCCACTCTTATCTCTTTGCTCTAAGATCAACTCCAAGTGGATCAAGGACCTCCACATAAAACCAGACACACTGAAACTATTAGAAAAGAAACTTGGGAAGACCCTGGAGGACCTGGGCACAGGGGAAAAGTTCCTGAACAGAACACCAATAGCGTACGCACTAAGATCAAGAATCGACAAATGGGACCTCATAAAATTACAAAGTTTCTGCAAAGCAAAGGACACTGTCCGAAGGACAAAACAGCAACCAACAAAGTGGGAAAAGATCTTTACCAACCCCACATCCGACAGAGGGCTAATATCCAATATATACAAAGAACTCAAGAAGTTAGACTGCAAAGAAACAAATAACCCTATCAAAAAATGGGGCACAGAGCTAAACAAAGAATTTTCACCAGAAGAAATTTGGATGGCCGAGAAACACCTTAAGAGATGTTCAACATCATTAGTCATCAGGGAAATGCAAATCAAAACAACCCTGAGATTCCACCTCACACCAGTCAGAATGGCTAAGATTAAAAACTCAAGAGACAACAAATGCTGGCGAGGATGTGGAGAAAGAGGAACACTCCTCCACTGTTGGTGGGATTGCAAAATGGTAAAACCGCTCTGGAAATCAGTTTGGCGGTTCCTCAGAAAATTGGGCATGTCACTTCCAGAGGACCCTGCCATACCACTCCTGGGCATATACCCAGAGGATTCCCCTACATGCAATAAAGACACATGCTCCACTATGTTTATAGCAGCCTTGTTTATAATAGCCAGAAATTGGAAGGAGCCCAAATATCCCTCAAAGGAGGAATGGATACAGAAAATGTGGTATATTTATACAATGGAATACTACTCAGCAATTAAAAATAATGAATTCATGCAATTTGTAGGTAAATGGTTAGACCTGGAAAATATCATCCTGAGTGAGCTAACCCAATCACAAAAGAATGCACATGAAATGCAATCACTGATAAGTGGATATTAATGAGCCCAGAAGCACTAAATACTCAAGACACAAATAGCAAGTCAAATGATTCCCAAGAAGAAGAAAGGAGAGGACCCTGGGCATGTAAAGATTGCATCCAGTTTAGTAAAGAAACCGAGGGGGGAGGGGGAATGATTGGGGAATAGTTGGGGGGGAGAAGAACTATGGGAACTATGGTGGGTGGGAACTGGGAAAGGGGAAAGCCTTTGAAATGTAAACATAGAATATAGAAAATAAAAATAACTAAAAAAAATAAAAAAAAAGAAAAAAAAGAAAACAATCTAATTAAGTAAAGCTAACAGTAGCTTATGTATATACTAATTAAAAAAGAAGTTTCACTATTGCCAGAAAATGGCATGTTAAAAAGTCATTGAAACTATCTATCATCAAGTTAATGTAAATTAAAACTATAGCAATATATTTCTACACAATTGCTACAATGGATAATGCTGTTAATTGTCCCCATATCTGAGAAGGGCATGTAACTATGAAAATTATGTAGCTTCACAACATATATAAATCAAAGGGAGACTGAGAAACAATTAGTCAGGCCCATAAAAGTCCATGTTTTATCATATAACAGAAGCAATTCTCCTTTAAGTATAACTAAACAAGTGAACACAGTGCTGATGTCTATGCATGCATACAGTATTTTTAACGTCATTGTTGAATGATATGAACTGTACATTACAGAGAAATTTATTTGATAGAAAAGTTGTACAGCCATCACATGCTGCAATACTAGGAACTGTAATGCAGTGAAAATAGTGATGTTTAGTGTATGTGACAGTTATGTACCTGAGGACTTGTACATAGATATTGAACAACAAAAATAATTTTTTTTTGGTTTTTCAAGACAGGGTTTCTCTGTGTAGCCCTGGCTGTCCTGGAACTCACTCTATAGACCAGGCTGGCCTCAAACTCAGGAATCTGCCTGCCTCTGCCTCCCAAGTGCTGGGATTACAGGTGTGCATCACCACGCCCAACTAACAAAAATAATTTTAAAGTATTTTTACCTAAGTGCTAGAATTGCAAGTCCTACATACTATAGAATTTCATTTATACAAAATTCTTTATTATTGAAAATACATTCTTTTCTCAAACAATACATCTCAACCACTGTTTACCCTCCCTATACTCTTCCCAGTTCCACCCCACTTTCCCCTCTCCCCCAGATTCACTTCAACTGTTTCTCTCCAGAGAAGGGTAGACCTCTAATAGACAACAATCAACCATGACAAAACAACACGAAATAGACAGGACAAAAGGCTCCATATCTAGTATGATCAAGGCCACCCAATCTGAGCTAAAGGGCCCCAAGAGCAGGCAGGCAAAATGAGAGACAATCCTGCTCCCAAGCTATACAAACACAAAATATATCCAGAAGACCTGGTATAAATACAAACACACACACACACACACACACACACACACACACACACACAGAGAGAGAGAGAGAGAGAGAGAGAGAGAGAGAGAGAGACATACACACACGCACACACACACTTTCTTAACGCCAAGCTTCTTTGTAATGAAAGGATACATTTGTAATCAGAGGATACATGTAATGGCTGATGCTTTGGGATTCCATGTCATGGAAGAAAGCAGGAAAATATTCAGAATTTTACTTTTCACTTTAATGCACTCATGCATACATGCACCTTTGAAACAGCAAATTATTTCTGAATTTAGTGAAATCTGTTGCATGTCAAAATTATAATTTAATATATACCAATGTTTTTCATAACAGTGATAATCAAATTATATATATTCAGGCAAAAATAGAAATAATACTCAATTAAATGTGCTATACAAATTGATATATAAAACACACCCAAAAAATGTATTTATTATTTGAGAAAAAGAAAAAAGAAAAGCCATCATTGTCATATTGATGTTTTTAAAATTCATTTTGTGTGTGTGTGTGTGTCTGTGTGTGTTTATTAATATACATCTAGACAATGTGATACCACATGCAGTATATTCTAGAAAATGCTGGAGCATTGAAAAAGAACAATAACAAAACAAACAAGACCAAAATCGCAGGGAAAAAAAGAAGGGTTATATTGATTTAAAAGGAACCAAAGGAACTCTTTGGTGTGATGGTGAAACTTACATATATTTTGTGGTAGAACTTACCTAAGTAACAAGAGCATAGTCCTTCCCTTAGAATATACAAATTTTGTCAGTGTAAATTTTACTATAGTAAAGATTACCCCACCATGGGAACCATATCATATTCAGACACCAAACCCAAACACTGTTGCTGATGCCAAGAAGTGCCTGACAGGAGCCTGATATAGCTGTCTCCTGAGAGGCTCTGACAGAGCCTGACAAATACAGAGATAGATGCTAGCAGCCAACCATTGAACTGAGCATGGACACCTCAATGGAGGAGTTAGAGAAAGGAGGTAAGGAGCTGAAGGGTTTTGCAGCCCCATTGGAAGAACAACAATATCAACAACCAGATATCCCAGAGCTCCCAGGGACTAAACCACCAACCAAAGCGTACACATGGAGAGACTTATGGTTTCACTGCATATATGGACGAGGATGGTCTTTTCTGGCATCAATGGGAGGAGATGCCCTTGGTCCTGTGAAGGCTCGATTTCCCTGGTGTAGGGGGATGCCAGGATGGTGAGTTGGGAGAAGGTGGGTGGTGGTGGGGGAACACCATACTAGAAGCCTGGGAAGGGGGGATTGGAGAGGGAGTTTCCAGAGAGGAAACTGTGAAAGGGAATTAAAAAAAAAGTGCCTCAAAGGCTTACTCTAAACCTGGTCTTTGGGGCTGGAAAAATAAATGTCTTGGGGATTACAGGCACTTTAGGCTCTTTCAGAAGACTCTGGGACATTTCCTGGTACCCACATTGTCAATCACAACTGCCTGTACCTCCAGTATCAGGTGATCTAACACCCACTACTTACATGCTTAGACTCCTACCTATTGTAGTACAAGTACAGAGAACTGTATTGTATATTGGGTATTACAAACTTTTGGCCTAATATCCAATTATCAGCGATTCCAAACTGTGTGTGTTCTTTTGTGATTGGTTTACCTTGCTGAGGATGGTACTTTCTAACTCTATTCATTTGCCTAAGAATTTCATGAATCCATTGTTTTTAATAACTGAGTAGTACACCATTGTGTAGATATATCATATTTTCTGTATCCATTCCTTTGTTGATGGACATCTGGGTTCTTTCCAGCTTCTGGCTATTATAAATAAGGCTGCTATGAACATAGTGCAGCATGTATCCTTATTGCATGTTGGAGTCTCTTCTGGGTATATGCCTAGGAGTAGAATATCTGGGTCCTCAGATAGTGCTATGTATGTCCAATTTTCTGAGTAACTGCCAAACTGATTTCCAGAGTGGTTTTACCAGCTTGCAATCCCACCAGCAATGGAGGAGTGTTCTTTCTCCACATCCTCTCCAGCATTTGCCATCCCCTGAGTATTTAATCCTGGCCATTCTGACTGGTGTGAGGTGAAATCTCAGGGTAATTTTGATTTGCAATTCCCTGATGATTAAAGATGTTGAACATTTCTTTAGGTGTTTCTCAGCCATCTGGTATTCCTCAGTTGAGAATTCTTTGCTAGTTATGTACCCCATTTTTAATAGGGTTATTTGGTAATCTGGACTCTAACTTCTCAAAGTCTTTGTTTATATGAGATATTAACTCTCTATTGGATGTAGGAATGGTAAAGATTTTTTTCCCAATCTGTTGGTTGCCTTTTTGTCCTATTGACAGTGCCCTTTGCCTTACAGAAGCTTTGCAATTTTATGAGGTCCCATTTGTAAATTCTTGATCTTAGAGCATAAGCTATTGGTGTTCTATTCAAGAAATAGAGAGCAGCTAGAGAGAGGACCCAAGGAACTGAATAGGTTTGCAGCTCCACAGGAGGAAAATAATATGTACCAACCAGTATCTCCAGAGCTCCCAGGGATGAAACCACCAACCAAAGAGTACACATAGAGGGAGGGCTCCACAGCTTCAGCTACATACGTAGCCAAAGTGACCATTTCAGTCATCAATGAGAGGAGAGGCCATTGTTCTTGTTAAGGCTCAATTCCCCAGAAAAGGGGAATGCAAGTCAGGAAATTAGGGGGGTGGTCAGCAGGGAGAGAGGGGATGGGTTAGGGGGTTTTCAGTGGGATAATGTGGAAAGGGTTTAGCATTTGAAATGTGAATAAATCAAATATCTAATAAAAAGAAAAAAGAAAATTTTATATTCATTAACACAAAATACACATAAATTAATTTTAAACATACCAATACAATGATGGATTTTCTTATCCTTTCAGATTCTGTGCTGAAAGCAGATTGTATATTGTGTAGCCTTAATAAACAATAATTTTAAATTTACCTCCTTTTCCTTCTTGATGCTTTTTCTGAATAGAATTTTACTGCACTGAATTCTATCAAAGGCACTGTCAAGACAGCTGTTAGATTTCAAGTTATCCAAGATATATTTCCCTGATCTATTAAGAGAAGAAAAATGAAATCAATTAGGGAAGACTTCTATCAAATGAGCTCTTTGTTATTTGATAATACATTCATATTTAGTACAGAATGAGTCAATCTTTCTTAACATTTAATTTTTAATTCATGAGAATTTCTCTGAGTTACATACTCATACTTTTATTCTAATATAAAATAGTCCAGATATAAAATAAGAACCTAACATCACATGCCATTTACCAAATACTTAATGTCAGAAGCAGTTTAGAGACAGGAGTGTAAAGAAATTCAGATCATCTTTTGCTTCCTAGAGGGTCTGGGTCTAGTCTTGGAAAATGACAGACATCTGCATCTATATGTAATGCTCGTGTCTTAGTTATACTTTTACTGCTGTGGACAGATACCACAAACAAGACAACCCTTATAAGGACAACGTTTAATTAAGGGTTGTTTACAGGTTCAGATATTCAGTCCATTATCATCAAGGTGGGAACATGGTAGCATTCAGGCAGACATGGTGCAGGAGGTACAGATAGTTCTACATCTTCAACTAAATGCTCCTAGCAGAATACTGGCTTCTAGGCAGCTAGGTCTTAAAGCCCACTCCCATGGTGACACACCTATTCCAACAAGGCTACAGCTACTCCAATAGAGCCACACCTTTTAATAGTGCCACTCCTTGGGCCAAGCATATAGAAACCATCAGAGCTGGGTTATCAGATCATTACTTCAAGTAGCTACTCCGTTCCTAGTTCCAAATCCATGAGAGCCTACTTTACACTAGCTTTTACACATTCTCCTATGGTAATGAATCTCATGATCACTTTGGGAAGACCAATAAAGGATGGGCTCTTAGCATTCTGAGCTACCTCCAATAGCATAGACAGTTTTTGATATAATTATTCCTTATAGAACTTTAAACTAAATATTGAGGTTCCATTAAGTTCAGGTATCACACACCATTCTTTTCCTCTTTTTCTTCAAGAACAGCAGTGCCATGACAGGTGTCTAACCAGATCTACCAAGCCTTGATACAATCTGCTTTCAAGGTGCATTCTGGAAAAACTCTCAATCCTGTCTTATGTATTCCAGGAAAATTCTGCAACCTGTGTCCCTTAGCAGTTTCTAAGACTGTAGTTTGCCAAATCTGACTTGAATAAATGAATATTATCAATCATGGTGGGGTGAATCTGAATACTACAAAAATATGCGTCTCTCTCAGAAACTGAAATGTTACTATTATGAAGAGATGGCTCTAGAGCCATGACTCAGATTTTTAATTGTGCTGTAAATATTATATGAAACTGAGGACTCTAAAACCATCGGGCCCTATGCTTTTTTTGGTTGAAAGACATTCAATGAACACTTCTATTTTTTTAGGGGTTATGGGACTGTTTAGATGATCTGTTTGATCCTGATTTAATTTTGGTATTTGCTATCTGTCTAGGAAATTGTCCATTTCCTCCAGATTCTCCAGATGTGTTGAGTATAGGTTTTTGTAGTAGGATCTGATGATTCTTTGAATTTTCTCAGTTTCTGTTGTTATATCTCCCATTTCATTTCTAATTTTGTTAATTTGGATACTGTCTGATTAGTCCGGCTAAGAGTTTATCTAGCTTGTTGATTTTCTCAAAGAACCAGGTCCTGGTTTTGTTGATTTTTTGTATGGTTCTCTTTGTTTCTACTTGATTGATTTCAGCCCTGAGTTTGATGATTTCCTGTCTTCTCATTATTCTCCTTAGCTTCTTTTTGTTCCAGGGCTTTCAGGTGTGCCATTAAGCTGCTAGTGTATGCTCTCTCCAGTTTCTTTTTGGAGGCACTCAGGGATATGAGCTTTCCTCTTAGCACTGCTTTCATTGTGTCCATAAATTTGGGTATGTTGTGCCTTCATTTTCATTAAATTCTAGAAAGTCTTTGATTTTTTTCTTTATTTCTTCCTTGACCAAGGAAGAAATTGGATATATGTTAAATCCAATTGATCCAAAGTTTCAATTAGTCACTCCTGGACATATACCCAGAGGATTCCCCGGCATGCAATAAGGACACATGCTCCACTATGTTCATAGCAGCCTTATTTATAATAGCCAGAAGCTGGAAAGAACCCAGATGTCCCTCAATGGAGGAATGGAAACAGATAATGTGGTATATTTACACAATGGAATACTAATCAGCAGTTAAAAACAATGAATTGATGAAATTTTTAAGCAAATTGTTGGAACTGGAAAGTATCTTCCTACGTGAGGTAACCCTATCACAAAAGAACATACATGGAATGCAGTCACTGATAAGTGGATATTAATTAGCCCAGAAACTCTGAATACTCAAGACACAATTAACATATCAAATGATCCCCAAGAAGAAGGAAGGAGAGGTCTCTGTCCTGGAAAGGCTTGATCCAACATTGTAGGGGAGAACCAGGACAGAGAAATGGGAGGATGTGATTGGGGAATGGGCGGAGGGAAGAGGGCTTATGGGACTTATGGGAGGGGGGAACCGGGAAAGGGGAAGACATTTGGAATGTAAACAAAGAATATAGAAAATTTAAAAAAGAAAGAAGCTGTGGACAATCTGGCTATATAATTGTCTTGTTGTAGCATTATGAATCTGTATTATTATCTAAGGCATAGCTTTATTATTGTGAAAAGATCCTATGAGCAACGCAACTCATGATAAAAAGCATTTAACAGGAAACTTGCTTACAGTTTTATAGGATCCATTATCCTCATAGTGCAGAGCATGATGGCATGCAGACTGGTAATGGAACAGTGGGTAAGAGCTAGTTCTAGGAAGTAGGCTCAAGATGAATACAGCTATGGATTGTGTCCTTTGTATCTTGATTGTTCTTGTTAAGACTCTGAAAACAGTAATCATAGAAATTTTGTTTATGCTTTGTTTGTTCCCTCACAACCCTGCTTACATATTAGGACTGAACAATTCTTTGCATGTATTTGGAATGATTTAAAACAGACTTGAAAAAATAAACTGGTTTTAGCCTCAGCACTGGATGGAGCAATGCTGTTTGTCTTTTTCTTTCAACCTTCTCTTCCTCCACTGGGACCCTGTTGATTCACTGAGCTGGCTTGGCCAGCTCAAAAAGCATCTGAATCCCCAGAAAACCCACCCAGCATAGGTGATCTCTCAGATAATTGCATAACTGGACATTACCTATTTTATAACCATACACAGGAGATGTGAGAGTCTTATAAATTTCGACACTTTCTGAGACATTAATTATCACTAGCATCTGAAGTTTAATGAGCCTCCAATCACCTTCCATGACGGAATATGCCAAGTGGGAAGAAATAGCTATCTATACAGTATAGTCTAAAAACATTATTGTATACATTGCAGCCTATAAGAGTAGTGTGCAAAGTAAGTATGCAAGTCTTAAGGAGGGAACTATTTACCAAGTTCCAAGAGTTTGAACAGGAAGCCTACTCCAAATAGGCTCATATAGCTGAATGCTTAGTCACCAGGAAGTGACACTATCTGAAAGAATTAGGAGGTACAGCCTTGCTAGAGGAAATGTTCTATTTCATGGGTTACCTTTGAGGCCAGCCTGGTCTCCAGAGTGAGTTACAGGACAGCCAGGGCTACACAGAGAAACCCTGTCTCGAAAAATCAAAAAAAAAAAAAAGCCCATTCCCTGGTCCCAGGATCTATCCTTTCTGCCTATGGATATATATTTGCTCTTGTCTCCCATGAAAGTCACCCAATGTTTTACAGAAATTCTTTTGTACCATGATACTATTGTAAAAAGTTGATTTGGTCTTGCATATAAGACCAAAGATGGTCATTCCTGATAGTGAAGCCAGTAGGACAGAAATGGTCACAGCATTGTTTCTTTCTGGGTATCTTTGCTGTGTCCAATGATTCCTGGCTTATCTCAGAGAATAAGCCAAACTGAGCAAAGATCTCTCTGAATATCTCCTTTCAAGTTTCAAGTATCACTAAGATTTTTGAGTTGCCAGAAGCAATTAGCACTGTCTGTTGTGTTTTACAAAATGATCTGGATATGTTTTCTAGAGAGCATTATGGTGAGGTGGGAGGGGTGCCTCAGTGGACACATGCTGAGCCATCCCTTCCCCCTGAGATACCAAACATACATTGCATGGGTACAGTGTAGAATAGAGTTTATTAGGTGATGGGAAGGGAAGTTGAGGTAAAACTGTTTCTAGTTCTCTGAGTGCTACTAAATTGATTTTCAAGTGATTGTGCAAATTTGCATCCCTACTAGCCAATGTAGGAATTTTCCCTTTGTTTTATAGCCTTGCCAGCATGTGATATAACTTGAGTTTTCAAACTTCGGTGTTCTGACTGGTGTAGGATACAATCTCAGTGTAGTTTGATTTACATTTCCATGATGATTAAGGGCAGTCAACATTTCTCGGGCTTTCAAGAGTCCTCTATGGAGAATACTCTGTTTAGTTCTGTAACCCATTGGTGCTGGGCGGTGGTGGCACATGCCTGTAATCCCAGCACTCTGGGAGGCAGAGGCAGGCAGATTTCTGAGTTCGAGGCCAGCCTGGTCTACAGAGTGGGTTCCAGGACAGCCAGGGTTATACAGAGAAACCCTGACTCGAAAACACCAAATCCAAAAAACCAAAAAATTTTAAATTGGTTATTTAGTTTATTGGTGTCTCCTTTCTTAAATTCTTTAAATATTTTGTATTTTAACCCTATTTCAGATGTAATGGTAGAGAAGATCTCCAAACATTTGTGTTATCATATACATTAGGATAACATGCAGTTAGATTCAGAGCATTTATTTTATCTGTCATCTATCCTCACTTCATCTATGATACTTTTCTGAAAATTTGTATTATCCACTTTTTAAATAGTCTGTCACTTCTGGTCTCTTATTTTCTGTTCTAGATAATCTTTATGCAATGAGTTCAGTTTCCTTTCCTTCAAGAAAATTTTCACTGGAAAAAGGGAATACATATTGTTCTGTAAAAGCACTTTTTCTGGAAAATTGCACTCATTTCTCAGTAAGAACTGGTTTCTGAGTTCTGTGCCCTGGCTGTCTCTTAGTACAAATCTTAATATTTTTTGTCCTGTAACTTTCTATTTAGAATCCTGAATCTTTCACTATATATTAATTTTATTATAAAAATGCTTATCATTATCTCTATTCCTTATTGTGGATCTCAATAAATGCCCATATATTCACAACATCAAGGAAAAAGAAGGAATGCACATTCAAACTACATTGAGGAGAATGATGTGTATTTGTATGACTTTTCTTATTTTACTAAAAACAACAATTTGTAGAAAGTAGGATTTAACAACATTCTTTTGACAAAGCATTTTTATTCTTGATATTTGTTTTTGATTTTTTGAGACAGGGTTTCTCTGTGTAGCCCCGGCTGTCCTGGATCTCACTATGTAGACCAGGCTGGCCTTAAACTCAGAAATCTGTCTTCCTCTGCCTCCCAAGTGCTGGGATTAAAGGCGTGTACCACCACCTCCCTATTCTTGATATTTTTGTATGTATTTATTATTTATTTATTATTATTATTATATTATTAATAAATAATTTGTATATTATTTATTATTTTTGAAGGATGGCATTTGGTATGTTTGTGTAGATTGTGCTACTGTCATCGTTGGTGATGATAAGCATCTACTTTAAGATGGATTAACACTACAAATGATTTGAAAGATTCTCTGTAGGATAATTTGATTTATTGGTGTACCGAGTAGCCAGGTGTAATATTACTCTCCATGACTTGACAGTTCATAAAAATATCACAAGTTTCATTTATCAAAGTCTAGCCAACCTCACAGTCTAGAATAAAGTTGGTTATACTTATTTCTGAGAAAAGGAATGTGTCCTGCCTAGTTTTATGTCAACATGAAGCAAGCCAGAGTCACTGGAAAGGAGGGAAACTAGATTGAGAAAATATCTTTATGAGGTCTGACTATAAGGCATTTTCCTAATTGGTAATGGATGGGGGATTATCCATCCCACTGCAGATGGTGCCATCACTAGGCAGTTGACCCTAGGTTCTATAAGAAAGCAGGTTGAATAAGCCAGTAAAAAGTTCTTCTCTTTGACCTCTTCATCAACTCTTGTCTCCAGTTTTCTGCCCTGTTTGTGTTCCTGTTCTGACTTCTTTTGATTATGAACAGTGATGTGAAAATTTAAACAAAATAAATCATCTCCTCTGCAATTTGCTTGGGTCATACTATTTTAATACAACAATAGAAGGATCCGGGTTATATATAAAAACAAATTGAGAAGCCAGGGGGAAGCAGGGCTTTAAGCAGGATTTTTGAAAGGCCTCTGCTTCAGCTTCTGCCTTCATATTCATGCTTGCATGTTCCCAATGGCTGCGGTTCACTCCTCTGTACTCACAGATCTTACTGACCAACTTCCTGCCTTAGGCCTTGAGAATGTATTTTTTTTCAGAGTGATATCGTTTTACCTTGTTACAAGTGCTATTATCAAATTTGGCTCTGTTCCAATATCTCTCTTGGACAAGGATGGTTTCTTAGATTCTAAGACCAAAAGGATAGTAGGTATTAATATATTGTTAGAAAAGCCCACTAAGATTCTCAAGATTCTGGCTTTGCCCCCCAACCCCTTACCTAGGACATCATGTTCAAATACAGTGACAGAAAAAGACTTGTTGAAACCTCCACCAATCACTGGTGAGGACATCCAACAACCTATATTGTGATACATTCTCTCTCAGTAGGAATGGCATGGACACAGAGAGAAATGGCTTCACAATTTTCAATCTGTAACACAAATTAATCTGACATTAATTTAGTACTGATGAGGAACTATCTTAGTAGCTTAAAACAACTCCCAAGTATTGGGTTTGATACCAGGCTATCCAGTTTTCTAATCTCAAAGTCAAAGTGGTAGTTGGACTGAAGCCCTTCTCCGTCTCTGGGATATAAATTACAATTGAGCAGTTGTAAAAACAACTGAGTTGCATGAAACTTATGTAACTAAAGTCTCTGATCATGACTCAAGGCTGTCTCCATTTTTTTTACAATGGCTGATTTCTTCTATCTAGCTACTGATTATGAGGTTTCATTCACAATTCAAATTCTTGATAATTCTTTTCATACTCAGTGAAAATACTATGTGACAGGTGATTAGAGATTTTCAGGTAACTTTAAGCTGGAAATCCTGCTGGTACTGGGCATGGAATAGCGCAGCTGTGATGGGCACATGGCAATAGTCAAAGAGGATGGATGGGAAAACACAGCAATGCTAAGGAGTAGGGAATATGGGAGGACATGTGGGTGGTAGTAAACTGGAATGGTCACTAAGACATGGGAATAGTAATTCTTTACCTAAGGTTTTAATTTGCCTATGGTATAACTATCATTTCATCTTGTTCTTTATGGTTGTGTCTCATTTCATTAATTTCAGCTTGGCAATTATCCCACAATTTACCATCTGATCCCTGCCAGACTGCCTATAGTGTGTCCTGCCAATTTCTTAGCTAATACATGCCCCACTCCTAGAAAACTGATTTTCTCTTTGTATTCATCATTTATTCTGTGTGTGATAAAACACCATGACCAAAAGCAACATATAAAAGAGTTTATTTTGGTTTATGGTTCCAGAGGGAGAGTCCATCCTGGTTGGGAGGCACAGTACTGAGCAGCAGGCATGGGATCAAGAGGAGGAAGCTGAAACCTCTCATCTTGGGCTGTAAACATGTAGCAGAGAGTGTGAACTGGGAGTGGTGCAGTGATTCTCATCTCAGAGCACATTGCCATTCATCCGCCAGCAAATCCACAACTCCTAATGCTCCCAAAGTGGGCCAGCAGTGGGGACTAAGTGTTCATTCGCCTGAGGCTAAGGGCCAGGCTTCTCACTTCAACTTCAGCACTCTTCTCCACAGCAGCATTACTTAGAAACAATTTTCTTACAACTGAGTCAAGATTTTATAGTGCTTTTTGTGGATTATACTGTGATATATTTATTTAGTAGTTGCTCCACACAGCTTCTGTGATCACTGTACATCTGTAAGCCTTAAACAATGGACAATAAGTGTTTCTAGGCAAAATGAAACAAATGTAGCTCTGTGTAGTTAATCAATGCTAACAACTTTTACCTCTGTGCACACTTCATGCTATCTATAGCCAATTAATTATCCAATGGCCTTCTTTGAGTTATGTATTAATTACAGTTGTTTTTACTTTAAAATAGCATTTCTTATCCTTTTAAATTCAAGAATTCAGGATAAAAGCCCAATTCTATTGGAGTTTTACTTTGTCCCAATTTTTGTCCTGAAAATAAGTGTTAAGACATTTTGATTATTATGGTAGGAAGAGAACCATGGAAGCATGATAACATAACCCAGAAGCACTTTTACCAGAATGGATGGGAGTTTTAACCTGCCATATCAGGCCTCTGTAATGCTGGCAAAAGAGCCCTAATAAAGAACAAGCCAGGCATATAAAGGAGCAGCATAGTTAAAAACTCATTAGATATGTGAAGGACTCTTAGCTGCTCAGACAGCCAGAACACTGATTAGTACAGTCTATGCTGCTTAAAGTTCTTCAAATTTGCTATGAAAGCAGAGAGTGAGGAAGGAATTTCCTGCCTCATTATATGTGGGTCATTTGCATGAGTATCCATGTTCTAGATAGATTCAGAGCCTCTTAGGACCCATCTTTTGCCTTAATCTGCTAATATGTCTTCTGTGGTCTATGAGTAGTTCTCATCTACTTTCAAAATGTCAAAGTATTGACAGTGGCCACCTTCAGAATTAAGAGTGCCCATTCATTTCCCAGGGTTAATGTGTCATCTCTTCAGTTCAATTTCCCAAATGCATGTTAGGAGTCTTTAGATTTCCTGGAGCATAGTTTTATATTCATAAATCCAGACTTTCACCTTTGTTTTTGCTATTTATCACCGTCTGAAAAAGTGAACGACTTTACGCTTTTATGTCTATTTTCTTTAAAGCCATTTAACTGCTATATTTCCTAACACTCTGCTTTATTATTATGGGTTTTTTTTGAGGGATACCAGTTTTTCAGAGAAAGGGCAGACAGAGATTAAGTGTTTGGTGCTGCAGATGAGCTACAGAACCCCACATGATTGAGGGACAATATGAACTTCAATATTTTGCCTCTTCAAATCCACAGCAGGGGTAATTTCTGGATCTTCTGTGAGAATTCATGATAGAACTACGGATCCTAAGAGGCTCTAGTACTAGATCCCCAGCACACACCAGCTGGGCAAATACCAGCCCAGGAGAGAAAAAGAGATAAAGACTTCAGTACCTTCAAGACAGTAGATGGTTCCACCTTCATAATGGAAATAGGTGAGAGAGGAAATACTTCCAAGTCCCAAATCACATGTAAATTTTAGTGATGTAACTATGAATGTAGAAAACACAAAATGCTAAATTATATCAATGGATCCACAGAAAAATCAAGGGCAAACCTTATTTTATGCTACAATATAATTAATCACTATTTTGAAGAGAAAGAACCTAAACTTGACTGAAAATATAAAAATGGAATCTAAACAAGAGAATTTAAAATTTGAAAGTGTATTTTTCACAAATCAATTTTCCTTATGAATTCAAACATGTATAAATATGATTTCATTTTAACATCAAAAGAAAGAACAACAAATCTTTAAAACACCAAGGAAGAACAGGTTGGGTAGTGATGAAGGTTTTGGTTACCTACTGTGCATTTCTTCTCAAATAAACCATATTTTGATTAACATATACCTATTTATGAAATGTAGTATAGCATTCACATATATGTGTGTCATGCAAACAGAAAAATTAGTTTATTTATTATTCTCTTCATCTTAGTTATCATTTCTTTGTTCTTGAATATTCACAACACACTGTGTGGGGCTTGATGATGGATCAACAGTTAACAAATTCACTGATTTTCAAGAAGATTGAAGTTTGTTTCCTAAAAGAGACATTGGATAGGTCACAACTACCTAGAAATTCAGTTTGAGAGGATTTTAGCCATCTTTTTGAACCTTAAGCACATGTAATAATATATGTATATATACATATAAATGTATATATATGTATATACATATAAATGTATATATATGTATGTATGTATATATATATGTATGTGTATATATATATATATATATATATATATATATATACCTGCCTTATAATAAACACACACTGGCACACAAACCCATACATACAAAATTAAAAACTAAAAATATTTTTAAAGAATTAGATATTTTGAAATGCACAGTTTCATCTTGATGGCTCAGCTGAAACACGTTACACCCAAGGAACAAACTTACTTCTTTTAGCTGTAACTTTTTATTCATTGAAGTACACTTTGGTCAACTCCTTCCTCCATCTTCCTCCACATGGACTGAAATAAAATTTAAGGAAAATGAATATTTTTTCCTTAAAAAATCATAATTTTTCTAAAAATGAGTATTTGTATTAGAAACTAAAATTTCTTGGCAAGAAAATGAATAACTTGACAAATAGGATTATAATTATAATAAACATTCATATCTTAAGACAGAAATACAGACATAGGAGATAGCTACAAAGTGAAGAAAAATATTTAGAGTTGACACATCTGATGCAGAGTTAATATGAAAAAGTTTTAGAAGATAAAATAGTAAATAGAAATAATTTTAAATCCAGTTAGAAAACAGAAAAATTATGTGCACATAATGTTCTCTACAAAAGACCCATGACACAAAAATTTACATATTTAATTCCTTTAACCACAAGGGAAATGCAAATAGAAAACTCCATATTGACATTACCTTCCAAAGCAAAATGATTACCACTAATCCAATCATTTCTGAGTAATTTCAGATTGAAAAATCTAGAAAAAATAATTTCAGATTGTTTGTGTTAGTGTTAATTAATAAGATCATAATAGTATTTATTTTTGCTTTCTGTGCTATCTGTGTTGCTATGAATGTATGTGTTTTCTATGCCTGTGCACAGGGCTGGTTTTTATTGCTGTTTCGTTGGTTTGAATTGTTTTGTTTATTTGCTTGTTTGTTTGTTTGTTCGCTAGAGTGTCCAGATGCTCTTGTTTCAATGAGTTGCAGTTATACTCTTTCCTTGTTATCTAGGCATCTATACTATGATCCTTAAGATAGCAAAGCAAGCACTTTTAGCCACTGGGTAATCTCTCCAAACCTTGTTTTAAAAATCAAAGGATGTAGATAAAAATGTCAAAATGTCTTCTATATTACCAACAAACAAGATATGCAACCTATGGAAAATATTCATGAAATTAAAATTATCCAAAATGAAGGAGAAAATAAGTTACTACAATAACTGGTAATTACATAAGCTAAAATAAAATGCAGAGTATAATTGTTAATTTTTTTCCTACTACAGTTTAGGAAAATAAAATAACCTCATAATGATCTATATTACTTTAGACAGATTTATGTAGGTGCAACACACAGAAATGATTCTGTATAAGGTTCACAAATACTATATATTGTGTATCATTTGTATTAAAATTGGAAAAATATTTTCAAAAATGACATCTCATGTTACTTTTATCAAAATTTGGCAAGGATTTGTAACTATGCATTTTACTGAGTAGAGAAACATCACATGATTTATGAGACACACAGATTTATAAGAAACTATATTTGCAATGTACAATTAAGAAATATAGACCAAGTACAACATTTTTGGAAGATCTTCAATTCCATAATTAGTTTTGGCAGGAGCAGCCTCACCTTTGGAAATTTCCACATTATAGAAACCAGAAAATTTTGTAGAAGAAAGACATGGAATCCTGCAAACAAAAATAAGAGCCTTGAGAATTTTTCCCCAGAAGTGATACTGAAATCTACTTACCACTTTGGAAATCAATTTATTAGTTTCTCAGAAAATTAGAAATAGTTCTAATCTTAAGATCCAGCTATAGGTTTCCTGGGGAAATACCCAAAAGGCGTTCCACCAAACCATAAGGATTCTTGTTTAACTATGTTCATAGCAGATATATTTATAATAGCCAGAAATTGAGAACAACCCAGATGTCCCCGAAGTTAAGAATGAATAAAGAAAATGAGGTACATCTACACAATGGAATATTACTCATTGCAATGGCAGCATGAAAATTGAGACAAATGTATGTAATTGGAAAATATCCTGAATGAGCTAACCCAGACTCAGAAAGGCACACAGGGTATGTAGTCACTTATGAGTTGGTATTAGCCCTAAAGTACAGAATAAAAATACTACAAATTATAGACCCAAGGAAGCTAAGTAACAAGGAGGATTCAAGTGAGGACCTCTGAATCTCACTGAGAAGGGAAAGTAGATTTTGAAGGTGGATAGAGGAAGGTGATTTTGATGGGGTGGGTAGGAGATGAGAATAAGAGAAATGAGGTTGCTGAAAGAGTGAGGAAGGGAACAGTGGGAGAGAGAAATGAAATTGCTTTGGTAGTGGACATCTCTGGAATGATTTAGAAGCCTAGCACAAGGGAAAATCCCAGGAATCTACAAGGTGACCCTAACTATGATTACTAGGGTAGTCTAGAAAGTCCTAGTAAGACTATTGCCTGTATCCTGGCAATACTTCCAATGGAGAAAGGAGGATACCAAACCACACATAAATCTTTTGGACTGAAATTTTTCTGCCTACAAGATGTACAGGGATAAAGATGGAACAGAATTTAAGGGCATGGACAATCTATGACCCATCTGAGAAGAAAAAAATCAACCCCTGACCATATTAATGCTATTCTGCAATACATGTAGACAATAACATAACACACAAAGTTTGCATGCATATTTACATTTCCCCTACCTTTCTTTTGTTTTAAATTTTTCAGTAGCTGTTTGGTTAATTAAAAGAAAGTTCACAAACTCTTACTCTTTATAGTGAAGTGTATACTGAAGTGTTTGTTTTCTTTCTCTAATTGCCTGTGTGTTTGAAAGTGTGAGTTATTGCTTCTCGGCCTTTTGGCTAAGATCAAGTGTAGAAAGTGTGAGTTAGACTCATTGATATAACTTTCTGTCCTCAACTTAGTCCTTAGCAGATGCACAATAAATCAAACTTCTCTCAGAAAGCAATCAATTTAAAAACTCATGAGCCTTGTGGTGGGTTTTATGTTTGACACACCTAGTCTCTTTTGCAAGCAGCTTTTGTTTTCAGTGACACTGTGTGGTAAGATTAACATCAGAGCTTCCAGTTTCTGATCAGTTCCTCCCCTTAGAATACTTTCTGTTCCTAGTTGGGAGAGTTTATTCCCTATTAAGTCAACAGCATGAAAGCATAGATATTTTGGAATGATCTGGGGTCTTCTTGTCCTTTGAATAAATTTCTGGCCTTATTAAACATTTATATGACACATGAAGTTGTGCTATAAAGATGATCAGTAAATGACAAGAGTCAGACACACTTTGTCTACAGTGGTCTCAACAAAATTTAGTGTTGCATGAGCAAGAATTCACAGGAGCAAACTATCTAAGTCAGTGATTCTAACTTCTGTCCAAATCAAAACACAATCCTATCAGTAAAACTTCTCACACCATGCTTATTAAACTATATTTCCATGACATACAACAGAGACAAAACATTAAATTTGAGATTGCACCATCTCAAAGGCAGTAGCTGGGCACAGTGACACACATCTTTAAGCCCAGCAGTCCTTATGCAGTGTTGAAAGATTCTCGATGAGTTTGAGGCCTACCTTGGGTACAGAGTCATCTCCAGGAAGGCCAGGACACAAGAGAGACTCTCTCTTAATGCATTCTCATCACACCCAGGCCAGAAAGCACTCATTTTGATATGTTTCATGTGGTCTTATGGCGAAAATATCATCCTGCCATTTCTTTCCTCTTTCGTACTTAATGAATTTGTCACAGACTGGAGACACACACAGCAATCTCTCTGTATGGTCCTTATTTTGATGTTCTAACAAAAGGAGTAGGAAGGGATATTAAGACTATAACAAATGGGACCTCATAAAATTACAAAGTTTCTGCAAAGCAAAGGACACTGTCAGAAGGACAAAATGGCAACCAACAAAGTGGGAAAAGATCTTCACCAACTCCACATCCGACAGAGGGCTAATATCCAATATATACAAAGAACTCAAGAAGTTAGACCGCAAAGAACCAAATAACCCTATCAAAAAATGGGGCACAGAGCTAAACAAAGAATTTTCACCAGAAGAAATTCGGATGGCCGAGAAACACCTAAAAAGATGTTCAACATCATTAGTCATCAGGGAAATGCAAATCAAAACAACCCTGAGATTCCACCTCACACCAGTCAGAATGGCTAAGATTAAAAACTCAAGAGACAACAAGTGCTGGCGAGGATGTGGAGAAAGAGGAACACTCCTCCACTGTTGGTGGGATTGCAAAATGGTAAAACCACTCTGGAAATCAGTTTGGCGGTTCCTCAGAAAATTGGGCATGTCACTTCCAGAGGACCCTGGCATACCACTCCTGGGCATATACCCAGAGGATTCCCCTGCATGCAATAAGGACACATGCTCCACTATGTTTATAGCAGCCTTGTTTATAATAGCCAGAAATTGGAAGGAGCCCAAATATCCCTCAAAGGAGGAATGGATACAGAAAATGTGGTATATTTATACAATGGAATACTACTCAGCAATTAAAAATAATGAATTCATGCAATTTGTAGGTAAATGGTTAGACCTGGAAAATATCATCCTGAGTGAATTAACCCAATCACAAAAGAATGCACATGAAATGCAATCACTGATAAGTGGATATTAATGAGCCCAGAAGCACTAAATACTCAAGACACAAATAGCAAGTCAAATGATTCCCAAGAAGAAGAAAGGAGAGGACCCTGGGCCTGTAAAGATTGCATCCAGTTTAGTAAAGAAACCGAGGGGGGGAGGGGGAATGATTGGGGAACAGTTGGGGGGGAGAGGAACTATGGGAACTATGGTGGGTGGGAACTGGGAAAGGGGAAAGCCTTTTGAATGTAAACATAGAACATAGAAAATAAAAATTAAAAAAAAAAGACTATAAAGGCAGAGAATATACTTGCTTGCGGACTTTGCAGATTGCTTTCATTATATTCTATGGTACTTTTATATATTCTAAAATTTTATTTTTAATATAAAACTATTATTCAATGGTATTATATTCCAGAATATTTTTACTGATATGCTGAAAAAGACCTTAAACCTAGCAAAATAAGGGATATTTATACAAAATATAAGACAGAGCTTAAAGATAGTATGATATTGTAAAAGGGGGTTTTCCTTAGGTGTTAGAGCCATAGAAATCTCAGAAAGGAACTCTAGCAAGTTATTTGTTAAGAAATAAGTGTAATTTGAAAAAAGGAGCAGATAAAAGATTTCATGGAATAAGTGAAGAGGCTGTTAAGGTACAAAGCTAGGACTTTCTTCCTCTGTGAATTACATCCAATAAATAAAGATTGGTTGGACTGTAGGTATTCTAGGTATAGAAAATGCTATTTTAAGTTGTTGAGTAGACATAGTCACAAAATTAATAAGGAGTTCTATAAACTCTTTATTAATGGTCTACTTTGAAACAGATCTTCATTAGTTTGAGTTGTGATTATCCAAGTATTTGTCAAATATCCAATCAATAGCTGCTGGGAAAAGAAAAGTCATATTCTTTAATGGGGTGACATATAAATCCATGATGATGATATGGAATGTCATTCCAAAGAAACCACAAGCCACTAATTAATCTATGGAAGTTATTACATATAAAGAAAAAAGAATATGAAGTTGAGAGCATAGAAAGATTGAGTACAATCTTAAATTTGAAGGTTAAAAGAGAATGAAAATGATAAAAGTATTTTATATGAAAATTTCAAAAAGTAAAGATAGATTAAATATATGTACTATGTGATAATTGTGCCTTCCAACATGAAAAACTTCATAAATTAACACAAGTTTGCTGTTCCAGAGTGATCTGTTGAGAGCTGCTTAGCCTTCTCTCCTGAGGTCCATTTCTGTATTCTTATGTATCCACTTGCAATCCCATCAGCTCAGTTTTTTTTCTCTTCTTATGAGTTTTGATGAGCAACAGGTAACATGAGCCAAATTCTGGTTTCAGCTTTATTGAACAAATAAAATATGATAGAAATTTGGCATTTTCCTTTAATTGTTTTTGATTTTTTTAGTAACAAAATTTAAAGATTATTAATGTAATTATTTTTCATATCAAACTTTTTTTTGGTTTTTCAAGACAGAGTTTCTCTGTGTAGTCCTGATTGTCCTGGAACTCACTCTGTAGTCCAGGCTGGCCTCGAACTCAGAAATCCCCCTGCCTCTGCCTCCAAAGTACTGGAACTACAGGAATGCACCACCATGCTTGGCCTATATCAAACTTTTAAGTTCTTGATTTTAATAATTCCTTGAAACATATTTTTTATCCAGAGACAGAGGTTACTAATATATGGCCTATGAATACCTTAACCAATGTTACAATAACTAATCAATAAGAGGTATCATAGTAATTTTCATAGGACATGTTTTCCAAAGGATCATGTGTTGAAGGTATGGTCCTCAGTAATTCTAGTAGGATCCTAGTAGGAAGAGTTAAGCCACTGTGGGCATTCCATGGAAATGTAGTTTATTTTGTTCCCTGCCCATTTTCTGATCATCTTCCTCTTCTCCTTTTCCTCATCTTACTTACAGGAAGGTCCAAAATCAAACTTGGCATAAGTTTCCCAATCCATCAGGCAGCAAACTTATTAACACCATTTACAAAGCAATCCTATAGTCCCTCAAATTGTTCCTGTCAACTATTTTGCAACAGGAATTAAAGAATTATCTAATATAATATTTTCATACAATAAAAGAATTACTATCTTTACATAAGAATTCTATATGAATTTTATCAGTTCAATCAATGTTGAAAATATACATTTTTGAATGTCGAAAGAAATACCAACATCTATCTGGAGAGCTTTAAAAATCACATTAACTTTTATTGAAGTAAAATTAAATAATATTGTTTAATTTTTCCATTTAATAGCAGAAGTAGATTTCAAGAATTACTAAACTTTAAAACCCATAACAAAGAGAAAATGAAATTTGGAAAACAATAATGATGGAAATCACATTAACTTTTTTTGGTATTTCTACTCATAGTTTCCTGTCATTATTTTACCTAAATTGATTTTTCCAAAATATTCTGAGCCTGTGTATAGGAATGAGCTATACAGAGAAGTTCAGATATCTCCCAATAATAGCTAATACATATTTTATAAATATCAATGGATGACATTTTCTAAGAGTATTTAATTGACAAATGTATGAAAAGTACATTGTTTGCCAGACAATTTCACCAACGTTTATGCACCAGTTAGGATTATGAGGAAAAGAGGCTTTAGACATGGAGAGACATAAAGAAACTCTCTTCATGGGGTATTGTATGCTAAATAAGCCATTTTCTTCATCAAAACCTTGTTCATACCTAGTTGGGAAGGTGGGAAGGACTCTTAAGGCCAAATTTTATTATACTTAATTAGCCATATGCTGTTCTGGAGTTCCCGTATAACAGTTGGATAGAAGGTCACTTCTGCATGAGTAAACACAGTCCAGTATGGTTTGTTGGCATTTAGTGTACCCTGATCTGGAGTGTGTTGTAGCACGACTTCTGTTCATAGAGGAGAAAAAACAAGTAGCCAGAATATGCTGTTATTAAACATATGTCACACATTGTGATCTTAGTTTTAAGGTCTTATTGAGGATAGGACAGTTCAGGTCATTTAAGTGGCAACTCTCTCTCTCTCTCTCTCACTCACACACACACACACACACATACACACACACACACACACACACACACAGAGGCAGAGTGTCACAGAGAAAAAGTGTGTGTGTGTGTGTGCGTGTGTGTGTGTGTGTGTGTGTGTGTGTGTGTGAGAGAGAGAGAGAGAGAGAGAGAGAGAGAGAGAGAGGCAGAGTGTCACAGAGAAAAGTGTGTGTGTGTGTGCGTGTGTGTGTGTGTGTGTGTGTGTGTGTGTGTGTGTGAGAGAGAGAGAGAGAGAGAGAGAGAGAGAGAGAGAGAGAGAGAGAGCAACAGCCTATATCCCAACAGATGGAAATACTATTTATTCCAGATAGCCACAGTCTGTAAAGACCCAGGAGTTCCCAATGGAGGAGTGAGAGAAAGGACTAAAGGAGCTGGGGGGGGGGTTGCAACCAAAGAAAAACAAAACGGTGCATTGAAAATTGCCCAGGCACTCAACAATTTCAAGCATAATCTGTTAAGCATGAGAGCTGAGCTAATTCCTTTCCACAGGCCTAATTACCACATCACTTTACTCTAAAAATCTATCATCTTCATGCAAATGAACTTGTGACATATGTTCTCTTTACTCATAGAGAAGTTGTGTACTCTTAATAGTCTATGGGATAAAATTGAGCTGCAAAACATCTAGGCCAATCAGTAATAATAATCTCCCATGAGTATTTATATACATTACATCAAAGAGAAAGTAGAGAAAACTCATATATTAATAATTCTTTCTGTAATCCCAGCACTCTGGGAGGCAGAGGCAGGTGGATTTCTGAGTTTGAGACCACCCTGGTTTACAGAGTGAGTTCCAGGACAGCCAGGGCTGTACAGAGAAACCCTGTCTTGGAAAAACCAAATCAAAAAGCTAATAATAATAATAATAATAATAATAATAATAATAATAATTCTTTCATAGAGTATATAGGGGATATATAATTCTTTCATGTGTTATTAAGCTGTGAGTCCCCCTTGAAAAAGGAATGGCATTGATAAATATTATGTACAAAGTCATAGGTCAGTTAGGAAAGGTGTGAGTGGTCATCAGGCTGGCTTCAGTAGATGGTTCACTCTACTGAGAGGTGTATATGTGAATTTGCATATATGCAAGAATATATGTGTTTATTTGAGTGCATGTATATGAATGCATTATATATGTGGGTGTATATCTACTTATTTGCACATATGTATGTATAAGTATGCATTTTTGTGCATGCATATTTTTACATGCATTGCACGTGTGAATATTTAATATTTTTCTCCTTTTCTGGATGTTTTCTTTATTTACATTTCAAATGTTATCCTTTTTTCCTGATTTCTCTCCAGAAATGCCCTATCTCATCTCCCCTCCCCCAGCTTCTCTGAGGGTGATCCCCCAACCATCCACCCACTCCTGCCTCCCCATCCTCACATTCCTCTACACTGGGGCATCGAGCTTTCACAGGACCAAGGGCATCTTCTCCCATTGATGCCTGACAAGGCTATACTCTGCAACATATGCAGCTGGAGTCATGGGTCCCTCCATGTACACTCTTTGGTTGATAATTTAGTCCCTGGGAGCTCTGCAGTATCTGGCTGGTTGACATTGTTGTTCTTCTTATGGCATTGTAAACACCTTCAGCCTAGTCAGTCCTTTCTATAACTCCTTTATTGGGAACCCTGTATTCACTCCAGTTGCTGTCTGTGAGCATCCACATCTGTATTTTTCAGCCTCTGAAAAAGCCTCTCATAAGACAGTTATGTCAGGCTCCTGTAAGCCTGCACTTCTTGGAATCCACAATAGTGACTGCATTTGGTGACTATACATGGGATGGATCCCCAGGTGGGGCAGACACTGGATGGCCTTTCCTCAGTCTCTGGTCCACACTTTGTCTCCATATTTGGTCCTGTGAATATTATGTTACCACTTCTACGAAGGGCCAAAGGACCCACACTTTGGTCTTTCTTTTTCTTGAGCTTCATGTGGTCTATGAATTGTATCTTACATAGGTATTTTGAGTTTTGGGGATATATCCACTTATCAGTAAGTGTGTAACTTGTATGTTCTTTTGTGATTGGGTTAGCTCACTCAGGATGTTATTTCCTAGTTCCATCCATTTGTCCAAGGATTTCATGAATTCATTGTTTTTAATAGCTGAGTCATACCCCATTGTGTAAATGTACCACATTTTCTGTACCCATTACAGTGTTGAAGGACATCTAGGCTCTTTCCAGCTTCTTTATTTTATAAATAATGCTGCTATGAACATAGTGGAGCATGTGTCCTTCTTAGATGTTGGAGCGTCTTGTGGGTATATGCCCAGGAGCGGTATAGCTGGGTCCTCAGGTAATGCTTTGTACAATTTTCTGAGGAACCACCAGACTGATTTCTAGAGTGGTTGTACCAGAGTGAAATCCTACCAACACCAAAAATAACCTACTGATTTAATGCAATCCCCATCAGAATTACAACTCAATTCTTCATAGAGTTAGAAAGAGCAATTTTCAAATTCATTTGCAATAACAAATAAAACCCAGGATAAGAAAAACTAGTCTCAACAATAATAAAACTTATGGGGGAAATCACCATCTCTAACCTCAAGCTATATTACAGAGAAATAGCAATTAAAAACTGTGTAGTATTGGTACAGACATAAGCAGGAAGTTCAACAGAATAGAACTGAAGTCCCAGAAATGAACCCACATACCTATCATCACTTTATCTTTGACAAAGGAGGCAAAACTATCTAAGGGAAAAAAGACAGCATTTTCAACAAATGGTGCTGGTTCAACTGTTGGTCAGCATGTAGAAGAATGTAAATTGATCCATTCTTACTTTTTTATTTTTATTAGGTATTTCTTTATTTACATTTCAAATGTTATCTCTTTTTCCTGTTTCCCCTCTGAAAATCCACTCTCCCAATCCCCTCCCTATGCTCACTATCCCACCCACTCCTGTTTCCTTATCCTGGAATTGCCTTACACTGGGCGTTTGAGTATTTGCAGGACTAAGGGCCTCTCCTCTCACTGATGGCCTACAAGGTCATCCTCTACTACATGTGTGACTAGAGCCATGGGTCCCTCCATGAGTACTCTTTGGTTGGTGGTTTGATCCATTCTTATCTCCTTGTACAAAGCTCAAGTCCAAGTGGATCAAGGACCTCCACATAAATCCAGAAAAACTGAAACTAATAGAAGAGAAAATGGGGAAGAACCTTGAATACATGGGTACAGGGGAAATTTGCCTGAACAGAACACCAGTGGCTTATGCTCTAAGATCAACAATCTACAAATGGGACCTCATAAAATTTCAAAGCTTCTGTAGGGCAAAGGATACTGCCAATAGGACAAAATGGCAACAAACAGATTGCAAAAAGATCTTTATCAATCTTACATCCAATAGAGGGTTAATATTCAATATATACAAATAAATCAAGAGGTTAGACTCTATAGAATTAAATGACCCTATTAAAAATGGGGTACAGAGCTAAACAAAGAATTCTCAACTAAGCAATATTGAATTACAAAGAAGCACCTAAAAAAATATTTAACATTCTTAGTCATAAGGGAAATACAAATCAAAACAACCCTGAGATTCCATCTCACACCAGTCAGAATAGCTAAGATGAAAAAGTCAGGTGATTCAGATGATGAATCATGGATCTTTATCAACTTACCCTTGATCTGAGCAATATCAGATTAATATTACCATATGGTATACATGGTAGTATGGATGGAAAAAGATGGAACAATGAAAACAAGTTTAGTTATGCTTTATTTATTGATCACCTATTTATTAATATTATCTAAACATCTGCTGGGGACAGCAAACAATGACAGGGACTGCCTGCGTTAGGCTGGGATGGAGAAAGCTCAGAAGCCTGCAGCAGCTCCTTGTAGAAAAGGACCCTTAGAATCAGGAGACACATCCCTCCAGGGGACCCACCATCTGAAATAAGGGACTGCCTGCAGTAGGCCTGGATGAAGACATTTCAGTAGCCTGTGGCAGCTCTTTGTAACAACAGTTGTTCCCATTTCTCCTAACCTTAGCCCTGGACAATGGCTATGTAGTTTTCATTTGTGCATGACTGTTTTTCAGTCGGCCTTGGTGTGCATAATTATTCTATAATATCTGACTTTCTTACTTCTTTCTCCTTCTGCTCTGGTGAATTCTGTGAAACTAGATGTTCCCTGATGTAATAATTTTTAAACAATTAAAAATTGAGGCATGGGGCACAGCACAGCACAGCACAGTCCTAATGGCACAGGGGTATGCTGTGTGTCCTTATCTTAGAAACAATTCAATAACTGCACAATGGTAGTTCCAAATTAATGCTTGACTTGAAAAGAGAGTTTAACAAAAATATTAGAAGATGAATTAAAGTCAACATTGGGACCCCCAAAAAAAGAAAAAAAAACTATAAAAGTTATAAAATAAGTTTTGCACAACATTTGAGACTGGTTCCTGGATTTATAGAATATGTAAAATTTTATATTACTAAAACTAAGTCAAAATACTGAGACTTTTAGGAGGGTCATTGTGTGCAACTTTTAGAAGCAGAAAACTAGGGGAACTACTGAGTTAAGGGTTAACTTGATCATTTCTGGCCACTGCCTGGCAACTTTGCCCATGACATTTATCATTAGAGCTTTAAAGAAAATGCAAGTAGCTGGCCTTAGAGCACTGAGCTCTGAAGTATAATAGTTGAAGTTTAAATAATGATAAGTTTGCAATTATTGTTTATTTTGGCTATAAGCCTGGGGATAGGGATTCATGAAGCTTTGGAGAACAGTTGATATTCTTGATTCTTTGTGGGATGTGGTTATTCATTTGAATTTGATTTGGCAATGATTATACAATGTCTTTTTTTATCTGCTTTTGTGAGTATCAGTAAAAGTCTGTGTCAAAAAAAAAGGCAAGAGAGCATGTAGAGAGCAACTATTGAGCATGTAGAGAGCAAGTGAGAGAGTGAATGTGGAGAGCATGAGAAGAGCTTGTGAAGAGTGAGTGAAGAGAGAATATGAGGTGTGTGTGACGCGCGCCCGCGCGCACGTGTGTGTGTGTGTGTGTGTGTGTGTGTGTGTGTGTGAAAGGAAAGTGCATGTGGTATGTGTGTGAGATGTGTGTGAAGAGTGTGTGTGTGTGAGTGAAAGGGGAACACACAGAGGTATGTACGAAGGTGTGAGTACAAGAAAAGAAAAGTGCACAGGAGAAAAGCAGAGTGTGCAGAACGCAGAACATATGCAGCCTCAAGCTGTGAGGGAGTGAGCTAGAAAGTGAGTAGAGAATGAGAGAGAAGAAAGAAAAACTTTAAGCCTTGAAAAATTGCCTGCCAACTTGTACCCCAAAAGTAGTCTGTATATATTTATTATTTGCCTTCCAGATATCCCTGCTTCCAGTAGAGAACTCTGATCCCGTGTCAAGGCTAGACTCTGGCAAACATCAAAGACTGTTTTAATTTGACATGTTATGTCAACTGACTGATAGTTTTCCTTCTTCATTACCTGTCCTCCTTAGTGCTTGATATACACCTGGTCTTTCCAACCCACAAATGCATAGAGAATTCAGGCTAATTTCTGGTAGACTTGCAAATAAAGAATACTTGTATATTTGTCTTCTCATTTAAAGAAACCATTCAATCATTAGCTATCGCTATTCCCTTACTAGTTTGTTAATTGCTAAGTACTGATTATATGGCTTTCAATTATGCAAATTGTTATAGAAGAGGAAATATGCTTTAAGCACAGTAGGTTATGAATGCCTGAGTTTTTATAGCTTTTCACTATAATAAAACAATTATAATTTAATCTAATGTACGGTGAAATGAGAGCATATTTTAACAAGTATAGTTCAAACTATCAAAATGTAGCTAATTTTAATTAAGTTAAATGGTAAATGTAACTGGGATAAGATATGTAAAATTAGTTTAGAAGACTCTATCTAATATATGAATATAAAATGTAAAAATTGCCTAATTATTTAACTACCTAAAATTTTTATAAATCATATAACTAAATTGGGAAAAGATCTTCACCAACCCTATATCTACCAGAGGGCTAATATCCAATGTATACAAAGAACTCAAGAAGTTAGATCCCAGAAAACCAAACAACCCTATCAAAAATGGGGTACAGAGCTAAACAAAGACTTTTTACCTGAAGAAATTCATATGGCTGAGAACACCTTAAAAAATGTTCAACATCATTAGTCATTAGAGAAAAGCAAATCAAAACAACCCTGAGAATTCACCTCACCCCAATCAGAATGGCTAAGATAAAGAAATAAAAAGGGAGATATAACAACAGAAACTGAGGAAATTCAAAAAATCATCAGATCCTACTACAAAAACCTATACTCAACACAACTGGATAATCTGGAGGAAATGGACAATTTCCTCGACAGTTGCCAAATACCAAAATTAAACCAGGATCAAATAGATCGTCTAAACAGACCCATAACCCCCAAAGAAATAGAAGGGGTCATAGACAGTCTTCCAACCAAAAAGAGCACAGGACCAGACGGTTTTAGTGCAGAATTCTATCAGACCTTCAAAGAAGTCCTGATACCGATACTCTTCAAATTATTCCACAAAATAGAAACAGAAGGAACACTACCCAACTCATTCTATGAAGCCACAATTACCCTGATATCAAAACCACACAAAGATCCAACTAAGAAAGAGAACTACAGGCCAATTTCTCTTATGAATATTGATGCAAAAATACTAAACAAAATACTTGCCAACCGAATCCAAGAACACATCAAAACGATCATTCACCATGATCAAGTTGGCTTCATCCCAGGGATGCAGGGATGGTTCAATATAAGGAAATACATCAACGTAATCCACTACATAAACAAACTCAAAGAGAAAAACCACATGGTCATCTCATTGGATGCTGAAAAAGCATTTGACAAAATTCAGCATCCTTTCATGCGAAAGGTCCTAGAAAGAACAGGAATTCAAGGCCCATATCTAAACATAGTAAAAGCAATATACAGCAGACCAGTAGCCAACATCAAGGTAAACGGAGAAAAACTCGAAGCAATCCCTCTAAAATCAGGGACTAGACAAGACTGTCCCCTCTTGCCATATCTCTTCAATATAGTACTTGAGGTACTAGCTAGAGCAATTCAACAACAGAGGGAAGTCAAAGGGATACAAATCGGAAAGGAAGAAGTCAAACTATCCCTATTTGCAGATGTTATGATAGTTTACTTAAGTGACCCAAAAACCTCCATCAGAGAACTCCTGCAACTGATAAACAACTTCAGCAAAGTGGCTGGCTATAAAATCAACTCAAGTAAATCAGTAGCCTTCCTATACGCGAAGGATAAGCAGGCCGAGAAAGAAATTAGGGAGATGACACCCTTCACAATAGCCACAAATGATATAAAGTATCTTGGAGTGACGCTAACCAAACATGTGAAAGATTTCAAAAACTTCAGGTCTCTGAAGAGGGAAATTGAAGAAGACATCAGAAAATGGGAAAATCTTCCATGCTCGTGGGTTGGCAGGACTAATATAGTCAAAATGGCAATCTTGCCCAAAGCAATATACAGATTCAATGCAATCCCCATCAAAATCCCAATTCAGTTCTTCATAGAGTTAGAAAGAGCAATTCTCAAATTCATCTGGAATAACAAAAAACCCAGGATAGCTAAAACTATCATCAACAGCAAAAGAACTTCTGGGGGAATCAATATCCCGGACCTCAAGCAATATTACAGAGCAGTGGTATTAAAAACTGCATGGTATTGGTTCAGTGACAGGGCAGCGGATCAATGGAATAGGATCGAAGACCCAGAATTGAACCCACACATCTATGGCCAATTGATCTTCGACAAAGGAGCTGAAAACATCCAGTGGAAAAAAGATAGCCTTTTCAACAGATGGTGCTGGCTCAACTGGAGGTCAACATGCAGAAGAATGAGAATTGATCCACTCTTTTCTCCTTGCACTAAACTCAACTCCAAGTGGATCAAGGATCTCCACATAAAACCAGACACACTAAAACTAATAGAAAAGAAACTGGGGAAGACCCTTGAAGACATCGGCTCAGGGGGAAAATTCCTGAACAGAACACCAATTGCTTATACTCTAAGAACAAGAATAGACAAATGTGACCTCATAAAACTACAAAGTTTCTGTAAGGCAAAAGACACTGTCAAAAGGATAAATCGGCAACCAACAAATTGAGAAAAAATCTTCACCAACCCCACATCCGACAGAGGGCTAATCTCCAATGTATACAAAGAACTCAAGAGGTTAGACCCCAGAAAACCAAATAACCCTATCCAAAAATGGAGTACAGAGCTAAACAGAGACTTTTCACCTGAAGAAATTCGGATGGCTGAGAAACACCTTAAAAAATGTTCAACATCACTAGTCATTAGGGAAATGCAAATTAAAACAACCCTGAGATTTCACCTCATACCAGTCAGAATGGCTAAGATTAAAAACTCAGAAGACATCAGGTATTGGCGAGGATGTGGAGAAAGAGGAACACTCCTCCACTGCTGGTGGGAATGCAAGCTGGTACAACCACTCTGGAAATCAGTATGGCGGTTCCTCAGAAAACTGGGCGTGATACTTCCAGAGGACCCAGCCATACCACTCCTGGGAATATACCCAGAAGATTCACCAGCATGCAATAAGGATACATGCTCCACTATGTTCATAGCAGCCTTATATATAATAGCCAGAAGCTGGAAAAAACCCAGATGTCCCTCAACAGAGGAATGGATACAAAAATGTGGTATATATACACAATGGAGTACTATTCAGCCATTAGAAACAATGAATTCATGAAATTCTTAGAGAAATGGATGGAGCTGGACAACGTCATACTAGTGAGGTGACCCAGTCTCAAAAGAATACCCATGGTATACAGTCACTGATAAGTGGATATTAGCCTAGAAGCTTGGAACACCAAAGACACAAATCACATATCAAGTGATGTCTCACAAGAAGAAAGGAGTGGACACTGGTGCTAGAATGGACCAAAACATCATTGTGGGAGAGTACAAGAACAATAAAGTGGGAGGGGGTGGATGCGGGAGCAGGGGGAGGGAAAAGGACATGTGGGACCATTGGGGGTGGGGAACCAGAAAAAGGGAAATGAATTGTAAATATAGAATATATACAATAAAAAAAATACTCAGGAAACAGCAGGTATAGGCGAGGATGTGGAGAAAGAGGAACACTCCCCCACTGCTGGTGGGACTGCAATCTGGTACAATCACTCTGGAAATCAGTCTGGCAGTTCCTCAGAAAACTGGACATACCACTCCTGGGCATATACCCAGAAGATTCCCCAGCATGCAATAAGGATACATGCTCCACTATGTTCATAGCAACCTTATTTGTATAGCCAGAAGCTGGAAAGAACCCAGATGTCCCTCAACCGAGGAATGGATACAAAAAATGTGGTATATATACACAATGGAGTACTATTCAGCCATTAGAAACAATGAATTCATGAGATTCTTAGAGAAATGGATAGAGCTGGAGAACATAATACTAAGTGAGATAACCCAGTCTCAAAAGAATACCCATGGTATGCACTCACTGATAAGTGGATATTAGCCTAGAATCTTGGAACATCATAGACACAATCCACATACCAAATGATGTCCAACAAGAAGGAAGGAGTGGACCCTGGTTCTGGAAAGGCTCAATGCATCAGTGTAGGGGAATTCAAGAACATGGAAGTGGGAAGGGGCAGGGAACCAGGAAAAGGGAAATGAAATGTAAATAAAGAATATATCCAATGAAAAATAAAGACAAGAGGGTAATTATATATAAATATATATATGTGTGTGTATATATATATCTTGTAAGAGCAAAAGTTGATAAATATAAATAATCATGTTTAATAATCATGTTTAACAAGATGAAGGCTTCACTTGGGGAAATATTGTTTTATTGGACATTTGCACAAACTGACAAAGTTAAAATAGACAATTGCGTAATTGGGTGATAGAAATTTACTTGACTATATTAGAGGTACTTGAGATGCATTCTATGTGAGACAGCCAACCCCTGACTCTATTAGTAATACTCTGTTATGCTTGCAGATAGGTACCTAGCATTACTCTCCTGAGAGGCTTCATTCAGCAATGGATGGAAGCAAATGCATAGACCCGAAACCAATCATCAGATGGAATGCAGGAAGTCTTATTGAAGAATGGGGAATAGAGTTGGGCAACCTGCAGAGATCAAGTACATCAAATGACCCACAAAATCAAATAACCTAGAACATGGGGTCTCATAAAGAATGAACGTCCAGTGAGCATCTAGGAGCTGTACCTAGCTAGGCACAATACCCATTTGTAGCAGATGTGCAGCTTGATCTTCATGTATTGAAGTGGGGGCTCTCTCTGAATCTGTTCCCTGAAATTGCATCCAGTTCTGGTAAGTAGATTGGCTGGATGAACCTCAGTGTGTCCTGCTTAGTCTTGCTGGGACTGGATGTCCCAGGGAGGGGTGATACCCCAGGGGTCTTTCCCTTCTCTGAGCACCATAAGTTTGGGGAATGGAGAGAAGAATTTGTAAGTGTAGGAGTGGGAGGAGCTGCAAGGATGGATGCAATCAGGATGTAAAGTACATATATAAATTAATGAAAAATATTAATGAAAAAAGAACTCATGTTCTATTCCTATAGAAGATACTTTCCTTACATCACAAAATGTTAATTAGAAAAAATGATTCTCTCAAAAATTTCTACTAGCATTACCCATTAGAAATAAACCATAAGGAATATATTTTATGTTTAATAATACAGTGTGAAAGTCATGTTCTCAGATGCAAAAATCACATAATGTTCACTCTAAAAACCATGACAAGTTTGATCTTTCAGTAAAATTGTGCATCCATGTGACTATGCATGAGCCATGGAAAACAAATCTTCACTCACTTTCCAGTTGTTTACTAATTCTTAACTTCTTTGTTTACTTTTTTACAAAAGGTTACACTTTAACACTTTTAAGGTCATATGCCAAACCTAATGTTATTTTTTATACTTAGTAATGCATTGATGTAAAATCACCAAGAAACAGTAGAGTGTTTCCCCTTCCCATCTATTCATCTTTACATCATTTTAATACTGCTTAGTCTACAGCCAACAAAATGTCTGACAATATGACAGGGATTTCACTATGCCCAGCTCTCATGGTCCTGGGCTGGAGTAAGCCAGAATATATACAAAGAGACTATGCACTCTTGTTGGAGGTATGTGCTCTCTAGATTTATGTCAACCTAACATAAGCAAAAGGTATTGGAGAGGAGGGAGCCTCAAGTGAGAAAATGCCTCCATACAATTGGGATGTGGACAAGCAGGCATTTTCTTAATTACTGATTGATGTAAGAGGGCTCATATTGTGAATGAGGCTTCTGCAGAGAGGTGGTCCTAGATTTTATATATATATGTATATATATAAATATATATACATATATATACATACACACAACATATATACATATATACATATATGAATATATGCATATGTATGTGTGTATACATACATGCATATATAGATATGTATATATACATATCTATACATACATATAGATATGTATATATGTACACCACACACACACACACACACACACACACACACATATATATATATATATATATATATATATATATATATATACACAGAGCAAGTCATGGGAGAAACACAGTAAGCAGCACCACTCCATGGCTTCTGCACTGGCCCCTGCTTCCAGATTTCTTTGACTAAACCCAGTCCTTGTAATCCTTTGCTGTATATGTGTTAGGGGCCTCATATCAGCAGGTGTGTGCTGCCTGTTTGCATTCACCTAATTCAACAACAGAGGTCATAATCTCGGTTCATTGGTTGGGTGCAAATATCTACATCTGACTCTTTCAGCTGCTTGTTGGTCTTTCTGGGGGCAGTCATGACAGGTTCCTTTTTGTGAGTGGTCCATAGCCTCAGTAATAGTGTCAGGTCTTGGGACCTACCTTTGAGCTGGATCCCACTTTCATATTTCAAACTTGGTTATGGGTATATTTCATAAAGAAAATTAAAGGCTTAACTAAGGAGTATTATACCAGAGAACTGAAATAAATTTGAGATTTCAAAGTAACGTGTTAATACTCAAAACACTGAGAGAAAGTAGGGCAAACATTATATGAAAAACATTATCAAGAACCTGACTCCACAGTAAATACTGAATCATATTCTTGTTCTTTGTTACTTAAGTCTGTGCTCCAAGGGGAAGTCTAGAAATATGGACCAGAAACAGCAGAAAAATCTCTGCAATGCTGTCTCACAGCTACATTTAAGCTTTGCTTCTAAAGCATCCTTAGAAAATTACAGCCTGCATGGCAATACTGGTTCAACATCCAAAAACACCACTGAAAGATATCTCTTTCTCCTGTAAAATGAAAATCTAATAATTCAGCAGTAATCATGGAATGTCTAGCCAAATGCCTCTTAGTACATCTCTTTAGAACTGGGTGGAAGAGATTCAATTCACCCATCCTGTTCCAGAGTATTCAAGTATGCAAATATCTTTTATAAAACCTTAATAACATAATACTTTTCTGGTGACTTAGAAATAAGAATTGATTCATTTGTTCCAATCTTCAGAAAGCAAGCATGGGTGCTGAGGCAGTAAGGTCACTCAATTGACACTTGGAAAAAGATCATCACTCTAATAAGTAGTTATGAAAGGTTCCCATGGAAAATTACGCTGATAACTGCAGCCATGAAGTACTTTTTTTATTAGATATTTTCTTTATTTACATTTCAAATGTTATCCCCTTTTCTGGTTTCCCCTCCGAAAACCCCCTAACTTACCCTCCCTCCCTCCCTGGTTCACCAATCCATCCACTCCTGCTGCTTCCCTGTCCTGGCAGTCCCCTAAACTGGGGCATCCACCTTTCTCAGGACCAATGCCCTCTCCTCCCTTTGATGTCCAACAAGTCCATCCTCTGCTACATATGCAGCTGGAGCCACTTTGGTTGGTGGTTTAGTCCCAGGTGTGCTCTCACAGTACTGGTTTGTTCATATTGTTCTTCCTATGGCGTTGTAAACTCCTTCAGCTCCTTGGATCTTTTCTCTAGCTTCTCCTCCATTGGGGACCCTGTGCTCAGTTCAATGATTGGCTGAGGGCATCCCCCTCACAATTTGACAGGCACTAGCAGAGCCTCTCATGAGACAGCTATGTCAGTCTCCTGTCAGCAAGCACTTGTTGGCATCCATTTTATAAATGTCTTGAGTTAGTCAAATATTGTGTGTATATGTTTGTGTGTGTGTGTTTGTGTGTGTGTGTGTGTGTGTGTGTGTGTGTGTGTGTGTGTACATGGCTATGCCTTTGAACTCTGCAGCTGTGTCTGATGTACAAGACTTGTCCAGGATCAAGCCAACCAAAATGCCAGCAATACTGGTGAAAGTACTCATGAAATGCTGACCCTAAGGAACTATTGACAACTGATGGCTCTATGAAAAGAAAAAGTCAATTTTCTCCAGGATGTATCCCCTGAGAGGCTTCCCCTGCTCCACTGGATGTTTCTACAGACATGCACATATTGGCAGCATGGAGTGGATAAAGTTGATTTAAAAATGAATACTTCAAGTTTAAGGAAAAACAATGAAAGAAATGTAGAGGAGGAATTGCCTGTTAGTAAATAGTCAATTTGATCAAAACATTATATACATGAAATTCTGAACCAATGATATTACAGTTGTTAAAGTGACATAGAGTATATATGTTCTATATTGCTTTAATCTCTATTAGATTAGTGAGATGAGCAGGAGTTATAGGTAATAGGTTATAGGTCCTAGGTTATAGGAATGAATGAGTGTCTAAGAACGAAGCATGAAATCATCAAAACAGATTTGAACATGGCATCCTTTTTCCCCTTCTACAAATGTGTGGGGTGACAGACAAAAAACAAAAAGAGAGTAGATAATAAAGTCTCCTGGAGTAACTGCACTGGCACCATCATAGCAATAAAGGACATAAGTAATACAAATGTTCTTCAACCTGCAGCATGGAATTTTTGCAAAAGTATAGATGCATGTACGTTAAAAATGTAATGTGTGAGTAATTTCAACAAGACCATTGAAACATTAGAGGTTGATTACAGTGAAGGCACAGATCACTGGAAACAGAGGGCTCTCTCTAACAAGACCTAGAAAACTGGCTTGCTTCCCTAATCTGACTTTCTTTCAATTTCTTTCTTCTTATTTTTGAATGATATTCCAACAGAACATGGTAAACCTACTGTTCTTATAACATCCCTTTCTGACTCTCCCTTTTGGCCCTAGATCATCCTGCATAATCAACTCTAATGAAATATTTAGAGGGAAGCCTCTGTTATCATTGGCTTTGACAATACCTATGGCTGAAGCCAGTTGTCACACAAAGACAGATCATAGAGATCCTAGGGTTGACTAACTGTGGATCCATGAATACAATACTTATTTTGTTACTCATCCATACAGAAAACATCAGAAGGCATCTTCATGGCACAGAGAAGTAGATTGATTTCCTTACTTGCATTTTACCTCTCTGATGCCTTGTCTTTCACTGACAATAGAGAAAAGTCTAAACATAGAGCTTGGAGCACAGAAACCATTTACCCAAATATTATCATTTGGCCATCATTCTATAGATAATGGACTGTACACTTCAAAAAACATTTCAAAGTGGTTATCCTTTTCCTTCTGCAGGTGAGCTGCGCTCTCCTATTTTAGTAATGTCAAATATAGTAATAAGATAAATATGCTTTATGTATATACATGTTGCATGTCTGAGTTTCCTTTATAGTATTTAAGTGAGACTTTTAAATCAGTTATTAATGTCTATTATAAAGAGTATAAAACAACTCATCCAAAACTGGAGTTCAAGGGTTGAGGGTTTATTCTAGTAGAGTTTGGTGTAGGTACAATCCACAGCACTGGATAAACAGGATTCATAGGAAAAAAGGAACTAACATTTTTCCTAATAAATCAGTAAATATTAAAAGTTCACATGAAGCAAAGCTAGCTAAAATAACAGAAAATATGACTTAGAGAGAGAGAGAGAGAGAGAGAGAGAGAGAGAGAGAGAGAGAGAGAGAGAGAACCTGCATACACACATAAAAATTTACCTGGATAATAGAAGGTTGTCAACAGGAATTGGAAAGAAATGTAGAAGGCAAGGCAAGGGAATGGGGAGTGGAAGTGTGGCTTTAAGTAAGGAACTGACAAAAATAAAAATCATCTCATTGGATGCTGAAAAAGCATTTGACAAAATTCAGCATCCTTTCATGCTAAAAGTCTTAGAAAGAACAGGAATTCAAGGACCATACCTAAACATAGTAAAAGCAATTTATAGCAGACTGGTAGCCAACATCAAAGTAAATGGAAAGAAACTTGAAGCAATCCCACTAAAATCAGGGACTAGACAAGGCTTCTCCCTCTCACCATATCTCTTCAATATAGAACTTGAGGTACTAGTTAGAGCAATTAGACCACATAAGGAAGTCAAAGGGATACAAATTGGAAAGGAAGAAGTCAAACTATCACTATTCGCAGATGATATGATAGTATACTTAAGTGACCCAAAAAATTCCACCAGAGAACTCCTACAACTAATAAACAACTTCAGCAAAGTGGCTGGTTATAAAATCAACTCAAGCAAATCAGTAGCCTTCCTATACTCAGAAGATAAGCAGGCTGAGAAATAAATTAGGGAAATGACACCCTTCACAATAGCCACAAACAATATAAAGTATCTTGGTGTGACTCTAACCAAACAAGTAAAAGATTTATATGTCAAAAACTTCAGGTCTCAGAAGAAAGAAATCGAAGAAGACCTTAGAAAATGGAAAAATTTTCCATTCTCATGGGTTGTCAGGATTAATATAGTTAAAATGGCAATCTTGCCAAAAGCAATATACAGATTCAACACAATCCCCATCAAAATCCCAACTCAGTTCTTCATAGAGTTAGAAAGAGCATTTCTCAAATTCATCTGGAATAGCAAAAAACCCAGGATAGCTAAAACTATCATCAACAGTAAAAGAACTTCTGGGGTAATCAACATCCCGGACCTCAAGCAATACTACAGAGCAGTAGTGTTAAAAACTGGATGGTATTGGTACAGTGACAGGTAGGTGGATCAATGGAACAGGATTGAAGACCCAGAAGTGAACCCACACATCTATGGCCAATTGATCTTTGACAAAGGAGCTGAAAACATCCAGTGGAAAAAAGATAACCTTTTCAACAAATGGTGCTGGCTCAACTGGAGGTCAACATGCAGAAGAATAAGAATTGATCCACTCTTATCTCCTTGTACTAAGCTCAACTCCAAGTGGATCAAGGACCTCCACATAAAACCAGACACACTAAAATTAATAGAAAAGAAACTGGGGAAGACCCTGGAGGACATTGGCTCAGAGGGAATGTTCCTGAACAGAACACCAATTGCTTATGCTCTAAGATCAAGAATAGACAAATGAGACCTTATAAAATTACAATGTTTCTGTAAGGCAAAAGACACTGTCAAAAGGACAAATCAGCAGCCAACAAATTGGGAAAAGATCTTCACCAACCCTACATCTGACAGGGGGCTAGTATCCAATGTATACAAAGAACTCAAGAACTTAGACCCCAGAAAACCAAATAACCCCATCTAAAAATGGGGTACAGAGCTAAACAAAGACTAAGTGAGGTAACCCAGTCTCAAAAGAATACCCATGGTATGTACTCACTGATAAGTGGATATTAACGTACAATCTTGGGACACCAAAGACAAAATCTACATACCAAGTGATGTCCAACAAGAGGAAAGGAGTGGACACTGGTGCTGGAACGAATCAAAGCATCATTGTAGGGGAATACCAGAACAGGGAAGTGGGAAGGGGTGGATCGGGGAGTAGGGGGAGGGAAAACGGTATGTGGGACCTTTGGGGGATGGGAAACCAGAAAAACGGAAATGGAATTTAAATATAGAATATATCCAATAAAAAAATTTAAAAAAAATCAAAAGTCAAGCTGGGCAGTAGTGGCGCATGCCTGTAATCCCAGCACTTGGGAGGCAGAGGCAGGCAGATTTCTGAGTTTGAGGCCAGCCTGGTCTACAAAGTGAGTTTCAGGACAGCCAGTGCTACACAGAGAAACCCTGTCTCAGAAAAAAAAAAAAAATCAAACGTCAAGTGAAAAAAAGAATTCACACTTCTTCCTCATTCTTATCTCCTCTTCTCATGCCAGCGTTTATGACTACTCATTCAAATATCAACCAAATACTCCAGCATGGCCGTATCAACTCTGTCATCTCTTCTTTCACAATGGGAATCCCCTCTCCATTTTCATACTGGATAAAACTCAACACACCTTGTAGCTTCTATAGTAATACATGAATATTACTGATTTCCTTGGCCTCTTCCCATCTTGACTGATATATTTTAATAGGTGAATATTTATTTTCTCTGATACAGAGAAACAATTCCATTTTAGATGATTTTGGCTCCTTTAAATTCCCCAGACTGCAGCTCTTCATAAGAGCTAGATGGGACACTATAAGTAGAATCCCGTGCATTTTTATGCTAATCTGACTTTGAAAGACACAGGTTGAAAAAAAATACAAAGTCAAACTCCTCAGTTCCAACAAGACATGCTTATGAAGATCCAATAATCCCCTTAGCACCTAGGCTTCATTTGAAATTGTGAAGTGTTGTTGAATATCCCAAGGCAGGAGCTCTTTGATATATAGATTACCATTTTTATAATCAGTTTTCAAAATCACTTTACAAACAGCAATCCCCACTTTCTGCAGTGCACTCCATAGTGACACACTCTTCTCTTTCCAAATCTGCCACTGTGGTGTCCTTTGTCTTGGCCAGCACTGCAAACTCCCAGGCACACATGCTTCTATAAAGAGAGCAAAATAACCTCAACTACATATTAGGGCTCCTGAGGATACTAAGGATACAAACCTGTCTACCAATACACAAATCATACTAGTTTTTAAAATAATATTTGTATTTCATATCATAAAACTACATTCATGAGTCAGAATAGATCAGACTAGATTTACATCCTGAATGGAAGAGCAGTGTAAATTTTTGCAAAGCATGTGTTTGTTGTAAACATCATCTGAAAATTATTTCAGAAAAGGAAACATAATTTGCAAACCTAAGTAAAGTGAATACTGCATTTTCTAACTTCTATACTTTAAATCTGAAAGCCTGAGAGAACGGTTGTTTGCACTGAAGCAAACAGTTTTATTTATAAGATCAGGCAATGGACTGGAAGAGACTTATTTATAAATAAATATGCATTGATGGAAGAAATGTCACCATATTTCTAATGGAATAGTTGCCTGGTTGCAGCCTGTTATTGCATTGAATGTTAGTTTTCCAGTCAAAATTCAAATATCTTTGTAGGAAAAGACAATGGATTAAAATCTTAATGCTGTATTATCTGTTTTAGGAGAAAATCTTCTCCATCATCATTACCATCATGCCACTTATAGAATAGAATCCCATGATCCATTGCTGTCAATGTGCTTGACTCTGTTTCTTTATGAGGAAAGAGGAACACAAAGAAAACTGATGTTTCTTTTAGTATCATAAATCTTTGCATTTTCTTTTTAACTAGCTTAACAATACAGGAGGATATGGAGACAGAATTCAAACAGTTATTTTCCTTAATTCATTTAGACTAGGGATTAAAGGCAATATAGCTTTAAATGAAAACTCTTTTGTTGTGGAAGCAAGGTGGGGGTGGAATTAGAGCAGAAGGGATGGTTCCAAGTCTGCTGGGCTCCTGGGGTTTGGTGGGTCCCAGCTGCTGCAGTTATTTTGGAGGGGGTCTTATCTATTGCACTGGGTGCAGCAAGTCTCCTGGGAGGCCTTAAGATAGTAAAAGTCTTTAGAGGGGTAGACAAGCTGATGGTCTGCCCACCATGAGGTTATTTCTATTTTAACTTATCTGTTGAGATTTCCTTTGTGATCCAATATATGATTTTTGAGAAGATTCCATGAAATGTTGAAAAGAAAGTATATTCTTTTGTGTTTGGATGAACCATTCCATGCATGTGTTGAGTCCATCTGAGACATAACATCTGTTAACTTCATTTTTCTCTGTTTAGTTTCTGTCTTGATGACCAGTTTGTTGGTAGAGTGAGGTGCTGCAGTCTCCTACTCTTGATGTGTGGTATTCAATGTGAGGTTTAAGATTCAGTCATGTTTATTTTACATTTTTTTTTTACCTTGGCATTAGTGACATTGATACTCAGAATTGAAACTCCATCTTGGTAGACTTTTCCTTTCATTATTATGGAGGGTCCTTCTCCATCACTTTTTATTATTTTTGGTGGAAAGTATGTTTTCTTAGATATTAGAATGGCTATACCAGCTTTCTTCTCACATCCATTTACTTGGAAAAGCTTTTTCGAGGTTTTACTCTGAGGTATATCTATCTTTGATATTGAGTTATGCTGATTGTATACAGCAGAATGAAAGATCCTGTTTTCATACCATTTCTATTAGCCTGTGTGTTTTTATTAGAAAATTAAATCCATTAATATTTAAATATATTAAGGATCAGTATTTTTTGATTTCTGTTATTTTGATGTTGTTGTTATTGGTAGTGGTGGTGGTTTTGTTAGTGGAGTGTGTGTGTGTGTGTGTGTGTGTGTGTGTGTATGTATCTTTGTATGTTATCCTTTGATTTACTTGTTATGAATTTATGTATTTCCTGTGTTTTCTTGAGTGTAGTTATCTACCTTGAATTGGAGTTTTCTTTTATGTATCTTCTGTAGGGCTAGACTTTTGCATATATGTTATTAAAATTTGATTTGTTATGGAATATCTTGTTGTCTCCATCTATGGTTATTGAAGGTTTTTCTGGGTAGAGTAGTCTAAGCAGACATCTGTGGTCTCTTAGAGTCTGAAAAATATTTCCGAAGGCTAAAGAAGTAAGGTATAATCTGAATAGGTCTGCCTTGATGTCATATCTGACCCTTTTTTCCTAGCAGGTTTTAATACTCTTACTTTGGTTTGTATACTTAGTGTTTTGATCATTATATGTCAGGGAGATTCTCTTTTTTGGTCCAAATTCTTTGGTGTTATTTAAGCTTCTTATACATTTATAGGCCTCTTTTGCTTAATGTTTCAGAAATGTTCTTCTGATATTGCTGCGAGTATTTTCCCAGTCTTAGAGCTGAGAATGTGGTATTGCCTTTTATTCTGCTGAAGTAAGAATGTTCTCCTTCTTCTATACCTAAAATCTTAGGAATTATCTTTTCATACTGTTCCAGATTTCATGAAAATTTCATGTCAGAAACATTTTAGATTTAACATTTTCTTTGACTAATGCATCCATTTCTTCTATTGTATCTTCTATATCTGGGATTCTTCCATGGGTTTATTGTACTTGTGATGCTTGCCTCTGTAGTTCTTTTTCACTTACATTTTGCATGTCCATGATTCCCTCAGTTTTTATTTGCTTGTTTTCTTTATTGCTTCCATTTCCATTTTCAATTTTTGAACACTTTTATTCATTTTGTTCACCAGATTGATTGTATTTCCTGTATGTCTTCAAGAAGTTTATTCATTTTCTCTTGAAGGGCCTCTATCATCTTTTTAAGATTTTATTTAAGGTCATTTTCTTGTGCTCTAAATGTGTTGGAATAGCCAGTTTGTTATAGTAGGATATCTTGTCTCTCATGATCCCATATTTTTCTGGCTGTTGTTGATTGTATTCTTATGTTGGCCTCTAGTCATCTGGACTTTCTGATTATTATAGGTTGAGGTGCTGATTTCCAAGTTTGTCTTTGTTAGTTGGGTGATTTGGAGATACTTTTTCCTTGGTTTCTCTTTCCTCTCTGGTCTACTGACCTGAGTGGCTTTTAATTATGGTGACCAGAGAGTGAGTCTTCACGTTCAGTAGATGCCCGGGGCCAGCCTAGGTGGGTTCTTCTTTCTTGTCTGGTATTCTTGAGGCAGGAAAGGGGGAAGAGAGTCTACGAAGGGGATGGATCAGAGCTTAGGGCTCTTTGGTGTACACCAAGAGGAGTTTTCAGGCAAAGGGCATATATGGATTTCTCCTTGCTGGTGCAGCCTCTGGAAAAGCATGAAGCATTGTTTTTTTCTCAGAATTTTTTAAGATAAATAGATGTCAAACTTTGGTAATTTCCTCACATATTGATTACATAATCTGGTATTGCCTTTTATTGTGCTGAAGTGGTATATTACATTATATTGCAGCTGTAAATCCTCTTGGACTGATGTATAATCCTATTGACATACTACTGAAATATAGCTGTTAGTGTTTTATTGAAGACTTCCATATTATGTTCTCCAGAGAGGCAATAAAAACCATTACAGCTTTGTTTATGAGAGAATAAGTCTTTATAACTGGTTTATTTTAATTAATGTATGAACACAAATGATGTATGTTCAAATATCTAAATTTGTCACCATATCATTTTATTATTCATTAATATCATGAATTGCATTGCCGATGACATGTTATTTACAGTGATAGGTACACAGTGACATCACATTTAAGGTAGTACACCTGATCTCTATATAATTTCACTGTTAGTTAAAAAGTGGGAATTTATCACTGAAAAAGTAAAATCCATGCAGAGGACATAAACTTCTAATTGGATTATATGCATTCCAACCATTATTTGTAAAACATGAACCTTAATGGGCTTTCTTTCAACCATGTCCATCCAGTTTTCAGGGTGAGTGATAGAAATAGATCATCTGCAGTGTAGCCTTGAGAGATTCCAGATCTAATTCTACATATTGCTATTGAACACTGATACTTGAAGATCATTAGGGGGGTGGGGAAGCTGAGTGCTGAGACCAAGGGCTAAAGCTGGGAGATTGAAAAAATGCAGACTGCCAAGGCACTGCTCATTTCTGCAGTTCTGACCCACTCCTGTATCAGGGGTCTGATCAGGCATGTGTCTGCCTCTCTCCTTAGTAGACCAGAGGCCCCATCTAAACAGCCTTTCTGCAGCACCTCCCCTCTCCAGGTGGCCAGACAGGAATTCCAGGCCAGTGAGATTTCCTGGGACATCTACACAGCAGTCAAGGTCACTGGTGCTGGGGCCACCAGAGTTGGTGTGGCTCGATCAGGGGCTGGCATTTGGCACAGTGTTGGTAGCTTGATTATTGGCTATGCCAGGGAACCATCTCTCAATCAGCAACTCTTACCTATGCCATCCTGGGCTTTGCCCTGTCTGAGGCCATGTGACTCTTCTGTTTGATGATCTCCTTCTTCGTCCTCTTCGCCATGTGAGGCTCCATGGGTTCACCCAGCTGTCCCTGATGCTTTGACTTCATTCCAGTCCTGGTGCTGAAGTGTGCTGAGCTTTACCATTAAACAACATTTCTCTAAACCAAAAAAAAAAATTAGTAGGAATATTATTTATTTCCAGCTGAAAGAAATGGTTGACAAATGGATCATTTAAATATGTGGGTGACAGTAAATGCACTCCTACTGCAGTGTAAAGGACAGAGTGTGGAAGGTCTCCTAATGGATAAAACTTTGGGTCAAGTGAAGCATTAATTGGCCAAGAATAGGTATACTGTTGTTCAGATGGTAGTAAGCAGTTTAACAGAACAGGTTAAGATTTCATGCCTTTAATCCCAGCACTTGGAGGCAGAGGCAAGTGGATTTCTGAGTTTGAGGCCAGCCTGGGTTCGGAGGAAGAGGAAAGAAGGAGGGAAAAAAGAGGGCAAGAATCAGGTATGGGAGGAAATGGAGGAGATGGACAGAGGGTCAGGAAATTGAACAGAGGTGTGTATCAATGGGAGATGGGGAACTGAGGGTAGCAACCAGAAAGTTCCAGATGCCAGGAAAGCAAGAGCCCACCAGGGCTCCCCATGGGGATGGCATTAGATGAAATACCTCACAGAGAGGAAGAACCTGTTGAGAACATATCCAGAGATTAGGTTTTACCCCTGGTTGAGGGATGGGGCCACCCACCCATCTCCAAAATTTTAAACCAGAATTTTTCCTGTCTAAAGGAAATACAGGGACAAAGAGTGGAGCAGAGCCTGAGGGAAACTGCCTCACTTGGGGATCCATCCCACATGCAGATACCAAACCCAGATACTATCGCAGATGCCCAGAAGTGCTTGCTGGCAGGAGATTGATACAGCTGTCTCCTGAGAGGATCTGCTAGATCCTGCCCAATACAGAAAAGGAGGCTCACAGCCAACCATAGGATTGAGCACAGGAACCCCATTGAAAGGGCTAGAGGAAGGAATGAGGGAGCTGAAGGAGCCTTATCTGGCATCAGTGGGAGGGCAGGCCCTTGGTCCTGTGAAGGCTTGACGTCCCAGTGTAGAGGAATGCTAGGGTGGTGAGGTGGGAGTGCGTAGGTGGGTGGGAATGCACCTTCATAGAAGGGGAGTAAGGGAGAACAGGATATGGGGTTTGGAGAGGGGAAACTGGGAAAGGGGATATTTATATTGAAACATAAATAAAATGAAATAAAAATAAAAAAAACACAACACATGCTATGTGTCAAAGGCTAAAGATAAGCTTAACTACAGAGTCCCACTCACCAAAGAATGATGCAGTTTCTTCTCACATTGCTCATTGATGAATTAAGGAGACTAACACTGTACCTCCAACATGCTTACTTTCCTTAGACCACTGTCAAGAAAGTTTTAATAGGCCCTTTGCACCTTGCAGAGGTGATCTATCAATTCTCACTAGAGTGGATGCATTCTGCAAATACTGGTGTACATTTCTTGCTGCAAGAATTCGTCATTCGGCCAGGCAGTGGTGGCTCATGCCTGTAATCCCAGCACTTGGGAGGCAGAGGCAGGGGGATTTCTGAGTTCGAGGCCAGCCTGGTCTACAGAGTGAGTTCCAGGAGAGCCAGGGCTATACAGAGAAACCCTGTCTTGAAAAACAAACAAACAACAAAAAAAAAAAACAAAAAGAATTCATCATTCGTTCTGATTTTACAACATAAATCCTGCAGTTTTACCTTAGAGCAATGGGAAGCAAAGGTAAATGAGCTGACTGAAATTGTAAATTCTTACAGACTATGAATCCTTGTTTTATTTAAAACTAAACTTCATTTTTAAAATAGATGCAGGAATGACATAAAATAAAGCTAAGTATAGTTACACATAGATTTCATTACCATTTCTCTTCAGTAATATTTTTAGTGATATAGCTATTATAAGGGCATTGAAAATATAAATTTAGTAACAGATATTCATTATATGACCTTTAAAAACAAATGTAATTTTGAGAATAAAAATTATTTATTTTCTTTTATCTTAAAAATATTAATAACTAAGGTTACTAATAAAATGTTGCAGGTTTTGAAAGCCATTATACTATGATGAAAAGGCCTGTCATTTAAGGCTTGGACAAATAGATCAGAGGTAGAACACTGGTGTTATAAGCTATTGTGAGCATTCAGACATGGGTGTTGGGAATGAAGTCTGAGTCATTTGAAACAAAAAGAGTGCAGTCTTAACCCTCAAGTCACCTCTCCGTTTCCAGAGAACAATTTTAAAGGCTATAATGGAGATATTTTTATAAGGATTGCATCTATTGACTATATTCTATATGCTTAAATGAAAATGTCCAATAGAAAATACATAGTATGTGATTAAGTCACTCCGGTCATATACACACATTTATCTTTTTTTTTAAATTTTATTTTCTATATTCTATGTTTACATTCCAAAGGCATTCCCCTTTCCCAGTTCCCACCCACCTTGGTTCCCATAGTTCCTCTCCCCCCCCATCTGTTCCCCAATAATTCCCCCTCCCCCCTCGGTTTCTTTACTAAACTGGATGCAATCTTTACAGGCCCAGGGTCCTCTCCTTTCTTCTTCTTGGGAATCATTTGACTTGCTATTTGTGTCTTGAGTATTTAGGGCTTCTGGGCTCATTAATATCCACTTATCAGTGATTGCATTTCATGTGCATTCTTTTGTGATTGGGTTAATTCACTCAGGATGATATTATCCAGGTCTAACCATTTACCTACAAATTGCATGAATTCATTATTTCTAATTGCTGAGTAGTATTCCATTGTATAAATATACCACATTTTCTGTATCCATTCCTCCTTTGAGGGATATTTGGGCTCCTTCCAATTTCTGGCGATTATAAACAAGGCTGCTATAAACATAGTGGAGCATGTGTCCTTATTGCATGCAGGGGAATCCTCTGGGTATATGCCCAGGAGTGGTATGCCAGGGTCCTCTGGAAGTGACATGCCCAATTTTCTGAGGAACCGCCAAACTGATTTCCAGAGCGGTTTTACCATTTTGCAATCCCACCAACAGTGGAGGAGTGTTCCTCTTTCTCCACATCCTCGCCAGCATTTGTTGTCTCTTGAGTTTTTAATCTTAGCCATTCTGACTGGTGTGAGGTGGAATCTCAGGGTTGTTTTGATTTGCATTTCCCTGATGACTAATGATGTTGAACATCTTTTAAGGTGTTTCTCGGCCATCCGAATTTCTTCTGGTGAAAATTCTTTGTTTAGCTCTGTGCCCCATTTTTTGATAGGGTTATTTGTTTCTTTGCGGTCTAACTTCTTGAGTTCTTTGTATATATTGGATATTAGCCCTCTGTCGGATGTGGAGTTGGTGAAGATCTTTTCCCACTTTGTTGGTTGCCGTTTTGTCCTTCTGACAGTGTCCTTTGCTTTGCAGAAACTTTGTAATTTTATGAGGTCCCATTTGTCGATTCTTGATCTTAGAGCATAAGCTATTGGTGTTCTGTTCAGGAACTTTTCCCCTGTGCTCAAGTCCTCCAGGGTCTTCCCAAGTTTCTTTTCTAATAGTTTCAGTGTATACTTGACAGGTTCGTGAGCTTTACGGTAAAGGTATCAAAATTGACCATAGGCATTGAGGGATTTATAAATTTTGTTATTTCATTAATTTTGTTGTATCATATTAATTGAAATAGTATATAGGTGAGTAACATACTTCACATACTCTGATAATAAAAATTCATTTCCCCTTCCAGTATTAATTTATTTTATCTTAGTTTTGAAACAAATCTTTTCTTTAGGTGTTTTATGGTATGGCTAGTATGTCTTATAGAATATCTGCTTACAAGTTGGTAAAACTCTAAAATCTTTCAGGGTCACTATACATACATACATATATATATATATATATATATATATATATATATATGTGTGTGTGTGTGTGTGTGTGTGTGTGTGTCTGTGTGTGTGTCTGTGTGTGTGTCTGTGTGTCTGTGTGTCTGTGTGTGTGTGTCTATGTGTCTGTGTCCACTGTCATGAACCCAGAATTACAATGAACATAGCAGTATAAAAAATTATAAACTTATTTAAAACAGTAATATTTTAAATTTGGACTTGGTTTTGTAGCTTAATTCTGTGATTGCAAGTGTGAGCAATAACAGTGTATTGCAATGTCAAAAGATGACAAGACAGCCTTATCCTGGCTTCTTAACTGATGTTCAGAGTTCAAGGTATAAAACCTTAGGCAGATTTTTCTGATGTACCAAAGATACCTCCCTCCTAAGGAATGCTGCTTATAACCAATAGAAGAGTTAATAAGAGCCTGAGTAAATGTGAATTGTTGGCATGTGCATTGCCATGACAAGGACGTTGTAGTGTCAAACCCATGGGAAGGGCAACATCTCCCACTGTTCCACGTATGGATGTGACAGAGTGAACAAAGTGTCAACTGTACATTCTTCCTGGATGACTGTAGTCTGAGACTGATCATTTAAAAGTCTATAGATATGAGCAAACCCACCTCTTTGCTCAACTATAAATAATAATCCAAACTCCTAATTCAACTCTATATAATATGAATGTTAATTTTCCAGGCAGGTGGAGTGTCTACATCAGAGCTTATGGTTCATCAGATCCCAACTTATCTGCATGTGTGTCTGTGTTCTTCAGTCCCTGTCACCCAAGTCAAGTCACCCCTGAAGTCTTGAAGTTTGTGTCACTCCTTTCTTTCTATGCAGTTATTTTAGACCCTATCCATAGCATCTAGGAGACACTAGGCACAGATATAGTACCTATACTGAGATTGGCGTCACTGGACTTGGTGTGGTAGAAACTGTATTCCTAATAAGATTTTCTCTACTGTCTTGTGCTTTGTTCTGAATAAATTTCAAAATAATAATTATATTAAAAATATCTGTGTTCAAATTACTATGGTGTTTTCCAAGAGGACCCTGAATACTTTCCCCAAAATTTCTTCCTCTCTTTCTGTAAGGCTATATTTATTTGCCTGGACAGAGATTAAATTAGATGCATGAGAATCAGATGGTCTGAAATAGAATGCTGTTTTTTTTTATTTTCATCCAATGCCATTTTAGATATTATCCATATATATATATATATATATATATATATATATATATATGTACATATATATACACACACTTAATTGGGATGCAAAATACACTCCTAGTGAAAGTGACAAAGGACTTAAGTTTCTTTCTTCCTCTGGATTACTTCTTATATCTCCTTACTTGGTTGCAGTTATGGAAGGGAATATATAAATTTGGGTACTTTGCATTAAAAATAAAGTTAATCTAATTGCAATATTAACTTTAATGAGGAACTTTTCCTCAGCAACTTCTATTCCCTCATTTCTTTTATTTCACACACCTTTGACATTGCAATGAATCCCTAAATTATTTCTTTGAAATCATGTCTAAAGATGAAAATGAGCACAGAGGACATGTCTCAGTCTTGCCACACACACACACACACAGGGAAACATGGTGAAATGTATGAGGATTGATGGCAGAAAGTAGAACATAAATATCTTCAATTGTCAAGACTCAAAATTAGTCTGAAATAAATAGTTACCCCTGTCACTTGAAGTGAAGGATCCTGTTTGATTTTTGAGACATGGGAAAACAAGGAGGAAGCACACAGGTGACAGTTAGGCATGGGTGGAGATGAGGCAGACCTGACTTGTCATCAACATTTCAAGTCCCAGAGACTGCTTCTGCCTGCTGACAGAGAAGATACTTTTCACTCGTCCAGATATTTCTGTTGTCCTTTTTCTTAATAAGTTAATGAGTGAATGTTTGCAGTGGACTGTGGAATTAAAACAACATGCTGTCTACTGTCATAACTGAACATTTTCACTGGACAGATTTGTATTTCACCCTGTGGTGTCTTTTTTTTTTATTTATACTAGAATAAAAAAAGGCAACTACAAAGAAATTCAGGTGTCTGGTGGAAAAATAAGTATTTGCAGCATGGGAAACTATTAAATAACCTCAGACATATGGGACCTGATGGACATGTCAGAAGCATAGCAAAAACTATTAGCAGACAGAGGAAGAGGGTTCGGGAGAATTCCTGTTACAGGAGTCAGCTCAGAAGGCCAGGTGCTGCCTTACTGGTTCTTTGACAACCCAGAGTACTGAAATTCTCCCAGGGTACGCCATTTGAGGAAGCTTTTCAGTCAATTTTGGTACAATAATGATGAAGTTTGTTGTTGCCAAGCAGTTAGAAAATGGAAGAGTAAATTCACAAATGCAGTCTCTTTCCAGTAAGTTCAGAGTAGGCATTGTTTCCTAAAGCACAGTAACACTGTTATGAGCTCTAAATACTCTCTCGGCCTGGCATATTTTATTTCACTCATTTTTATTTTTAAATGCTAACCTTTATAAATATTTAAATTTACTAATTTCTTAAAAACATAATAAATCAGGAGTTAGGCAACTTTAAATAGAGCCCTCTTTCTTTTCACCATCTTTACAATTAGATTTATAATACAAATAAGAAGCTTAAGGGAAATCATGTACTAAATTTTAAGAAAAATGAGCTGCCTGTGAACAATGCAAGACAGATTATAGTGTGCAAGAGAGCCAGCTCCTCTAGCAGTCAGAGCAAGGAAAACATATGTGTGACTTAGGTTCTGAAAGTAGTTTATAGGGAATAAGTAGTGTTATCCTTCAAAAACAAAAAGGACTGGAAACGTAATTTTTAGCTCCCTGAAGTGATTGTCATCTCTGAACCTCACTGCCTCTCTCTGCTAAACTAAGCCTAGTGCTGGAAGCTTCCAAACCATCTACTTCATATGATCTAATCTATGCCTAGAATGCTTTCAGTTTCTAAGCCTTACTGCTGAATAAGATCACTCCATCCCAGCTCTTTCTGATCTCTGGATGGCTGATTCAACTCAGCTGTTCTGGTTCTACCTTATTGTCAAAATGATTGATTCAATTTCACATTTTTACAGTTTCTTCTGAATTATTCTGCTTGGCCTAAAACTAAATCTATTAATTTGCTCTCATCTTCTGGTTCCTTCTCATTCTCTGGATTGTTCTGTTTTCACCTTTGTCTAGTTTTCTTCTTCTTCTTCTTCTTCTTCTTCTTCTTCTTCTTCTTCTTCTTCTTCTTCTTCTTCTTCTTCTTCTTCTTCCTTCTTCTCCTTCTCCTTCTCCTCCTCCTCTTCCTCCTCCTCTCCCTCCTTCTCCTTCTCTTTCTTTTCTTTCTACACTGTTCTCTTAAGTAGCATCCTTTTTCTCTCTCTTCTCATGAGAGTTATTCATATTCTCTCAAATCTTTCATCAATTCATCACTTTGTCTGCCACTCAGTTAGACATTAGTTCCAAATTTAGGGGCTTCCTTCAACAAACTAAATTTACCTTCATTGTTCAGGATTAAAGGAGCATACTAAGGACATATCTAATTCTATCCGGAGGAATTAAATGTGTGTGCTTACGGTGAGCCACACTAGAAACAGGTTCTTTTTATCCCCACACAATCTTGGTGTTCACAACATGATCAAATAGTCCTGCAACAAATAGCATTAACAGGCCAATACTTCTTTGAATCTTCTAGTAAAAGTAGATATGATAAGAAAGGCAGTGACAACGAAAATCAATAGTGGGTGGAGAAATCAGGAAATTTGCAACTTGGCCCTTGCAAAAGGAAAGAGATAGACTTTAACCCAAAACAAGGAATCAAATAAAGAAATGGACGGGAGCTCAGTAGCAATCATTAGTTCTTGTTCACGTTGTATACATCTCTCTTAATAGTTTGGAATCATTACTCATTTTAAAATAAAGAAAAAGATTAAGTTATTAATTAGATTCTGGGGTTACCTGTAAAATTATAGGGGAACTGTTCAATATTTTAGGAAAAACAGATTTTTAGTGTCAAAGAAATGAGAAAATGAAATATAATGGGAGTTGTCCTTTAATATGTGACTGAATGGACCCCATACTGGCAGAGGAAACCCAAGTTCCACTAAAAATGAACAAATATGTGATGAAGAGTTTGAAATGATAGAGAAAAAAGAGTGTTGTGTGCTGTATGGAGAGAGCCAGAACTGGAGATATGATGACAATGGTAGATGAGAGGGGGCTGGTGGATGGGCTGTTGTCATTGCCCATTAGGGTCAGGGGGGTAAGGTACAACAGCCTGGAGCTTATGGAAATGCAGAGTCAACCCCCAATCCTGACACTGATTTGTGGGAGCCCAAGAGGAAGAAATGTTCTTTTTCTGAATTCGACCACTTTGAAGGCCCATGGTTGTCTGCAAAGTCACTGCAGTCAATGTTGTTGTATGTGGTCTAAGCTGCTGACCCAAAGATGGGATATAGCATGGGATCCATGTGGATGTGAGCAGTCTGTGCCACACTGATGGATGAGTAGGTGTGTCCTCAGGCCTTATGACCTCAGTGTGCCCTACTGATGTAAGTGGCATGTGTATGCATCTGAAGCCATGTTAAGGCCATGGCCCCTGCAGCTGCTAAGGGCAATAAGTGGGTTGATGGCTATGATACTGCCAGGGGCTATGTTGTTTGAGGTCCTTGTTACCACCAAAGCCCACTCAGATGTTCTCAGTCTGGTCTGCTGCCTGAAACCATGTGAATGTTCAAGGAGGTTGGAGAGCTACCCCACCACCCCCACTATGCAGTCCACAAAAATTCACTGTAGGCAGTAGTGTAGATGTGGGAGAACTGAACCAGCAGTGCCACTAGGAATTTCACTATTCTCCAGAGAGTGTGAAAAACAGAAAATGGCTTGCTCTTTCCTTTTGTTGATGTATAGGTCAGCAATGAGGTGGGCACAGGAAGACTGGAAGGTGGATGCCATTCGGGTGATGATGTGGGATTTCCAACTTACCAATTCAGTAATCAATCAATTAATTAAAAAATAAGTGACTGTTCTGGGCTGGGGGGAGAGGAATTATGGGACATATGGTGGGGGGAAACTGGGAAAGGGGAAAGCCTTTGGAATGTAAACATAGAATATAGAAAATAAAAATTAAATAAAAAATAAGTGACTGAATGGCAGAGTTCAAATTCTGAGACAAACAAATTCAATAATTGCTGAATAGTAAAACTGCCTTAGGTTTGATAACATCACATTTGCATATAAAATGTACAATGTCTCATTGACATGTTGGACAGTGAGGAAACAACAGCTAAGTCTCTGAGAAGTTAATTATCTACCAAAGGAAGAGAATAGGATGAAAATCTACATGAACCCCTCAGTTCTTAAAGAACTTCCTGTGAAAAAGCAGGTTTCTAATCTGGCATTTAAACTCCAGAAATAGAGACATGATCTAGATTCGAGGAAGGGCAGAAACCTGTCAACAGAATATAGCTCATTGCTGTTTCATTTCTTGAGTTAGAAGTTCAGCAAGAATAAATAGAGAAGTGACATGCCATTTAGAGAAGAGTTCATGTTTAGGGAGCAAAACATTTTTGAAGGATGACTTTATGTGGTGGATTGTTTTTTGGAAAGCATGAGACTTGCACCTGTTAGGATTCATAGAATTATTTAATTAGATCAAGTTTTGTGTCTCTCTGTCTCTCTCTGTCTTTGACACTTTTCCTCATGTGTGCATGTGTGGGAGTATTAGGGGTGGTGTTTCTGTGAGTATGTGTGTTTCTATAAAGGTAGACGTCCATGGAGATCAGAAAAGGTGTTCTTTTTCTTGAATATGGAATTACAGGTGGTTATGAACTATCCTATGAACTGTCTACTTGATTGTTGAAAACTGAACTGGGGTTCTCTTCAAAAGGAAAAACGTGCTCTTAAACATTGAGCTATCTATTCTGTGCAAAACCTGCCCTAAATCACAAATGTGAGCTTAAGCTGTATTGCACAGTGCACATCTACTTCAAAATAGCACAATAAGCCTTAGTAACTTTTCAGTTGCCCTGATTAGCTGCTATGGCCAAGGCAACTTATGAGATGGTTTGGGAGTGTCAGGTTACATTTTCAAAGGTTGCATACATGACAGGATGTGGAACATGGCAGCAGGCATGCATTATGCTGGAGTAGTAGATGAGAACTTAGCTCTTGAGACAGAGCTAGGAGAAAGAGTGCTAACGGACTGTGGTGTGGTGTGTGCTTTGAAACCTAAAGCTTTTCTCAAATGAAATACCTCCTCCAACAAGGTCACATGTGTCAATCTCTCTCTCTCTCTCTCTCTCTCTCTCTCTCTCTCTCTCTCTCTCACACACACACACACACACACACCAAATGCAAAGATAATTACGATGAAAAATGCTTGGATACACATTTAAAGTGTAATCTTAGTAGCAGCATGTCAGAGAAAGCTCCCTGTATTGAATAGTTCTTGACAGTTTTCAAGGACTAACATCAATTAGTGAAGTAGAGATATTTCCAGAGACTTGTTAGGATGAATGATGCTTAACCAACCTGATGCAATTGGTAAATAGATAAATAGCATAGTGTATAAAACCAAGGTCAGTTAGCTCTTTCATAGGTTACAGCAGCCTCAAGGCTAAGAAGGTAAGATACAGAATGAAATAGAGATGGATTCACATTCCTGTGCTGTGTATTTTCTTTTGAAAACAATCCTCATCAAAACACAACATTGAGCTTCATAATACAGTACTTACAGTTTGATTTAGAATCAATATAGAGACTGAGGCATACCTAGGTATCCATGTGAATGAATTTCAGAGACAATGATTAAACAATGGCAGAGGCCCATCTTGAGTGTGAATGTCTGTGTACCATGAGCTGGGGTCTGGAAAATAATAAAGGAAGAAGGAGAGATTGTGTAGAGAGCTCACATTCATTCCTCTCTTCTGGATCTGCTGAATCTCAAGTTAGCATAGAGTAGAGTTACAGGCAACTTGACCTGGTAAAACTTTGGGTCACTTGAACTGGCCTGGGACAGAGATTCAGTGATTATTTTAGGTCCTTACATTCTATTCTATCATCTCTTTCTTTATTGGAGACATGGATTATTTTTCTAAGTTACATGTTCTCTGTGACTCCTAAGCCTCCCGTATTTCTACCCAAGAAGAGGAGTCAGATACACAGCAGATGGAAAGACATCTAAAGAATATCACTGTTTAGTTTAGAGAAATTCAGAGGGTTACAATCTTCCAGAGTTTGCAACTGGGCACCTACCAAGCACTTTGTAAGTCTGAATGGTCATCACTTGTGTTGAGCCATAACATCCCTTTGTTCCTTTGGGTTAGGAATTAAAACCCAGCAGGATCTCCCTGATGTGCTTGCTTGCTTCCTTGAGCTTGTGTGTACTTCCTTTGGTAGAAGCAAACATTTGCCTACATACATCAGATTTTATGGTTATTTATCTGGGCCCATCTCCTATTTCTCACATCTCCTTTTCCCACAAAGATTCTTGGAACCCAAATCCAGTTATCAGGCTGTGATGGTTTGTAGATGCTTGTCCCAGGGAGTGACCCCAATAGGAGGTGTGGCCTTGTTGGAATAGGTGTGTCACTGTGGGTGTGGGCTTAAGACTCTCACCCTAGTTGCCTGGAAGTCAGTCTTCCACTAGCAGCCTTCAGATGAAGATGTAGAACTCTCAGCAGGAGGCTGCACCATATCTGCCTTGATGCTGCCATATTTCTGCCTTGATGACAATGGACTGAACCTCTGAGCCTGTAAGCCAGACCCAATTTTATGTTGTCTTTTATAAAATGTGCATTGGTCATGGTGTCTGTTTACAGCAGTAAAACCCTAACTAAGACACAGGCTTTGGGACAATCACCTTTGCCCACTAAGTGACTGGTTTGCAGTATTGAGTATGGATCTTGGGTTTAGGCACACACTTCACCATTAGTTGTATTTCTAGCCCTTCTTCATGTGTTTTATTTTAAATCAGAAACAAGATATCCACAGATATTTTGTTACAGCCCCAAAACAAGTAAGAACACATCAATAAAACAAATGAACATAAGCAACTCACTTTGTTTTTGTTTTTGTTTTTTTGTTTTTCGAGACAGGGTTTCTCTGTGTAGCTCCAGCAGTCCTGGAAATCACTCTGTAGACCAGGCTGGCCTCGAACTCAGAAATCCACCTGCCTCTGCCTCCCAAGTGCTGGGATTAAAGGCATGCACCACCACCGGCCAGCTGCAACTCACTTCTTTCTGTTACACGTGCAGTGGGGGAATCCCAGATGTATTGATTTTTTTTCTCTTCTGGAGTTAAAAAGTTGCACTTAAGTCACAGAATCTGCTTTTAAGAGATCACCAGAGACAAAACTAGTTTAGTTTGAAATCTCATTGTCTAGTGAGGCTAAGGCAGGAGCATTTTATGTTTGATGTCAGCTTAGGACCTCAGTACTAGCCTGTGCGACTAAGAGAGAAGTGCTGCCCTAATGAAGACATAAAACAGCAAAAGAGAGTTGAAACTGCCATTCCATTGTAGAATTAATGTATATTATGTGTGAGGAACTGAGTTTAATCTCCAGAACTGAAAAACAAAACAAAACAAAACTAAACTAAACTAAACAAAAAACAAAAAAACAAAAAACCAAAGTAAAACGAAAAACAACCCTAAAGTCCTTGAAAGTCTTAATATACCATTAATATATAACGATATAAAACTGAATGAATCAATAACTTTCTACCCATAGCTAAGTATCTAAGCATAAAAATCGCCATTGAGCTAACATTTCACAGTTTTATTTTCCTTTCCAGGCATCAATTCCAATTCCTTCTGTCACTCCCACCCCTCAAAACCTTTCAGTTAAGAGTCTCGGGCAGTTTCCCTCAAGCCCCCTTTCTCCATCACCCAAGGAAATGGGAAAGAAGAAAGGAGAGGATGAAGGAAGGAACTGAGTCCTGCAGCAGCACTTTGCATTTTTCCCTTGAAGTATTGCTGGCAGCTGCACTGAGCAGGGAGATGCTCCCTCCTGAGAGTCTAGGGGCACAGACTAAAGAAAACCGAAAGGACCAAAGTCCTTTGAAATCTTAATAACATCAAAGCTAAAATGCGTGCAGCATAGCAGCTGTGTATCTTGAAAGAAAAGTTAGATTGGATGCTAATTTGTTCTTATTAGTATCTTTCAATTAAATGCTTAACCAAAACTAATTCTATCAAGGTAGGTTTCTCTCACCTATTTGCATACCTATAATAATTAAAATAACTTTCAAAGTGGAGAATGTAGACCTCAGAACTTACTTGAGTGAATCAGGGACATGAGTTGTTTCCATGCTTCTGCAGTGCAGAAAATCCCAAGCTGACTTTGCCGAATATAACATAAGATTAAATAAATAAAGTCTAGATTTCCTATTCACATTAGGCATTCAGTTTTATCTAACATCCAAACTGTATAAAGAATAGTTTCCATTTCTCTACCTGACATAAGGTTCTCCAATTGTTCTACTTGTATTTATTAAATGATGCATTCAATTTTGCTGTTTTTAAGTTCCTATAATATAATACTTTATACAGGACATGTTATATATATATGCATATATACATATGTATTCCATTTTTATACTAAAACCAGATGATTTTGTTGTGAACACCATATTTTTGATATGATGAAACAGAATAACGTTGTGTTCCTCAGACTGACTTTGAACTCCTGTTACAAACCCCAGAGTCCTGGGGTGACTTGTGTGCAGCACCACATGCATGCAGATTAACTAACAGTTTGATTTGTTAAGTTTGCAGCTTCCTTATAAAACACTTTAAAAATGGAGTTTATCACTTTTGTTACTTTGTATAAAGGCAAGCACATGTATGTGTGCCCCTGTGTGTGTATGCCCATGTGTGTGTATGTGTATGTGTGTATGTATGTGTATGTGCACCTGTGTAGTTTGCTCTCTGGGCTGGAAGTACTGGCAACTAGAGCTTCCAACACAACAGTAGAGAGCTGAGGGAATGATGATGGGGTTCATTTTCTCCCTCCTTATCTGGGAGCAAACACTTTAATGTTTCTCATTTGAATAAAGGGCTGCCTTGCTGCACAGGTTCATCTCTTAGTATCAAGAAGCTTTTTGACAAATAACTATCTGTAAGCTCATGTCTATTATCTGGACTTAATGTTTCATTAAGAATTTTTATTGAAGAAATATCATTACTCATTTTATATTGTCAAACATCTTGTCTGCATCTATACAGAAAACGAAAGCATTAATTAATCACTATCTTCCAATCGCAATTCTCTTGAAACTTTCATTTCATGATGTACAATAGTTGATTTGCTCTTGGGCTCAATTTAAACAATGTTTCCCATTACACTGTTTCCTGATATTTTGCTGCTGAATATTTTAGTTTCAATCATTACTTTTGCTATGATTTTGAACATGGCCTTGCATGATGCTTTCATTATTCAATTAATATGAGTGCTTAATAATATTTTATTTGGATTATATAAGGTATTTCATTTAGTTATAATTACTTTGGAGACATTTTTATATTCAATTTTAGAGGTTTTTGATTCAAATATAAACACGCACTCTCTTTTTTAAGGAAGTTTTAACTAGCAGTGTCCTCCACGTTTTAGTAATGTTGAAGATTATTTTGATGGAAAGGCACACACTATTTGTGTTACTTTTGTTTGTAGAATCTCATTGGACTTTATTGTGTAATATAAAGTGTAGGAGATTTCTAGCATTACCCAGGTTTATTAAAATAATCCATCTTTTCTCATCATAGTTCAAAGTTGATATATACTGTATAATTATTGGTCTGAGTTTAATTGCGGGGGAAGTTAAAGTCAACTATAATTAATATGCTTATCTCACAGGAATCGTCTTGGCACTATTCAATGAGAGGCCATCTATTTACATGGTCCATTTATATGATGCTGCTAACACTCCATGTTTGAATATTTTAAAGGTAAAAAAATACACTGAGGCAAAGATTGCTAATCAGCTAACAATTTTACAGCAAATCAAAAAATGTTACTGTTTCCTAGTGTTTTATTACTGTGAAAAGACAACATAATGACAGTGACCTATAGAAGAAGGCATCTAATTGGAGGCTGCCCTAAAGTTTCTGAGGGTTAGTCCATTATCCTCATGGCAGGGAGTGTGGTGTCAGGCAGGCATAGCATGAGAGCAGAATTTGTGAAGTTGTATTCTCCTCTGAAGGCAAAAAACATTAGATAAGGAAAACAAGATTGGGCTGGAAGTAAGCTTTAAAAAGTCAAGCCCACCCACAGAGATGCATCTCCTCCAAACAGGAAACGCATCCTAATCTTTCGTAAATAATACACCAACCTGTAATCAAGCATTCAAACATTTAATCCCAGGGGGAGGTGCATTCTTATTAAAAACATTACAGTCACCAAATTCAATAGTATTTCTGTTCCTTATAAATTTACATTTTAATATGAATGCATGCTCCTTTATTTTTGTAGAAAACATAAGTTATAGAGAAAAAAATAAAAAAAAACTTAAGAAAAATGGAAATAGATAATAAATTATAAAACATGCATATTAAAAAGCATGTATCTGTGTCTGTGGTTGTGATCACTGATGTAAGGATATCTAGAAAACTAAATTATTCAGGCACATCAACATTTTGAGTCACTAATTAGGTATGTTACCTTAGTATGTGTGTACCCACCCCCAGATCTGTTTCCACCAAATAACACTACAGTGCCAAAAGCTTTAGTGATTTCCAATGAAAATTAAATGAAACAATATGAAAATATATTTTGTATTACAAATTACATGAAAACTAGAGAATTTGATCTCTTTTTGTATATTATTACCATAATATTTGATGATATAAGAAGTTTAAATTCTAATGAAACTTTGATTTACCTATATCTAGGATATTTTTCAGCAATTGTTGGTAATTTAGATATTAAGCACTGGACATGCACTTTGCCTTTTAAATGAGGATTAGGATTTAGTAAAAGCTGACGTTGTGTTGTCAAGAATGACAGTCACACAAGTAAGAACTGATAGCATGAAAACCCAGCTAGCTTTATGTTGTGTTTGCTCTTTTGTGCTACCTTCTAGATGAAGAGGAAAACAAGATTGAGTGATGCTCTACTAGATTTTCCTTCTGTTAAGTATATTAACAGTGAGATCCTGAGATTACAAAAATAAGTTTGTACAGCATATCTGTTTAAGGAGAATAAAACATGTTTTTCTTTTCTGTAGATGCTTAGATAACTTTGGAAAGAAAACAATATAAATTTGTCAAAGCACTGAGAAGCTGTCTCTTTTTGTTAATCATTGAATAACCGTTTGGTTAGCACAGATATACAAAGAATTTCTAGTGCACTTTTCTCCTTCCAACTCCAAGAAAAACATGACATAGACTATACTGCTATCACACTCAGAATGTCCCACTTAAAAGTTATGATTCCTGTTTATCCTAAGCTAGTCCATTGCTGCTCAATTATAATTTGAATAAAATCCCTTCCCAGTGATATTTGGTACATATTACATCAGATTTTCTACAGCTCAAAGTGTATTATTTAATTCACTTTGAATGGCTCCTGTGATTTCTTAACAAAAATAATAAGTAGATTTAAACAACTTAGAATACATTTAAGCTTGTTATAAATTATACTAACCTACCAGTTTAATTTCTATAAATCAAAAAAGTAGACTTTTTTCCAGCACCATTTATTGAAGATGCTTTCTTTTTCCATTGTATTTTTGGCTTCTTTGTCAAAGATTAAGTGTGCTTAAGTGTGTAGTTTTATTTCTGAGTCTTCAATTCTATTCCATTGATCTATGTATGTGTTTCTATCTTCAATAGCATGGAGTTTTTATCACTATTACTCTGTAGAAGAGCTTGAGGTTAGAGGTGGTGATTCCCCTAGCCGTTCTTTTATTATTAAGAATTATTCTTGCTATTCTGTGTTTTTTGCATCTCCAGATGAATTTGAGAATTCTTTTTTCCATGTCTTTGAAGAATTGTGTTACAATTTTGATGGGGATTGCATTGAATCTATAGACTGACATTTCAGAAATCATAGCTTGCACAAAGGTTATGCCTTAGCTAGTGACAATTTCAGCTTGCTTTATATAATTGTGTTTAACTTGAGTCATTGCCTGGGTCATTAATCATTTCTTGGTACCAAGAGTGGAGTGGCTGTTGCTTGGGGTGACTTGTGACTTGGTTCCGGGAACAATTTGTGGTCTTTCTAGTTGTCAAGTTCAATCTAAGAACATGCCAGAAGTAAGATGGAGTCTGAACACAAAACAGAATTAGCTAGGCTGGATCCTTCAGTGGCTCCATTTTTACTTAATCAATACTATTAATATGTCTCCCTGTGTGTCCCAGTGTGGGATATATGTAGTTCCTACTTTGACAAATGAGTTGGGAAGGAACATGTCCTGGCAGTGCCTACTAGTAATCTGCCCCGGGTGTGAATAGAGCCTTCATTTGTTCCCTCTGCCACATCACACACTTAATTATCAATTTCTCTGACTATTGCATACAAGTATGCAGACTCACTGCCTGATCATTTATTCTCTTCCTTCCACACCTCACAAGGAACCTCTAGCACCTCCCCTTTTCAGATTCATGACATTAGCATTTGTTTGTAGCCCACTTGGCCTACTCAGGATCTTCTGTGTCTGTTGACTTAGTTTGAAATGACTTTCTATCCACAAAGAAAGAATCCCATCGCACCATATCAAGTCCATTTTCTTTTAAGGGATCACAGATGAGTCTTCAAGCAGATTGTCCTCCTCTCCACTTTCTGTGTGACCTAAATGTGACAATATCATTTATTCACTGGATTCTAGTGCTCCTCAGCGGCATCTCTTGAAACTGTTCTTTCACAACAGAAATATTTCCTCTTACTCTGAAGAAAAAGGGTTTTGAACAGACTTTATTTAATATAATAACTATTATGTTTTGTCCCATTCAATTTTTTTCCAGGCAGTTTTCAGGGTAAATGAAAACCATTAGCTAGAATTTAAAGTTCTATAAATGCGTCTTTTTCATAGAGAGGCATTCCAGGAATTCCAGGTACTTTTGGGAGGGTTCTCATCAGGAAAAGAAGAAGTTGAACTTCCTGGTCTGCTAAAGACTATTCAATTTTCCCCATAGAGAGTGTGGGGATTAGGCCTTTCAGACAAGTTCAGAGAAGGGAAAGTTCCTCTGGCAAACAGAGTCTCCCATTTTGTGCCCATTTCAGAGAGCTATCCAGAAAAACGTTGGACTGCAACCTTAATTAGCAGGGTCCAAGATGTCAGCATGTGCCTTAAAGCTTTACTTATAAATGCCACAGTTGACACATTAGTCTTTACAAGAGAATTTGTATTTAGATAACATGGATTACTATGTGTTGCCACTAGTATAAATACTTATGGTATATCTTCTTTAAATTTGCACTTAATATAGCAGGCTGGGGGTATAATAATATACCCTCCACTCACACAAAGAAAGGGTAGGGTATGTGGGAAGGTTGAGTAAAAGGAGGGGTCAAGAGTGGGGAATTAATTAAGATATAAAGTGAATAAGTAAAAATATAAAATTAAACTTAAAAGTTGCACTTAATATATATTACAGCATTAATATAAACTATAAACTAGGAAAATGATGGGCACATATTTAATATTCTATAAAACAAAAGTATTCCTTGCATACGATATTAAACATGTCATGAAGAAACTAAGAAACCAGGTTGACTCCATTTTCTAGTTGGGAGGCATTTTGATACTCCTAGCTCAGTTAGGTAGTTTCTTACTCTAAAACCCAAGTTTCTGTTTCTTTGATTTGACTGTACTACAAGCAGTAACTGTGAAATGTTCTGTAACAAGCCTTCCTGGATGATTTCCCTACTAGCTTTTTAAAATCTTAACTGCCAAAAAAAAAAAGAAAAAAAAAGAAAAAAGAAAAAAAAGCCAGGCGGTGGTGGCGCACATCTTTAATCCTGGCACTTGGGAGGCAGAGGCAGGAGGATTTCTGAGTTCGAGGCCAGCTTGGTTTACAAAGTGAGTTCCAGGTCAGCAAGAGCTACACAGAGAAACCCTGTCTCAACCCCCCCCCAAAAAAAAAAAAAAAACTTAACTGCCTAGTTTTGGTTCTGCACCATGTTCTCACATATACATATACATAACATACACATATGCATTCACATATACATACACACACATGCACATACTTATACCTTTATGCATACACACAATTCTAGGTCAACGTTAACATGAAAAGTTCGTTTAAAACCTGGTGTACTTATTAGAAAATGGTCTTCTTTCTTTTTTTTTTTTTTTGGATCAAAAAATTTTTTATTGGATATGTTCTATATTTACATTTCATTTCCCTTTTTTTGGTTCCCCATCCCCCTAAGTTCCCACATACCCTTTTCCCTCCCCCTGCTCCCTCATCCACACCTTCCCACTACCCTGTTCTGGTATTCCCCTATACTGATGCTTTGATCCTTTCCAGCCCCAGTGTCCATTCCTTTCTTCTTGTCAGACATCATTTGGTATGTGAATTGTGTCTTTGGTGTCCCAAGATTCTAGGCTAATATCCACTTATCAGTGACTGCATACCATGGGTATTCTTTTGAGACTGGGTTACCTCACTTAGTATGATGTTCTCTAGCTCCATCCATTTCTCTAAGAATTTCATGAATTCATTGTTTCTAATGGCTGAATAGTATTCTATTGTGTATATATACCACATTTTTTGTATCCATTCCTCCGTTGAGGGACATCTGGGTTCTTTCCAGCTTCTGGCTATTATAAATAAGGCTGCTAGGAACAAAAAGTCTTGGAAAGAACAGGAATTCAAGGCCCATATCTAAACATAGTAAAAGCAATTTACAGCAGACCGATAGCCAACATCAAAGTAAATGGAGAGAAACTTGAAGCAATCCCACTAAAATCAGGGACTAGACAAGGCTGCCCCCTCTCACCATATCTCTTCCTTCTTGAAAGACCTGCTGAATATGGAATTTAAAATTTTAATGAAACTTTTCTATAATAGACAATAATTCCAGATCTTAGCGGTTAATCTAATGTCTCCAAAGAAGACTATGAAATATGAACTAATTTTATTGTGGTAATGCTAACTACTGGGCAAAACCTTCCCTCTGCATCACCAAGACCCTCCCTAAACTGTTGGGTTGTTTCTCTACTTTGCTTTGTCAAGTTTCTTTTCTACAGGAAAATCTCTCAGACCTTCTTGGTCTGGCTGTCCAAGGCATATGATGTCCTGTCCAGCAGCTAAGGTTGAAATGCTTTCTTATGTGACAGTGAGAAACAGACCAATTCTTCCCACAGTGAAGCAACTGAGAACACCCTGGACACCCAGGAGAGTAACTGTCTGGGTAACAAAAAGTCTCTGTGCCTTTCATTGAAACAGAGGACATTTAGATCATGCTTCAAGCTGAAATTTATCCTTTTCAGATCTCTAGTGGTATTGAGGTTTAATTGTAGCCTTGTCAGTTTAACGTGAGCTTCCTGTTCAGTACATTTCATATATAAAAGCAATGCCTTATTTTTGTAGAGCTATTAGGTCTTCTGGTGAAAGAGCAGCTCACAATAACAATCTTCCTTTATAACTTTTTACTATTCTTTAATTAAGTGAGACATGCTTTGCAATACCTCTTCTCAGTAATCATCCACTTATGTTTCCTGATAAATTCTTCATTGAAAAAAATGAGAAAGAACAAGATCTGAGGATATGGAAGTTTAAACAAATTATAAAGGTCTAAATATCATTTAAGATATATAAATGCAAAGTTATGAGTTTCTGATAAAATAACAAATAATTTAGGATACAAAAATAAAACTTAAAAATATTACCTGATGATAAAATCAAGAATTCAAAAATTTTTAATAGGGTTATTTGGCTCTCTGGAGTCTACCTTCTTGAGTTTTTGGTATATATTGGATATTAGTCCTTTGTCGGATGTAGGGTTGGTGAAGATCTTTTCCCAATTTGTTGGTTGCAGTTTTGTCCTTTTGACAGTGTCCTTTGCTTACAGAAACTTTGTAATTTTATGAGGTCCCATTTGTCAATTCTTGATCTTAGAGCATAAGCTACTGGTGTTCTGTTCCCTGTGCCCATGTCCTCAAGGGTCTTCCCCAATTTCTTTTCTATTGGTTTCAATGTGTCTGGTTTTATGTGGAGGTCCTTGATTCACTTGGAGTCGAGCTTAGTACAAGGAGATAGGAATGCATCAATTTGCATTTTTCTGCATGCTGACCTCCAGTTAAACTATCACTTTTTGTTGAAAAGGCTATCTTTTTTTTCCACTGGATGCTTTTAGGTCCTTTGTCAGAAGATCAAGTGACCATAGGTGTGTGGGTTTATTTCTGTGTCTTCAATTCTATTCTGTTGATCCACCTGCCTGTCACTGTCCCAATACCATGCATTTTTTAACACTATTGCTCTGTAGTACTTCTTGAGGTCTGGGATACTGATTCCCCCAGAAGTTATTTTACTGTTGAGAATAGTTTTAGCTCTCCTGGGTTTTTTGTTATTCCAGATGAATTTGAGAATTGCTCTTTCTAACTCAATGAAGAACTGAGTTGGGATTTTGATGGGGATTGCATTGAATCTATATTTTGCTTTTGGCAAGATGGCCATTTTTACTATATTAAAAATTGGGGTACAGAGCTAAACAAAGAATTTTCTCCTGAAGAATTCTGAATGGCTGAGAAGCACCTTAAGAAATGTTCAACATCATTAATCATTAGGGAAATGCAAATCAAAACAACCCTGAGATTTTACCTCACACCAGTCAGAATAGCTAGAAGACATCAGGTGTTGGCGAGGATGTGGAGAAAGAGGAACACTCCTCCACTGCTGGTGGGAATGCAAGCTGGTACAACCACTCTGGAAATCAGTATGGTGGTTCCTCAGAAAACTGGGCGTGATACTTCCGGAGGACCCAGCCATACCACTCCTGGGAATATACCCAGAAGATTCACCAGCATGCAATAAGGATACATGCTCCACTATGTTCATAGCAGCTTTATATATAATAGCCAGAAGCTGGAAAGAACCCAGATGTCCCTCAACAGAAGAATGGATACAAAAAATGTGGTATATATACACAATGGAGTACTATACAGCCATTAGAAACAATGAATTCATGAAATTCTTAGAGAAATGGATGGAGCTGGAGAATGTCATACTAAGTGAGGTGACCCAGTCTCAAAAGAATACCCATGGTATACAGTCACTGATAAGTGGATATTAGCATAGAAGCTTAGAACACCAAAGACACAAATCACATATCAAGTGATGTCTCACAAGAAGAAAGGAGTGGACACTGGTGCTAGAATGGACCAAAACATCATTGTGGGAGAGTACAAGAACAGTAAAGTGGGAGGGGGTGGATGCGGGAGCAGGGGGAGGGAAAAGGACATGTGGGACCTTTGGGGGTGGGGAACCAGAAAAAGGGAAATGAATTGTAAATATAGAATATATACAATAAAAAAAATCAAAAAAAAAACAATAAAAAAAATTGAAAAAAAAAACTCAGGAGACAGCAGGTGTTGGCGAGGATATGGAGAAAGAGGAACACTCCTCTACTGATAGTGGAATTGTGGAATTTCACACTGTACAACCAACCACTCTGGAAATCAGTCTGATGGTTCCTCAGGAAACTGGGCATGATACTTCCAGAGGACCTTGTTATTCCACTCCTGGGCATATACCCAGAAGATTCCCCTGCATGCAACAAGGACACATGCTCCACTATGTTCATCGCTGCCTTATTTATAATAGCCAGAAGCTAGAACGAACCCAGATGACCCTCAGTGGAAGAATGGATACAGAAAATGTGGTATATTAACACAATAGAATATTCACATACTCAGCAATTAAAAACAATGAATTCATGAAATTTTTAGGCAAATGGTTGGAACTGGAAAATATCATCCTAAGTGAGGTAACCCAATCACAGAAGAATACACATGGAATGCAGTCACTGATAAGTGGATTTTAATTAGCCTAGAAGCTCTGAATACTCAAGACACAATTAACATATCAAATGATTCCCAAGAAGAAGGAAGGAGAGGGCCCTGGCCCTGGAAGGGCTTGATCCAGCCTTGTAGGGGTGTACCAGGACAGAGAAATGTGAGGGGATAATTGGGAAATGGGCAGAGAGAAGAGGGTTTATGGGAATTATGGTAGAGGAGGAAACAGGGAAAAGGGAAGACATTTGGAATGTAACCAAAGAATATAGAAAATAAGAAAAAAGAATTCAAAATTTTAACATATTAGTTTCAGATATCTATTCATAAGAAAAACATTAATCTAAGTCAAAATCAATTTTGATTTCCTCAAACTTTTACTGTAACTCAAAGATATTAATTTACAGTAGCAATTTACTGATTTTTTTGTAATATAAAAGAATTCATGTAAACTTAAGATTCTTAGATTCCTTAACTTGATCATCCGTCTCTAGGCTATATCTGTCCCAGCAGATTTCCCCTTACTGTACTGATACCATCTAGGATTCAGCTTCAGACTCAAATCTGTTCCAAAAGCAATTTACACCAAGACAGACCCAGGGAATCACATAAAGTCGGAGAGCACTGGACTTGCTAAAATCTAATATGAAATAGTTTAGGTCATATGATTGCTCCCTGTTTCCTCATCTAGGATACAGTACCAGATGATTCTGATAAATTCCCTGTTGTTTATATATCCTCCTGGCTCTTCCTGGCCTTTGAATAACTTTCATGCTTTCCTGGAGAGTCCTAATTTCAGCTGAGAAGGAAGTGCAGAAGAGAGTATGTTGCTCCTTTCCCTGGAATGTTAGGCTAACAGGAAATTCCCTGATCTTGGGACTCTTTACCTCCTAATAGGTTGACTTGTTCAGCCTCAATATAAGGGATTTGCATTGTCTATTGTATCTTGTTTTGCCACGTGTGGTTGTTGTATCTTGGAGATTTGCTCCTTTCTGAAGGGAAGAAGAGGGGGAGTGAACCTGAGAACCTGGGGGAGGAGGGGGTCTGGGCTGAGTGAAGGGAGGAGAGACTGGCATCAGGATGTATTATATTAGAGAAGAATCTATTTTCAATAAAAAACAAAGTCAAAAGAGAAAACAAAAGAAACACCCTAATATAGGGGACAAAAATGCAATGTGTACTACATAGTACATACTGACATACCATAACACATACTGATGATATCTCATTATTATAAAGGTATCTGATAAAAATATAGACAAAATCTGATCAAAAGGTAGATTCATTAGCTACAATAGTTCCACAATATGACTGGGCACTTTACCTGCTCTATGCAGAGAAAGAGAATTACATATACAGCACTAGGAGATGCTTTTTCTGTGCTATCCAAACAGATAAAATTTGAGAGACTCTGATTATTTATTACAATAATCTCAAAATTAAATAGTTAAACCAACAGTAGGAAAACAATTGGTACCAATCACTGTTCAACTGGTCCCCCTGATTATCTACCCTTCTCTCTTGATGCTGTTCATCATGAGTGGTGCATGTACCTTTCAATGCTTCACAAATCCGTTCCTGCCAGACAGAAAATGTTAAAATACTTGCACTCAGTGTTACTAACCAGTATAGAAACTAGTAATGAGTATTCTCTGTTAAGGACTTGACAGGAGCACATAAGATATGGGGGGAATAAGAAATCACCCAAGCTGCATTTTGTAATCAGGGGCCATGTTAATACTCTACCTTAGTTATGGCTTTTGTTTACAATAAAACATAAGTTTCTGTTTCTTGGGATTTGTCTGCTCCCCACCTGCAACTTAAAAAAAAAATCTGAAACAAATATTGTAGGAAGATTTTCTTGACTCTATTTAGAATACAAACTGCCTGGACTAATTTTTATAAAGTGTACTTGCTTTGAATAATCCCCCAACTTATGTTTTGTTATCTTAAAAAATATGTGTTGGAAATTACCTGAGGGGTGATCTCTTGAATGCCATCTAAGGGTGAGACAGACACTAAACCAGCTCATGTGCACAGAATAATGTTTGCTTTGCTTTGGCCATAATTTGTGGTCATTGGCATTTCTAGCTTATTTTTCTTTAACAAATTGTACTGATAAGTTATTTAAATAAAAATGCATTAAAGTAATACATGTCAATAATAAATAAATTGCATTCAATGAAAAACAAATACTATTTATATTTGGGTTTAAGTAAATCACAATATTAATCAGGAATAGTTTTTATTCCCTGCCATTCAGAGAGAGAACATGAATTGTGAGAATTTCCTGGAATAAAAAAAATTATTTTGATTAAATGTCTCTCTGTTCTCCCTCATCTAATTTCATGTTATAATTTACTCACTCCAACACTATGACAGAAGAAAATGGACTAAAGAATTCTGGACATGATGTCTCTTATAATTGTGATATGAGCATTTTTTTGTTGTTGTGGAACCAATCCTCTGATTACAATATGCACTGGAGTCACATGGTGTGGTGCACTGTACTATCAAAGGATCCCTGGTCAAACCCATCATTATTCTGCATCAGAGCTTGTGTAACAGTCACTGTTAACTTTAACCTCCTCTCTTCCTCCTTCAGAGGTTCAGCCAGCAGCTGACCAATGCAGATGTGGATGCTTGGATCCAACCATCAGACTGAGCTCAGGGATCATGTGGGGGGTAGCTAGTGAAATGACTGGAGAAGCTGAGGGGGATTGCAACCCCATAGGAAGAAAAACATCAGTTCCAAGAGGCTAGGGCACCAACCAAAGAGTGTACAGGGAGGGATCCATGGCTCCAGATACATAAAGGGTGGCCTTGTCTGGCCTCAATTGGTCCTGTGGAGATTTGATGCCCCAGAGTAAGGGGATGTGGAGGTGTGGGGTGGTAGAGGGTGAGTGGGTGGGGAGCACCCTCAGAGAGTCAAAGGGGAGGGAGGAGAGGGAAGTTGTGGGATGGGGGGCTTATAGAGGGGTTATTAGAAAGTGGGATATCATTTGAGATGTTAAAAAAATGGAATGATTAATAAAAAGTGAAATGAATATAGAATATTAAAAAACAAAGTCATTTTCATAATACAGAATGGGGATCAGCAGTGTTGGATCATAAAATGAATACATGATCATCGTTATAAGATATTGTTCAACCAACATTTATCAAACTGTTTATGTTTCCCATAGCTATATACAGCAATTCCAGGTCCACACAGTCACATTGATCATATTGGGACTATACTTTTTAGTCTTTATTTGCACAGTTTGTATTGCTTTTACAGTATAATCATTCTTTCACTAGAGATTAATAAAATTAGGCTTTTGAAAACATCATTTATTTAATATTGGAAATGTCCCTTAACACTGTTTTTCCAATCACATACACACAGACACACACAGACACAAGACACACACACAGACTCACACACACACACACACACACACACACACACACACACACATTTTATGAGTTTCCAGAAACCATCCATTAAGATAAAACTGCTTTTTCTAGTCCCGTGAAAAGTCTAAGCCTGTATTTTCATAGTTCTATCTCCTTTTCCACCCACCTTAGGTTTCAGTCATCTCCAAATATACAGGCATTGGGAGGAAGACAGTAAAATTGTCACAACTGACCATGATTGACCTGAGCTCTTCTAGCAAAGCTGACTTTAGTACCAAAATGGGTTGGAATCTAATTTGACAGACAAAAGAGTGTAACTGTGAAACTCTCTGTAACCTGATAGGTCTGTTGTATTTGTTGGTTTATTTATTGTTTGGTTGGTTGGTGATATCCAATCAGTAACAAAGCCTTGTTGGTATTCTGGGCTCTCCCTGAGAAGCAACAGGCATGGACACTCTCTCCAGGTTCCAGTAACAGCTGTGTGTGCCCATACCTTCTGCTTTTTCCCTCTCCATACCTACTTAGTCTTTAACTTTAAAAAAGGGAATTATTAGAGGCTGATGTCGACTTCTTACATTTCTCCCTAACTTTTTTCTTTTATAAGGTTTTAAGATTTAAAACGGATAGCCAGGAAAGTACTTACATTTTTTTCTTTCTGAAAAATTCCATTTCATGAGCAGTAATTGTAGAATGTATTATTGCTGGTATAGGGGAACAAATCATGAATTAAACCTCCAGACAATGTCAATAATTCAAATATATTATCTTTATGAAACAATGCTATATAATATGATACATAGCTTCATATTTTTTTTAAAAAGTACAGTAATAATTTTAAACAAATTGCCTAAAATTGTATCATCTCTTGCTCTCTAGTTCAAGGATACATGCTGGCAATATTTCAACATGTTTATGATTACTGAAAGGTATGTTATCTTCTTTGAAACATCTCTGCTTAAAGTTAGCTTTGCATAAGCCTCCCATTGTTACTCAAAAAATTTTTTAAAGAGAACTAAGAAGAAAGAATTTCTACACAATTATTCTGGAGTGGTCTTCAAACTCCCACAGCTATATCCATTGTATCTTCAAAGTTAAATTGTATTTGCAAAGTTCAAACTTGTCATGCAGCTAAAAAATTCAAAAAACCTCTTCGGAGCAAATTCTAAAAGACCTTCAAAAATATCTCTAGGAGTAAATCTAGCAAGAGCAAAACCACACTCAGCTTGACATCTCTTGAGAAATAAAACCAATACAAGCGATTGCTCACCATCAGGAATATTTGTTTCCGTGGTTAGAAGCTCAGAGGAAGTCTTGGATGAAATAGCCTCTCTTTGCTTCCATGGCTCCCTGATGGTGGGAAAGTCCCCTTTTCTCTTCCCAGGAGTCAAAGGATCCATGACATAAAAGCCCTTTCCCTTAGCTGAGCTCTTAGCTCTGAGCTCTCACTCAGCTCCCTCTGCTGGGCTCCTTGGTCTTTGTAGTTCAGATATCAAAGGAGACATGTTCAGAGACCCCTGTGCAGTGGTGTAAGGACACAAACAAGTCCAGAAATCTTTCTCCCATGTCAACAATTTTGGACAATTAGTTCTGACGGAGGGCAAATTCTCTAGCAGCGACTGTTCTATCGCAAGAGAAAATGTTTATGTTGCTCCATGGAGAAGAAGGTGCAGATGAACCTGCATGTGCTTGAGCAGGTGTACAGTTTGTATTTACATTGTTAGTAATAATGTGAAGAATGCTAACTGTATAATTATGCAATTTATGCAGAGTGGAGCCCTTCAAGATGCTGTTCTGAGGAAAAGTTAGTAGCCATGCAAAGTTGTTTAAAGAAGAGGCGAGCATCCAGAGGTGTGCAGTTGCTCCTTGCTAGCCTGCCTGGAAGGTCAACAGCTGCTCTAGAAGCAGCATCCCTCAATCTCCTGCTTAAGCTCCCTCACCATAGGAGGGCACCTTTTACTTCCCTGTGATTCCTACACACTAGAATTAAATCCCTTTCCCCCTCAATAGTTGCCGGGAGCCATTCTCACCTAAGGTCTCTATGCCAAGAGATTTCGATACCAGGAACCATCCCCACCTAGATTCCAATGCCAGGAGACCTTGATACCAGGACTTATTCTTACCTTAATCTCATGCCAGGAGCCATACGTAGATTTCAAGACCCCTCCCTTTGAAGCTCATCTGTGGACATGTCACTATAGCAACTCCTCTCCACTTCACCTCCTCATGACCCCCTTTATGGTACCTAAATTCCTAAGAGCAATAGTTAGCGTTTCCCAGAAATTATGAGAAACTGGTTCTTAGAAGTGATGCCAGCCCCCTGAGATTGTACCCCCTCTGCCCCTCCTTATACCTGCTGCTTGCCTTTAAATTGCCTTGTGTAAAAAATAAAATTTGACAGCTGGATCAGAATACTGTCTTGCTGTCCGTCTCTCGTGTCTCTTGTCTCTCGCCTTCTCCTAGGTGGTTCGGGGAGCCTGTTGACTGTCCTGCAGGTCGGGTCAAATAGTGATGTTTCCTGGATTTACTTTTCAGTGATTTCTTTTCTTTTAATTGTCATCAACATGGTCAAGAAACAAAAGTCTACTTTTATATGAAAACTTTATTCTAAAAAAGATTTCAATTAAAAAGATTTACATAGCAAATGAGCAGAATGCATATCTCAGTGAGGTTCTGTGCAATTAGAACAATCATTCTGAAGCTATGAAGCTTCATGTTGGATTTTCCACTGTTCCTGTCCTTTATAATTTTATGTATTTCAGTACAACTGTATGACAGAGTTAAACCTGGACAATTATATTTATACCTTCTTTTGTAGCACACATATTCTTTACCTGACTCTTGTCTTTCTTATTGCCTAATATTTACACCTTTTCAATCTTCTTTCTACACATTATTCAGAACCCACATGCACATTTGGTTACACACACATTTTTAATAATGGCTAGGCTTCACATATTTATGAGAATATATGGGCCCTTTTTCTGAATATTATATAACTTCTCTCAAGAGTATGCATTATAAATCCACCCATTCCTTCCCAGTTTTCTATTTAATTTTTCTTTAGAGTAAAGTAGTATTTTATTTTCTATAAGTACAAGATTACCCCTATCAACTCTTGTGTTTTTGCTTGGCTTCATTTCCTTACTTTAGTGAATAAAGCAACATTAAATATGGGGGTGGAAATATTTCTGTGATGTGCTACAGGATCCAATTAAATAGAGTGCCTTCATATATAACAACAATGGACTCACAGAAAAAGTCAATCATCCCATTCAAAATAACCATCTAAGAATTTAAAGGCCTATACAATGAAAATATCAAGAGAATGTTAAAGGAAATTGAAGATTATAGTTGATGATATACTAGGTTCCTTGATTGGCAGAATTAATATTCTGAACATGTCTGCTCAACCAAAAATAATACAAGGATCTAATGCAACACCTATAAATATTCTGATGTCATAATTTTAAAAAATTTAAAAAATTGTCAAGTGTTTGCAGAACCAGAAGAGACCACAAAGACTCTAAGAAATCTTAAAACAATTGAAATAATGCTAGAGTAGAAATAATGCTGGAAGTGTTGCAGTATCTGACTTCAAATTGTATGACAGAACTGTAATAATAATGACAGCCTGGTATTAGCATAAAAGTAGAAAGACCAATGGACTATAATAGAGAACTCAGAAATAAACTAACAGATATGATCACTTACATTTTTACAATGAAGACAAAAACATACATTGGAGAAACATTCAACAAATGGGGCTGACAAACTAGCTATTTACCTGGAGTCAAATAAAATTGGGTTCATACTTTCCCCCTGTATAAAAATCAGCTAAAAATTGAGCAAAGTCTTTAAACCCTGAAAGCACTGAGACTTCTAGAAGCAACCATTGGAAATATTCTTGAAGGTTCTAAGTAACCTTCAAGAATAAAACACCTGGGGATGGAGACATGGCTCAATGGTTAAGAGCACCGGCTGCTCTTCCTAAGGACCCAAGTTCAAATCCCAGCAACCACATGGTGGCTCACAACCATCCATAAGACACCTACAGTGTACCGCCATATAATAAATAAATAAATCTTCTTTAAATAATAAAGAATAAAACACATTCTGAATAGAACACTAACAGTACAGAACTGGTCTCACACATGAACAAATGGAATATGTGAAATTAAAATTGTGCACCTACTATAAGACGCAAATAACAGAATAAACAGTACATTTTAAGTTGAAGTTGAAATAGAATATTGTTGAAAATTATTACTTTTCATTTTTTTCTTATATTCAGTATATATTTTCTTTTTTTTTCATTTCTATATTCTTTGTTTACATTTCAAATGATTTTCCCTTTGCCAGTTCCCCCCTCCCCATAAGTCCCATAAACCCTCTTCCCTCTGCCCATTCCCCAATCAACCCCTTCCTAGTATTTTAAATGTCTGAAATATTTACCCCACATACATCAAGTAAATCTTATATTTGCACTCTGTAGTATGCACATTGATTCACTTTCTGCCTGTAGTTCATATACATTAATCTTGGGTGGACATACAATGTCATTGTCGTTGAATCAGCTAACAGTTTTCTGAGACTGCTAGAGGCTTGACAGGCACTGGGTTACTCTGCTTTACTACTGTTCCCAGAGCAATCTCATCACTCATCGCACATACAATTGTGTTTGCATTTGCTCATGAAAATGCTGGCAAATCTAACTTGCCCCTTCCGGTGGTGTGTATGAATGTGCATATTCTCTACCTCTGAAATTTTATTCAATTATCTGAGACTGGATGTCATGTGACCCTGAATCCCACAGAATATGACCTCCTGATCCTCTGATATTTCTCAGTGCTGTGTTTACAGATTTGTTATTCCCATGACCTGTCACTCTCTTGTCTAGTAAAATCACCCATCCCATCACTGTAGGACCCCCCTTCTGAAAGTCAGTTAACTTTAGTTACACCCCCAAATCCTCATGTACACATAGGGTTACAAATAAGGTAAGAATTTCTGCATATAAATTTGATGTGGTCAATATTTACTCTACAGACCCACAAAGACAGAGAATTGTTTATCAATGTTCATTTATTCTTATCATACAATATTCAGTTAATAGTATCAGTATTTTTTCATCTAAAATGTTTGCATTATTATTTCTTACATTTACAATTTATACTTATTTTAAAGAAGAAGTAACTATCTTAGCCCTATTGCACTTTTTAGGTATATTACAGTATAACAGTAGCTAAAACATCAATAGTTAGATTTGGGTTTGAAGATATATGTTATAATTTGTGCAGTAGTCATATCTCAGTAATATTTAAGTGGCTATATATATCACAGCACAATGTTTGCAAATCTGCCCAATTTTCAGAAATATTGTTTAAATCTAGATAGAATTTGTCTAGCAAAACAAAAAATGTTATGAAAAATTTATGTGATATAAATATACATACTATGCATGTATATAATTTGTATAGTACTTAGGATTAAATCTAGCAGAATTAAGTAAGAAGGCATAGATTATTGAATCTACTCTTAAACAAAAACATTTTATAGACACAATCTTACAATGATAGAGATCTTTATATTTTGATATAGAATTGAGGTTGTATTTTGTTATATTGGTACATAAATTTATATATTTATAAAGGTTCAAGATTTTCATTGGTATAAATCTTTGTATATTAATAATTTTCTTACTCTTAGATAGGCATTCTGTCTATGCAACTTATTTAAAGATACAAGGTTTAGTCCTTGTCCTTTTAATAGCTATAATTGCAAACTATTTAGGATACTGAGTAATACAAGTTTAAAGTCAATCAAACTCATATTCATGCGAGATACTAATCTGAATTATCACAAAAATATTAATCCAGTGTCGTACAGATAATAGATAGCTGGGGACAGTCATTATTTGCTTATTGCAGTATTCTATAAATAGTCTTCAAAAGTATCAGAGATCCAAAATTTGACATTTAAGGTTATTTTATTATAAAAGATCTTCTAATTATGAAACAACTCAGCTTCTGAGAGTACCCCCATTGCACTACAAAAATAATAAATATCAATGACACACATATGGAGTTGCTCCGATTATGACAAGCTAGCTACTGGGTAAGTAAAACCCTAACTTTATCTGCAGACAAAATGCTGTCCAAAAGCTATTGACTGCTGAGCTCATCCTTCATTATCCCTGCTTCCTTTAAGTTAGGTCTATCAGTATCAGATGCTCTGGGTCAAAAGGCTAAAGATAAATGCTCCAACATTATAGAAAATGTTGGGGACTGTCCCAGCAGTTATCTGTCTCTGCCATTTATTTAATTTGAAAGCTCAGTGCCTGTGCCTATACTCCCTTTATGCTCAAATACTATGTATCCTTTCTCAAATCTCTAATGGGGTGAAGGTCTAAATGGTTGTAATCTTGCAATAAAACTTAAATTGTTTAAAATTAAAAGAAAATATTCTAGGTCTAAAATGATGTTTCTAAAATGGTAATATAGGTTAAGATATAAAAAATATTTGGATACAATATTCTAACTTGTGAAGGTAAAAGACATGATAAAATACTTCACCTAAATTACAAAATACAAATGATTAGACTTTTAAAAATAATTCACACTTAATTATTTTCATAAATATTTCAAAATAGTTCCTATTATGTATTGTTTGTTACTTAAAACAAATAAAAAAGCCTTTTTTTTTATAATTTTTTGACCCCGACCCCAAGAGAGCCTTTTTAATTGTACTAAACAAGAGGAATGCAGTGGTTTGGCCTGATACTACTTGTATTCTAATGCTAATACTAGCTCCTCAAGACCTGACTCAGCCACAGATGATTGAGTCTTCATATAGACCCTGGTGATGGTATGTGATCTTGCTCCCAAATTATTTCTGATGGGTAATTTAAGATGATGACAGCCAATAGCTGGGCAAAAAAGACATAGGCAGGCTTTCTATTTCCCTGGCTTTGGGGTCAGAGCAGACTATGAGGAGATGGAGAAGGTCAAGGAGGAGGACAATGATGCTATGAACTAGGAGACAAGAAAACAAGGCCCCAAGGGCTGGCCTAATGAAGTTCAGAGCAGCCTAGATAAAAGAGTAAGCAATAACTCTGGGTTATTGTTAGAAATTATATTTTAATAACATAAAGAGCAGATATCTGCCCAGCTCTAATGTTGATTATGTCTTATTGTAAATATCAAGTTTGTGTAAATCTTTTATCAAAAACTAATAGGTTAAAGGTGGGGTAGAAACCATGGATTGGGATTTAATTTGTCTACAACATGCATGTGTATAATGTACTTATCATTAAACCCAGCAATCATACACACTGTGTAGAAATTTTCAGAAGAACTGCAAGTGATTATACAGCTTAAAAATAACAGACTCTAAATATATGGAATACAAACTATAGAGAACCTCCTGACTGAGCAAGAACAACCAAAAGCTCAGAAGGTTCTATGAGAATCCCAGCCAAACTCCAAATAAAATTATGAACAGCTGTGGTGAGTCCTCAAATACCCACAAAATGCCAGTCTTCACAGCTTGAGCTGATGTTATAATCTGCTGACTGAAAATGCCATTCTAGTTAAATGCTGCCGTTTTTATCAGCTTTGTCTTTTAAAGGTGGAATAGGCAGAATACTGACTTTCTAAGGCTCTAACAGTCTCTCACACACAGGTGAATGTGTTCCATTGCATTTTAGATTGCACGTAGATTAAAGTTACTGATCTCAGATTTAAGGCTAGGGAAGTAATTCTCCAAATGATGTACGTATGTCAAAAGCAATCTTCAAAAACGCTCAGTGAGCAAGAAAAAAAAAAGAGTCAGAGCAATGTGTGAGAGTGCAGGAAGATACAGAGACAGAGTTATTGGTTTGAGGTTGAAGTGTGATCCCGCAGACCTCTGGAAAAAGCCAGAGGTGGAATCTCAACCAAGAATACAGACAGGAAGAAACTGCAATGCTTTTAATGTGCTGAGGTTGGACTCCGGCACTTCGAATAGAAAGAGGATAATTTATATTGTTTAAACTACTAAATTTGGGATAGCCTGTCATAGTAATAAGGATTGTTTTTCTAATATGTAGTATTCTGATAGTTTCTTCTTTCTTAAATTTTCATTGGAAAAAAAATCTTCATGTCTACTTCAGATGAAAAAAATCAATTAACATTTACTCTTTACAATTGTTCTCGACAAATAGATACCATAATGACATTCATTTGATAGATCAGGAAACAAAAGCATCATGAGCTGATAAAATGAGTAATAGAAAATTTAAGTTTAAAACCATTTAATTAAAAACTTTATGAATTGGTCAAAAGTAGAACTAAGAAATATATATTCATAAAATTCTACTTCAATGTAAACAAAATTGTTTATAACAAGAAAATGTCTCTAAGAAATGCTATGGTTGATTGGAGTTCAGTTCCTTATTCAGTTTTGTACTCACATGTATTCAGATGAATTAGCAGCTTATCAAGGGCTGGCTGTCTAGTCTTGTGAGCAGCTGAATCTCAGCTTCTTGTTGCAAGCATGTGTTCCCGAATGACGGTGTAATTTTCTCTCTAGTGTTGCAGTTTTCTCTATTAGGATTTGTGATGCAAATACAGCTTTCTAAGAACACTAAGAGAATTAAGGTAGCAAGAAATGGTGAAGAAATAATGCTTTACATGAAAAAGTAAAAACTTCACTGGAATCAATGTGTAAGAATACTCACTGATCCTTGATCTACTCTGTGATCAGTGTCTCTCAAGGAGGAGGCCACACCATGCTCAGAGCCGGGAGTCATGATATCCTCTGAAAACTATCCCTAGTCATTCCATCTCATTTATATGTGAAGAGATCTATGCTTGCAGATGCTTAGGCCCTCTTGGTCGTACGATACTCACCTACTTCTCCTACTTGTGAGAAACTTAGACTTGAACAGGATCCCTAGTTGAGGAATGCTCTCTGCTCTGAGAGTAATGAAGATCTAGACTCCATGGTATTTCTTACATGTGCAAGGAAGCCATCCAGAGGACAAAGCAGTTTTTGCCTTAACTGTTAATTCTGCTTGCTTGTCAGTTACTCAATCCACTGGGCATGCAAGCGGTACATGCCTCAGTACCAGTTCACCTGTGGCCGTCTTTAGGGCAGTACATGTGCTCAGCAAAAACTGCCAAACGCAGTAATAAAGTTTAGTTCATAGTGTCAACATAGCAGGCATTATTTTAAAAGATCTCCAGGGCAAGAACATGAATGCTTTCTGCAAAAAAAGCTTACATATTTTTGCTTTGACATATAAATGACAACTGAGCTGTTTTTCTGCAACTTTGGTTGAAAATTAAGTTTCTCAGATTTATGGAGCACAAGATTTCAATACTCAGCTCAGCATAAATTTCCCTTGCGTGTCCAGTTTGAATGAGAAGTACTTCGTAAACCATGTAGTGACACACAGAAAAGAAGATGGTGCAGCAGGAGTAGCAGATAGGGAAATACCAAGATTTCTTCAACCCTACGCAAGAAAATTGGGTCTGTGGAAAGGAAAAATAAATGTGTCCTTGGTAGAGCAGACACCAATATTTATACCACAAAGGTATGAAAGGCCTTCTTCCCGTTTGTGTGAAAAAAAATGTTAGAAGCATAGAGGTAGCACAGGTAAGCATTATTTGATGTCCTATGGAAGGAATGGAAATTCAATGTAAAGTGGATAGCTGTGTGAGAATATTTATCTGTTCTGTTATGTAAGGAATGAATTGTTCTTCAGTTTGATAAAATTCTTTACATTTGTATTTGCCTCTAGGGCAGGAGCCCTAGAGACTTGGAGTAAACTCATTCTTCATCCTCTGAATTCAGGACCTATAGAACAAGTGGTTGGAACTTTCCTATGCTTTGTAATAGATATAAAGTTTAAGACATTTTTGGACCTAACAGAGAAATATACATGATACATTGGACACAATTAGATTAAATCTTTGGTCTCTCTTTTCCTATATTCAGTTTATGGGTATCTAGAAATTCTAGCAGCTAAGTTTACTGTTCTTTTTCTAGACAAGTCTACTATGGTCAAAACCTCATCTAGTCAACAAACTCCTCTGTATTATCCATGTTTTTATCTATATAAAATGTTTGTAACTTCATTGGTTGAAAAACAGATCTGCAATCCAAGCAATCTGGAGACAGAGTAAGGAGCCAGGATTTCTATGAGATTTGGTCTCAAAATGAAGAGAAACAAAAGCAAAAACATTGAAAGGTCTAGAACAGTGTATAAGTCAGCCAATGATAACACATGCCCTTATACCTAGCACTCAGGAGGTAGTGGGAAGCTGATCTGTGAATTTAAAGCCAGCTGGGTGTACATATCTAGTTCCAAACCAGCCAGGGACTCCCAGAGAAACTCTATCTTACAAAACAGAAACAAATAACCAAAAACCCGCTTGTAGCCTTCAAGTAGCAAATGTGTCTATTTTCTTACAAATACAACACATTAAACAGTTGCATTATTTTCTCCATGTGAGGAAATTTAAAGTCTACAAAGGGAAACTGTCAGTGAATATGACAATTAAACAAAAGGAAGTAACATGTGTTCATGGTTGAACAGAGCACACAGTTGCTCTGTTTTAATGCATTACCGTGTCTACAGCTCTATCTTTAAATCTTCACTGTGCTCACCTCCTATGGACAGGCTCCATGTAGCAGGGTCACTCCCCAATCACAAAAGAATACACATGAAATGCAATCACTGATAAGTGGATATTAATGAGCCCAGAAGCCCTAAATACTGAAGACACAATTAGCAAGTCAAATGACTCCCAAGAAGAAGAATGGAGAGGACCCTGGGCCTGTAAAGATTGGATCCAGTATTGTAGACCCAGAACAGAGAAATCGTGGGGGGGGGGAATGAGTGGGGAATAGCAGGGGGGGAGAGTAAATATGGGACATATGGTGGGGGGTAATTGGGAAAGGGGAGAACCTTTGGAATGTAAACATAGAATATAGAAAATAAAAAAAATTAAGAAAAAAAATACAAACAAACAAAAAAAATAGTTTTGTATCAATTTTCTCCTGCTGAAGTATTATTTTCTTAGTAGTACACTTTAAGGGTTATTCCCTTACTCACAGTTGCCTTGGTGAGATGTTTTCTTTATTATCACTCCTCTTTCAAAAACATGTATGGATCTTTTTAAGTTCATTCATTTAAAATTTATTATATACAATATTTTTTGGTTAATTTATTTTTCTTCTCTCACCTCCTCCTACATCCTCTCCTCCTTGCTATCCACCCAACTTCATGTTTTTACTCAGTCACTCTAAGTCTACTCCTCCAAGGGAAAAAAAAGCCACAACAAGTAAAACAGAAAAGGAAGAAAAATTCAATGAGAATCACATAGTATGAACAAAACTAAAAGTAAACAATGAAGTTGTTTGGGTTTGTGTTTTTATTTGTTTGTACTTGAGTTGTTTTTGTTTTGTTTTGGTTTGGGTTTGGCTACTTCTTATCATAGGTCGTGCCCTGTAGTACGACTCATACACCCCACAAGACTGGATAGGCATGAATTACTAATAGCCATAGTGTTAAGCGTGGAATATTACATCTACTTCTCCATACCAGTGCTGGCTCCATGTTTGAATTCAAACTACACAGGTCTTATGAATGCGTCAACAGTTTCTGTGGGTTCACATGTAAATCAAATCTGTTGTGTCTGAATTAGTTTCTATAGTTTCCTTGGAGTAACCTCTCACCTTGTGCTCCTACAATCTTCACACTTCCCCTTCCACATGGATTCTAGAGCCCTGAGGGGATGGGTGTGATGAAAACATTGCATTTAGGACAGAGTGCTCCACTATGTCTCACTGTCTCCTCATTGGTCTCTAAGTTTCCTCCACTGCAAGAAGAAACTTCTCTGATGAGCATTGACCCATGAGCTCATCTGACACACAGACAGGTGTGGCAACTGTCAGGTCAGTTTTTCTTCTATTCCTATATAAAAATTTGGACTTACTCAACACAGAGTCTCTGTCCTGCATCTGACCAGAGCAGTAGAGTAGGACAAGACTGTTACAATGGCCCTTCAAAATTAGTCAGGCTTCAGCATAGGGATATACTTTCTTAGGCGTAGAGCAAGTAAGGCTCAAGTATTGGACTGAGAACTCTATTATTATTGCATACCTAAATACTTCAAGAGAGGATGCAGCAATCAATTTCATTTGTAACTTTAAAAGTAATCATCACTGTGATGAATTATTACAATCCTGGTTAGTTTTTGTGCTCATGTTAGCATGACTGCAATGGACTGCCCATGTTATTATAGCTCTGGACCTGGTAACTAGATCCCTTGATGTACTCTTTCTATATAACAAATATTAACTTACTTTCTGTCATATAAATTCACATATTTTTCTTTCAAACTAGAATGATTTACTGAACAGACAGAGTAAAACATCTTATTTTCACTTCTGTGAACAGAGCATCATGTAAAAAATGAATTTTCCAAAAATTGTGGGTCTGATAGAAAACATTTTATTTTCTTTGCTTCTTCCACTCTCCAACATTGTAAATTTCTCCACATCAATATGTGTCAGGTAATCCTTCACAATTACTGTACAAGGCCCTAAAGGTAACACTTGTAACTCACATTCTGGCCTACCATATATACCTATAGAATAGACAAGATCCTACACTGCAATGCAAAAGTCAAGCACTTCTAATCTTAGTGTGATTAGGAAAGCCTTCCAGAACCCCAGTATCCTGAGTGAATTTGCTTTGTTGCTTCCACATTTTATATCTGTATTATGTGCATATATGCCAACATTTATACTTTTCAAAATTATCTATTAAAGGAAAAACAGCAAGCAATATGAAGGATGATCTTTTGTGGCTATAACATTGAGCAATATTTAAGAAATCAACATTTTCAGATATTTCTGATTAAAGATGAAAGTCAGTGCCCCAGATCTTTGAAGTAAGCTAGGATCCAGAGCACAGCTTCTGATGAATGTTCCACTGAAAATTACAGATAATAATGCAGTGGGAAATAAAAGGCTAGAAAATGTGCTGTGTGGGAGAGCAGCAGCTTTTGTAAAAGGCACTACACAAATGTTGAAAATTAGTAGTTCTTAACAGTGAGTTCAAATAACATCAGAGGAAGAACTTTGTAATTGATTGTTTTGATGTATTTTTACTTTGGTTTATGTTTTATTTACAAAATACAAAGATTAAGATTAATATTTCTAGAAGATTACCACAGGAAAATCTTAGCAGTATATATAATGAACAAACAAATAACCTTAAATAAGAGAAAAAATTTAAACTCAGCAGGTCCTAAGTCAAGTGCTAGACTCATTTTATTACAGGCTATTTGCATAATGAATATCCTCTTTTGAATGTAACAGGACGCTGCCAGTTAAGCAGTGTAGCATGACTGTATATTTGAAAGTTGTTCAATTGACTCATCTTTCACATCTGTTCCAAAGGAATATTTAGCCTGAGTTCATTCTTATCTGAATCATTCCTGCACATTTTCATTTAGAGATATTTCGCCAGAAGTCGATACATAAAATATTAATTTGTTGATTATTACAACTTCAATTTTCTTTAACTATATAGGACAACTTCCAAAAAATTAATACAAAATTCTCATGTTGTTGGACATTCTCATGTGTATTGAACATAATCAGTGAATATTAGGGAAACTACAATGAATATTTGAAACTCATGTACTGAATAATTACTTTAATTTAAGGAAACCTACAAAGCTCTAATTTTAGTGTCATTTACTTATTGAATAAATATTTTGAATCACTTATTAATAAAAGACAAAGCTTCTATCCATTGGGATTCTTCTATTAGTTCACAAAACTGAAGTAATTTTCTTCAATATTTTACTTATGAAAGTAGTCTACCAATTTTGGGTCAGCCATAATAATAAGATACTAGAAATATTTTTAAAACTTACAACAACATTGTGATTGTGTAAGGCTTTAAGTGTGGGTGATCCTCTGAAGAGACACCTGTGTAACAATGTAGCTGCCATGAGAATATGCTTTTAAAAGGTTCCTCTGTTGAAGAATAAAAACACTTGATATCTCAGTAGAGGCTGAAATCTGTAGTGTGTCTGAGCTCATGAGTTCCCAGGTACTTCAATTTTTGTCCATCCCTTTTCTTTCCGTTCTGCAAATAAACATTCAGCAGGCATTGCACTAAATCTAAAGACTCAATCAGCATGACACTATTTTTAGTTTCAGATACACAGCTGTAAAAACACTTGTAACTTATTTGCATATGCCCTCAAAAGGCAAAAATCATAATGAATCAAGTTAAATTTCATAAAGGATAATAAACTTGAATTGGGATAACAAAAGTGAATGACCACAGCACTTGCTCATATAATCCATCTTATATTTCAAAATGCCTACCTATTATATTTTTATTTGTTCAGTGAAATTCAACAAGATATTTGGTGCATATAAAGAATAATTTTGCCTGTATTCATATATTTTAAGTCTTAGATGACATCAGTTTTATGACAACTAAAATGAACCATTTTTAAAAATCATTTAACAGAATCATACTCCCTTTGTAGAACTCAAACATCTCAGAATTGTTGTTTTTAAGATTTTAATTTATTAAATGATATTAGTATGTAAAACATATCTAGATGCTTCAGAGGACAGTCTAATAGCAACAGAAATCTGACATAACATCATATTTAGTTTTGCTTAAGTTGGTATGCTCTGCACATTTGCAAAGGCTATCATTCTGTTTTAATTATTACTGCGGTGATTAAACACTCTTTCCAAGAGTAATTTAGGAAAGAAAGGGTTTATTTCAGTTTACAGATTATAGTCTCTATCGAAAAAAAAGTCAGGGCAGGAATTTAAAGTCAGAACTACTTCCTATACCACAAACATTTCCTCTGACCAACAAACTTACTCACAGTTAAAGAAATACAGTAGAAATCATGAAGTAACAATGCCTTCTAGCTGAGAGGTTCGTTTTAGCTAGCTTTTTATAAATTACCAGATCATGTCTCCATGGAACAGTTATGACTATAGCAGAGTAGGTCCCCAAATATCAATTAAAAATCAAAGTCATCCCTTCCCAACCTAAACTCACTTCTTAGAAGACTTCATGATTTTTATGAAGTTAAGGATAACTAGAATAGCTACTGCACTTAGACCAGACTATGTATTAGTATAATTTCAAAAGTGCATTTATTCATATTCATTTGCTCATACTAAAGTATTTAAGATCCACTTGGGGTGTTCTGCTTATGCATATGAAGAAAAATTCATTTTAGACTCTTTGTCTATCAGAGCATTCTTTAAAAGTCAAAAGTTCCCAGTTTTCTGAGGAAACAACAGACTGATTTCCAGAGTGGTTGTACCAGCTTGCAATCTCACTAACAGTGGAGGACTGTTCCTCTTTCTCTACATACTCACCAATACCTGCTGTCTCCTGAGATTTTAATCTTAGCTATTTTGACTGGTGTGAGGTGAAATCTCAGGGTTGTTTTGATTTGCATTTCGCTAATGACTAATGATGCTGAGCATTTCTTAAGTTGCTTCTCAACCACACAAAGATCTTCAGGTGAAAATTCTTTGTTTAGTTCTGTACTCCATTTTTAATAGGGTTATTTGATTTTCCGGGGTCTAACTTCTTGAGTTCTTTATATATATTGGATATTAGCCCTCTGTCAGATGTAGGGTTGGTGAAGATCTTTTCCCAATTTGTTGGTTACTGTTTTGTCCTTTTGACAGTGTCCTTTGCTGTACAGAAACTTTGTAATTTTATGAGGTCCCATTTGTCAATTCTTGATCTTAGAGCATAAGCTATTGGTATTCTGTACAGGAACTTTTCCCCTGTGCCCATGTCCTCAAGGGTCTTTCCCAGTTTTTTTCTATTATTTTCAGTGAGTCTGGTTTAATGTGGAGGTCCTTGATTCCCTTGGAGCTGAGCTTAGTACAAGGAGATAAGAATGGATCAATTCACATTCTTCTGCATGTTGACCTCCAATTGAACCAGTCCCATTTGTTGAAAAGGCTATCTTTTTTCCACTGGATGTTTTGAGTTCGTTTGTCGAATGTAATAAGGATAAATGCTCCACTATGCTCATAGCAGCCCTATTTATAATAGCCAGAAGCTGGAAAGAACACAGATGTCCCTCAACAGAGGAATGGGTAAAAAAAATATGGTATATATACACAATGGAATCCTATTTGGCCATTAGAAAAAATGAATTCATGAAATTCTTAGTCAAATGGATGGAACTACTCCAAATGAATTTGAGAATTGCTTGTTCTAGATCTATGAAGAATTGATTTGGGATTTTGATGGGGATTGCATTGAATCTGTAGATTGCTTTTGGCAAGATGGCCACTTTTACTATATTGATTCTCCCAATCCAAGAGCATGAAATATTTTTCCATTTCCTGAGGTCTTCTTCGATTTCTTTCTTCAAAGACTTGACATTCCTGCCATACAGATCTTTCACTTGTTTGGATAGAGTCACACCAAGATACTTTATATTGTTTGTGGCTATTGTGAAGGGTGTTATTTCCCTAACGTCTTTCTCAGCCTGCTTGTCCTTGAGTACAGGAAGTCTACTGATTTGCTTGAGTTGATTTTATAACCAGCCACTTTGCTGAAGTTGTTTATCAGCTGTAGGAGTTCTCTGGTGGAGTTTTTTGGGTCACTTACATATACTATCATATCATCTGCAAATAATGATAGTTTGACTTTTTCCTTTCCAATTTGTATCCCTTTGACTTCCTTATGTTGTCTAATTGCTCTCGGTAGAACTTCAAGTACTATATTGAAACGATATGGAGAGAGAGGGCAGCCTTGTCTAGTTCCTGATTTTAGTGGAATTGCTTCAAGTTTCTCTCCATTTATTTTCATGTTGGCTACTGGTTTGCTGTATATTGCTTTTACTATGTTTATGTATGGACCTTGATTTCCTGTTCTTTCCAGGACTTTTAACATGAAAGGATGCTGAATTTTGTCAAATGCTTTTTCTGCACCTAATGAGATGACCATGTGGTTTTTTTCTATGAGTTTTTTTATGTAGTGGATATACTCAGGAATTAAAAATAATGAATTCATGCAATTTGTAGGCAAATGTTTGGATCTGGAAAATATCACTCTGAGTCAAACCAATCACAAAAGAATACACATGAATTGCAATCACTGATAAGTGGATATTACTGAGCCCAGAAGCTCTGAATACTCAAGACACAATGAGCTAAGCAAAAGATTCCCAAGAAAAAGGATGGAGAGGACCCTGGTCCGTAAAAGACTAAATCCGGTTTTGTAGAAGAGTACCAGAACAGAGAAATGGTGGGGAGGATGGTGATTGGGGAATGGGGTTGGGGGGGAAGAGGACTTATGGGACATATGGTGAGGGGGGAACTGGAAAGGGGAAAGCCTTTGGAATTTAAACAAAGAATATAGAAAATAATAAAAAGAAAAAGAAAAAAATGGATGGAGCTGGAGAACATCATCCTAAGTGAGTTAACCCAGTCTCAAAAGAACACTCATGGTGTGCACTGACTGAAAAGCAGATATTAACCTAGAAGCTTCGAATACCCAAGACACAATCCACATATCAAATGATGTCCAAGAAGGAAAGAGTGGCCGCTGGTTCTGGAAAGGCCCAGTAAAGCAGTCTAGGGGAATACTAGAACAGGGAAGTGGGAAGAGGGCTTATTGGATTTTCGGGGAGGGGATATCCAGGAAAGGGGAAATCATTTGAAATGTAAACAAACAATATATCGAATAAAGAAAAAAAGAATAAAAAGTTCTCTGCAGCAGAGGATGGCCTTGTTGGACATCAAAGGGAGGACCCTTGGACCTGAGAAGGCTAAATGCCTCAGTATAATGGAATGCCAGGACTGGGAAGTGGGAGTGGGTGGACTGATGAGCATGGGAAGCTGGTAAGTGTTAGAGAATTTTCAGGTGGGGGGGCACCAGGAAAGGGGACAAGATTTAATTGTAAATAAAGAATTTATCTAACTAAAAGAAAGAAAGAAAGAAAGAAAGAAAGGAAGAAAGAAAGAAAGAAAGAAAGAAAGAAAGAAAGAAAGAAAAGAATAATGGCCTAAACATTTAAAAAAGTCAGAAGTTCTCATCTCAACATATTCTGTCTTTTTCTTCCTCAAATAATCCATTCTCACATTCAGAAATTAACCTTGTAAATTTAGTAGTATCTGAGTAGATCCTACTTACCAAATTGTAAACTCTCACATTGAAAAATAACTCTTGCTATTTCTTGTGAGAACTGACTGGATGACTCACTAGTTATCAGGCCACAAGACGAGTTATGAGAATTTGAGCTCTGTATTTAGACTACAAAAATATTTAAATTTATGAGTTATCTGTTTTGTATGTAAGGAAAGTATTTTCAAAATATGCTTAAATTTCCACATATTTGTGTCCGGTTAAGCAATACAAAATAAACAAAAACCTCTTTGACAACTTTCCTTTGAGACAATCTTAACAAAAATGTAGCCATGTTCAGAGTCACAAGGCCATGTGACTGTTCATAGGGAAGAAGGTCATGATGTGACTCCAAGATATGCTAAGGATGGCATTAAAAACAAGGAAACCAACTTGTAGATGAATATCTTATGTCTGTATAGACGGGCACCTGTCAATAAGCCCAATGGCCCCTGCTAAGGTAGGAACTAGGTGGAACACCCAGGAGGCAGAAAGGACTCTGGGTTAGGACCAGGCACTGGGAGATTAGCCCAGGAAGACAGGATAGGAGAGATGCATGATGGCTGAGCACAAGTGAGAATCCACAAGAATGTAGAATAAAATAAATAGGTTATTTCAAAGTATGATCTACTTGCAGAATAGCCTAGCTATGTGGCCAAAATATTTGTATGTATATTTTTAGTCTGAATCTTATTTCAGGGAGCATTGGGCTGGGAGAAAGTACCCAGGCATAACTTCTATAAACGGTGCCCAACTAAAGTATAGAAACAAATTAACCTGAGATGAGTTCTGGATAGAGGTACAAATTCTCCCTTAAAACAAAACAGCTTTTATTTTCTATTAGATATATTCTTTATTTACATCTCAAATGATTTCTCCTTTCCTGGCCCTCCTCCCTGAAAGTCTCATAAGCCATCTCCCCTCCCCCTGTTCCCCAATCAAGGCCCTCCTGCTTCCCTGTCCTGGTATTCCCCCACACTGCTTCATCAGGCTTTTCCAGGACCAGAGACCTCTCCTTCCTTCTTCTTGGGCATCATTTGGTATATGAATTTTGTCTAAGATATTCCAAACTTCTGGGATAATATCCACTTATCACTGAGTGCATACCACGAGTGTTCTTTTGTGATTGGCTTATCTCATTTAGGATGATATTTTCCAGTTCCACCCATTTGCCTAGAAATTTCATGAATTCATTGTTTTTAATAGCTGAGTAGCATTCCATAATGTAAATATACCACATTTTCTTTATCCATTCCTCCATTGAGGGACATCTGGGTTCTTTCCAGCTTCTGGCTATTATAAATAGGGCTGCTACAAACAAAGTGGAGCATGTGTCCTTATTACATGCTAGGGAATCCTCTGGGAATATGCCCAGGAGTGGTATAATGGGGTAATCTCTGTCTCTTTAAGAAAAGAGGCTGAACAAAATATTGTGTGAGAGAGGTAACTCAAGCCCTAAAGGACATACATGGTATGTACTCACTAATAAGTGGATATTACAAATAAATAAATAAGTAAATAAAAAATAAAGGAATAAATAAAGTACAGAATACCAAGTCAACATGCAGAAGAATGCGAATTGATCCAATCTTATCTCTTTGCACTAAGATCAACTCCAAGTGGATCAAGGACCTCCACATAAAACCAGACACACTGAAACTATTAGAAAAGAAACTTGGGAAGACCCTGGAGGACTTGGGCACAGGGGAAAAGTTCCTGAACAGAACACCAATAGCTTATGCTCTAAGATCAAGAATCGACAAATGGGACCTCATAAAATTACAAAGTTTCTGCAAAGCAAAGGACACTGTCAGAAGGACAAAACGGCAACCAACAAAGTGGGAAAAGATCTTCACCAACTCCACATCCGACAGAGGGCTAATATCCAATATATACAAAGAACTCAAGAAGTTAGACCGCAAAGAAACAAATAACCCTATCAAAAAATGGGGCACAGAGCTAAACAAAGAATTTTCACCAGAAGAAATTCGGATGGCCGAGAAACACCTTAAAAGATGTTCAACATCATTAGTCATCAGGGAAATGCAAATCAAAACAACCCTGAGATTCCACCTCACACCAGTCAGAATGGCTAAGATTAAAAACTCAAGAGACAACAAGTGCTGGCGAGGATGTGGAGAAAGAGGAACACTCCTCCACTGTTGGTGGGATTGCAAAATGGTAAAACCGCTCTGGAAATCAGTTTGGCGGTTCCTCAGAAAATTGGGCATGTCACTTCCAGAGGACCCTGGCATACCACTCCTGGGCATATACCCAGAGGATTCCCCTGCATGCAATAATGACACATGCTCCACTATGTTTATAGCAGCCTTGTTTATAATCGCCAGAAATTGGAAGGAGCCCAAATATCCCTCAAAGGAGGAATGGATACAGAAAATGTGGTATATTTATACAATGGAATACTACTCAGCAATTAAAAATAATGAATTCATGCAATTTGTAGGTAAATGGTTAGACCTGGAAAATATCATCCTGAGTGAATTAACCCAATCACAAAAGAATGCACATGAAATGCAATCACTGATAAGTGGATATTAATGAGCCCAGAAGCCCTAAATACTCAAGACACAAATAGCAAGTCAAATGATTCCCAAGAAGAAGAAAGGAGAGGACCCTGGGCCTGTAAAGATTGCATCCAGTTTAGTAAAGAAACCGAGGGGGGAGGGGGAATTATTGGGGAACAGATGGGGGGAGAGAAACTATGGGAACTATGGTGGGTGGGAACTGGGAAAGGGGAAAGCCTTTGGAATGTAAACATAGAATATAAAAAATAAAATAAAAAAAAATAAAAAAAAAAATAAAAAAAAATTCAACAAGCTGAAGTGCCCAAATGAGGACACCTCAGACCCTCTTAGGAGGGAGAAGAATGTAATCACAAGTAAGAAGGGAGGGAGGAACCTGGGAGGGAAAGTAGATGGGGATATGGAGAGGAGGGGAAAGGGGAGAGAGGGAATCCTGATCTGACATTGGGGGAGGGAAAAGGATTGCAGCCAAAGTTGGGGGGAACCTCCAGAATGTACCAGAGACCTGGGAGGTAAGAGTCTCACAGAACTAAAAGGGAGGGACCTTAGATGAAATGTCAACAGTAGGGAGAGGGAACTTATAGAGCCTACCTCCAGCAGAAAGACAGGTCTTCAAATGAGGGAGGGGGACATCCCACAGTCATAAATCTGACCCATATTTGTTCCTGTCTGAAAGAATTACAGGGATGGAAAGGAGAGGAGCCTGAGGAAAAGAAGATCCTGGGACAGGCTCAAAGTGGGATCAAACTCAATGGGAGGTCCCAAGGTCTGACACTATTACTGAGGCTATGGAGCACTCACAAAATGTGACCTAGCATGACAGCATTCTGGAAGACCCAACAAGTAGCTGAAAGAGTCAGATGCAGATATTTAGACCCAGCCAATGGACAGAAGCAGCTGACCTCTGCTGTTGAATTAGGGATGGATGAATGAAGTTGAGAGTGAGCAAGCAACCCTGTAGGAGGACCAGAAATAAGTAATGGACCCCCAGGATCTCTCAAACACAGGACTACCAAACAGGTAGCATACAGTAGCTGATATAAGGCCTCTTGCACACATAAAAAAGAGGACTGCCAGGTCTATGTTTGTTCAAAGATAATGCACCTAACCCTCAAGAGACTGGAGGCCCCAGGGAGTTAAGAGGTCATGTGGGGTGGTGGGTGGGGATATCCACCTAGAAACAGGGGTGGCAGGGAGGAGGTATGGGATGTGGAACAGTTGGAGGGTAAACAGGTGTTGTCAGGGTAGGCATTAAAATATGGAGTGTATAAAAATAATAAAAATATTTATAATAAAAGAAGAAAAATACTTTCTCCAAAGAAGGCCCCTGCTTACAGAAAATCTGCTGCTAGGAATATCAGAGACCTGTAAACAGCAGGCAGTGAGCAGGAACATCATGCATATTAATTTGCTCTGCTCATCCCAGCCCCAGTTCAGGTCCATGCAACTAAAGGCCTAAAGCTGTGAACAAGCAACCAACAAAACAGACAAGGGGATTGCAGAGACACTGAATACCCCTGCTGAGAGAGAAGCATTAAGTTGTTAAACTGAATTCAGAGGGTTGGGAAGGAATGTCAAGACTCTTCTCCCATCCTATTGTAGAGTGGGCAAAGCCAGAGGCTCTGTCTCTGCTATTAGACACATGGGCTTGTAGGTGGTCAAGACAAACATTTCTATAATAACTTTATATATATATATATATATATATATATATATATCCCCAAAAATGATGAAATTAGGGTGGACTTCCTGCTGAGAGATTCAGCCACTTCCAAAGACAGTCTAAAATACAAATTGACACATTTTTTTCCTTAATGGTACTATGTAGCATTTTGCTTAATAATAAGTGGAATTTCCTCAGTAATTAAAAAAATACACATCAATCTTAATTTTCTATAAATACAAAGGGAAATATATATACACATATATGTATATCCAAATAACATATATTTATCATTTTAAATTAAAAGATAATGCTTTCTCTGTATCTAAAAAGAATTTTTCCCTAGAAAAGGTCTATTCACCTAGTCAATCAAAGGACCCAGAGTTAGGGTTGGGGCAGGGTTGCTTGCTTTTATCTTTCCATGAGAAGAAAACCTACTAACTAAAGAATCTAGAGACCACTGGTCAAGACATTGAAAAATAATACTGTTAAGCTTATGAACTATATTCCATGTTAATTATCAGTCTGAAAATGCAAAATACAAATGCCATTTGTCAGAGGAGATAAATAAATCAAATGAATATACCTGTCATAAAGGCAGTATAATATTGTTTTAACTCTAAAAAGACAGGGATTAATGCTAATTGAAGTCTAAATGTGATATGCTATCATATTATCCAACTGGATATACTGAAAGACAATGGTCTACTTTAAAATGACATGGATTGTGGACTTACCACTTCCAGTGAGGTAGAGTATCAGTGCTTCTCTGATTACCCAACCTGTCTCCTTATGCGTGGAGCTCCCACTGGAGATCTGATGGCAGCTCAGCTTAGTGTGAAATATAGAACCTAGGCCAAGACTTCTGAGCAAGTATAATATGCTTGAGTGTATGTTTTGGCACTGATATTTAAAAGAATTTAAATAAATTTAGTTACAGTGAAGAATGTTAAATTAAAAGGGAAAAAGGAAAGCATAGATGTAAATGTAAATAGACAAAGGCATAAACCCTAACGCTATTACTGATGCTATGTTTTGCTTGCAGACAGGAGCCTAGCATGGCTGTCCTCTAAGAAGCTCTAAGAGCACCTGACTGAGATAGATGTATATACTTACAGCCAACCACTGTCACTGGTGGCTCCTGGTGAAGAGTTATAGAAATGACAGAAGGAGCTGAAGGGGATGACAAGCTCATAGAAGAACAAGAGTGTCAATTTACAGGAACCAATCAGAGCTCTTAAAGTCTAAGCCACCAACCAAAGAGCACACATGGACTGGTCTGAGGCTCCTGAAACATATGTAGCAAAGCACTGCCTTGTCTGTCCTTAGTTGCGGGGATATGCCCAACCCTGTGGAGACTTGATACCAGAGAAGCAGGTTAGAAAGAAGGAACATACTCTCAGAGGTGATGGGGCAGGGAGATGGGTTGATGAATTCTTGGAGGGGATACTAGAAGAAGGGGCAATGTTCTGGATGTAAATAATATAATTGAGTTTTAAAAATCTACATAGAAGGGAGAAATAGATAAAAATTGATATAAATGTTTTCAAAGTACATCCATAATAATTAAATTTATGACTTTGATCCCAAACTTGGGAGACAAAGACAGAGACAATAGGTTCCTTATGAGGTCCAAGACAGTCTGAAATAAATAAATGTATTTCATGGTATATTTTATTGCATATTTGAACTCCATACAGTCTTGCTTTGATTTATTAACATAGATATGGTTCTATGTTCAATGGAAATGGTAGGATTGTACATCATCTTTGAGAGAGGTCAAAATGTACCAAGCCTGGATAGAAAGGGGAAGGTAAATTGGATCAGTTTATATGTATTATGAGTTCAACCTCCTGGTCAGATTTATGTTGGGAGAGAGGTTTTTGTGTTAGTGTATAGAGGAAAGGCAAAAAGGATTTGGATTACAAAATAAAAAGGATCAGATTTAATAGAGGAAGATCCCTTGATGATCTTGGCTACAGGCAGGAAGAAAGAAATCAAGCAGAGTAAACAGGACATGTAACCTAATTTGTGGATCCTTCTACATGGGACCAGCACTGAGACTGGCTGTGACATAAAAAAATGTATCCAGCGAGAACTTCAAGTACACATAGCTAATGGATTTTGTTGGTGACAAAAAAATTTGTCACCGGGATTCATTGTGCTATACTTTTAAATGGTGTGATAGGATATTTATATTACAGGTTGGTTATATAATCAGACCAGCTCAAAGAGGTCAAAGAGGAAGACAGGTATCTTTCACCTTATTAGACAATGATCAGAAAGTATGTCTTTCACTAAACTGTGTACCATTCCTATGCCATACATTGTTGGTGCATAACTATATATTATTTGTAAGAAATTATGTTTCTGAAAAATGACAACCAAGGAAACAACCCCGAAAAGAACCAACTTCAAGGATCTAGGATGCCTGATCCTGCTTCAGAATGTTTCCATGCCATTAGTAGGGAGACTGACTTCCAGAATAGCTTTAAGAAGGGTTGCTTACACCAGATTACCTCGGGTCATCCAGCCTTACAGACTGATCCAGTTAGGACTTAAGCCTGATCTTTCACAGCATATGGAGAGTAGCCAACAAATGACTCTAGCAAGCTATCTTTTGACTTTACTGTTTTCCCAATTTCCTTGGGTTCTTCAAAAATAAATTCTTTACCCCCATTCAACAGGAAGCAGTTTTTGGAGACCATTGTCCTATTTCCTTAAGTTGAGTTGTATGGCTTTGATCATTTTCTTAGTTACAGATATATTGTCAATAAAGGCGATCGTTACAAAGTATTATGGTCTTAGACAAGGAGGAAAGAAAACAGGGAATTTAGACTCTGGGATTTCTCTTTTATTCTTTCTCTTTTTCTTTCTTTTTTTCTTAGGTAAGGGAAAAGCAGTTGAAAAGAAAAAGTTGGATGTAAATTTTTAGGAGAGTATTAGACATAAAAAGACTATTGAATCTACTCTTGAACCAAAATCATTTTATAGCCATAATCTTACATTGGTAGATATCCTTGTGTTTGGATGCAAAATTGACTTTACATTTTGTTACATTGGTACAGTATTTTTTATGTTGGTACAGAAATAAGGTCATTTTGATATATTGATACCAAATGCTTATATTGACACAAATTTCAGATCCATTTTATACATATATTGTATATATGTTTTCAATTTTATATGAAAATTATGACTACATAATTTTTAAATATGCAAGGTAAAATTGTAGTTCTTTTGACCAATTAAGGATGAATAAAAATGCAAGTTAATATATAAACAAACTCATGGTCATATTAGATACTAGTTTTGTTATTTACAATACAATGTTTTCAAGGTTGTTTAGATAATAAAGTTAGGAATAAACAATGTTTGATGATTCCTATATACTACCGATATGCAACATCTACGGCATCTTCAGTTTTCACACATTTAGCAATTCCAGGTGATTGAACTGAACATATCTCCAACAAACAATAGACAGTGTCATCTTCATAATACAGGCATATTCTTATGACTGATTTTACAAACATGTACACAGACATCTATTTATGCACAGCAAGCCCGGAAAACACCAGCAAGAAAATGAGCAACAAAATTATAGCAGTTTTTGTTCTTTATAGACTGGAGCCTTTGGTATTTAGCTGGTTCGTCTTTTGAGAAGTGAATTGTGAAGTATAATTTGAGGGGAAGATGCTAAACGTTATCATGTGTAAAATAGGAATATTTGAAGATGTTGACAGTTGCATTACTTGACAAATGTAAAAGTAATCACAATAACCATTATTTGAATAAGACTTAGGTGAAAGGACTGTTAAAATCACAGAGTCTGTCAGGAAGTGGCAAAGCAACTGAGGTCCCAGATGATGCTGTTTGTGTTAGAAAGGGCTTGGAAGAAATAGAGAAAAATGTATAGAAGATGAATCAGTTCATTGCATGTTAAACAGTGGACATGGAGAAATGTGATAGAGGAAGCACTGTCTTATGGTATACACAATAGGTCTTCACATAGGCAGCTTTCATGGATTTGGAAGAGCATAAGAACAAATGGACAAGAGATGTATAAATTCTATATTTGGACGATTTATCTGAAGAGTTTTGTAAGAGCGAGAGTAGAGAGGACTTGGGTAACTGATGGCCTGAGTTTCAACACAAGAAGGAGAGTTTCCTTCTCCTATGGGAGAAGGAAAACATTGACTGCCCACAGTCCTCCTATGATTTATATGCATATGTTATGGCACAAGTGTTTCTGCATACAAATGTAGATATTACACATACACGCATGTGAATTATAATAACAACAGTAATGTAAAATAATTAATTCAAACAGCAGAAAGTATTTTAGTTCAGTAGTGGAATATTCAGATAATAAATTTGAAATGATATCATTTATTAACAGTCTGTACTTTGTGATTTAGATCTATAATCCCAGCTAGTTAGTGAGATAACTAAAAAATTCAAAGTTTAGGATTAACTGGCCTTATAGAGTGAGTTAAGTAAGCCAGATAGACTAACCTAGCCTCAAGGACCCCTAGACATTCTAATAAAACCTCATCTCAAAAGGTGTAAAGAGAGCTGGGGATGGAACGTGGCTTAGAGCATTTGCCTCCTTACATACTACCACATAGTCAATCCCCAGAACTGGGAAAAGTTATTCTAAGAAAAAAATAGGAACAAGTTTAATAAAAATTTTAGTATTAACATAGATTGATGGTAATATATAAGTAGACTTGAAAATTGATGAGAACAAACATTGTATAGTTATTGCCAGTAAGAAAGTTTTAGTGGTTAGGGGGATGTGGAGTGTAGAATCCAGTGATGAGTGAAGACAGGCAATGATTTTCTCATTTAAAATACCCATTCAAATTTAAGATAAAACTTAGTTTAGGAGAACTCAGAAGAATGTTGGTATTTGTGATAGTAGAACTTTTCAGAAATTCTTTTATATTTTTTCAGCCCTCTAATTTTTTGCAAGTATGAAGAGTAATGCGTGAAAAAGCAATTTATGAGGAAATGAAGTTACAAAGTAAAAAATAGTAGAACTTATGAGTCCATAGAGTTATAAACTTTAACCTGTGATGAATTAATAGGCTTGTGTATTTTTCTGAATTCATGGGCGTGAAGTATAGGCTGTTAGAATTGCGTTTGGTTTGCAGATGTTAGGTATATTCTCAGATACACACACACACATACACACACAAATTCACAGAATGTGTGATAGAGAAACAGGGAGAGACAGAGACAGAGACAGAGATAGTGACAGAGAGAGACAAAGTCAGAAAGATAGAGAAAGAGACAGTGAGACAAAGCCACACCCAAAGACAGAACTAAGAAGGAAGGAAAAAGAATGTGATGGAGAGGAAGGAGAAGAGAGAATATAAATAGTATTATAAATTAAATCATACTCAATAGTGTTCATAATCAAGGTGAGATAGCAGGTGATATAATTAATGTCCAAGAAATTGGAGGGGAAAAATATCAATAATGAGCATTGAGAAGATATAAAGTATGTGAGACTTCTTAGAAGATTTCAGCTGCAGTTTGTCATGAAATGTTCTTAAATTAGGTCAGATAGATTATTATAAGAGTGAAAAAGCTAAAGGAGGGTCAAGACTAAATATTATGATAGGGGGAGAGTTGCTGAAACCATCATAACAGTGGGATTGTTTACAAGGAATTGGCAGAGAAGGTATAGAAAAGCATTTCATACAAATGAATGAGATATAGGTTATGAGCATTTATTTTTTTGGTGGTTATTGGGGTTAGTAATTGAAAACAGCTAGGTAAATTTACCATGACTGTATCTTAGAGGAGGTCAGCAAGGCATACTAATTATAGCCTCTTACCTGGAATTGGTCTCTTAGACAGATTGCAATGGAGATTTACAAAGCCAGGATAGAATTTGACAGGGGTTGGCTGCCAAAGCATTCAGCCTGTAATGGATTGTACTCTCAAACCTGTCAAGAGCAGGGCCACTGCCAAGCAACTGAAACATTTGAAGAGTGAAAGTTAGAGTGCAGTTGCTATGCATGCTTTAAGGCATATTTTAAATTATTTTGATGAAAACATTTTAAATAATTGGTGTTAGAAGACATATTTTCTTAAGAATAATTTGCTGTATTTTAAGATACTGTACTGAGCTGTACATGTTCAACATTCAGTGATACTTTCTGATAATTTGGTTCAATGTTTCTTGGTGAAGAAAAAGTGGACCAGCTTCTTTCCTGTTTTCAGTCCTTCTGTTCTCTCACTATCTGAATCTAGCCAAAAGAAATGTGCTTTTACAGGATCCAACAGTATAGAGAAAGGTATTCAAATGGTGTCAAGACACAGGCTCATCTTCTCATCTATCACTGGAAAGATGATCCAGGCCATGCAAAGCAAGAAAGTGATGATAATATCTCATTGCCTGCACCAATAGTCTCCCTAAGAATTACCACCACTTAAAGGTTTTAGTAATCATTTCATTATGCATTTGTTTATAACTTACATAAAATCTGTAACATCTAGCACTGAGTTGGTCAAAATTCATCTAGTCAGCTAAAAAAGAAATGGGATTCCTTAAATTCGTATAATAAATGTGTGCTGATAAATGTATATGTATACATATACATATAAATACATAAACAATATTTTTAAGAAAATACAATTGAACCATCATGTTAATAATAAAAGTATGACAAATTACACTAATGTTTTTAAACAATAATTTCAAAAATAAAAGAAAATCATACATGGGAAATCATTTAGAGAAATGAATTACACCAATAAATATAAAAAAAACAGGAGGAAGAAGTAAAATATATTTGAAGTTGGTCAAGGTAAATATTTATGAAGTAGAACATGAAAAATCATTACTTTTGCTGGGCAGTGGTGGTGCATGCCTTTAGTCCTAGCACTTGGGGAGGCAGAGGCAGGCAGGTCTCTGAGTTCAAGGCCAATCTGGTTACAGAGTGAGTTTCAGGACAGCCAGGGCTATACAAAGAAACCCTGTCTCAAAAAAAAAAACCCCACACATTACTTTAAAAGGCAAATGTTCAATACAAAATAAAAAGTTATTTTGCAAAATATTTAAGAAGAAATTAAACAGGCAATAATATAATGTAGTGTCAACTGTTCAAAAATTTGTCTGGCATGGGTCTTGAGTGCCAAATAATTCTAGTCTAATTATATATTTCTACCCATGGAATATTTTGGAAAATATAGAGATCATAATTGTGCAAATTAAAATGAATGAATGAGACCTTAGGGAATAATAATATTAGTGCATCAGTAGTTAACAAGAGCTTGTTTATTAAAATTTGTGACTGGAAGTATTAACTAGATAGCAAACAACTAGCTACTACAGTGTCTCATCCCACATCACACAGATGAAGACAACCCTAGGCTCTTAAACACTTAAGGTTCCATACATCCAGTAATCTAATCCTTCCATTTTAAGTTATGTGCTAAGAAAATAATACTTTTATCTATTAAGAGACACTATTGCTTTCCTTTACAGTAGTCATAAACTGGGGAAGCTCTAAACATCCACCAGGTGTCAGATTGATTAAGTGTGTTCTTAGAATTAAATTAAAGCAATACCTTACACAGAAATAAAATAAAATGCTGAATACCTAGCAACATAAGCAATCACAATCTTATACAAGTCAAATTTTGAATAAAGGTTATGCTACCAATCAAAGAAGTTTCAATGAAAAATTCTGAGAATATTCTATATGCATTACTCTAACTCACTGATTTCCATTTTTTTAAAAGTAGGGTGTAAATACTCCCTTGAGTACCTACCTCACCTGTACAAGCTATTTTTGCACTTTTGATAATATAGCCACTTTTATTCTTAGCAGACCAATGTTCATTCCAACATCAAAACTAATTTAGGGAAGAAAGAAAATTATTCATCTTACATGTCCAGGTCACAGTTCACCATTAAAAGAACTTCATCTGTCATTGCAGACACTGAAGCAGTAACCAGGGCAGAGACCAAGAGGAACAGGGCTCACTGACTTCTTCCCAGGCTCATGTTCAGCCCCCTTTCTTATACAGCCCAAGCTCATTTGCATTTCTCACAGTGCTGATGAGAGTCTTTACAATCCTCACTGATATATACAGTACAACTTCAATTGCATGTGTTCTCATAATTCCACTGGATCTTAGCTTGCAACTTTACTTTATGTCATTTCTCCAAATGTCACTGGTGGGTGGTGCTGCAGAAGCACACTGGACAATTGTGGTTCTGCTTTAGCTTCAACTAAGTCCCCTCAGCTTTCCTGCACCTGAGAAAAAGGTTTTATGTTTGCAATATGACATAGAGTATGTGTTCTTCATGGTTTTCTGTTCTCACAACATGTACTTTAGCATTGCGAGTTCACCTGTGTCTTCTTCTAGTTCTGGTATTTGTTCTCCTCCTCCTCTGCTTCCTCCTCCTCTTCCTTCTTCTCCTCCTTCTTCTCTTCTTCCTCCTCTTCCTCTTTGATTCTCTTATTTTTGTTTTGTTTTTTATTTCTTAATCATTTAATTTTTGACTCCAGTTTCATAGTTCTGCAGAAGGTAGATGAGCACCACCACCACAGGTTCTCTTCATATCTTAAAAGTCATTAAGCGCTATCTATAACACATGAACTCACATTTGGTAAACAGGTATCCAATCTTCCAAGTGCATTTAAGAAATACTTTAACTGTATTCTGTTGATGTTTTTGTGAGAAGTGTAAATTCTGAATCCAAAATTGAACATGTAAAAGCATGTGGATTTTTGCTAGTTTTAGTTCTTGGCTCCTTGGTCTAACAGGAGCATTTTTACGGTTCTTCCCAGGCTTCACACTCATCTACTGTGTTCAGTTATTGTGGGCCTACCATGTTCAGTTATTGTAGGCCATATTTCTTCTACTATCTTGTGAGGCAATCTCCCGACTGACTTGTTTAGGGTTTGTTCTCGCCATACCTTCATAGGAGAACCTGCTATCTTATATCGGTTGACAGAGAGGCAGGGAAGGGAAGGATGAGTGAAGTATTATTTACTTGAGAGGTCCTTTGCTGGCTTCTATTGGGGAATGGCATTTAGCTTCCAAAACTCTAGGATTTCTGGTAGATAGGTATTAAAGACATCTTACCCAGAAAGCCTATAAGTGTTTCTAGCCCCAGTATTTCCAGAATCCTGTAGCTCGATTAAGGCCATAAAACTGCTCCCCATGTATTTCAATTCAGGCCTACATTTAAACTATCAATGAATTTGAGAATGAAGTGCTCAGAAAAGAAAACTTACATGTATATGTTGAGCATTCAAGGGAGATTGATTGACTATAGAAAGCTGGACCAGTACACATTGCAAGTTAGTCACTCAGGCTATCTTAACTCCTACAGAACCATTGTTTTCTTTCACTGAGTAGGATTTGGCATCTGCATGTTTATCATGTAAAAGTTGAGATGATGTACAAACAGAACCCAAGCTTCTACCAACAAAAATGCTAAGCAGGTTATCAGACAGCACTGAAGGCCACAGCAGATGTTTCCTGCTTTACTGTAACATGTATGTCTCATGTTCCAACAAATGCATTCAAAACATGCCTTTGTTTGAAAACTTTATTCTCTTGTGTTAAAAACTTCACAAAACTATAAATACATTCTGATAAGCTATCTGAGGTATCATGAATCTATATCCCCATGACTTGCTGTAAATATTTGACTCCAGAATAAACTGTTTTAAGCTCTTTATGGTGAAATTGTTTATTTTGTTGTTATTGTTTGCATAGCCATTTTCCTCTACCACACACTTGAAGTTTAGACTCAACCACAGTGCTGGGCAGTGAGCAGGATTTTCCTCTGTCCTTTGTGTTTGTTTTCTTGTATATTTTGATCATCAGCACTGCTACTGTTCCCATAGTTCATTAGCTGTGACCTTATTGAGAAGCAACATGCTTAACGTTGGCATCTTTGTGTCCTAGGGATGGCATGTGAGCCAGTGTAGACACTCTGTGTGCTCCTTTCTGTGACGTTCTTGACTGTGTTGCTTTACCTTATTTCATCTAAAAGTAAAATGCAACATTACTTGATGTAGGATCTGTACTTGGACCTGTAAACCTCTAAACATGCGTGGTTCAGTACCTGTCCTCAGCAGTTCAGTTTACACACACAATTCATAATGAAAAAGGAAACAGGGAGATACATTCAATGTAGACAGAGTGGGAAAAAGATCAAATTAGAGTGCTTTCCAGTTCACCTTCATGATCCTACCAGGAAGTTTAGGCCTAAATAGAGGCTGAGAGGTTGCTTAGCTAGCTAAGTATTTCCAATCAAGGTGTGGTGCCAACCATCATCATTGTCTTTCCTCTATGGCGATCTGACAGTCAACCAGAACTAGAGACAATGAGTTTCAGGAGACAAGTGTGTCAGTATTTTCTTTTCCTCAGCATGAGCCTCCTGGGGATGTTGCAGCTCTTCAGGTTGCATCATTTCTAAACTCTGATAGCCAAAGGAAGGACAATAAAAATCTGTTTATAATATATTCACTGCTGTGAAAATGGCTATATGAAAATAGGAAGAGAGATACTAGATAAACTGAAATAGCCTTGAGAGATGAAGGGAGAATTTGTGAGAAGGGATAACCACATATTATACTGTAATAATTTCAACTGTGAAGGGATACACTTGGAAAAATCTCAGACCATAGTGCAGAACTGAGAATTTTGGAAAAGGAAAGCCTGCAATTCTTAAAATAAAATTCTCTTTTTAAGAAACTCAGAAACAAACATGATGCTCACATTCACTCTATCCTATGTATTATTCCTGAATCCTTATTTAATTGTATTAAAATCAAATAAAAGGCTACACTCTTTTCTGAAGCTTAAGTGCAAGAAGAAAAGCTGTCAATACATTTGCTGTGCACATGTTTCTTCTGCTGAGGGTCCGTGAGATCATTTTTTGTCATGTGAGCCTTAGGACACATTGATAATGTCACAGTATTTACAAACTTGATATATTTTTTAAAACATAATGTATTTTACTAAGAGATCTATTGCAGAAATCCTTGGAGTATAGACATCCTTAGCAGAACACAGGGCATTAGCTTTTAAGAGATTTAAAGAGAGCAGGAAATTATCCTTTCCTACATATGGAAGATGAAAAATTCTGGGAGGAACGGCTCCAAGAGACTTCCATGATTGCTTCTTGATATTGATATGCCTTTTTTGTCATTGTCCAATTAATATAATAATTCCTGACATTAGTCCATCCTATTGGACAAATTCCTATAGATTAACATGAAAATGAGCTCTCATGAATTAATGCTATTTAAATTAATCAATGAATTTGCATAATCTTAATTTGATTAAAATAATTTTAAGAACATTCTTAAGGATGGTTACAATTGTTTTGGTAGAAAGATATAACAAAGTTAGAATCAAAATTAGAATCTGACAACTTCTCATAATAGTAAGTAATGGCTGCATAATAAGAAATACAGTGAGCTTTCATATACTAAAAAGGGAAAGTGGCTTGTGACAAATTTAAAAGTATTCATTCTAGATCAGATCCAAGGATGAAGCCACTGGCTACAGGCATGCATTATCTTAAGACAAGGCCATGTGAAAACTATTGCTTTGAACTTACCATGAGCTTACAATATGAAACACAGCTTTGAACTTGTTATAGATATCCTTCTGTTACCTTTTATGTAACATTTATCCATGAGGTAATTATTTCTTACATAGAGAATTTTTCTTACAAAAACAAACATCTAATTGAGGCTGGCTTATATTTTCAGTGGTTTAGTCCATTTTCCACATAGCAGGATGTATGGCAGACATGAAGGGAGACATGTTGCTGGAGAAGAAGCAGAGAGTTCTGCATCTTGATCCAAAGGCAGTCAGGAAGAGGCTGTCTTCCAGGGAGCTAACAGGAGAGTCTCTTCAGGACTGGGAGGAACTTCAAAGCCCACCACCTCCTTCCTCTAACAAAGGTGCCTAGATCTGTTGCTTGCTGGTGCTGGAACATGGCCCCTTCTATGACATTATCACCAGCTTTCTGTTTTTCAACAGCTTCACTGCCTAAGCTTGGCTGTCCTGGAATTTACTCAGTAGAGTAACCCTGAACTCAGAGATCTGCATGGCTCTGTCTTCAGAATGCTGGAAAAAAAGGTGATCAATGATATTAAATGGTATTAAAGGAATCGTGAATTTATGGCAGGATTCCATCCAGCTAAACTTGTGGATTGTCAGTTGTACAAAGAGAACTGCATCATGTGAGACATTATTATTTCATGGTTATTGTTTTCATGTGGACATAAGGAGATACAAATATGTGTCAAACTGACAAGTGAAGGATTGTGATTACAATACTGGATTTTAATTTAAGATCTAAAAGGAAAAGCTTAGATGCAGGCATGGTGTTACATGCATTAAATCCTAGGAGATATGAGTCAACCAGATTTCTGGTTCAAGTATTCCAGGTACAGAACAAGTTTTAGGTAAAGAGAATGTTTTGCATTAAGGGTATAAAATGCTTAATACAATAAGGAATGGCAATATAGTCATTTTCTGCTTCATCCAGTGTCTGTGTTTTGTTTGTGAGTGACTTCTTTATTTTCTGCTTCACATAGGGTTAGCCAGCCTTTTCATTGAGGGGCTCCTGCTTACCTGGCCAGAGAAAGGAGCTATTGGATAAATACTTAATCTTTCCCTGTACTTTTGCAATACCAAGCCCCCCTCACACCCCTACACATGCACACACACACGCACACACACACACACACACACACACACACACAAACATACACAGATGCTTCCCTACAGCTGTTATCCAGTGAAACTCAGTGCTCAGAAAAGATTGGGGAATATGTCTAAGTTTAATGAAAAAAATTTAAATTGTTGAATAATGCTATTGAGCATATTTACATAAGGCCACATTTAGAGCTTGTACACATAAATATGCAAATAAATAAATGCAATTTATAAAGGGCCACCTCATGTTATAGATTTTGCTGTGTAGTTTGAGAGATGGCATGTTTTACATAATTGAAAAACTGATGTGAGAACAGATATCTGCACTACACACTTAGCTGTAGTTTCTCTGTGTTTGCATATTTTTTGTGTTTTTGTGCCCAGAGAGGCAGATTTTGTAAACCAGATATGTGTATATCCACTACTCATGAGTGGCAATGCAATAATACTTGAATGCATTCTTGATTCAGTATACTTCTGATTCAAATTATCTCCTCCTGCTGGATAGAGGTGAGTAGATTTGGGTTAGCTATAAGCGTTCATTGATTCCATTATACATAGATCTCAAACAATATCCACATAATTCTTCAAAATGTATCAGAGGATTTCCTATAAATTTATGTGATTATAGATTCTGAGACCCACTTTAGTCTCCTTTGGGAAATTAAAAAGTAATTGGCTTTTGACACATTTCCCTTTTCTGGTGTTCACAGAGGTGACATACTTTCTTGGAAACTGCATGTTCCCTATCCTTTCCTGAGATGGAAGTGATGATTACTGCCTTAAAGCCAAATCCTCAAATTTAGTTTAGTAATCTCCAAGCAGTAATATATCTTGTGGATTTTTTTTTCTGTTAGCCATACATTTTCTACCTTTACACAGTGAAACATTTTTCTTTCCAAAATATGAAAGCATATTGAGCTTAGCCTGGCTCCTGATATCTTTCAGAATTCTGCACTAAAAGATTATTGTTTTGTGCTATATATATCTTTAGGGATCTCATGTTTAAAGATGCCCTGTATATTAATTATAAATTCTGATATAATACCCATGTTATATTTGTCCAATTAAATATTTTTACATAAGAAGTGCTTTATATGTCTTAGTGGTTAACAAATTTTCATTTTTTTCTTCAGACTAGAATAAAGTAACTAAAGTTTAATATATGCTGTTTTTCTTTTCTTAAAAATTACATCATTGTCTAAAATTTTTAAGAAACCACACAGAAATCAGGGTAGGAGGAAGACAAATGTCTGATTTCAATAGTAAAAGAGGACTTCTAAATGCCAGCATCTATGCAAGAAACAGGCATTGTAGGCAGTAATTTATCAACTTAATATGCATGCATGCACTGTCTTTATATAGCAAAGAGTCTATCAACAGTTAGGCATGGGTGCAAGAGGAACTTAGGAATCTCTTGCCCTCAGGAACAAACACTTGTTACTGATGGATTCAGAAAAAGACAGAGTCATTCCTAACCTTTGTGAAGTCACTGATACCTCCACAATGCTCCAGTGAATATTTCCCATCCAATAACCACATGATGGCCCTAGATAAACCATACAGGTAAAAAACCAAAACAAAAGTCTATGAAAGAGACTTGTAGTAATATGCATGGTTGACAGGAATGGGTGGGAGATAAGAGTCAGTGTGGGAAACAGAGTAATCAGAATATATTTTATACACATGTGAAATTGTCAAATAAAATTAATCAGTAAAGAAATAGGAAACACATATATAGCTAATCTATTGACATATCTTATAATTTAAAGAAACATAGTCCATAAGCCAACACAGTTTCTTTCCTTCTTTCTTTCTTGTATTATTTATATTTCTCTGAAGAAATTGTCATAAAATTATAGATATACCTCGTTCTATACCTAAAAGTTTTACTATGCATTCAGGAAACTAGAGAGTATTTGTCCAAATCAGATATTAAAGTTGACACATCTATTAATCAGATCAAATTTTCCACTCAAATTTATTAATTATCCAAGTACATTCTTCTATGTTGAAATGTATGATTTATTAATATTCCACATCTCTGGATTCTTCTGCTGAATTAATTTTCCTTGAAAGTATATTTTGTCTCACTGGGATCATAAAAGTTCTGAAAGAGTTTTGCATCTCAAGCTATTTCTTTAATAAAGTAGTATTTTGTGATTATAATCCTAACATGTATTAACTATGTTCAAATATTATAACATTTTAAAGAAATGGAGAGATTAAAATTTTCGCTGTTATACTAACACCCTCAGTTGGTTTTATGTTCACTGTCATATACTTTCTCTAAATTTACATATCTAAAAATATTATCAGTTGTATTTTATATTATAATTTAAATTAAAAACTAATAATAAATTCATTCTACAAAATGACAAAAGGTTCTATATCTTTATAGGCAACTCCTGAAGGCGCTGCATTCTTTTACAGTGATTAAACAAGAGGAATAAACTGCAAAGTCATGTTAAAGCACAGTTTTAAATGCTGGTGTTAGCTGGAGAGCAGAGAAAGGGTTGCCATCAACATTGTAAGAGGTGAAATACTGTGGCTGCAGAGATGGCTGACCCATGGTAATTATGTAGTGCTCTGTAAAAGATTCCCATTTGGCTTCCAACAAAATATAGTGTGGCCACAAGCAGTTGAAGCCCAACTCCAGGGAATAGGAGTACCCTATTTAAAGCCCACAGATACCTACATTTATATATGCACACACTCCTATGTAAACAAAATTAAAAATATGTAAAAGCAATCTTTAACAATGTAGAAACATGATCCTATATTTTTGTTTCTGAATATAATCATTAGAATATCATGTAAGCTTTCAATTCCAAGTCACTAGTCCAGACAAATATTAGTGGTCTATGAAATAGGGAATGTCTTTTTCTGTTATTTCATTACTGTGCAGTGTGGGCTACAAGTTCAATTCTACCAAGTATGAGAATTCAGATAGAATTAAGACTCAGAATCCAGCTCCCACTAGGGAGCCAGCAGATACAAATGTTAACAGGAAATGATGTATTTCCTGGGAAGTGTTGCCTGATTTTTCAAAAGGATTTTGTGTGACTTCCATTATTACTATACTCAAAGGTAAGACATCTTGGGAAGCCACAGCAGAGTTCATTATTTGCTGTAATGTTTTCACCTCTGTGTGGTTCTTTCTGTGTTTTCTGGACAATGGAGATATGAAAGAGTTGGAGAAAGGGTAATACAGACATTAAACTTTTCTTTAAAAAGAACAAATAAAGAACTGAAAAACGTTCTAAGTCTATCTCATTAAATGCAGTGAAAAACAGACAACCAAAAAATCATATTTTATAATGATGTTTGCATGGTTTGCAGGCAGGCAAAGTCTTAAGATATCTCAGACTTCTTTCAAATTAATAATCCTCCTGCCTTTTCCTGTTGAACATTGGGATTGCAGGCCATCACTGTGATGAAATTTCCTAATGAAGAATTCTCTATAAAATCCCCTTCTGCAAGTAATTTAATGAGGTACATCTCTTCGCTCCTAGATAAAAGATGGTATTTAGGAAGAATGCTAAAAGGCCTGTGCATTCAGGACCTATAATTCTTAAACCAGAGAAAGTCCAGTTCATTTTCTTTCACTAAATTTATCTTCAGGCATGAAGGATACCACAATGTGTTGAGAAAATGAACATGACTCTATTTTTTTCTTTCCTGTGTCACCTGGAAAGACCTTTTCTCTCCCACTGCAATTTGCTCCTCCTACTATCTTAATAATGCATCTATATTCTTGCCTAATGAGCATGAACTTCATGTATATAAGCTTATTTTTTATTAAACTCTCTCATTTTATGGTAGAGTTCTTTTATATCAATAATATCAAACTGCAAATGTTATTCATAATTGAAAACACATCCCCAAACCTTTCACTATTTATTAGGACTTAATGGGGCTGAGAGTGTCATTGGGAAGTCCATTTATTATGGCCTTGTCTATGCTGATTTGCCCATTTATTTATCCAGTGAGCATTATGTATGAACTTGAATTATAGCACAAGTGTTTTGTGTTTGTCTATATATTTAATCTGGCAAATGAGAATTTAATTCTAGCATCTAATATTACAGACAGATTTGGCCCTAATATTATCCAATATAATGATAATGATGACACTGTGATATGGGGAGAAGCTATTTGGTGGCTGGATGGATGGCATGCTGTTCTTCCACAGGACTATTGTTCCATTCCCAGGACAAGTGGCTCTGAACTGCATTAGATCCCTGGTCATTAAGTCCCTCTTCTGTAAACTGTACAAATAGAATAGGTATGAAATAGTAACACAAGCATGTATGAATAATCTTTATTTATTATTTTCAGTTGATGCATATTTCTTTTGCATACATGTATTGCTTCTTTTTATTTTATTGGTTATTTTACTTATTTACATTTTAAATGTTATACCCTTTCCCAGTTTCCCCTCTGTAAACTCACATTGCATTCTTTCTCCACCTGATACTATGAGGGTGCTCACCCACCCACCCACTCATGCCTCCCCTCCCTGACATTTCCCTACACTTAGTCATTGAGCCTTCTCAGGACCAAGGATCTCTCCTCCCACTGATGTCCAACAAGGCTGTTACATATGTGGCTGGTGCCATGGGACCCTCCATGTGTACTCTTTGGTTAGAGGTTTAGTTCCTGGGAGATCTAGGGGGTGGATCTGGGTTGGTTGATATTTTTGTTCTTCCTATGGGTTGCAAACCTCCGTCAGATCCTTCAGTCCTTTTTCTAACTCCTCCAATGGACTCTGTGCTGAGTCCAATGGTTGGCTGTGAACATCTGCCTCTGTATTTGTCAGGCTATGGCAAAGCCTTTCACAAGACTGCCATATCAAGCTCCTGTCAGCAAGCACTTCTTGGCATCTGCAATAGTGTCTGGGTTTGGTGACAGTATATGGAGTGGATCCCAACGTGGAGCAGTCTCTGAGGACCCAGCTATACCAGTCCTGGTCATATTCCCAAAAGATGCTCCAACATATAACAAGGATACATGCTATACTATGTTTATAGTAGTCTTATTTATAATAGCCAGAAGCAGAAAAGAATCCAGATGTTCTTCAAGAGATGAATGGATACAGAAAATGTGGTACATTTATACAATGGAGACTTCTTAGCTACTAAAAAAATGACTGCATGAAATTCTTAGGCAAATGGAAATAGAAAATATCATCATGAGTAAGGTAACCCAGTCACAAAAGAACATACATAGTATGCACTCATTGATGTGAATATTAACCTAAAAGCTCAGAATACCTCATTTACATACCTCCTGTAGCTCAAGAAGAAGGAAGAACATGGTATGGATGCTTCAGTCCTTCTTAGAAGAGGGAACAAAATACTCACAGGAGGGAATATGGAGACAAACTGCGGAGCAGAGCCTGTATATATTTCTGTGCATGAAATAAATGTGGTGCCCACAGCACCCAGAAATTGATGCTGGGTCTCCTTGGGACTTTTTATGGACAGTAATTAGCCACTATGTAGGTGATAGGTATTGTGCTCATATAATCTAAATGTGCAAACAGTATTCTTAACTGCTGAGTCACCTCTCCAGCCCTAAAAATATTTGAAAATGTTAAGATATTATAGGATTAACTGAAAAATACCAGTGACAGCCTAAGAGATAAATTGGGGTCTTGGAGGATAGGACTGTTGCAATAAAAGAAACAACAAACTTGTAGTGGATTCATAAGCATAAGGAGATTTAGCCAGGGAGACAGTTTTTCTTGGTCATTATAATGACGAAGGGCACAGAAGGACCTAACTCTCGTTATGGCTTAAAATGGTAAAGGTCAGATAGGGGGTTGCTTGCTGAACTCAGGGTACATAAATCTTTGTTCAATATTCAAAAGGGAATGTTTTGGTTTCTGTTAGCATCTTCTAAAATATCCACACTTGTCTGATTTTGCACACTGCAGTCAGGAAAGAATTTAGTTCCCTAGATTTGTTGGCATAGCCCTCCACTCACTTTGAAGACTGTCCACTGTGTACAATAAGATTTGCCTAGTGTGCTAGAGTTCAGTTTTATGATGTGGACTTCAGTGGGCCTGCTCTGATCCCCATCAGAAAGCTCATGTTTCTTTACATACTTAACTAAAAACTTAATGAGCATTCACTGTCTAACAATAAAAGCTAAAAGCATTAAGATCATAAACAAGAGATTCAATATCTTTTAAGTTGTAGCAATAATATATATCCCAGGAAGTTTGTGAAGTACTGGAAAGAATGAAATGCTGGCCAGGCAGGCAGAAGTCACTGATTTTTGTTATGGAGGAAGAGAGTAGATGCAGGGAAGCTGTTTTGAAGGAGTAACATGACTAATGAGACAGGAAATGAAACTTGCGTGAATCAGGGTAAAGAAACAGAAGAAAGGCAAAGGATATTAAATGCTGGGTAGAAAAATGAAAGCAGCCTATTCAACTTTATTTGAAGAAGAAATGTCCTCCTGGCAAAGACCAAGGAAAACCTGCAGTAAATAAAAGTCTTCTAATATTATCCTGTTATTTTTGCCTGATATAAAGCCACATTCAAGTTGCTTCCATTATAATAATGACTCAATTGTTGGACCTCCCCCATGTGCCCAGCCTTCTCTGAATTGCCCTTTTGACTCTCATTGTAATCACACACTGAAAAATATATTTTCACTCATCTGGTTGTCATAATGACACCTGGTTGTTCTATCCCACTATCCCAGGAAATTTGGTTTCTCTCTCTCTCTCTCTCTCTCTCTCTCTCTCTCTCTCTCTCTCTCTCTCTCTCTCATTAGCTCACATATTTCTTTGTAAGCCCCAAGGTTTCAACTGATAGTAGCTGAGCTTGTAAATTTTCTTTAGTTACATGTACTAAGCATAGACAATAAACATTTCATTATTGTCTCGTTAAATATTTATGAATGCCACTTTATCATGAGGCACTTTGCTGAACATTTTGGCTGCAGTAATACTTTGTAACTATGGTGTCCGTGTACATTATCATGATTTATAAGAGAACATTTACTAATGACAAACTACATGGAAGGAAAGTTAAGCAAAGATAATAAGTCTGCTGCCTTGGACTTAAACATGAGGGCAGTGTCCACACACACTCCTTTCAGTCAAGATGCGTGGACAGATAGTATGTGCCATTGTTCTAGGAAAATGGACTGTGCTAGAGCACATATAGAGCTTGTAATGTGAAGAAATAACTAGGCAAATTATCAGTAGCTATGTGGGTTATATAGTTTGCACTGGACTATGAGAGAAGCTATTACAGAACACCAATAGTAAATGTCAAATTCTGGCATATCAATCTGCAAAAGTTTTAAAAGGTACCAGAATAGGCATTCTACTATCTCACATCTACATAGACTGTGACTAAGCTAAGGATAAAGAGATAGCTAAAGGCACAAGAGATCCACGAGTTTCAAACATGTTAGTAAGTGCTCTGATCCACGATGCTGCAGAGGCTGAGGTGCAGGCTTCATGTTTGAATTTGATTTTGGGGGTAGTTCCTTAATTTATGAAACCTACAGTTCTGCAATCCAGAAAATAAATGGTTTTTATGACTTCCTGTGAGGTCTGTGCTATGAAATTTTTCATAATCCTTTTGCAACAGAGAAAGGATTTCATCTGGGGAAAGTCAGGATGGAAGGTTTTCTGTGTCTGTTCAAACCACTACCACTGAGAGGCAGATGTGATTGAGATTCTAGCAGATGTGATTGTCCTTAAGAAAATCTAGACAGAATGGAGAGGACCCTGGGCCTGTAAAGATTGGATCCAGTTTTGTAGACCCAGAACAGAGAAATCGTGGGGGGGGGATGATTGGGGAATAGTTGGGGTGAGAGGAATTATGGGACTATGGTGGGGGGGAACTAGGAAAGGGGAAAGCCTTTGGAATGTAAACATAGAATATAGAAAATAAAAATTAAAAAAAACAAAAAATCATTCATTTTTAAAAGTCTGTGTGGTTATAAAAATAAAAAATTAAAACAAAGAAAATCTAGACATTATACAGCAGCAAAAATGCTTCCTCAGCCTGATAAATCACTGAACAACACATTGAAAGCATGAATTACACATACCCTGAAATTGGTATTTAATTAGAAAGCACAAAACTATCATATGTGAATGACAAAAGGTGATTTATACACCTGTAACTGTACACTTTCAACCATGATTTTGATTCTTTAGCCCCTCTCCTTCTTCCATATTGGTCTCTGGGTGTCACTTTAATATTTCCTTTGTTTTTTTGAGTTTTATTTTCAGACTTTAACAAAAAATTGCAGCTTATTTTTTGGTTCTTGGATTCAAACATACTTTTAAAGAGTATGATGGTTTCTTTGGACTCAAGTATGTAAACAGGGAGCACTATGTGTCTTCCAGACACAGGTGTGTAGATAGAGAGAGCTCCATGTATCCTCCAGGCTTATAAATGTAGAAAAAAAAAGCAACCTGAAATTTCTAGACTTAGGTATAAAGAAAGACAGTACTATGGGTGCTGCAGGTTCAGTTATGTACACAGATATGCAGACACTCATACAGCTTAACACGTTGGTATTTGTGTTCATATTCATGTGTAATCACATTGAGAAAGGATTTCCTATATTTTTCCTGAAGCTTCTTGTCACTACCATCAAGATAATTGCAATAATATAAGGCTAGATTTATATTATTCCAATTATATGGGCACTCTTGCTTTTGTTTCATACTGGACTATTTTCTGCTCTGAAGATTTAGACATCTGTATATAGAAAAAGAGTAGACTCAATCCCTATAAAAAAGTATTGTCAAAAAAAATCACAAAAAACCCAAAAGCATTGCATATGAATTATCTAAGTTGCCTTTTGAAAACTATCAGAAAAAAGTCTTCATGACATTTGTATTTCTCCTTGGATGGTACCTCCACTCTGTTTATATCAATAAAACAATGTCCAGATCATTTCATTGTTTTGTCCTCAGGAAAAGAAAAATGGTTCAGGACCAATATAATTTCATTTTCTTTTTCAATTTCATCAAAATTAAAGATAAAACTCAGAGCACTATAGCTTTTAGACATGTATTCTGCTATTGAGCAGATACATGGTTACTTTCTAAAAAGCACAGGCATGAAGAGTTTGCAAGTGTTGAATTTTCTGTTTACTATTGGAGTATATTCAACTTACAACTGGAAATTAAAACCAGAAAGATATAAATCTGAAAAAGATGTATGAGGATGAGTAATTATTTATGACTTCAAAAGGAATGGTTTTAGGCTTATTCAAGATGCAAGTGGGGCTGTCACCACTTTAAAACAAAACAGAAAATATAAAAATGTCTTAGAATTATATTTTGTTCTAATTAAAACATCATAGTGAGTTCTGTTTATATATCATCTGTAAGATACCCTCTTCTGAATAAGGATTTGAGATCTTGTTTGTGTTAGTAAATGACTATACTTAGAAACTTGACACAGCCAGACACAAAGCAGCAATATGCATGTTTGATTAACTACTGATAAAAAGAATTACTTGATGGTTTCAGTAGGAAAGGTGGTAAAACTATGGCAGAAAATGATGCCAAAGTAATGTGATGTGATCTTGGAGATATTTAAACAAAATAAAAAAAGAATATGCTTACAATTGAAGGATGTGCTGACTTACTAGCAAATATAAAATTAACTGATTAATAGATGGGTAAAAAAGACTAAAATGTGGCATAAGGAATACATTGAAAAACATATTAAGAGAACAGAGCTGAATTTGTTTTATTGTTGATGCTGAAGGTTAAACAAGGCTTCATACATCATTGGAACCTCCTGTCTCTGAGCTCATCTCAGGTCTGAATAATTCTTTTAATTATTATTTTATGACACCCTCTTCTATGAAATCATAATCTATCTCACACAAGCTTTCTAGGATTAACATGTTTCATTTTATAAAATCATGTTAAAATTAAAGCAAGAATATCATATAATTTATAAATATTATATTTACAGACTTAAATGACATTAAATGCTTTTCTTAGCATAATATTCAATGTGAATGCACCTGTTTGGAAATATACTGTTCTTAATAGCTAATTAAAACAATGGTGAGTGTTACAGTTCAGGGTAGGTGGCTCTCTCAGCATGTTTAAACACCTGGCTTTGAACCCTAGTGATGCAAAAATCAATTAAAAAATAAAAGAAAAAAAGAAAAACAAAAATGTATGTTTGTGTGTATCCAATGTCTATAAAATGCTTAAAATGTCCCTTGGAACACATCTCCACTTTTCAGCAAAATGACATGGAAATAGGTAGGCAGAAAGCATTTCAGAGAATGTAATGATTATACTATGATGCCCGGATTTACACTTCTATTTTTTGAAATTACTTCAAGCTAGAATGTCAATCATATGATAGGTACAGAAAATTGGTAACATTCATAAAAATCTCTGAGAATGGTATATAATTTTGGGGAATTATGAAAAATATCCATGTCTGAAACCATGAATATCTCAATAATATTTCAACCTTAAAAGGAAACTAAATCTTCATTTATCAGAGCTATAGAATTTAGTAGGAAACTTTGATTGCAGAACACCTGACATGTCTCAGCCAAAAGAAAGCAATGTGTCTTTCTGTATATTAATTGTTTTTACAGAATACAAATCAGGTAATAAGCAGATAAAGTCTATTTAATTTACTCAATAAAATATGTGAGAATGATTACATGTGCTTTCAAGTTCAGGTTAGCTTGCCTAGTTCTTCATCACATAACTACACTCCCTGGGGTAAGCATGTTAACTACCTTTCCCATTGCTGTGAGGTAATATTGACTTAAGAGTGTTAAGGGGGAGGATTTGTGTTTTAAATTTATCCACTGCAGCTGGCCTGAGTTTCACTCCTGACACCTCATCAACCTATATCATGGTTATATTTGTTAACATGAAAGGGAAAAATCTCACAGGGCTCCATCCTTAAACAAAAAACCTTCAAGCAGCTAAGGAATGCTGAGAGTAGGAGAAAAAGTCTTTCTTATGGGTGAGCCACTTGGGTGGTTCTCCAACACCAATTGCTCAGTTCTGAAATAATGTACACACAAGTGATACCAAATAGACTGAGCAAATTGTGTTTATATATTTATGCATGCATACATGCATGCACACACAGACATGTGTGTGTACATGTGTGTATGTGTGTTTGTGTGTGTGTATGTGTGTTTGTAACAACAGCAAAAACAGAAAAATAGGCCATGAGTTTGAAGTAAAGCAAAGGTAGGACTGGAAAGAGTTAGAGTTTTGAAAAGGAAGGCAATAAATGATGTAATTATGTTTTAAGTACAAAATAATTTTTAATAGTAAGTGAGAAAGAACTTATTTTGGCTCACAATTTAAAAAGAAATATAAAATCCCATCAATAATAGAAGGTAACTCATGAATGCATCCAGAGGCAGCATAGAGATAAATTGAGATAAATTTTATTATCCCTTTTTATTTAGCCTATGGGATGTCATTGCCTACACTGGGAAACAGCCTTGTGTGTCCTCATCTTCACAGACACAAGTAAATCAGTGTCTTCTAGGTGATTCTAAAGTCCATTGAAGGACCCAATGAGGGCTGGTTATCAAAGGAAGTCTCTGTAGGAACCTAAGAATTTTGAATTGCCCACATTGGAGTTGAGGGAAAGGGAGGGCACTTGGGTGCACACCATGAACTGATGCCTGTTAATAGTAATAAATGTTTTAGGAAAATAGGAAATGAAAAGAAAACCTGGTATGTTGTTATCATGTATGAGTGAATAAAATTAACCATCTTCAGATTTCAATGTTGAGTAATCCTCAAAAAGTTTTTGCTTAAATTTCCAGGGACTGCTTCTTAAGTCGTCCTTCTCTCCAGCAGCATTGGACAGTTGACTCAATACTGAATAACATTCCCATGAGTAGAGGGAATATCTTGTGCATTGTATTGCCACATTGCCTGTCAATTTAGTAAATAAAGCAAAACAAACAAACAAACAAACCTACAGCCTAGCAGAAAGGGTAGAATAGAAAGTGGGACAGTGAGTAGGCAGAATGAACCCTGGGATAGAACCAGACACAGGAAGAGGGGAAGAGGGGAAGAAGACAGAGGGAAGACCCATGTGGCAGAAGATAAATTAGTATGAATGGGTTATTTTAAATTATTAGCTAGCCATGGAATGAGCCTAGCTATATGGATTAGATATTTATAAATATATTTTGACTTTGAGTCATTATTCTAGAACCTTGGGGCCTAGAGAGAAATAGCTTCTACAGATGGTGCCCAATGTGTGGCATATTATCCAAGCTTAAAGCCTGAGAACTCTCCACTGAAAGGCACGGGGAGCATCGGATTAGCTGGACAGAAGGCTTGATCTTAAAAAAAAAAAGAAAAAAAGAGCAAAAGCAGACCAGAATCTCACACATCACCAAAGCAAAAAACTTCCCAGAACAGCAGTGTGAAATGAGCAAAGGAACAGCAGCTGGGAAGGAGGATTTCTAGCCAAAGATATAGAAAGTAACAGGAAACTGCAGAGAAATAGTGCAAAAGATGGCTTTAAAACATAATCTTTATATTCATTTACATTTCAAATGATATCCCCCTTCCTTTTTACCACTCCTCAATCCTCTCATCCCATTTCCCCTCTCCCCCTCCCCTTTGCCTCTATGAGGGTGCTTCTCCATCTACTCAGCCCCTCTCACCTCAGCACTCTAGCAACCCCCTACTCTGGGGCATCAAGCCTCCCTTTCAATCCTATTGATGTCAGATAAAGCAATCCTCTGCTAAATGTATATCTAGAGCCCTGGTTCCCTCCATGAATACTCTTTGGTTGGTGGTTTACTCCTTGGGAGCTCTGGGTGGTCCATTTAGTTGATATAGTTCTTCTTATGGGGATGCAGTTCCCTTCAGTTTCTTCTGTCCTTCCCCTAGCTCTTCCATTTGGATCGCTGGGCTCCTTCTGATGTTTTGCTGTGAGTATCTGTATCTGTAAAGTATTGGTTAAATGCTGGTAGAGAACAGTCATATCAGGCTCCTGTCAGCAAGTGTTTCTTGGCATCACCAATAGTGTGGGAGTTTGGTGTCTGCAGATAGAATGGATCCTTAGATGGGGAAGTCTCTGTTCCTTTCAGGCTCTCTTCCACTTTCTTCCCTGTCTTTCCTTTGGACAGGAACATTTCTGGGTTAAAAAATTTCAAGATGCATGGGTGACCCCATACCCCAACTGGGAAAAAATGCCTATCTACTCGAGGTGGCCTCTAGAGTTTGTATCTCCCCTTTGTTAGGTACTTCAGCTAAAGTCATCCCTTGGCTTCTAGGAGCTTCTAGCTCCCTGGAGTCTGGGACTTTCTAGTGGCTACCTCCACTCCCTAATCCCACTCAGCTACATGCTTCTATTCAATGTCCTGACTCTCTGTACTTCCCTCCTACTGCTTCCAATACATGTTTCTGCCCCTTTGTCCTCCCTCTCCCATCTCCCTCCTAAGTACCTCCCTCCCTCTACCCACTATGACTGCTCTTCTTAAAATCCCAGAGGATTCCCCGGCATGCAGTAAAGACACATGTTCCACTATGTTCATAGCAGCCTTATTTATAATAGCCAGAAGCTGGAGAGAACCCAGATGTCCCTCAACAGAGGAATGGATACAGAAAATGTGGTATATTTATACAATGGAATACTATTCAGCAATTAAAAATAATGAATTCATGCAATTTGTCGGTAAATGGTTGGACCTGGAAAATATCATCCTAAGTGAGTTAACCCAATCACAAAAGAATACACATGAATTACAATCACTGATAAGTGGATATTAATAAGCTCTGAATACTCAAGGCACAATTAACCAATTAAAAGATTCCCAAGAAAAAGAAAGGAGAGGACCCTGGTCAGGAAAAGACTAGATCCAGTTTTGTAGGAGAGTACCAGAACAGAGAAATGGTGGTGGTGTTGGGGGGGTGATTGGGGAATGGGCAAGGGGGGAGAGGGCTTATGGGACATATGGTGAGGGGGGAACTGGGAAAGGGAAAAGTCTTTGGAATGTAAACAAAGAATATAGAAAATAAATAAATACATAAATAAAATATGTAAAGTAAAAAAGAATAAATAAAATCATCTAATGTGATTTCTTTTGGCAGCCTCGGTGTATATTCTCTCCCAAGTTCAGAGTGATTAAAGTGCCTTAGAAAGAACTAATGGTCTTTGGAAAAAACAAACAAACAATTTGGCTTCACTAATGGTGGCCCAGAAGTCAGAGTTGTTCCACTTTACAGATGGTCTGTGGAAAAATTGCTGGCCCCTTCCATCTCTTCTTTGTGAACAGAATTCACAAGGGCTCAACATCTCTTGTGAAAAACTAACAGAAGAGGAGATGCAGGGCTAAGGGCAGCTTAAGGTGCAAGATGTGAATCCCCAAGATCTGAACCAGTAAAGTATTAAATTTGAAGCACAATAAAAGAGAAGGCAAGCTGGCTAAAAAAGCATATAAAGAAATATTTGTTTGAAAATAGGAAAGCAAAAGCCTTAAGGAGACAGTGGAAGATTAAAAAAAATACTGTGTTTATAATGGAGAAAAACACAATGTATTTGGATTCCATTTGCTTTTGCTTTGCTAATAAGCATACAAACTGTTTCTTCAATAATGATTACAGATTTGTACATCTTCTTGGTGTGGGTATTGAAATAAGGCAGATTTGAAGAAAACATAAACTGAGAAATTAGATGCTAAGTTGCAGACCATAGAACAGAAATTAGAGGAAAATTTGAATCAAACTAGGAAACCTGTAGTGGAATTCAATCTGGAATTTACAGTTACACTAAAAGAAGACATTCCAGAAGAGAGAATTCTACAAGAGCTTAAAAATTAAAATTGAAACCCATAAAAAACTTCAGTTATATTTATAATGTGAAGGACCAATTATGAGGGGAAAGACTTATTCTAAATTTAGAGTACAGATTAAGTTTGGTGCTACCTTAGAACAACATTCTACAATGGATTCTACATTTCATTTTGTAAAGTTTTGAGAGTTAAGATATGTATATGTATTGATGCATCATACTATTGATTTATTTTCAGAATTCCAATGGCCTTTTGCCTTGAATTTGGAGAAGTATGACTCTGAGATTACACATTTGTTAGATATGGTGACTGTCTCAGTGATGTCTTTGCAGATCTTGGTTGATAGTGCTTCAATGTATATATCTATTGGAATGCATCAGTTTTGGATATTATAACATAGAAAGTGTTACCTTATAGTCTTACAGGACACATATTTATGGAGAAAACTAATAGTCATTTAAAGGATGTGCTCATAAAAAAGAAAGAGGATAAGGAATATTCCAGAGATAGAATAAATGGTGCTTTGTTGACATTGAATATTTTGAAGTCAATGAGACAGGTAGTTGTGATGTCACAAAGCATTGAATTTTAGAAAGTACTATTGAATTAGATCAGACTATAGAAGTTCCATAAACTCAAAATGGATAAAAGAATGAATGTTGCATTTTGGAGGAGATTTTGCATTTGTTACAAAAGGTAAAGAAGAATAAGAATAAGAATAAGAATAAGAATAAGAATAAGAATAAGAATAAGAATAAGAATAAGAATAAGAATAAGAATAAGAATAAGAATAGAATAAGAATAAGCATAGAATAAGAATAAGTATAAGAATAAGAATAAGAATAAAAATAAGAATAAGAATAGAATAAGAATAAGAATAAGAATGAGGAAGAGGAAGAGGAAGAGGAAAAAGAAGAAGAAGGAGGAGGAGGAGGAAGATGAGGGAAGGAGGAGGAGAAGGAGAAGGAGGAGGAGAAGGAGGAGGAGGAGGAGGAGGAGAAGGAGAAGAAGAAGAAGAAGAAGAAGGAGAAGAAGAAGAAGAAGAAGAAGAAGAAGAAGAAGAAGAAGAAGAAGAAGAACAACAACAACAACAACAACAACAACAACAACAACAAAGAGCTGTCTTCCATCAAAATTGTTGGAAATATGATTTAAACTTGGAAGTTCCACTGAAGATCTTCACTACAGACAGGAAGAAAGAAATCAAGAAGACCAAACAGGACAGGTAACATAATTTTCTGTTCTCTCCAAATAGGAACAACTCTTGAGACTGGCTGAATCATAAAAATGTCCTGGTCTAAAACTACAGGTTTGCACAGACAACACATCTTGTTGACTACAGAGTCTTTAGGATGCATCCTCCCATGTGACATGGATAGAAATCTATAGTACATTTTGGTTTTATGCCTCTCCCTTCTTAAAAGACAAAAGAATCATCTTTAACTGAGCTGTGAACCTTGTACATTCCATACATATGCTATGGTAAAAATGTATATTACTTGTAAAGTTTATATGTTTACAGAACAAAAGACCAGACACCAATGGAATGGAGGCAGCCTGGACAAGAAAAAAAGCTGAAGTGACCAGGATTTATACAGCCTCAGTTGTTATTTCATTAAAATTTGCTTCCAGGACAACTATGAAGCAGCTAGCTCATTTGTTCCAGTCTTTCATGCTGTTCCAGTCAAGATTTCATTTCAGCCTACATTTTCCCAACATTTAGATAATGAACCACAAATGTTGCATGTACCTTTCTCAAGAGTTCACAATTTTCCCAATTTCATTCCTCCCCCGCCCAAAAAGAATGCTGTGCCCTAAGTCACAGGAACCAATTTTAAGAGAACCATGTTCCTTTCCTTTAAGGGGGAGTAGATGAGTTTTCATCATTCAATAAGTGCTTGATGTTTACTGTCATTTTAGGGGTGGTTAAAAATCCTTATTGTCTTAGACAGGGAATAAACAAAATAGAGCAGTCAGATACAAGGATTACTTTTTCTTTCTTCTATCCATTTTTGTTTCCTATCTAGTGTTGGCAGGAGAAAGGAAGAAAAAGGATGAAAAGAAAAAAGAGGATTATAGAAATAATGAAAGTAGTGGGTAAATTAAATCTAATTTTAGACCAAAGAGAATTCATAAGTTAAAAATCCCAACTTGGTACAGCTCTTTACATATTCATACATATTAAGTTATATTATAATGTATGTATGTATATATATATATATATATATATACATATATATATATATATTTGCATGTGTTTTCAACTTTCATTTAAGGTATTGTCTTATATACTTAAAATGTAAAGTTCTAGTACTTTTGAAAGCTGCTATTAGAAAATATAAGGATAAGTAAGGAATACTTATCCTTACATATGAGCGTTATTCATATGGTAAATAGTTAAGAATAAAGAAGTTTTGACAATTCCGATGTCCTATAGATAGATAAATGGTCTTCAAAAACCTCAGCAATCCACAGAATATGGCTCTTCAATAGATTCAACAAATAACTGAGTCAGATGCAGATATTTATATCCAACCTATGGTCAGAAGCTTCTGATCTCTGGTTGAACTAGGGAAAAGCGGGAAGAAGCTGAAGAAGAGGGTGACCTTGTAGGAGGAGCAGCCCCCTCAATTAACCTGGACAACTAAGCTTTCTCAGACACTGGAACATTAACTATGCAGCATAAACCTGCTGATATGAGGCCCCTAACACATATACAGCAGAGGACTGCTAGGTCTCGGTTTATCAGGGAAGATGCAACTAACCTTCAAGAGAATGGAGTCCCCAATTAGTGGAGAGGTCTGTTGTGGTGGGATGTGGGTGAGTGGGGACATCCTCATTAAGACAGTGAGAGTATGTCTGGGATGTGGAGCAGTCAAAAGGTGTACTAAACTTAGGATAAAAGTTTATCAGAAGGAGATAAAGCTTGGAGTGTAAAATAAAATAAGATTTGTCAAAATGTTATTACAAAGCAATAACAAAATAATGTTTTATTATTAAAAGATTTTAAAAAGATGAGACAGTTTTGCTCCTTGAAGTACCCCCAATCTACTTCAATGATGATGATGAGTATCTTAGAACCTCCTTATGGAGTTCATTTCAACTGTTGCAAACTGCCATTGGGCAAAAATCTGCCCTTGCTTCAACTGTTCACAGAAAGCTGCCCAAAATGGGCAAACATGGACACAGTCAAATGGACTGATGAGCTTTGCCAAGACAAGGTAATCAGTTCTTCATAATTCCATCTTCAAAAATGATCTGTCATATATACTGTGCCAAAAAGCTGATGATGCAATTTCCATCGTTATAGAGACATTTTGGAGCATTGTCCTGGTAGCCACATCTCTGTCATTTGTATAGTTTTCGAAGTTGCTTTCCTACACTTCCTGAGGAATATCAAGTAATATTTATTCCCTATTAAGTTTCTGATGGTGTTGGAGACTAATTATGTACAACTTCACAATAAAGCTTGAGTTGTTTGGAATTTAAGAAGATGCTTTAGGTCTAAGAAGATATTTTAGGATGGTAATTCAAGTAAAGATAGAAATTCATTTAGGTACTGAAATCTAAACTCACCAAGATAGGATAGGTAGTAGCATACTTTATCCTAAGTAGACGAATGTATATGGACTGACCTTAATGAATAGAAATCTTATCTTATAATTCCCATAATTGTTTCATAATTGCTAGTATTGTACATATTTTATTAAGCTCAGCAAAATTAACTGTCATTGACTAAAATGGGGAATTGTAAGGTGAATATCTTATGGATTCTATGGATGTATCACCTCTCAATTAAAAATACTATGCCCTACAGGAAAGGGTAGAATAAATAGTCTGAATTATTATAGGCAGAAAGAACTCTGGAATAGAGCCAGGTGCAGGAAGAGTCACTAGGAAATGTGAGGAGGACAGAAGCATCTTATCTGAGCAGAGGGAACCAGACAGATGGTATAATATGGTCAACTTAAACTAGTTCTGCTCCTAAGAATATTTTCAGGTAATCTGTCTATTTAACCCTCTCTCCAGATAACAGTTATTCTACTTGGAAGGCCATCATAGTAATACTGTACTTTAACTTGTGTTGATGAGGGAAAAGATACTTTTACTGATCATTACGTTTTCTGAACCTAGGTTGAATAAATTTAGGTGAATATTTTCTACAAAATATTTCAAAGTTTTATAGTTGGTAGCTTGATAGTCATTTATAAAAGTGCAAGCATGGCTCTTGAATTTTTATTAAAAGCCATCAAATTTTAGAAATATATCTGAATTCCTTTCCCCCCTGTATTCTACCAACTTCTTCTAAACAAATTTCTTATAGCTTTTTTGTATTCCATTATAGGTCAACATAGTTATACATTGATGATTTTTCTACTTTGAAGAAGAATAACCTATGTGACAAGTTAAAAGATGAAGCCACTTCTAGGATTGTCACTTTAGGCAAACTTTCCACCACCTGGATTATAACTAAAAAATGAAAAATGTGTTTAAAGTAATTGCAGTTGTTCACAGTAGAGAAGAGAAAAGACAGGAAATAATTTGGACCAATATGAGAGACATAGATGAGAGTTACCATCCAACCCATCATTCCAACCACATGGTTTAGTTAAAGTGGAGGTTGTCCTCAAAATTTTCTCCATCGATATCTATATTTGGGCTCTGTCTATATATCTATATCTACATCTACATCTACATCTATATCCATATTTGTCTTAGTTAGGGTTTTGTTGCTATAAAGAGACAATATGACCAAGATAACATTTATAAACCAAAGCATTTAATTGGAGCTGTCTTACAGTATCAGAGGTTCTGTCCATTATCATTATAGCAGAAACATGCAGACACCATGTTGCTGGAAAAGGAGCTGCGAGTTCTGAATATTGTTATGACTGCAGTGAGGAGAAAAATGTCTCCAACTCTGGGTGGAACTCAAGTCAAATGTACAACAACAAGGCCATATCTCCTAATGACAGTTCACATGGACCAAGAATATATAAGCGACCACAATAACCATATCTATATCTATATCTATATATGTGTATGTGTATGTGTGTGTATATATATAAATGGATAATGTCTCATCATATATACATACATACACATTCTATATCAATATGTATATTTTATACATATATACATATATAAGGAGTTGTCTTCCTAGCATACACATACACAAATACATATACACACACAGACGAACACATATACTTTCCAGGAAGACAACTGAATCATGAGTCATTTTAGAAAATATGGTTCCGCCGGGTGTGGTGGCGCACGCCCGTAATCCCAGCACTTGAGAGGTAGAGGCAGGCGGATTTCTGAGTTCTAGGCTAGCCTGATCTACAGCGTGAGTTCCAGGACTAAAAGGACGACACAGAAAAACCCTGTCTCAAAAAACAAACAAAAAAAAAAGCAAAAACAAAAACAAAAATTTAAAAAAAAACCAAAAAAAAAGAAGAAAGAAAGAAAAGAAAATATGGTTCCATAAATGTGTGAAATGTTTGTCTCATAATAAAGAAAAGAAATGTTGTTTTGCTTCTTAGAAGTGGATATTAGCCTAGAATCTTGGGACACCAAAGACACATTTCACATACCAAATGATGTCTGACAAGAAGAAAGGAGTGGACACTGGTGCTGGAAAGGATCAAAGCATCAATGTTGGGGAATACCAGAACAGGGAAGTGGGAAGGTGTGGATGAGGGAGCAGGGGGAGGGAAAAGGGCATGTGAGACCTTTGGGGGGTCGGGAACCAGAAAAAGGGAAATGAATTGTAAATATAGAATATATCCAATAAAAAATTTTTAAAAAAGAAAATATTTAGGCACAGAATTAATTTGTAAACCATTAAATTATGTAGAATAAATCTACTATCTAGGCACAGTGGATATTTTTATTTAGATATTGAGTATATGAACTTTATTCAAGCTTGGTAGTATGAATTAGATTGCACTATTAAGTCTCTCATTTGTTATAGTAAGTTAATAACTATATGGTGTTTTCTTGTTTAATGAACAACAGTTAATTATATGTGTTTAGTTAGTGGTAGAACGAGGAAGTGATGGGTTGAGATAATTCTCCACTGCCTTTCTGAGCTCAAGCTGCATAGTCAATTACCATAGACTTAACAACTAGACCGCCCTACTTGCAGATCTGTATACTGAACACACTACCCAACACATACCCTCTAATAGTTCTTAGTTCAGATATGGTAACTTCTGTTTCTGTTCTTACCAAAAAAAAAAAGGATAAATTCATACACTGACTTCTTTTTAATTTTTATTTTCTATATTCTATGTTTACATTCCAAAGGCTTTCCCCTTTCCCAGTTCCCCCCACCATACGTCCCATAATTCCTCTCCCCCCCAACTATTCCCCAATCATTCCCCCTCCCCCCACGGTTTCTCTACAAAACTGGATCCAATCTTTACAGGCCCAGGGTCCTCTCCTTTCTTCTTCTTGGGAATCATTTGACTTGCTAATTATGCCTTGAGTATTTAGGGCTTCTGGGCTCATTAATATCCACTTATCCGTGATTGCATCTCATGTGTATTCTTTTGTGATTGGGTTAACTCACTCAGGAGGATATTTTCCAGGTCTAACCATTTACCTACAAATTGCATGAATTCATTATTTTTAATTGCTGAGTAGTATTCCATTGTATAAATATACCACATTTTCTGTATCCATTCCTCCTTTGAGGGATATTTGGGCTCCTTCCAATTTCTGGCTATTATAAACAAGGCTGCTATAAACATAGTGGAGCATGTGTCTTTATTGTATGCAGGAGAATCGTCTGGGTATATGCCCAGGAAAAACAGGTTTGTTTGATTTTTTTGTTTTGGTTTGGTTTTTTCTTTCTTTCTTTCTTTCTTTCTTTCTTTCTTTCTTTCTTTTCTTCTTTCTTTTTTTTTTTTTTTTGGTTTTTCTATACAGGGTTTCTCTGTTTAGTGCTGGCTGTCCTGGAACTCACTCTGTAGACCAGGCTGGCCTCGAACTCAGAAACCCGCCTGCCTCTGCCTCCCAAGTGCTGGGATTAAAGGCGTGCGCTACTACCCCCCATACACTGACTTCTTTAATGAGAATTTATCACCATGACTCCCTCCTATACCAAGTGCTTCTCAGCTAATTTATTGTCTTAGTTAGGATTTTATTTCTGTGAAGAATATATTATATGACCTATCCAACTCTTATAAAAGAAAATAATTAGCTGGGGCTGGCTTTCAGTTTCATAATTTCAGTCCATTATCATCATGGCAGGAAGCATGGCAGACTTCAGGCAGACATGGTGATAGAGAAGGAGCTGAGAGTTTTCCATATTTATCCAAAGGTAGACAGGAGACTGTCCTTCACAGGCAGCCAGGAGAGGCTCCCTTCCAGAAAGGGTGAACTTCAGCACTAAGAGACCTCAGAGCCTGACCACACTGTGACACACTTCCTGCAAGACTATACCTATTCCTACAAAGCCAGACCTCTTAATAGTGCCACTTCCCAAGGCCAAACATATTCAAATCATTACATTTATCATCAATAAAATGGGGTTTGGATTTCTATCATTTAACTGTTCACTTAGTCAATTATTATTGAGTTCATTGGGAACTGCTCTACTACTTAATTTACTCTTCAGCTTAGAGAATTATATTTTATGATAAAATTTTTAGAGATAAAGAATTCAGACCACAGTAATCATATTTAGCATAAAATTTCCAACAATTAAGTATGTTTTCAAAGCTAAAGAAGAACCTCAATATCTGTCAGGAATTATGCCTCGCTGATCTTATGAAGTAATCTCAGGCATGCATAAATATATTCTAATATTAAAGAGAAGTATAAAGTAGTTATCTCCTAACTATAAACATCTGTAAAAAAATTTTAATTTAATAAAAACTGATACTATATAAAGTACTGTGTACTAACCCAGAATTCCACAAATACATTGTTAGGTCTCAAGACAATACCAATACTTAAACACTATAAAGGAGAAAATTTTCAGAATATATGAACATTTAGAATTGAATATATATTAAATTACATATAATTAAAAATAATGTAAACTTATAAATGTATGATCATTATTAAATATTACTATTTAATAATAATAAAATATTTTACTAAATATTATATATAAATATATGTAAAGACCATAATTTAAATAAATTTGTAACCAACTACTCTGGCCAGGCTTTTATAAAGACTGAGTAAATTTCTTGTGAAAAATAGAATTATTTTCAAATTACAATTTTCAGATATAGCTCTATGGCTCTTCATTCTTTCTTTCTTTTTTCTTTTTCTTTTCTTTGTCTCTGTTTTGTTTTGTTCTGTTTCGTTTTGCATTCACAAAACCAAAACAGTTTTATTGTTTTCTTTTTTTTCATTTTTTTCTTTATTTTCTATATTCTTTGTTTACACTCCAAAGGCTTACCCCTTTCCCAGTTCCCCCCTACCATATGTCCCATAAGTCCTCTCCCCCTAACTATTCCCCAATCACCCCCCACCCATTTCTCTGTTCTGATGCTCTCCTACAAACCTGTATCCAGTCTTTTCAGGACCAGGGTCCTTTCCTTCCTTCGTCTTGGGAATCTTTAGATTTGTTAATTGTGTCTTGAGTATTCAGAGCTTTTGGGCTCATTAATATCCACTTATCAGTGATTGCATTTCATGTGTATTCTTTTGTGATTGGGTTAAGTCACTTAGGATCATATTTTCCAGATCCAACCATTTGCCTACAAATTGCATGAGTTCATTGTTTTTAATTGCTGAGTAGTATTCCATTGTATAAATATACCACATTTTCTGTATCCATTCCTCCTTTGAGGGACATCTGGGCTGCTTCCAACTTCTGGCTATTATAAATAAAGCTGCTATGAACATAGTGGAACATGTGTCTTTATTGTATGCAGGGGATTCCTATGAGTGGTATGACAGGGTCCTCTGGAAGTGTCATGCCCATTTTTCTGAAGAACTGCCAGACTATTTTCCAGAGTGGTTGTACCATCTTGCAATCCCACCAACAGTGTAGGGGTGTTCCTTTTTCTCCACATCCTCGCCAGCACCTGTTGTCCCTTGAGTGTTTAATCTTAGCCATTCTGACTGGTGTGAGGTGGAATATCAGGGTTGCTTTGATTTGCATTTCCCTGATGACTAATGATCCTGAACATCTTTTAAGGTGCTTCTCAGCCATCTGAATTTCTTCTGGTGAAAATTCTTTGTTTAGCTCTGTACTCCATTTTTTGATAGGGTTATTTGGTTCTTTGGGGTCTAACATCTTGAGCTCTTTGTATATATTGGATATTAGCCCTTTGTCAGATGTGGGGTTGGTGAAGATCTTTTCCCAATTTGTTGGTTGCTGTTTTGTCCTTCTGACCTTTCAATTAAACGCTTCTACTTACAATTGTTTGCTTAATGATAAATAAAGACAGTTTCAATATTTCATTAAGTAATTCATCAAACCTGGGTTTGAAACATTATGGTTACTTTTCAGCAATTCCACCCAAATAAACATTGATACTGCACTCTGAAATAGGAAAGAACAAAGAAAAATGTATAGCTGTAGCAAATGCTGAAGTTTGCATACTGAACATTTAAAAGAAGCACCCCATTCTGCATCCTGACCTGTACCACTCTGCTTTGATAATGTGAACCTGTCACATTATACTCAACAGATAAAATACTCTTCTGAGAATATCAAATGTTATAAAAATGTAATTGTAAAGACTAAATATTGGTAGGCATGCCAACTTTCTTTTTTTTCCCTTGGCTTTTTTTTGTGGTTTTCGAGGGTGTAGACTTCCACGGTATTCAGAAATTCATTGCCATCAAATCCTGCCACTGAGTGAATGGTATTCCCTTCATTTGTGATCACAGCACTGCTCCTTGGCGAAGTCATATTTCCCATCATTGTCCCTTCGTTTCTAGTTGGATCTCCACACAACTAATGGCATTAGAACCATCAAAGCCACCATCTACAAACAGTTTTCCATCAACGACAGTGACTCCAGCTCCTCTCCTAGCCACATTCATGGGTGCACTTAAAGTCCAGGTATTATTTTCAGGATTGTATCATTCTACTGTGTTTAGACAATTCCAAGATTCTGCACATTCAATTATATGCAAATAACCACCAAGTTCATAAACTGAAGTCTGGTGTCTACAAATGTTAAAAGGAGCACAGCTTGTCCATAACTTTGTTACAGGATCAAATACATCACAGATTTTCAGGGCTTTTTAACCATATGAATCAGATCCACCAATGTTGTCCAACTTCCCATTCAGAGCACACACTCCTACATTAAAAGGTTAGTTTTCAACTCTGGGACAGGGGTCCAGTCATCAATGCTTAGATCATACATTTCTCTATAACTTGGGTCATCTGAGTGTCCATTTGATCCACCATAGAGCTGTCCCATCAGTACAGTCATTTGAAAGCAGATGCTTGGTATTCTTGTGGGAGCAAGGAAGGACCAGTGATCTGTATGTGGACCATAGCATTAAACTGTTGGAAGACATTCCTCTCTATTATAACCATCTGCAGCCATGAGTTTCCCATTCATCTCTGTTGTCCCTAATGATCCACATGTCTCCCATGTGTACTGTATGGGAGACATGAGCTCATCTGGCTGCATCTCAAAGCCTTAACTCTTGCTCAATTTTGGAGTACTTGTTGGTGAGCTCTGTAGACTGTTACACCCATGAAGGAAAATGACACAGAATGTACCATCCAGCACAGCCAGGCACAAGTAAATATTATTTGCAATCTTTGCTGAAGCCAGCATTTTCTGCTCATGCTTAGGACTTTGCATTGAAGCATTTGGAGAAGAGAGTCATCCAGTGGAACTGCCACTTATCTGCTTATGGCCATTTTCATGGCGGGGGTAGCTTTTTCTGCTCAAAGTGAATGTGGCCATCATCACTGTCAAACACCTCAGCCTGCCCATCTAGTAGGTTCCCATCAATCAGTGTGTGGTCAGCTGAGTTTTGAAGTTGAATATTTGATGTTGAGGTTTGAACCTCTTCCATGAGCTCTTCCAGGCTGACTCCATTCCTCCAGATGCCGAGATGTCATGCTGCACCTTGTTAATTACCTTTGTATACAACTTGCTGGGCAAGCAAACATTATCTTCAAGCATGACCTCGAACTTTAGCCTCAGAAATGTAAGAAATTCCTCTTCTTCTGAAATTTGTAAAAAATGCTCCTGAATATAAGTGTCAACTTTATTCAACACACAGAAGTCTCTCATACAACTTGCAAATTTTCTGTAAGCGATGCAGCTAGTAACATCCATTCTAGATAGTAAATAATCTCCACAGACCCGGACTCTGTCCATCTTCAGCTTCTCTGCTGCAGAATAAACATCTTTTACTACTTCCTTATTAGCTTTCAACTAAGCAGTATATGCATAGTTCAGCAAGACTTCAACAGCTTCATAGAGAAATTCCATGAGGATCAGTGTTACTATTGAATACTTCAAATAGAATAGGGGCTACCGTAAGCCAGGGCTGCCCTGTGTGCTAGCATCTCATGCCCACAGACCTCAAGTTGAACATCACAGAACTGCTCAATTTCCTCAAGGCATTTAATTTGTCAGCAAAAGATTCAATAATATTTTTCATCTCCAACATCAAATATCCATTGGGAATCATTTTTCCTCATAAATTTGGCATCTATTTACTGAAGAGAAATGTCTCACTGAGAATGTAAATGATCCAAAGACAAAGGAGCTTTCAAAGTACTTTGTTACAGTGTGAAGACAGGCGGCGAGTGCAAGTAGATGTCTTAGGCTTTAATGGCTCCAAAACTATCAAGTTTGAAAATGACGTAATCAAGTCCTTAAAGCTATAGACATGAATTTCTTCTGTCATGATAATCATGCATCATAATCTGGATCATCACTGAAGAGAATTTCATCTCCAGACCTTCCACAGGCTGCAGGCAGAGGGTGCAGGAAGGGGCTCGAGGTGCTTAGGTGACAGACTTCAGGCAGAGGAAGACCACTGAGTACTGTTATCCAGCGGTTTTGAGCGACTGACCTCTATGCACATCTGGAACACACAGCCACTGCATGTTCTTGCTCTGCACTCCTAGGTTCTTCTTTCAAGATAAGCTCTTTTACTCAGAAAAAGTATCCCAAGCTTCTGCTTTCATAATTCTGAGCTAAAATATAAATGTAACTTAACAGAAAACTCTATCTCACACTGAGGCTTAAATTATTCTCTGTGAAAGCTATTTTTTGGATAAATAGTAACACAGTAGCATGCATACATATACTGTCAGTAATGGGAAACACACAGAGACGGTTGATAAAATTGTAGTTAAGTTGGTACATAGACGATAGATGAAAGGACAGACATATATGATCTATAGTTAGTCTGTCAGAGTAGTGCTGGCCTCTTTTCCCTTCTTACTCATACCTGTCTTTCCTGTCATCCCTGTCACATACAAATACAATCATTCTTATTAACAGGCACATGTGTCCGGGGACACTGCCCAGCCTGTTTTCAGATACTTCAAAGGAAATATCATTGAGAAGGAATTTTCAAGTGGAAAGCATGAAAACATTAATGTAAAAGTTGGGAGAAAAACATCAAAATAGCTCAATTTCAAGAAGATTCATTAAGATGTGTGCTGCATGTCTCCTTTTTGATTGGCCCAAGACCAGGCTTTCACAAGTTCAGATTTCTACCTACATTTTGCAGCATCCTGGGGTTTTGTCTCTCCTTCCTTCTTTTGTTCTTTCCTTCTTTCCTTCCTTAATTCTTACCTCACTCCCTTCTTATCTCCCTCCCTTCTGTGTTTTGTATGTGTCATGATATGCATATGGGGGTTAGAAAGTAACTTATAGAGTTAATCCTTCCCACCTGTCATTTCAGATCTTGAATAGAACTCAAGTTAGAGTTAGTGGCAAGTGACTTCACTGTTAGGACAATTTGCTGCTGCTGCTTTGGCTGCTGCTTTGGCTGCTGTTATTTTCCTGATAAAAATGTTATGTTTCGTTGTTGTATATTGGTACTGACTAAAACAATTGCTTTCCAGGTCAGTGAAATGTCAGAATCAACTTAAAGCCAATGAGACACTATTCATGAACCTTTGACTACATTGTCCATATACTGATGCCATGGCCACTGAAGTTCTCCAGAGCATATATAATAACTGTCTAGAAAGGCAATCAGGAAAGAATTTTCTTTATCTGGAAGACAGGATTTTTATGTTAAACAACTTATGTGTTAAGCAAATCTACTTCAAAAATAATTATTCTTTGTCTTATAACTATATGGATTGAGAATAATACAATTACAGTTTAAAGGAGTAAGTAAAATATATGGCACATATCTATATCTTAAAACCCAGAATTTCTAAGAATAGTATAGGAATAATAGGAATAATGGGTAGATTATTGAATTTACTTTTAAGCTATAGAGTTACTATTAGCCAAAAATCTTACATTGGTATGAATTTTCATATATTGATAGAGAATTGAGGCTGTGCTTGGTTATACACACATATATATATACACGTATATTTGTATATTGATACAAAATTAAGGTTGTATTTTGTTACAACAAACTGTATACACATTTAACCTCTTGATTAAGGTATTGTATCTTTGCAATGCATATAAAAATGTAATGTGATGTTTGTCCTTTTGAAAACTACTATTATCTACTGTTTAGGATAGTCAGTCAATTAAATCTGTGTTCTTGTTAGGTACCAATCATAAAAATAAACTTTATTTAGCCTCCTGTAAAGAAAACAATATTTCCAAACCTAGTTATACCATTCTAATATAAACAGTTATGCAAGAAAATATACCAGTAAATTGTAAAATATAAATACTTAAAGATAAAAAGCATATTCAGAAAAATATAAGAATAAAACATGGTCTGAAAGTATATTTTACATGTAGAATATTGTGAAATAGCAATTAAAGACCATTTTGGAAATATCAAATTGTTTTTTATCATATAAACTTCAAATATGTGCTGTTTTGATACCTAGTTTTACATACTTAAATTTAATACTATTGTATTGGCCTCTTTAACAATATTTGTCAGTTCTACATATACAGATTTTCAATTTCAGTGAGAAAAAATACAAAATTTCTCTTGCAAACAATCTACTTAAAGAAATCTAAATGAAAAAATCAAACCTAACAAAAAATATAAGAAGCCAAGGAAATGCCTAATTTTACATTCATCAAAAAGTAAGAGAAACATATATTAAATAATGTATTTTTACAGTCTCATTGTAAAATTTCATAGACAAAGTCAGAATATAATTTGTAAAGAAATCTGCTTCCTCTAATTAAAGGGTGAAGCAATCACTCTATTGTAATGCATGATTTGAAGATCAGTAAGAGAATGTGTAGTATAGTTACATGTATAAAACTGTAAAATTCAACAAGTAAAGAACATTTAGGGCTAATATCCAATATATACAAAGGACTCAAGAATTTAGACTCCAGACAAACAAATAACCTATTAAAAATGGGATACAGAGCCAAAGAAAGAATTTTCACCTGAAGAACTTCTAATGCCTGAGAAGCACCTTAAGAAATATTCAGCATCATTAGTCATCAGGGAAATGCATGTCAAAACAACCCTGAGATTTCACCTCACACCAGTCAGAATGGCTAAGATTAAAAACTCAGGAGACAGCAGGTGTTGGCAAGGATGTGGAGAAAGAGGAACACTCCTTCACTGCTGCTGGGAATGCAAGTTGGTACAGCCACTCTGGAAATCAGTCTGGTGGTTCTTCAGAAAATTGGGCAAGACACTTCTGGAGGACCCTGTTATACCATTCCTGGGCATATACCCAGAGGATTCCCCGGCATGCAATAAAGACACGTGCTCCACTATGTTCATAGCAGCCTTATTTATGATAGCCAGAAGCTGGAAAGAACCCAGATGTCCCTCAATGGAGGAATGGATACTGAAAATGTGGCATATTTACACAGTGGAATACTACTCAGCAATTCAAAACAATGATTTCATGAAATTCTTAGGTAAATGGTTGGATCTGGAAAATATCCTAAGTGAGGTAACCCAATCCCAAAAGAACACACATGGACTGCTGTCACTGATAAGTGAATATTAGCCTAGAAGCTCTGAATACACAAGACACAATAACATATCAAATCATTCCCAAGAAGAAAGAAGGAGAGGGCCCTGGTCCTGGAAAGTCTTGAAGCAGCATTATAGGGGATTACCAGGACAGAGAAGTGGGATGGGGTTCATTGGAGAACGGGTGGAAGGAAGAGGGCTTATGGGACTTATGGGGAGGGGGGGACCGGTAAAGGGAAAATCATTTGGAATGTAAACAAAGAATATAGAAAAATTTAAAAAAAGAAAAAGAAATCCTGATATATTAAAAGAAAGAAATATCTAATTGTTTTTTAACGTATAAACTTCAAATGCATGCTGTTTTGATAACTAGTTTTACATACTTAAGAAGAGTGGTCCATAAAAGATTAAGATACATGTGTGTTCAGATCTGAAGTTGACCAGGAAAGTAAAATATGAAGACAGATTTTGTGACAACCTCCCCATCAACAAAAGAAACACTCTAGGGAGAGGCTATTGAATAGAAAAGTTTAAAAAAAAAAAGTGACAGGGGGCAAAGACAGCCCTGCTCTGCCAGGCTGCCTGTGGCCACCTTCCCTGACCTGAGCTGCAGATGTGGCCAGGAGCGACCAAGCCCCAGGGGAGCCAGTGCTCTGTGAGCCACTCACCCTGGCTCATGCTGGCCCCAGCCCTCTCCATCGCCTGCTCCTGGCTGCCCCAAGACTGTCAGAACCTGCAGGAGCCAGGCAGGCCCGCAGCTGAAGTTCCTGCCTCAAGACCAGTTGGGTACATCTTTGACACTCCCTCCCAGCATGAACTCTTTGGAAGAGCCACATGACCTAAAGCTGATCTTCACTAAGCTCTGAGCAGCAATAGAGAAGAGAGAAAGGATACTGGGTGTGGTCCAGCATCATGCTTTGCATAGGGAGCTGGACCTGGTAGATGATAGCCCCACTCCTGGCTCCCAGGCTTCCCACCACTTGGTTTCCTGCTGATCCCCAAATTCAGTGAGAAGGTAGATGGATGCTTTTCTGCAGCTTCCTTGGCGGGCCTCAGCTTGTCACCACCATCTGGAGTGGGCTCTCCAATGGCACCAGTTCCCTGTCCCCTGAGCGCCTGGGCAATGGGGACTTTCCTCTACCGCCTACTGCTGTGGATTTCCAGCCACTTCTTTATTTTTTCCCCAGCTCCTTCTCATTCTTGCTCCTGGGTTCTGGTGGGGCTCTTCACCTACCAGCTTCCTCCTTTCTTCCTCCCCACAAGGACAAGTGCCTCTCACCAGATCTGTCCCTGGCCAAGCAGCTGGTGTGTCGATGGGCCAAGTATAACCAGCTCTTTGAGCTCCTCCTTGACCACGTCAGTGACCATTACGTAAAGTCAGAACAGGATGCTTGATACTGCTGTCGTTGGGAGGGCTGAGTCTGCCATGGCTGTGACTTCAGTGCCAGGTACAAGATGCACATCCACATCTGGACGCATACCAAAGAGCAGCCACACTGATGCCCCACAAGAGCTTCCCCTGCCTGGAAAATCTGAATATCTACAAGAGCTCCCACACAGGTGGGAAGCCCTACCTCTGCCCCCATGAGGGTTGCAATAATTGTTAGTCCAACTCGAGTGACTGCTTTAAGCACCCGTGTACCAACTATGTAGATAAGCTGTACTACTGGAAGTTGCCCAGCTGTCACAGACCCCAGATCACTGTGTAAACACTTCAAATCCCATGGCTACTTTGTGTCCTCTGAGCCGCAGGAGCTCCTGCAGCTTTGACCACCCCCTCACCCACCACTACCCACCTCTGACAGTGGCTCCTATGTCAATGGGGCTCAGATCATCATCCTGAACTCTGCTGTCCTTTTCAGAGGCCCCAGTCTGCATGGCCTTCCCATACCTCTGGCCCCGGCTCCCTTGACTTTAGTGCTCTGGCCTGTGGCAATGGTGGAGGGGGGAGTGAGGATATGGGCACTGGGCTGCCAGCTCTGTTCTGCCCCTCAGTCTGGCCAAGATCCCACTGTTGCCCTTACCCTTTGGGGTTGTTGGACTAGACCTGCCTGTAGTCTCTATCCTGGGTGGCTCTGCTGCTAGCAAGGCTGAGGTGGAGAAGGGTCATAGGTTAGAGCCTGCCAGGGTCCTGGGCCTGGAAGACTACAAGACCCCTCATGAAAGGATAGAGCTCAGCTGCTCCCAGCCAGGCCCTGATGGACTCCCTTTGCTACCAGGCACTGTACTGGACCTGTCCAATGTCAACTCAGCAGCCACCAGTTCAGAGGCACTAACTCCTGGCTGGGTGGCCATTCCACCAGGGTCTTTGCTTCTCAACCCAACTGTGGTAAACTCAAACTGGGCAACCCATCTACCAGCTGTGACAGTCCAGCCACCTAATGTGGGCTCATCCCCCATTGAACTCTTCTTGGAAATAGCAATAATATCCTATTGCCCCAGGGCCAAGTTGCAGCCCCAGACAAGCTGGGTGGCAAGGGGCAAGGATGGTGCTAGAAGGTTTGTGCCACCCTCCTGGCTCCAGAGTGAGGACCTGGCTTGGATTTGTTGTCCAAGAAGAGCCATTCTCTTGGGTGCTAAGGCCTCACTCACCTCCAATTTCCCTTGTCCACAGTCTGCATGAGGCCTTCCTTTGCCTGTCCTTCTGGGACACTTAGTCCTGCCTCTTGCTCTGGTGCATTCCTCTGCATGACCAGCCTGGCTGGGCAGGTTTCCATTTCTCCCTGCCTCACCTACTTGTCAACTATGGAGCCCCAGAGTGATCATTGCTAGACCTATGCTTGGGAATTTCTTAGACCCCTTTCCCCTGGTCCACCTTTTAGAGGAAAAGCAAGACAGACACAGGCTGCCTTTTACCTGCTGCTATGACAAGGGGCTCCCCTGTTTGCTTAGCAGAGAAGCCTGCTCTGCCAGCACTTCTTTTCCTGCTAGAATTAGCACTGCCAAATGATTGGCAACACTTTCCAAAGAGGGGGTAGCTAACCCCTCAAACTTCTCTTTGAGAATGTACAAGCAGGTTCAAAGGATCACAGTACTGACCTTGTCCAGCTTGCCTTGGCCTGAGCAGTATTATTCTGCAGATGCTTGTAAGGCATTTGTCCACACCATGTGGGTGATCAGGCTTGGAAAGCAGCTACAGGTTTAGGGGCTACCAAGTCATGGAAATTCAGTGAAGGAAGACTCATTGAAAGGAGCGTTCTAGAAAGCACTGACTGAAGACCATGGGTGTTAAGAAGGCTAGGCAGCCAAGCAAATATTAGGAGAACCAACTCTTTGCTTGAGAAAAGCTAGCTAGAGAAACACATGTGACAGTGTTTCCTAACTTTCTAGTTGAAGCCTTTTCTTGGTCCTGTCTCTCTTGCCCAGGAGCTCTGTCCATGCCCAGTGACCCTGGGTTTATGAAATAAGGAAAGGACATTGGATGATTATGTGCTCCACAGCTCCAAAAGGCTAGCTGTCCCAACTTGGGTCTCTTGCTGTCCCCTATACCATGCCTCAGTAGCTAAGCCCCTCATGTCCCCATCTTTAGAACAAAAGAGCTGCTGGGTTGGTAGTGCGATCCTTAGCTCTGCAGTTCCTCTCAGCAGCTCTGCCTAGTCTTTCTCAGACTGCCCTTCTGTTTCAGAAGGGTCACCCTGCTCTGACCTGCCTGACTGCTGGTCTTAGGACCCAGCCCTGATCAGGCTTGGCTGTGCTGGCTCTACTACCCCTTGAAGGGGCTGTGAGCAAGTTAGAGCTGTTCTCCTACCTTTGGATCTGCATAGGATCCAAGCAACCTCCTGCCTGTGTTACAGTCCTAGGCCTTAAGTCCCAGGCTGCGTGATTGGGTTTGAGACTCAAGCACAAGAGCAGAAGAACAGAACACTAGACATTAGCTCAGAATGTGACTCAGTGATAGACCAGGCTTGGATGGACTGGTATGATTATTGTCAGCTTATTGCATATTGCAGGATTCAGTATTTGAACAGGTTCTAAGTGCCTTTCTATTTTAGCTTATGGTTTTTCTATTTTTGGCTCCATTGCTGTTAGTATAGAGGGGTCTTTTTTAAAGGAGAGATATAAGCTAATGACTATAACCTTGTCCTATTCCTCCATGTGAAAGGAAGTTTATACAGGAACAATAAAGTGAGTTGCAAAGATGAAAAATAATGTGACAGGGATCCTGAAAACTGAAGTGTAGCTCCTCACAGTTGATGGGTACTGGGTAGGAGTTTGGGGGTGGAGGACTTAGTTTTCTTTACTGGCCTGCTCACTGGGAGTTTGACCATGCTCCAGTGAGTATAAGGGTCAAATAAAAAAGGATTGAGTATGTTTTCTTCTCTTGGTATAAGATCACAAGGGTGGGATGGTGGACCTGGGATGACAGGAAAGTGAGTGTAATCAGGGTGCATTGTGAAAATTCCAAATAATCCTGCCTTCTGTGCAGGATGAGCACTATCCTGACCCTTAAATCAGTAGAAATCTTTGGGTTGTAAATTGTAGATTCACTGTTTTATATTACAGTTGTTCAAATCTAGTTTTAGTATTAATCATCAGTTTCAAAAATAGTAAATTTGTGATAGAGTGTGGAAGGAACTCCCTTGTGCCAGACTCAGGCAGAGTAGGTATATACCAGTCAACTCTGATGGTAAGTGACGAGACTATGTCAGGAAATCAGGGAGAGACAGTACTCTGTGATAGGGCAAAGGTACTAGGAAATGTCCAGTATGTTGTACACCAGGTGCATAAATTTAGAGAGAATCTTATGTGTTCCTGTCAATAAACCATTGATAGCCTCATAGCTGCAGCAGGAAATAGGAGATGGGAGTTCTAAGAAAGGGACAATTCGGCCACCAACAAATTGGGAAAATATCTTCACCAACCCTATATCTGACAGAGGGCTAATATTCAATACATACAAGAACTCAAGAAGTTAGGCCCCAGAGAACCAAATAACACTATCAAAAAAATGAGGTCAAAGCTAAACAACTACTTTTCATCTGAAGAACTTTGGATGGCTGATAAGCACCTTAAGAAATGTTCAACATCATTACTCATTAGCAAAATGCAAATCAAAACAACCCTGAGATTTCATCTCACACCAGTCAGAATGGCTAAGTTTAAAAACTCAGGAAACAGCAGGTGTTGGCGAGGATGTGGAGAAAGAGAAACACTTCTCCACTGCTGGTGGGACTGCAAGCTGGTACAACCACTCTGGAAATCAGTCTGGTGGTTCCTCAGAAAACTGGACACGATACTTCTGGAGGACCCTGCCATACCACTCCTGGGAATATACCCAGAAGATTCCCCAGCATGTAACGAGGATGCATACTCTACTATGTTCATAGCAGCCTTATTTATAATAGACAGATCCTGGAAAGAACCCAGATGTCCCTCAATGGAGGAATGGATACAGAAAACGTGGTATATATACACAATGGAGTCCTATTCAGCCATTAGAAGCAATGGATTCATGAAATTCTTAGACAAATGGATGGAGCTGAAGAACATCATAGTAAGTGATGTAACCCAGTCTCAAAAGAATACCCATGGTATCCACTCACTGATAAGTGGATATTAGCCTAGAATCTTGGAACAACCAAGACACAATTCACATACCAAATGATGTCCGAGAAGAAGGAAGGAGTGAACACTGGATCTGGAAAGGCCAATGCATCAGTGTAGGGGAATACCAGAACAGTGAATTTGGAAGGGGAGGATGGGGGAACAGGGGGAGGGAAAAGGGCATACGAAACCTGTGGGGGCCAGGGAGCCAGGAAAAGGGAAATGAAATATAAAGAATATATCCAATAAAAATTTATTGAAAAATGTGCATAAAGTTGTTTATTTCTTAAAAGTAGAACTCACCACCTATTTGAGTATAACAACATATACACTGAGATACCAATATACACGCATGCAGTCTTTTAGTATCATTAACTTCACTAACACTCATCCACTTATTTACTTAGTACTATCCACCCAATAGTCTATTTGAATAGAGGTCATTAGAATTCAATAAGGCAGACAAATACCTTACCCAATTTTAATCAGAGATGCTTCTTTACGTAGCAGATGGGAACTGATGCAAAGACTCATAACCAGACATTATTCAGAGGGTGAGTCTAAACTGGAGTGCTCCATTGGCTCCTCTCCTTCTATCACTGGAAATGAGAAGACAGAAAGGTTACAGGAATCAGAAGATGGAGGATGCCAGAACAGGGCCCACTGGATCAAATAAGCAAGGCTCACATTGGCTCACAGAGAACTGGTGTACCTCTGACTCTTTTGCCTGCTCTTGGAACTCTTTTACTTCTGTTGAGCTCTCCAGCTTTGGCTTTGCCTTATTTTACTGTGTTTTGTTTCATCGTTTTTGGTTGCTCTCTCTTAGAGGCATGTTCTTCTCCTGAACTGCATTTGGAACCACTGAACTGTACTACCATCTCAGTGAGGAGGTTCCAACACACAGAGGATCCGGCCACCATTCGAGGCCACAAGCTATTATATAAAGAAGATGGGCAGCAGGAACACGGACGTATCTTCTTAGACACTGGTGACCTGCTGTATACACTCAGTGGCTTGGACCCCAGAAGAAATACCACGTGAGGTTCCTGGCTTACAACAATATGGAAGATGGCTACCATGCCGACCAGACCTTCAGGACTACCGGATATGTGTCTGCTTGTGATCTCATGGTCCCTCTGCCACTGCCACCCCACAATCGCTATGGGAAGGGTAATACCCCCTCTTCTATCTTTCTGCACTGGAGGAGGTCTGTGTTCACCATTGCCCAAGTCATTAACTACAACATCCACTGTATCCTCGTTGGCCTGCAGAACTCCATTTTGGTTCTCTACCTCCAAACATCAGAAACCCACACACTGGTTGTAGGACTAGAACCAAACACCAAGTATGAATTCGCTGTCCTAGTCCACGTGGACCAGCTCTTCAGTCCCGTGGTCTACCATTCCACACTGCCAGAAGCTCCCACAGGCTCCCCAGTAGGGGAGAAGGTGACCCTGGATAAAAGAAGACACTACCCTTGTTTCCTGGACCCCCCCCCAGGTGGCCCAGAGACAGTGGTGACATGATACACCATTTTGTATGCTTCTTGGGAGGTCTGGATTGTGGGCTAGTGGCAGGGCCTTCACCTAGAAGGGACAATAACCGTGGCTCTGCTGGAAAACCTGGTGGCAGGGAATGTGTTCATTGTCAAGATATCTGCGTCCAATGAGGTGGGAGAAGGGTTTTCAGATTCCGTTGAGCTGGCCGTCCTCCCCAAGGATGCTTCGGAATCGAACCAGAGGCCCAAGCGTTTGGATTCTTCTATGCCGTAGTTTATTCAGGCAATTACCATCCGGACCAATATTCAATGACAGGCATCGCAGTAGGCTTTGGTATAGCCTTAACCTGTATCCTCATCTGTGTTCTCATCTTGATATACCGAAGCAAGGCCAGGAAGTCATTCGTCTCTAAGACAGTGCGGAGTGGAACCCAGCTGTTATCCCAAGCCAGCGCCTCTGTAACAGTGGGGAGTGACATGGGGAAGAACCTGGAGAGAGCTACAGAGAATGAAGAGTCCTTGGTACCCATGATGTCGAGCAGACTCATCGATGCAAAGGGAGGGACTAACCTGATCATCAATAGCTACGGTCCTATAATTAAAAACAGCACTAAGAAAAAGTAGCATTTTTTTTTCCAAGACACTAAGACCATCAAAGTTGAACAGACTCAAAGATTTCCTCAGGCCGTCTGCTTTCACCAGCCAGGCACCACAGTGCTGATCAGCAATGAAGAAGCCCTCTCCCCCAGCTCCCCAGGCCAGACCACCAGCTTCCCAAGACCTTTTGGGGGATACTACCCTTGACACTGGGCATTCAGTGAACAGTGAAGGCAGCCATAAGATGGGAATCTAGAAGGCTTTCCCCTGAGTCCAATGACGAGATACACCTGTCCTATATCAGCAGCAGAGCAGCCCCACCTCGAATTCCCTCGCTGGTGGTGATTCTGATGGGGATACTGCGCAGAAGCAGCACGGAGACCCTGCCCAGCCCTTGCCAGGCGAGGAGACCTCAGCCCCACCGCAGACATCTGCAGTGTCATTTCTAACACTAAATCGAAAGATTTATATTGATAGTTACAATTAATTAGGCTAGTGACATAAACTACCCTACTGTCACCAGAGAGTTTAAAATAAATTGTTGTGATTTTCTTGCCAGCAGATGGTTACAAACTGTAAGGTATTTTTCTTTCTCAAGCAAGTAAAGAAACCTTCATCTCTATAGTATTAATGCCTTTCCACAATGTAGATATTACTTGTTGAAGAGAAAAAAAAATCTTACTACTAATCTCACAGAATAAGGTATTTGATGTTCAACAGCAGCTTTCAGCTTGGTGAAAACCAGCTTCTTTGCAATCTGAACTACAGAAATTCTAACAAAAGTGTGCTGGTTGTCATATCTTCCTCAAGATTTCATTACTTCACCGTATTCAACTCCAAATAATATGACATGCAAATTAGGAACTGTTTCATTTTCCAAAAACATGTTTTCTGGAAGTGGTGGTAACCTGCCTGTCATTTTTTAATGTCAAATATTACAATATACTACTCATCAGTATTTTCATACCAAAGACCATTAAGTTTAGCTTGTAAGCAAAGATGAACAAGTTTAAAAATAAATTTATTTAGAAGCAGATAGGGAATATAGCTTCAGTGGCAAAAAGAAAATATCAAAATCAATATAAATAGTTAAAATCAATATAGTTATATTGGTGTTTATCAGTTTTTTTTATTTGAGTACTTTATATCAGCCAAGTAAAAAGAAATCAAAATCCAAAGATATTTAAGGTTACCTCAGAATATAGGGGGAAAAGGCTGTTGCTCTGGGTCCGCAGAAAGCTTTGTGTTAATAGCGACACACAGGACAGAGGACTTCTTTATGCTCCTGTTCTGCTGTTTCTGGTTAGCAGACTCCCCAAAGTTTCTCCCTTTTCTCCTTGCAGAGTCTGGGCAACTATGGATTTTTGGTGCCTCAATGTTTGCAAGTGTGTGCATTCATTTTATCCCTTGAGGATGGGGAAATATGATGTCATTTCTGGCTTTTTTGTTATTTTGTTATCATTCCCTCTTTTTAAAGACTTCAAGAAACAAGTTGGTTTGCTAGCCAAGCTTCCTCTGCAATGCCCGAATTTGTGGTCTCGATCCTACCATGCAAGCATACCGATGTGCAGCTTTATGTTTAATTAGGTTAATTTACAAGAATTTCAAAATAATATACTTGAAGATAATTCAAGCAGCTCTGCTGTGTGAATAAGTCAATAATCCAAGTGTTTGTGCCTTTAGTGATCCTCTGCCCAATTAAGCACAGCTTTATGTCCATTTGTAAATTTTTGCCAATATGACTTACATATACATGTGCTTCTATTTTGTAGTTTCATTTAATGTACTTTCTAACATCGTGCAGGGTTCCAGTTTAATTAATGAGATATGAAAGTGGTTAAGGCAGGTCAATTATATGCCTGCTGGAGATGTAGTATATGTATATGTGTGAAAATATCTCTAGTTTGTATTTTAGCAATATTATATTTTACTTTTGGATATCAAACACTTAAAATTTAAACAATATTACCTTAAATAGTTGTTTCAAGAAGGAAATTTTTAGACAAAATAATAAATGACTATTTTAAATATTGTTATTCAATAATTTTAAAATCATCAAATTTCTGGTGTTAGTGGAGATAATCTGTCAGTAGATATTTTATTCTTGAACTAATTCATATTATTTGCTATGGAAAACATATAGCATTAATGTATTTGAATAAGTTGGACAATATTGCCTTTCAAGGAAATAGGACTTGCCAACAATGTTAATGAACTGCTTATTCATAAACCATGTCAAGAGGTTCTGCCCACTCCCTTCCGTTTTGCTTTATTATGGCTGCAAGGGTATTGAAGAGAAGAGTAAGTTTCCCCCCTCTCATTAATGATCAGTTCTATGAAAGGGGGACTTTGGATATAATGACCTTCTGCTTGGGCTTCAATGTGTCATCAACATTTAGTGACCTGCACAGGCGTACCCTGTCAGCATTTCAGAGACTTGCTCTTTTTTAAGACCAGAGGTTGTTCTCTGGCTGACTGAGCTATAAACTGGACTTTATAAGCATCTTTTGATGAACGTGTCCCTAGTGGCCTTGGTGGGTAAGGCTGAGAGAGGGCTGTGCTGCACAAGTTGATATAGCTAGAAGGCTTTCTCCATTTATGTCACATTTGTCACTGTTTAAGCAGGTGAGTTAATGGTTATCTACACTCTCTCTTCTGTCTATGTCTGCTGTCCTCATTACCATCCTTATTGTCTTAAGTTTCTATCTTGTGTCTTCTCAACAAGGCCTCCTTTTTCTAAACACATTCCCATTTTCTATATTCAAGAGTTGAGACTGATCTCCCAGTTATCAATAACATTCAAAAGTCACTTTGTGCTTGAGGAAGAAGAGTTCTACAGATCACTCCATTTGTTTTACTCATAACAAAGTTTCCTCATTATTATGCTACATACTTCATATGTAGTTTCAGTCATGACAGTCTTGATGTCCTATCTAAAGCTATCTCTTGTATTTGTCTAGTTTAAATAAGGGCAAGTTAATTTCTGATATAATTTCTGCATCTTCTTTATTATCTCTTTGAAATCTAATATTATAGTAACACTCGGCCATTACTGACAGTCAGGGATTGTCAGGAAAAAGTTCTTAAAATAGCATTTTGGTATAACAAGTTCACAAGACAAAATAATGTTTATGCCTATACCTATAATATACATGATTTTTTAATAAGTAGAAACAAAGAAAAATAAGAAACTCAGATGAATAAAAATATAGCCTTTGAAAATTGTAACCTATCACATGTACTGAAATGAAAATTCTAGAGGTCTTTGAGATGTTTTACTGTTGGTCAATGTTTATTGTTCATGAAACAATATGCCTGTCCACTGGTAATTAGTGGTTTATAGGAGCAGGTAGTAATAAGTATTAATATTTATTTTCTTGTAAATTCAGTATTTTGACTAATATTTTCCTTAGAAATACTGAAGACCTGATGATCATCAATGTTATAGGACACTACTCAGTGTTTATTCACAAATGCATGCTTGAAAGGGACTACAGAAGCTGACACTGTAGCCAGAGACGTTGATTTCAAGAAAAACAAACATGGACAAGAGACTCGCTTTCCTACCATTGGGATGGGTCAAGTCATTGCTGGGAAAAATGAGTAGGTGCAACTCAGGGTTTATCATCTCTGTTATCATTTAAGCATGAGGAATACTGTCAGTCAGAAAAATACTTTCTGGTTTTACAATAATGATAGCTATGTCTCAAATTAAGCATAATTACAAGTTAATATGCTGTGGAAAACTTGAACACACACATGTGCACACATATAGTTATAGAGAGAAAGAGAGAGAAGGGACTGGGACTGTTTGAGAAATAAACCTTGAGAGGTATTTAATGATATCAGGGAGGGTGGTAGTCTTACTCATCTTTTAATATTTCCACAAGTTTTCTGTTACTAAGCTTAAAATGTTGTCTAAAACTAAAAAAGTATAGTTTCTTTCCATCCTACAAATTAAACTTAGCCTTTACTCATAATATCCGACTTCCACATCAGTAAGGATTGAGTACTGTGATCATTATTTATTATTTGTCACTCTTGCAGCCATTTGTATAAGAAATACAGCACTAATGGGGATAAGAAAGCTCAATCATGACCTTCAAAGATCTTTCATAATATAATATGCTTCACATATAAAAACATTCAGATGACCAATTTTTTTTCATTTTCTACTATTCTACTAAACCTTATTCAATACTTTAAAGTTTTGTGCTTTTTTTCTACACATCTCAGAGCAGGAAGGATGGCATGGCTGAAAGTAGAATCAAATGTAAGCTTCTAATTATTTCTATATACTTCAAAAGGATAAATCACTTTGCTGTGGAGAGAGGCAATAAATATTTTGTCCTGGAATCAAATAAGCTTTGAGCATTAGTGGAACTAATTTATGAGTAAACAGGGAAGTGAAATGAATTACTTCATTGAGAAAACTTTGAAATATTGATGTCATGGAGGTGAACATACATAATTATTATATCTTCGTTTTAGAAAATTACAAATTAAATACATAACTACTATAGCTGTGAAGAAAGTGTTGTGTTCTGCTGTCATTACGGGAGCTTATTCCATCAGTACTAAAATGTCTGTGAGTAAGGAAGTTCATGGAGATGAACTACTCTAGAGACAATTTCAGGGAACAGTGTCTGCTTTACTGTATGTGAACAACTACTTATATAGTGAACAACTTCTATCTGTGATGAGTTAGCACACTAACTCATACTGGACAGTGAGATCTCATACCACCTGCATTTATTTGTGAAAAAGAACAGAAAAAGAGACAGGAGGCATATCAGGCCAGCAACACCAGCTATTCGTAGACCTCAGAATTCAGTGTTCTGATTTCATGGATATATAGAATCATGGTGTGCCTTGCTTCATGTTTAGAAGCACAGAGTGACAGGTAGGCTTACTGTTAGAGAATGGTTCCATTTTATCCAATTTGATGCACCAAAAACCAATCTCTAAATCTTCCATGTGCAGTTATGTCTTTATTTCAAAACTTCAAGTTCTGTGAACACCTGGTACTATCCTTAACTACTTAATATACTAGAGTTCTTTAACTATTGCTTCCCAACTCTAAAAAAGGTCTGGCATACAAATCTTTCTTGACATTAAACTTAAATTTTTTATTGCACTGATGGATTTATGTGAGTGAATGTTTTTTTTCCAAGGCTTATGTGAGAAAGAGATGTGGGCACAAGGTCTGAAACTCACTGCATAGAGCAGCACAGCACAGATAGCATCTACTTTCAGCCTAGATCCAGGCTACATCCACCTGTCTGAGACAAATCAAGGAATCATTTCCACATTCTTGATGGTAAGGACAGTTATCTTGCTATAATATGAACATATATTAATTTATCAGTCAAATAATGTCAAATACATAGAGGTGTTCAGTGCTATGGAGAGCATATCCTAACTGCATCAGCCTGTAAATGGAAAATATAATGAGGGCATGAGTATCAGGGCATGGCAATTCTTTTTTTTATCCAATATATTCTTTATTTACATTTCTTTATAAGTGATGAATGCCTCACCACATCAGTCCCATCTGTCTTATTATCCTGACTGTAAGGCCTTTGCCTTAAAAATGCATTTACATCATTTATTAAGGGCTTGATTTTTTTGCCCTTAAAATGGATATGTGGGGACTCTTTTTTATTCTTGACTGACAACCTATAGAAAGAAGGATGAAATATCAAAGGGATTTCTCTGGCACTGTGTTAGTTAAATTACTGGAAAGAGGTCCCTTTCTCCATATTTTTTCACATCCACAAGAACAAACTCTTATTGATGTCAAGTGGGCTTCAATTCACACAGCAATGTCAAGTTGGTAGCAGCTGCTTGAAACAAATTTCAGAGGGAGATGGTACAGGCAAGTCCAGCAGGGAACACAGCTTTGGAAAGTTCTTCAGTCTCCTTTGTGCCAGTGATTAGGACTGTTAGATGTATTTGTGCTATAAACCTGTTATTCTCTCTCTCTCTCTCTCTCTCTCTCTCTCTCTCTCTCTCTCTCTCTCTCTCTCTCTCTCTTATTCTCTCTCTCTTATTCTCTCTCTCTCTTATTCTCCTCTCTCTCTCTCTCTCTCTCTCTCTCTCTCTCTCTCTCTCTCTCATATCCTAGAATCTTCTGTTGATATGGAGTAAATGAGTGGATGACAGTTTATTATTCTTTTCTCACATTTGACCCAAGCCCCGCCTCTCATTTATCACTTAATATTACTTGATCTTTGCTCACTAACATAATTGTCAAATCAGTATAGACTGCTCTCTATGAGGCTGATATAATAGATCCATTAAGTTTTATTTATAAAAATATTTATGAGTCAAATATTATGCTAAAGGACTCTGCCATGACTTACTAATCTTTATCCTTGAGGACCTGAAAGTCTAATAAGAATGGTGTATATAAAATCAAAACAGAAACATGGCAATTTGCTTTCTATTGAAAAGTATAAGTAAATTCATGCACTCAGAAGACAGGGAAGTGTCTCGAAATGGATATGATATTCATGATATCATATATCATTGTGATTCTTCTTGAGAAGTGAGGAGTCAATTCTTAATATTCTAGAATTTACAAACAATAAGCTGCTTATATATTCATTTTATACAGGTGGATGACAAAAGTGGATATTTGTGACAATCAGACTGAGGTGAGTCTGCATATTGAGGATTTCTCTTGAACAGAGTAAGGAATACACATAACTGGTTTCAAAGCTGTATGGAAAGTGAAAACGGGCAGACTGCCTTTCCTTAGATTTATCAGAAACTAGGAAAGGGTTCATGATAAAGAAACAGAAGCATTGTGCAAAGTGAATGGCCAATGTAGTAGAACATATGCAATGTAAAAATATAAAAAGGAAGCAGAAGGTTACAGATGGGTGTGGGCAAACAAGGAAAGAGGAATTTGCATAGGAGAAATCAACCACAAGTATGTATACATAAAATGCCATAAATAAATGGGTTACTCTGTATACTCCTTTAGAACAGAATGAAAAGTGTGACAACTAATTTGAACTATAATAGACAATATTAATTAGCAAATTATTTTCAAATATCTGGCATATGCTAAGCTGTTATAAGATCTTCCAAAATAATTTAATCAGAGGGCTTAGTTTACTCTTAATAACCACTATAAATCTGTTTTCTAGTATATTTCATTGTATTCTGTTAGTCTGTCTAACCTAAGACAACAAAGGACAGAAAGATAATTAAGAAAATTCTTTCCTTCATATCCACTGCTTGAAATGACATTATCATACACTTAGAAAAAGTCCCAGATAGATATACAATTCTGTGGGTCATTTTTACCAGCTTCTATTTCAGACTGAGTGGAACTTGAAGTCTTCAGGGCCCAGGCTAATGTATGTGGAGCAATGTCCCATGTAAATCAAGATTTTATACACAGAAGTTGACAAGTCCCCTTGGAGAATCCAGCCTTCATGTACACACAGAATGTCCAGGTACAAGTTGTAGAGTCTGGGAGTTTTGTATTTTATGAGATCATGAGTAAGAGTGAGTGTGCTTTAATAGGTCATAGATAATTCCTGAGTAGTCAATAGAGACTGTGTGAAGGAGATGAGATTCACTAATGACCTAAACATCAAATAAACATTATAAAAACATAAAGTGGGACACATTCTAAATCTGAAAACAATAATCAGAGTTTGTGATCCTTGTGAGAGTTTAAATGTAGGACACACAGTATCTTTGTGGTAAGAAGTCAAGAAAAATGTCCATTTCAGTGGTTCTCAACATATAGGTCATGACCATCTTGGAGTCACATATGATGGATTTATATTACAATTTATAACAATGAAATTATATAAAATTATAGCTGTAAAGTAGCAATAAAATTTTTATTGCTGGGATTACCAGAACATAAGGAACTGTATTAATGGACTGCAGCATTAGGAATTTGGAGAACCACTGTTCTTTTGATGTTAGCTACTGTGGAAGTTATTGGAGGAGATAGTGTACTAGACTGCACTTGTGTATGGGATGGGAACTGATAAGTTTTCAAATTTACAACAAGAAAAAATCACAAAAAGGCTCTTTCTCCCTAGTGCTTTATTCAAGACACCATAATTTATAGTACCAAAATAATCTCTATTGAGCTAAACACCCTTATAGTAAGTCTTCCTGGGATATGTTAGCAGAGCTGTGACATTTTTTTTTGAACTCCCAGATTCATAGCATGCAACTACTATTCCTATGGCATTCTGAAAAGTAGAGAAAAGTCCACTCACCAGTGTGGGATAAAACATGTTTCCTTGTATGCTATAATGAACATTTTATCTCCATTAACTGTCTTTTCTGTCACGCACAAAGAGATTTTTATAGTCAGTTAAACATAATTCAAAGAAGAATCCTGTTAGATGAAGAATGGTATAGTCACTGCATTCTCTCAAACATATTTTTATTAAAAATAAAATCAAAACTTCATAACCATCTTTGAGGGCATGAACTAACTAACAGATCAATGGTAGCCCCATGGTATCTAAAATCAAATTCTCTCAGGACTTTAATTACTTCACACAAACTTCAACTTATTGAGAATGTTCAAATCACTACTTCCTATTCTAAAGTTTTGCCCATTCCAAAAAGAAGGCTGACCAAGAGGGGACAAGAGCTCCATGCAATGTACACTTGTTTGTCTATGAAAATGTGCATTCTTTGTTCCCATGATTTTCCAGATGGCTTTTTTATTTATTATATAATAAACTCCTTATAACAATTAAAGCTAAACATCATTCACGCATACTGTGCCAAATATTTAGCTATATTTTTGTGCTTTCACTGCTTAATTAATGTAAAAACAGTGCTATGTGATTTTTGTTCTGAATTGGCTAAAGGAAATGAGATTTATCAGTTGATGCTACACATCTTCTTAAATACTACCATAGCATATATGTTATTGTAATAAAACCTATAGAAATGCTCTCTGCAAATATGACCTATTAAAAGTAATTCAACTAATCTTTTATATTGAAGATTTAGTTTCTCCTGGGAAGGCAAGTGTTCATAAATCAAATTAAGCATATACTTCATTTTCTTATTAAAAAAAAAACCCTGCAGCTTTATCTAATTCACACCAAGTACATACTGCATGCAAGTAATGCAGTACCAAGGGCTACTCCACATAATTGCTAAAGACAGATTCCCAGGGTACTGAAGATTCCCAATGCAAGGCTGAAGAGCAGGCATGCCTTCCCAGAAGTTGTCTGGAAGATTGATCAATGTCTAAAATTTACATTACTAAGGGACAAGTTTTACTTTCCTTACATGGTCAGAAGATCAGTGATATTTAAAAATCAACCAATGATAATCTGGAAGCAACAAAAAATGAAAAAAAAATTGTAGCAGGTAATTTGAGTTGACCTGCAAAAGACCACAAAGGCCATGTAAAAAACATCTGAAATAAATGATAAAATCCATATGCTATATGAGAGTGGAATTTTCAAGTCTATTTTCTTTCAATATATTCCATAGTCCTTGTATTATAAGTGACTATTGTTAAAGCTGTATACTGCATTCAGACTTCCTCCTTGGAAAACTCAATATCTGCATACAACAAGTGAACAGTGAAGTTACTGGGAAGCAGGGAAAGAAAATCCACTAAAAGCAAAATAGGTGTTGCAGATTGTCTTCCTTCCACCTGTTTTCCTTGGTCAGGACACCATGAGAAGATGAAATGTTAACAGAAAATTATGTTTAACTGACTATAAGAATCTCTTTGTGAGTGACAGAAAAGACAGTTAATGGAGATAAAATGTTCATTATAGCATACAAGGAAACACATTTTATCCCACAGTGGGCTAAATGTAGTTGATCATCAACCACATCCTTTAATTGATTAACCGAGTCTCTTTCTGCCCCCACCCCAATGTTCTTTGTCCAGTGACTTTAATGGTGAAATAGCGTGATAGGTATTTTTCTCCTTTAAAAGATAAATTATTCAATCATTATGGCAGGCAAAGCTACATGGTATGATCCAGGGTGTGTGAAGAGCTGTCAGTTTAGTTCACATTCCTCGAGGATGGAAGGAATGTATTTGAGCCATAATTTCTTGGACTAATCTGGAAAGAGTATCATAGTCCCTCTCAGTTTTGTCTCCTGCTTTTCTTAGTTAAGTGAACAATCATTTCAGGACCAGTGGACCTGAAACTCAGTCTAGAAGGATGTTAGTTTCATTTCATCCAAGGTGATGGCTCCCAGTGCTGGTGAGTCTTTTAAGCAGATTAGATTCCTAAACACCTGTGTTACTCTCTCTTCTTGAATTGCAAGATACATTTTATAGCTGGCCAATGCCTCTGTGCACTTTATTCATCTATGTGCTGGCTCTAATGATGACTGTAAACTTGTACTTTACTTTCTTCTTCAATATTTATGAAGCTTCCCCCTAATAAATGATTTTTATTAACCCCTGGTTGCCAAGAAACTTGAAATATAAATCTATATTGCCTTCCCCTCATGGAGTTCTGCCTGTGCCTGTACCTTTAGCACTGAACTTGAAAGTGTGAACCACCACACATGACATAAATTAAGATTTATTTTTAAAAAGGTATAAAACTATCATGCTACTGCCTAATATAAGAAAATTATTCCTGCTTATGTTTTATGCTAATTCATACATGCCTTGTTAAATAACTCACAGTAGTTTGCAAGAGATTCTCTAGGATTTAATAGTAAACATAAAAGGTTGAAGTAATAGTTTGAATACTATCATTCTGCTACTCTTCTGATCACCTACTTGTCCAAAATTGAGAATGGCATAGTACCCAACTGTTTGTGGATGTCTTTCCAGTATAGAGAAGCTGTGCTTTCCAAGATGTTGAAGACACAAGCAGCACATAGTGCTCTTTGTGACATAGGAGAGAACCAAGACTAGACCAAGAAGAGGAACAAAAGTTAACTTTATTCTCACTGAAACCCAAAGTTAGAATCTCAGTGATGGAACCACTCCTGTTAGAGCACTCTGAAGGTGAATACATTGACTTAATGGCAGATTTCTGCTTCTAACCTTGTCTTTCCCCAAGCTTATGCTTTCCCATTGTAATCTTCATTGAGAATGGGAATTATTAAACTCGGGAGTTCATTCTTGTGCATTGTCCCCTCCTTCTGTAACATATCTAGGAATTCCACCAAAATTCTTTAAAAGCTAAGTCATCTCTCAGGAGACAGCTGAGATACATATGAATGTCATCTTCCTCTCATTTTCATCCTCTCAGTGACTCATCTGGTATCTAACATGAACTACATTTGCAAGGATATTGCTCTCTTTCTGTCCAGTGTTCTGATTTTATTACATATTAATATTTTGTTTTATTATATTCCCATGTTAAGGAGTAATTCAGATTTGCTTAAGAAAGACAATCCCTGCATATGAGTTATTGCTTGGACACAAACAATTAAACTTGGGTTCTTGGTAATAAGAGAAAGCAATTCACAAGCCATATATTTACTGTTAAAGAATGTAAATCAACATTCCAGGCTACAGGTATTTTAGTTTTGTTATCAGGATATTAAAATTTCCCTTAAACTAATGTAAGGAATAAATCACATAGCAAATGGGACTTTGATTAGGTCTCTGTGGTCCCTGTAACAGAGCAGCAAAAATTTCAAGGCTATTGAAAAATCAATATGGTGCTTTCTCTAAAAGCTAAGACTAGATCTACCATGAGACAGAGTGATGACTTGTCTAGTGCAAGTATACAAAAGCTAAGGAATCTAAGGTGATGTGTCAGAGAGACACCTGCTACCCATATTCTCTGAAAATTTTTCTGCAACAGTTAAGCATAGGGCTTTGATGTCTACCAACAGAAAAAAATGATTACAATAAATGTCTTGCATGTTTCTTATCTTTGAAAGCACAGTGATGAGAAGTCTCCTTAATTGAAGGTTTAATAACAAGTTATGAAGCATCAACTCAAAAAGACTAAAAATTGAACATTTTGATCAAATGAGCTAGTATGAAGCAATTCCAGTACATGAGTATACAGTCTCACCACATTTCTGAAGAACTGGAATTCCTACACACTTTCAATAGTGTTATTGCATTTGAATGGGCAAAGAGTAGCCTGGTGCTCAGAAGGTCTATGAATGAATCCCCAATGATTCACTGGGGGCAGAGGGTGTGGAGAAGCATGAGGCATATTGAGTTCAGTTTTACTTGTTTTTCTGCCTCCCTTCTTCTGGCTTCCCCTCCCTCTCTTCTTTCCTCACCCTTATTTCACAAATAGGAACAAACATAAATACAGATGAACACAAACATATTCTGCTGATATCATGTATAATCTCAAAATATTAATGATAAAGTGTTTATTAATGATATTTTTCTAAGGACACTGTGTTGTTACATTCATGACATAGGTTGAAAAACACATTTATGGTTTGCCTTATTTTTCTCTGTGGAATAATCAACTATTTGATATTATTGCAATAAAAAGACCATGTTTTACTCTATTTGAAGAACATAGAAATGTAAATGCTGATGAAATCTATCTTTCTCTTTTCTTCCTTCCTTCCTTCCTTCCTTCCTTCCTTCCTTCCTTCCTTCCTTCCTCTTTCTTTCTTTCTTTCTTTCTTTCTTTCTTTCTTTCTTTCTTTCTTTCTTTCTGCCTATCTACTCATGAGTTTCCAAGTGTTGATCAGGCAGGACCTGGGAGAAAAATTTGCTTTACAGCTACTGGGAAAGGCTAAACTTCATGAAGTACTGAGGAATCTAACCAAAGATAGTCTCAAGATCTGATCATTTGCCTGCAAAATTCATGATATCTTTGTTTTTAATAGATATAGTATTACATTATGTAGATATACCCCCATTTTCTTCATCCATTCTTCAGTTGGAGGACATCTTGGTTGTTTCCAGTTTCTGGATATTATGAATAAGGCTGTTATGAACATACTTGAGCAAATGCCTTTGTAAGATGTTGGAGCGTCACTTGGGTATATACCCAGGAGTGGTAAGCTGGGTCTTGATGTAGAATTATTGCCAATTTCCTGAGACACTGCCAAATTGATTTCCAAAGTTTTGTTCAGGTTTGCACTCCTAACAGCAATGCAAGAGTGTGCCTTTTGCTACAAACCCTTGCAGGCATGTGATTTCGCTTTTGTTCTTAGCTATTCTGACGGATATAAGATAGAATGGCAGTATTGTTTTGATTTTCATTTCCCTGATGACTAAGTACTTTAAATATTTCTTTAAGTGCTTCTTGAGTATTCAAGGTTCCTTTATTGAGAATTCTATTTAGTTATCTGACCTATTTTTAATTGCGTTATTTGTGTTGTTTTTTATGTATGTGTTATTTAAGGAGTTACTAATGAATCTGGAAGTGTTTCTCCCCTCATTCGCGAAGGCTACATTCAGTAGCATCAGGTTTCAGTTTAGGAGGCTAAAAAATACAAAGATATCATGAATTTTGCAGGCAAATGATCGGATCTTGAGACTATCATACTGAGTGAGGTAATCCTGTCCCAAATGTACATCCATAGTGTATACTCACTTTTAAGAGGATATTAGCCATAGAAGAGAGGATAACAGGAACAGGTCCTGCCTGATCAACACTTGGAAACTCATGAGTAAATAGGTAGAATATCTTCTATAGCCATAGACACCAATGAGTTTTTCCCTACTAGCAAAGCCTGTATCAAGTTTTCTCCCCTCAGGTACTGAAAGCTTGATCACAATTAATTAAACTGATTTCAGGGATATTTTATTTTATATTATTTTTGGTGAGAAAATCATCATTCCTATTTCATCTCCTACCAGTTGTACCCAGTATTATCCAATGAATATAGGGACATGGAATAATATTCAAATAGTAGTTAGAAAATTGTGTAACATATTTAATAAAACTGGTGACTGTTCTCTTTACTATATACCTCACATTAACCAAGAAGCATCAGATCTAACAAAATGTACACATTTTACTCATATTTTTACTAAGTTTTAAAATGCTTACACCTAAGAAACACTAGCACAAAGAAAGATGTATAACACTTTTATTCTCTTTTTTAAAATTATTTTCTATATTCTTTGTTTACATTCCAAAAGATTTTCCCTTTCTTAGTTCCCCACTCCCCATAAGTCCCATAAGCCCTCTTCCATCTGCACATTCCCCAATCAACCCCTTCCCACTCCTCTGACCTGGCAATCCCCTACAATGCTGCATCAAGCATTGCCAGGACCAGATCCCTCTCCTTCCATCTTCTTGGGAAAGATTTGATATGTGAGTTGTGTCTTGGGTATTCAGAGCTTCTGGGCTGATTTCCACTTATCAGTGACTTCATTCCAGGTGTGTTCTTTTGTGAATGAGTTACCTCACTTAGAAGAATATTTTCCAGTTCCAGCTATTTGCCTAAGAATTTCATGAATTCATTGTTTTTAATTGCTGAGTAGTATTCCATTGTGTAAATATAACATATATTCTGTATCCATTCCTCCATTGAGGGACATCTGGGTTCTTTCCAGCTTCTGGTTTTTATAAATAAGGCTGCTATGAACATAGTGGAGCATGTATCCTTATTTCATGCTGGGGAATCCTCTGGGTATGTGCCCAGGAGTAGTATAGCAGGGTCCTCAAGAAGTGTCATGCCCAGTTTTCTGAGGACCAGACTGACTTCCAGAGTGGTTGTACCAACTTGCATTCCCAGCAGCAGTGGAGGAGTGTTCCTCTTTCTCCACATTCTTGCCAATACCTGCTGTCTCCTGAATTTTTAATCTTAGCCATTCTGACTGGTGTTAGGTGAAATCTCAGAGTTGTTTTGATTTGCATTCCCCTAATGACTAATGATGTTGAACATTTCTTAAGGTGATTCTCAGCCATCCAAATTTCTTCAGGGGAAATTCTTTGTTTAGCTCTGTACCCCATTTTTTAATAAGTTTATTTGGTTCTCTGGGGTCTAACTTCTTGAGTTCTTTGTATATATTGGTTATTAGTCCTTTGTTGGTTGTAGGGTTGGTGAAGATCTTTTCCCAATTTTTTCGTTGCAGTTTTGTCTGCTTGACAGTGTCCATTGCCTTACAGAAACTTTGTAAGTTTATGAGGTCCCATTTGTCAATTCTTGATCTTAGAGCAAAAGCTAGTACTTGAAACCCTAGCTAGAGCAATTACACAACATAAAAAGGTCAAAGGGATACAAATTGGAAAGGAAGAAGTCAAACTATCAATATTTGCAGATGATATGATAATATGCTTAAGTGACCCAAAAACTCCACCAGAGAATTGCTACAGCTGGTAAACAACTTCAGCAAAGGGGCTGGTTATATCACCTGAAACAAATCAGTAACCTTCCTATACTCAAAGAATAAGCAGGCTGAGAAAGAAAGTAGGAAAATGACACCCTTCACAATAGCCACAAACAATATAAAGTATCTTGGTGTGACTCTAACCAAGCAAGTGAAAGATCTGTATTATAAGAACTTCAGGTCTCTGAAGAAGGAAATCAAAGAAGACCTCAGAAAATAGAAAAAAATCTTCCATGTTCGTGGATTGGCAGAATTAATATAGTTAAAATGGCCACCTTGCCAAAAGCAATCTACACATTAGCATTATTTTTCTTTGTATCAGAAGAGACAGGAGTGAGACATTGAGCATGTATAATATGAAGTGACAAAAAATGACTGGAGGTTTTCATGAGTAACCAAATTTCAGATCAAAGTACTGCATAAAGACATGGTACTTTACCATTAATATATAGAGTGTATTTGTTCTTGGGTCTCTCCCTCTGCTTTGCTCTGCTCTGCTCTCTTCTGTTCTCTTCTGCTCTCTTCTCCTCATCTATCATTTTTCTCTCTTCTGTGTTCTCTCTCTCTCTCTCTCTCTCTCTCTCTCTTTCTCTCTCTCTCTCTCTCTCTCTCTCTCTCACACACACAGACACACACAGACACACACTCACACACATACATTCTCTTGCTCTTCTTTCTACTACCTCTCAGGTGAAGGAGTTACTGGCATCCGACACCATTGTCATGTTTTATGTGATTCTGAGTGAACATTAGGGCTCAGCATATACTAGGAATGCATTCTACTAACAGCATTCCTCAAAAGTTTTATAATCCAGATCATAATAATTTGAAAAATGTGTTTATTTGAACTCAGTTTTTGGCATAAAACAGCCATTTCATCAGTATATAAGAGGCTCAATAAAAAAAAAAAAAAGATCCTCACCAGCACTTGTTGTCTCTTGAGTTTTTAATCTTAGCCATTCTGACTGATGTGAGGTGGAATCTCAGGGTTGTTTTGATTTGCATTTCCCTGATGACTAATGATGTTGAACATCTCTTAAGGTGTTTCTCGGCCATCTGAATTGACTCTGGTGAAAATTCTTTGTTTAGCTCTGTACCCCATTTTTTGATAGGGTTATTTGGTTTTTTGGCGTCTAACTTCTTGAGTTCTTTGTATATATTGGATATTAGCCCTCTGCCGGATGTGGGGCTGGTGAAGATCTTTTCCCACTTTGTTGGTTGCCAGTTTGTTCTTCTGACAGTGTCCCTTGCCTTACAGAAACTTTGTAATTTTATGAGGTCCCATTTGTCAATTCTTGATCTTAGAGCATAAGCTATTGGTGTTCTTTTCAGGACAAGAGACAACAAGTGCTGGCGAGGATGTGGAGAAAGAGGAACACTCCTCCACTGTTGGTGGGATTGTAAAAGGGTAAAACCACTCTGGAAATCAGTTTGGTGGTTCCTCAGAAAATTGGGCATGTCACTTTCAGAGGACCCTGGCATACCACTCCTGGGCATATACCCAGAGGATTCCCCTGCATACAATAAAGACACACACTCCACTATGTTTATAGCAGCCTTGTTTATAATAGCCAGAAATTGGAAGGAGCCCAGATATCGCTCAAAGGAGGAATGGATACAGAAAATGTGGAATATTTATACAATGGAATACTACTTAGCAATTAAAAATAATGAATCAATGCAATTTGTAGGTAAATGGTTAGATCTGGAAAATATCATCCTAAGTGAGTTAACCCAATCACAAAAGAATACACATGAAATGCAATCACTGATAAGAGGATATTAATTAGCCCAGAAGCCCTAAATACTCAAGGCACAATTAGCAAGTCAAATGATTCCCAAGAAGAAGAAAAGAGAGGACCCTGGACCTGAAAAGATTGGATCCAGTTTTGTAGACCCAGAACAGAGAAATCGTGGGGGGGGGGATGTTTGGGGAATAGCTGGGGGGGGGAGGAATTATGGGACGTGTGGTGGTGGGGAACTGGGAAAGGGGAAAGCCTTTGGAATGTAAACATAGAATATAGAAAATAAAAATTAAAAAAAAAGATGGCAAACTTCTATATATGACTTTTGGAAGCAATGTTTCCTAGTGATTTTATTTCTAAAAGATCTATGTTTGAACATGTTCAGCAGCCAATGGGATTATTTGCCACAGGTGGTCACCAAACAATCCTTTATTTCACTATGATATGAACTTTTAATGGAATACCTATCAAATGCTGAATGCTAGAGCACCTTTTCTCTTGCTTTAATTTAAAATGCAGACAAATTTCACCTGATCAAATTCTTTCCATGAAATTCATGCAGAAGTAAACAGCCTGAAAGAGTCATGGGGGAATGGTATATCTTCAACATAGAAATGAACATGATGGCGGCTGCTAGATGGGACATCTCCATGGCCACCAGCCTTGTACCAAGGCAGCTGGGAGCAGCCTGCCCCGTGGTTCCTCCAAGCCCTTGAAGCAGCAAGCAGTCTCCATCTTGCCACCAGGCCACCACTAGAGAGGCCCAGGTATACATACTTAATCTGTGACTACCATCACATGGGTGGATCTGCCAGGCTCTTGCCACTAGCCAGGACCAGGCAGCAGCTCGGTGGGACATCACTATGGGCACCAGACATGCACCAACTTTTTTGGGAACTGCCTTCCCTGAGGTTCTCTCAGCACTCACAGAGAAAGTCTCTATCTTCCGGGACATCAGTAGAGAACTAACAGGCTAGCCCAGCCTCACAGGAGGTTCAAACACCAGCCAGTGACAACAAGGCCAACTAACACCATAGATAACCAGATGGCAAAAGGCAAACGTAGGAATATTACTAACAGAAATCAAGGCAGCATGGCAGATTCTGAACCCAGTATGCAGACTATTGGAAGTACTGGATATCCCAACACACCAGAAAAACAAGATTTGGATCTAAAAATCCCTGGTCAGGATGCTGATAGTGGAACACATAGATAAATCTCTTAAAGAAATACAAGAGAAAATGGATCAAAAGTTAGAAGCCCTTACAAGGCAAACACAAAAATAACTTAATGAAATTCAGAAGAATATGGATCAAAAAATAGGAGCCAATAAGGAGGAAAGACAAAAATCACTTAAAGAAATACAGGAGAACATGGCTCAACAAGTAGAAGTTATGAAAGAGGAAACACAAAAATCTCTTAAAGAATTACATGAAAACACAAACAAGCAAGGGAAAGCCACAATGACGCTCATACCTAAACCACAAAAAGATCCAACAAAGAAAAAGAACTACAGGCCAATTTCTCTTATGAATATCGATGCAAAAATACTAAATAAAATTCTTGCCAACCAAATCCAAGAGCACATCAAAACAATCATTCACCATGATCAAGTAGGCTTCATCCCAGGGATGCAGGGATGGTTCAATATACGGAAATCCATCAATGTAATCCACTACATAAACAAACTAAAAGAAAAAAAAAACCACATGGTCATCTCATTAGATGCTGAAAAAGCATTCGACAAAATTCAGCATCCTTTCATGTTAAAAGTCTTGGAAAGAGCAGGAATTCAAGGCCCATACCTAAACATAGTAAAAGCAATCTACACCAAACCAGTAGCCAACATCAAAATAAATGGAGAGAAACTTGAAGCAATTCCATTAAAATCAGGGACTAGACAAGGCTGCCCTCTCTCTCCATATCTTTTCAATATAGTACTTGAAATTCTAGCGAGAGCAATTAGACAACATAAGGAAGTCAAAGGGATACAAATTGGAAAGGAAGAAGTCAAACTATCATTACTTGCAGATGATATGATAGTTTACTTAAGCAACCCAAAAAAACTCCACCAGAGAACTTCTACCGCTGATAAACAACTTCAGCAAAGTGGCTGGCTATAAAATTAACTCAAGCAAATCAGTAGCCTTCTTGTACTCAAAGGACAAGCAGGCTGAGAAAGAAGTTAGGGAAATAACACCCTTCACAAAAGCCACAAAAAACATAAAGTACCTTGGCATAACTCTAACCAAACAAGCAAAAGATCTGTATGACAGGAACTTCAAGTCCTTGAAGAAAGAAATCGAAGAAGACCTCAGAAGATGGAAAAATATTTCTTGCTCCTGGATTGGCATGATCAATATAGTAAAAATGGCCATCTTGCCAAAAGCAATCTACAGATTCAATGTGATCCCCATCAAAATCCCAACTCAATTCTTCATAGATCTAGAAGGAGCAATTCGCAAATTCATCTGGAGCAACAAAAAACCCAGGATAGCTAAAACTATTCTCAACAATAAAAGGACTTCTGGGGTGAATCAATATCCCTGGCCTCAAGCAGTACTACAGAGCAATTGTGTTAAAAACTGCATGGTATTGGTACAGCAACAGGCTAGTAGATCAGTGGAATAGAATTGAAGACCCAGAAATTAACCCACAGACTTATGGTCACTTGATCTTTGATAAAGGAGCCACAACCATGGAATAAAGATAGCCTTTTCAACAAATGGTGCTGGTTCAACTGGAGGTCAACATGCAGAAGAATGCGAATTGACCCACTCTTATCTCCTTGCACTAAGATCAACTCCAAGTGGATCAAGGACCTCCACATAAAACCAGACACACTGAAACTATTAGAAAAGAAACTTGGGAAGACCCTGGAGGACATGGGCACAGGGGGAAAGTTCCTGAACAGAACACCAATAGCTTATGCACTAAGATCAAGAATTGACAAATGGGACCTCATAAAATTACAAAGTTTCTGCAAGGCAAAGGACACTGTCAAAAGGACAAAATGGCAACCAACAAAGTGGGAAAAGATCTTCACCAACCCCACATCCAACAGAGGGCTAATATCCAATATATACAAAGAACTCAAGAAGTTAGACCACAAAGAACCAAATAACCCTATCAAAAAATGGGGTACAGAGCTAAACAAAGAATTTTCACCAGAAGAAATTCGGATGGCCGAGAAACACCTTAAGAGATGTTCAAAATCATTAGTCATCAGGAAAATGCAAATCAAAACAACCCTGAGATTCCACCTCACACCAGTCAGAATGGCTAAGATTAAAAACTCAAGAGACAACAAGTGCTGTCAAGGATGTGGAGAAAGAGGAACACTCCTCCACTGTTGGTGGGATTGCAAAATGGTAAAACTGCTCTGGTAACCAGTTTGGCGGTTCCTCAGAAAATTGGGCATGTCACTTCCAGAGGATCCTGTCATTCCACTCCTGGGCATATACCCAGAGGATTCCCCTGCATACAATAAAGACACATGCTCCACAATGTTTATAGCAGCCTTGTTTATAATTGCCAGAAATTGGTAGGAGCCCAAATATCCCTCAAAGGAGGAATGGATACAGAAAATGTGGTATATTTATGCAACGGAATTTTACTCAGCAATTAAATTAATGAATTCATGCAATTTGTAGGTAAATGGTTAGATCTGGAAAATATCATCCTGAGTGAGTTAAGCCTATCACAAAAGAATACACATGAAATGCAATCACTGATAAGTGGATATTAATTAGCCCAGAAGCCCTAAATACTCAAGGCACTATTAGCAAATCAAATGATTCCCAAGAAGAAGAAAGGAGAGGACCCTGGGACTGTAAAGATTGGATCCAGTTTTGTAGACCCAGAACAGAGAAACCGTTGGGGGAGGGGGAATGATTGGGGAATAGTTGGGGGGAGAGGAATTATGGGACGTATGGTAGGGGGAACTGGGAAAAGGGAAAGCCTTTGGAATGTAAACATAGAATATAGAAAATAAACATTAAAAAACAAAACAAAAAACAAAAAAATTGAATCTATAAATTAAAAAAAATGGAGTATAGACCTAAACAAAGTATTTTCACCAGAAGAAATTCAGATGGCTGAGAAACACCTTAAGAGATGTTCAATATCATTAGTCCTTAGGGAAATGCAAATCAAAACAACCCAGAGATTCTACCTCACACCAGTCACAATGGCTAAGATTAAAAACTCAGGAGACAACAGGTGCTGGCCAGGATGTGGAAAATGAGGAATACTCCTCCACTGTTGGTGGGATTGCAAAATGGTAAAACTGCTCTGGAAATTAGACTGGCGGTTCCTACGAAAATTGGGCATGACACTTCCACAGGACTCTGTCATACCACTCCTGGGCATATACCCAGAGGATTTCCCCGCATACAATAAAGACACATGCTCCACTATGTTCACAACAGCCTTATTTATAATAACCAGAAGTTGGAAGGAGCCCAGATGTCCCTTAAAGGAGGAATGGATACAGAAAATGTGGTTTATTTATGCAATGGACTTCTACTCAGCAATTAAAATTAATGAATTCATGCAATTTGTAGGTAAATGGTTAGACCTGGAAAATATCTTCCTTAGTGAGTTAAACCTATCACAAAAGAATACACATGAAATGCAATCACCGATAAGTGGATATTAATGAGCCCAGAAGCCCTAAATACTCAAGGCACAAGTAGTAAGTCAAATGATTCCCAAGAAGAAGAAAGGAGAGGACCCTGGGGCTGTAAAGATTGGATCCAGTTTTGTAGACCCAGAACAGAGAAACTATTGGGGGAGGGGGAATGATTGGGGAATAGTTGGGGGAGAGGAATTATGGGATGTATGGTGGGGGAGAACTGGGAAAGGGTAAAGCCTTTGGAATGTAAACAGAATATAGAAAATAAACATTAAAAAACAAAACAAAACAAAATACAGAAAAATTAAATCTATATAGTAAAATAAAAAAAATGGAGTACAGAGCTAAAGAAAGAATTTTCACCAGAAGAAATTCAGATGGCTGAGAAACACCTTAAGAGATGTTCAATATCATTAGTCCTTAGGGAAATGCAAATCAAAACAACCCTGAGATTCTACTTCACACCAATCAGAATGGCTAAGATTAAAAACTCAGGAGACAACAGGTGCTGGCCAGGATGTGGAGAATGAGGAATACTCCTCCACTGTTGGTGGGATTGCAAGATGGTATAACTGCTGTGGAATTCAGACTGGCGGTTCCTATGAAAATTGGGAAAGACACTTCCACAGGACCCTGTCATACCACTCCTGGGCATATACCCAGAGGATTTCCCTGCATACAATTAAGACACATGCTCCACTATGTTCACAACAGCCTTATTTATAATAACCAGAAGTTTGAAGGAGCCCAGATATCCCTCAAAGGAGGAATGGATACAGAAAATGTGGTATATTTATACAATGGAATACTACCTAGCAATTAAAAATAATGAATTCATGCAATTTGTAGGCAAATGGTTGGATCTGGAAAATATCATCCTACGTGAGTTAACCCAGTCACAAAAGAATACACATGAAATGCAATCACTGATAAGTGGATATTAATGAGCCCAGAAGCTCTGAATACTCAAGGCACAATTAGCAAGTCTAAAGATTCCCAAGAAAAAGGAAGGAGAGGACCCTTGTCCTGAAAAGATTGGATCCAGTTTTGTAGGAGAGTAGGAGAACAGAGAAATGGTTGGGGGGTGATTGGGGAATAAGCAGGGTGTGGGTGGGAGAGGACTTATGGGACATGTGTTGAGGGGGGAATTTGGAAAGCCTTCGGAATGTAAACAAAGAATATAGATTAAATAAAAAGAAATGAACATGATAATGTAATATAATTAAATGTTTTTGTTTCTGTATTATTTCTATGCTTTATAGTGAATGTAAGCTACTGCGATGGGAGCCTTTAAAATTATAAGCATGAAACTTACAGCATATCATGATAACAAGTGGAATAAAAGAACACTTTAGGAAATATATCTAGCTTATATTATTCAAGGTACTGGATCATAATGAGCAAAACTAGACGTTATAATAAATATCAAATTCTCTCATGAAGACAGATAAACTTATGTACATAACTGCTGCATTACATGCAAAAACACATTTACTTATCTATGTCTTCTACCATCCATAGTAAGCATCAATGTTTAATATGGATGTCTTCAAATATAAATATCACATTAATGGAACAGTTGATTTAAATATCAACCAAAACAACCTCTTGAGCATTTGACAGTTCTTCAGTAACTTGTAGGAAAACATTATGCCTAGGAGAAGTGGGCAGAATAACATGCCTATCACCAACATGAAGCCATAGAGGTTGTCTTAGTTAGGTGTTCATTATTGTGAAGAGAAACAGGATCAAGACAACTCTTATAAAGGACAACATTTAATTGAGCCTAGCTTACAGTTTTAGAGGGAAATCTTTAGACCATTATCATCATGGCATGAAGCTTGGCAGGATACAGGCAGATGTGATGCTAGAGGACCTAAATGTTCTAGATTTTGATCTGTAGACAATGTAAGAAGACTGTGAGACTGAGTATATCTTGAGCACACATAAGCTCAATGCTTGCCTCAACAGTGATACACTTCCTCCAACTAGGCCACATCTTCTAGTAGTATCACTTCCTGTGGCCACAAATTCAAACAAATGAGTACAAGGAGGCCATACCCATTCAAACCAGCATAGAGGCTCAGGTAAAGAAAATAAAAACAAGCTTAGGTCAGGGCTTTCATATCTGACCTTTTAGTCCTGAAGGTCTCATGTTTTGGAGACTTCTGTACATTTTATTACAGAAAGAAGTATACGTTTATAGATTGACTGTTGAAGAGATAGGGGATACATTTGGTTTTATATACTCTGGAAATAGGACTATGACTTAAACCCAGAAATTAGGAACCATGTCTTAAATACAGAACTTACAAACTGTACCCTAAACAGAGGAAGTAATATTTACATCTAAAATGCAGAAGGTAAGAAGGATGCCCCCAAACACAGAATGTTTAATCTACCAGCTTAAGAGCATGACTCATAAATGTTAAGAGTAATGTTTATCAGAGTCTGCTGGCAAACTAATCACAATACTCTTTTCCAGAAAAAGAAATAGAGGTCTGCTCTACTGCCACTGCCTCGTTCCTTCAGCTGAGGTAGACCTATGTTACATCTGACATGGGGAAGATCCTACTTCCTGATAAATCTATAGAGAACTGGCAGCAGCAGCTTATTCAGTAAGAATCACCCTGTACCCCTAGAGGCCCAGAGCTGCTCTGGGACTCACTACCCAGCAAGCTCCAGATCACCACACCACTTCCTTCCCTTCTACCCCTTCCTCCCCCTCCCTCACTGCCCTATTCCATTGGATGTGGTAGACCTGAACCCATTCTGACTAAGGAAGAAACTACTTCCTGATACTCTGTAGAGAAAAGGCAGGAGCAGGTCATTTGAGAACTGGCACCAGTAGGGCATTAGAAATGGTAGAAGCAGGTCATTCAAGAACCAGCATCAGCATAGCGTTTGAGAACAGGCAGCAGCAAAACTTTTGAGAAATAGCCTGCAGTGCATTCAATTCTTGCCAAGTCTGCCACAGGGGAAACCCCATCACCTGTTACTTTCTGGAGAACCAGCTGTTTGCAGGGCATTGGAAAGAAAAGTAATCCCAGGAGTTCAGAAATAAAGGCCTGCAAGACAGAGAAGATAGAGACAGCAAGACCAGCTAACATCAGAGATAATGAGATGGCCAAAGGCAAATGCAAGCTCATTACCAACAGAAACCAAGGCAACATGGCACCATAAGAACCCAGTTCTACCACAAGAGCAAATCCTGCATACTCTATCACATCAGAAAAGTAAGAGCTAGATTTAAAATCACATCTCCTATTGCTGATGGGTGACTTCAAGAAGTGCATAAATAACTCCCTTAAAGAAATGCAGGAGCACATGGGTCAACAGGTAGAAGCACAAAAATCTCTTAAAGAAATACAAAAGAATATGGATCAAAAGGTAGATGCCCTTAAAAATGAAACACAAAAATCTCTCAAAGAAATATGGGAGAATGTGGGTCAAAAGTTAAAAGCACTTAAAGAGGCAATACAAAATGCCATAGGGAGTTATGGGAGAACATCGGTCAACATATAGAAGCCCTTAAAGAGGAATCACAAAAATCCCTAAAAGAAACAAAGGAGAACCTGGGTCAACAAGTAGAAGCCCTTAAAGTGGAAACACAAAAATTCCTTAAAGAATTTCAGGAAAAACAAACAAAAACTGAAGGAACTGAATAAAACTATCCAGGATCTAAAACTGGAAATAGAATCAATAAAGAAATCACAAAGTGAGACATCTCTGAAGATAGAAACCTTGGAAAGAATTCAGGAGTCATAGAATCAAGCATCAACAACAGAATAAAAAAGATACAAGAAAGAATCTTGGATGCTGAAGATTCCATAGAAAACATTGACTCAATAATCAAAGAAAATGCAAAATGTAAAAAGCTTGTAACCAAAAACATCCAGGAAATCCAGGACACAATAAGACCAAACCTAAGGATTATAGGTATAGAAGAAAGTGAGGATTTACATATTAAGGGGTCAGTAAATATCTTCAACAATATTATAGAAGAAAACTTCCCTAACCTAAAGAAAGAGATGCCCAAGAACATACAAGAAGCTTACAGAACTCCGAACAGTTTAGACAAGAGCAGAAATTCCTCCTGTCACACAATAACCAAATGCATTAAACAAAGAAAGAATATTAAAAGCAGTGAGAGAAAAAGGTCAAGTAACATATAAAGGTAGAAATCAAAACACCAAATGCACTAAACAAAGAAAGAATATTAAAATCTGTGATAGAAAGGTCAAGTAACATATAAAGACAGAACTATCAGAATTACACCAGACTTCTCACCAGAGAATATGAAAGCCAGAAGAGCCTGGGTAGATATCATACAGACCCTAAGAAAACATAAATGTCAGCCCAGACTAGTATACCCAGCAAAAATTTCAATTACCATAGACAGAGAAAACAAGACATTCCATGATAAAAGAAAATTTACATAGTATCTTTCCACAAATCCAGCTCTGCAAAGGATAATGCATGGAAAATACCAACACAAGGCAGCAAACCACACTGTAGAAAAATCAGTAAGGAAATCTTTCAACAAACCCAATAGAAGATAGCTACACAACCAGAATTTCATTTTTAACTAAGAAGATAACAGTAAGCAACAATCACTTTTCCTTAATATCTCTTAATATCAATGGTCTCAATTACCCTCTAAGAAGACATAGACTAACAGACTGGATATGTAAACAGGACCCAATGTTTTGCTGCATACAAGAAACTCACCTCAGGGACAAAGACAGCCACTACTTAAAAGTCAAAAGTTGGAAAACAATTTTCCAAGCAAATGGTCTCAAGAAACAAGCTGTAGTGGCCAGATAAAATTGACTTTCAACCAAAAGTTGTCAAAAAAGATAAGGATGAACACTTCATACTGGTCAAAGGAAAAGTCTCTCAAGATGAACTGTCAATTCTGAACATCTAAGTTCTGAACTGAAGGGCACCCACATTCATAAAGAAACTTTAATAAAGCTCAAAACCCACATTGCACCTCACACAACAATAGTGGAAGACTTCCACAACCACTCACAAAAATGGACAAACCATGGAATAAGAAAATAAACAGAAACAGAGTGAAACTAACTGAAGTTATGGACCAAATGGATCTAACAGATATTTACAGAACATTCCACCCTAAAGCAAAAAAATATACCTTCTTCTCAGCACCTCATGGTACCTTCTCCAACATTGACCATATAATTGGTCACAAAATGGTCCTCAACAGATACAGAAATAATGAAATTATTCCATGTAAATTATCAGATCACCACAACCTAAGGCTGGTCTTAAGGTCAAATAATAGCAATGGAAAACACACATACCCATGAACTTTGAACAATGCTCTTCTCAATGATAGCTTGGTAAAGGAAGAAACAAAGAAAGAAATTAGAGTTTTGGGAATTTAATGAAAATGAAGACATATTATACCAAAATTTATGGGACATAGTAAAAGGAGAGCTAAGAGGAAAACTCATAGCTCTGAGTGCCTCCAGGAAGAGAATGGAGAGAGCTTACACTAACAGTGCACTTGAAAGCTCTAGAACAAAAGGAAACAAATACCCCCAAGAAGAGCAGAATACAGGAAATAATCAAACTTAGGGCCAAAATAAACCCAAGAGAAACAAAAAGTACTATACAAAGAATCAACAAAACAAGGAACTGGTTCTTTGAAAAAATCAGCAAGATAGATAAACCCTTAGCCAGACTAACCAGAGGGCACAGAGACAATATTCAAAATAATAAAATCAGAAATGTAAAGGGAGACATAACAGAAACTGGAAATTCAAAAAAATCATCAGATCTTACTACAAGAGTTTATATTCAACAAAGTTTGAAAACCTGGATGAAATGGACAACTTTCCAGATACATGCCAGGTGCCAACTTTAAAGCAGTATCTGATAAACTATCTAAATAGTCCCATAAGTCCTGAGGAAATAGAATCAGTCATAAAGTCTCCCATCAAAAAAAAATCCCTGGGTTTAGTGGCGAATTCTATCAGATCTTCAAAGAAGAGTTCATACTGATACTCTTCAAACTTTTCCATGAAATAGAACCTCAAGGAACACTACCCAACTCATTCTATGAAGCCACAATAATGCTTATACCTAAACCAAATGAGAACCAAACAAGGAAGGAGAACCTCAGACCAATCTCTCTTATGAACATTAATGCAAAAATACTGAACAAAACCCTGGCCAACTGAATCCAAGAATGCATCAAAAGTATAATTCACCAGGAACAGGTAGGCTTCATCCCAGTGATGCAGGGATGGATCAATATATGGAAATGTAATCCACTATGTAAACAAATTAAAGGAAAAAACAAATGGTCATTTCATTTAGATGCTCAAAAGACTTTTGACAAAATCCTGCATCCCTTCATGATAAAAGTATTGGAGAGATTGGGAATCCAAGGCCCATACATAAACATAGTGAAAGCAATATACTGCAAACCAGTAGCCAGCATCAAGTTAAATGGAGAGAAACTTGAAGCAGTCCCACTAAAATCCCAGACCAGACAATGCTGCACACTCTCCTTCTATTAAAAAATGGGGTACATAGTTAAACAGGTAATTCTCAACTGAGGAAACTTGAATGACTCTAAAGCACCTAAGGAAATGTTTGGCATCCTTACTTATCAGGGAAATGCAAATCAAACAACACCGAAATTCCACCTCACACTGGTCAGAATGGCTAAGATGAAAAACTCATGGGGACAGCAGATACTGGAGAGGATGTGGGCGAAAAGGAACACTTCTCCATTGTTGGTGGGATTGCAAGCTGGAACAACCACTCTGGAAATCAGTTTTGCAATTCCTCAGAAAATTAGACATAGTACTACCTGTGGGCCCAGCTATACCACTCCTGGGCATATACCCAGAAGATGCTCCAACATATAATAAGGACACATGCTCCACTATATTCATAGGTGCCTTATTTATAATAGTCAGAAGCAAGAAAGAACCCAGATGTCCCTCAAGAGAGGAATGGATACAGAAACTCTGGTATATATACACAATGGAGTACTATTCAGCTATTAAAAACAAAGAATTCATGAAATTATTAGGCAAATGGATGGAACTAGAAAGTGTCATCCTGAGCAAGGCAACCCAATCACAAAAGAACGCACATGGTATGCACTCACTAATATGTGGATGTTAGTCCAAAAGCTCAAAATAAACAAGTTACAATTTACCCAGCACAGGAAGCTCAAGAAGAAGGAGGACTTAAGTGAGAGTGCTTTGGTTCCTCTGAGAAAGGGAACAAAATATACACAGGAGCAATAAGGGAGACAATGTGTGGAGCAGAGACTAATGCAAAGGCCACCCAGAGACTGCCCCGCCTGGGGATTCATCCTATAAACAGTCACTAAACCCTGACGCTATGTCAAGAAGCATATACCAAAGGAACATGCAATGGTTGTCTCCAGAGGGGCCCTGTCAAAGTCTTACAAATACAGAGGCCAAAGCTAGCAACCAAATATTGAACTGGGCATGGGGTCCTCAATGGAGGAGCTGGAAGGTTATCTGAAAGAGCTGAAGGGGTTTACAGCCCCATGAGAAGAACAATGACTTCGGCCACCCAGACGCCCCAAGACTCCCAGGGACTGAACCATCATCCAAGGGGTACACATGGTTCTAGCCAAAATTGTGGCAGAGGAAGGCCTTTTGGGGAAGCAGTGAGAGGAATGGTCCTTGGTCAGGTAAAGGCTCAACAGAGGCCCGAACAAAGGGAAACTGATGGGGGGAGGTGGAAGTGTGTTGGATGAAGGGGCATATACCTGGAGGCAGGGGGTGGGAGGAGGGGTTAGGGGTTTTTGGGGAGGGGGAAATTGGGAAATGTTTTACCATTGGCAATGCAAATAAAGACGATATTCAATTAAAAAAAAAGAAATAGAGTCCCTCTTGCAACATGGAGAATAATCAATTGTACCTAGTGTGCTGGTATTTTCATATTACTTCAAGACTAAGGACATGGAAGGAGAAGGATCCTTAGAGATGCTACACAGGGAAGTTACATCATGTGTTATTTGCTCTTAAAATTGTCAGTGGCTATTTATTATCTTAATGTCTTAAAATTGCATGAATATTAACATATTTTATATAAGAATAATATTATATATTCTTATGTACTTTCAATATATGGCCTTTTGAAGAGAAAAAGTGAAGCCTGGTATTGTATATCAGAAATAAACCTACAAATATTATCAGGTTGATGCAGTATGTATGTATGTACATATATATATATATATATATATATGTGTGTGTGTGTGTGTGTGTGTGTGTGTGTATGATATATATATATGTATGTGTGTATGTGTGTATGTATGTATGTATATATGTATGCATGTATGTATGTATTAGTCATTGGGCATGCTTGCAAAGTTTTACAATTCAGGTTGGAAATCTCCCTTAACTGTGGGCAGGTCTATTCCACAGGATGGGATCCTGGACATTATAAAACAGAAAGGCCAACTAATCATAAACTTTCATCATCCTGTGCTTCTTGATTGTGAATGTTTTGTTACCAACTGACTCAAGGTTGAGTTTAACTTTAAACTTGGAAGCAAAGTAAACTATCTCCCTCAAGTAGCTTTCAGGGTGTTTTATCACAACAGAAAATAAATATGACACATATATACATATACATGGTTACATATACACTCACAAATAATCTATGCAATGGTCATATACACATTCATACACACACACTCTCAGAAAATTGGGTACATAAGAATATATGGCAAAATACATATACATCCACAGATGCAAGCATAGAAAAAATATCCATTCATGCAGACAGACAAACATATTTGACAAACATTGACCTAGATAAAACATATTCTTACATAAACTATACCCATGAATACATAATAAATACATATTCATGAATACATAATACATACTTACACACACACACACACACAGAGAGAGAGAGAGAGAGAGAGACAGAGAGACAGAGAGAGAAAGAGAGACAGAGACAGAGACAGAGAGACAGAGAGACAGAGAGACAGAAACCTCCTGGTTACCTTGTCATATAGAAATAAAAAATTCACAATGCCAAAGAGGTTAATATCTTATATTAATGAAAATTATGAAAAACTTCTAAGCATTAGCTAATAGAAGAAATTACATTTATTTTCAAATCACAGCTTTGGTCATATTGGAAATTTATTGACTTGAATGTTTCAGAAACTCACAAACAAATTTTCATTCCATTCTCTTCTAACCCCATGAATATCGGAATATTACAGGCAGGTCTTAGTTCAACACATTTCAATGTCTAGACTATAGACTAGCTTGTGAGCTTTGATTCATGTCATAATACAAATTTTCCTTTTTTGTTTCATTTTGTTTTATAAATTCACTGGAAGAAAATCTCACCATAGTCTATTTTACGATCTGCACAGTTAGATTTTTACAGTTATCTAAGGTGTCTCTGGTAGTAAGACAGGAGGATGCTTAAAATAGAGTTCAATATGCTCCAATCTGCATCACTGCCTGTTAACATGTTGAAACTTGAATTTGCTGTGTTTGAAAACACTGTCTTATTAATATGTCTCAATGAAGAGAAAAGCTTTAACTATGGAAATTTGTAATTTATGCTGCCTCTCTTTCCTTCACTGATAATTTTCATGTAAAAACTCTGGACAGGAAAGCATAGATAAACAATGTCTCAATGTACTTGTCTCAGACTCATTTATGCTTTAAGGTTAATCAAAAGCTATGTTTTTTAAGGAAGACAAGCAGGCTGTATACTGGGAATATGTAGAGGCAAGAAATGAGAGGCCTTATTGGAGCCTTTGCTAAACCCTTGGCTTTAACTTTATGGAAAGAGGCTCAAAATGTACCTAAACAGTTATAAATTGATTAAAGAAACACTTTTCATTTTTCTATGCAACTTTTGTTTTGTCAAGCACACATCGTACAGGACTGTAGTTATATAGACAAGATAAATTCCAAGGCAACCTTTTCTCAACAATGGCCATCAAAGACACTCAATAAACTTGGAATTTGGGAGGGAATATTCAAATTTTATATAAGTAATAGTAACATTTTCTAAAGAAATGGTTCTCAACCTGTGAGTTGTTACCCCCAATGAGGTTCTATATCAGATAGCCTGCATATTTACATTATGAATCATAATAGTAGCAAATTACAGTTATGTCAATGGAGCAAAATAATTTTAGAGTTTGGAGGTCATTACAAAGTGAGGAACTGTTTTAAAGGGTCTCAGGATTAGCAAGGTTGATAACCACTGCTGTAGAGAAGCATATCTGATAGAATAAGTATGTTGTAACATATGATGTATTAAGTTGTCTTACATGTATAGTCTATGTAATCTTATAAAGGATGTCTTCCCAATGGAGAAGCTGAGAACCAGATAACTGTCTAGTCTATAATGCTGGATATCTTAGCAATACCAATCCAGTACTGAGGGTTTGGAGGGTTTCTGAGATTTTGTCTCAGTACATGCTGGATACCTGAAGTAGCCATGCTTCTGTATCAACAAAGGTATAGCAGTGGCCACAGCAGCAGCAAAAGGCTACAATAACCCACAGCAAAGCATGAAAGCTTTGAGAGGAAAAATATTTTTCTCCTCAGACATCATTTTAACATGGCTGGCATGAGTCACACATGAGTGTGTGACCCACATTTGAAGTAGGGCTTCTCATTCCAAAACACACAGATAAGGAAACTCTCCTAGATGAGGCCAGGAATTCCAAATATTATTCAGACTAATCACCATAGATAACAAAAAAATCTAAAACTGGTTCATAAATCAATGAGAGACACTGCCATATTGATAACTGTGTATGAGTGAGACAGAGTCAATGGAAGCATGCCATGATCCCCATGGCCTCATCTTCAGTGGGAGATAAATGTCAGAAGAAACCATGAGTAAGATATGAAGGTTGATTGTTTTTTATTTTTTTAAATTTTTATTTTCTATATTCTTTGTTTACATTCCAAAGGCTTTCCCCTTTTCCAGTCCCCCCCCCACCATACGTCCCATAATGGAAGGAGCCCAGATATCCCTCAAAGGAGGAATGGATACAGAAAATGTGGTATATTTATACAATGGAATACTACTCAGCAATTAAAAATAATGAATTCATGCAATTTGTAGGTAAATGGTTAGACCTGGAAAATATCATCCTGAGTGAGTTAACCCAATCACAAAAGAATACACATGAAATGCAATCACTGATAAGTGGATATTAATGAGCCCAGAAGCCCTAAATACTCAAGGCACAATGAGCAATTCAAATGATTCCCAAGAAAAAGAAAGGAGAGGACCCTGGGCCTGAAAAGATTGGATGAGTTTTGTAGACCCAGAACAGAGAAATCCTGTGTGTGTGACTCTGGTAGGGCCACTCCAAAAGACACCCATAACAGGCTCCTTTCAGTATGCATTTCTTGTCATCCATATTAGATTTTGGGTTTGGTGACTGTTTATAGGATTAATCCCCAGGTACCACAGTCTCTGAGTGGCCTTTCCTTCAGTCTCTGCTCCACTTTTGCCTCCATAATTGTTTTGGTGAATATTCTGTTCCATTTCTCCAAGGAACCAAAACAGCCTCACTAAGATCCTCCTTCTTTTGAGCTTCCTGTGCTGGGTGAATTGTAACTTGTTTATTTGAATTTTTGGACTAACATCTGCTTATTAGTGAGTGGATACTATGTGCATTCTTTTGTGATTGGGTTACCTAGCTCAGGATGGCACTTTCTAGTTCCATCTATTTGCCTAGAGAATTTCAAGAATTAATTGTTTTTAGTAGCTGAATAGTACTCCATTGTGTACATATACCAAAATTTCTGTATCTATTCCTCTGTTGAAGGGCGTCTGGGTTCTTTCCAGCTTCTGGCTGCTATAAATATGGCTGCTATGAATATAGTGGCACATACATCCTAATTACATGTTGGAAAATCCTCTGGGTATATGCCCAGGAGTGGTATAGCAGGGTCCTCCAGTAGTATTATACCCAGTTTTCTGAGGAATTGGCAAACTGATTTCTAGAGTGGTTGCACCAGTTTGCAATCCCACCAGCAATCGAGAAGTATTCCTCTTTCTTGACATCTTCTCCAGCATTTGTTGTCCTCTGAGTTTTTCATCCTTGCCATTCTGAGTGGTGTGAGGTGGAATCTCAGGGTTGTTTTGATTTGCATTTCCCTGATAACTAAGGATGCCTAACATTTCTTTAGGTGATTCAGAGCTATTTGGGTTTCCTCGTTTAAAAATTCCCTGTTTAGCTCTGTACACCATTTTTAATAGGGTTATTTGACTCTTAACCACCTCAATTTTAAAGGAAAGTGATAGACTGGACTTTATCAACATTTGACAACTTGTAAAGTTTGAAAGATATTTAAAAAAACACACAGATATCATGCAAGAAGCACTTGGAACCCACTGGCCTCATGATGTTCTCATTTCAGAGCTTAAAGGCTCTCAGAACTCATCCAGAACATGAGAGACCCAGCAGAAAAAGTCCATATGATTGACTAGACTAAATGCTTCACATGTAAACAACTCTGCCGAAGGCAAGTGAGTACAGGGAGAGATATGGACACAAACTAATTGCCTCATTGAACTAAAGAATTAGGAACAATAAACAAGTGTTAATTTTGGTACTGGGCATCAACCTCTGGGAATACTGTGTCAATACAGGATTTAGAAAGAACAATTCTCGAATTTATCTGGAATAAAAAAAAAAAAAACCCAGGAAAGCTAAAACTATTCTCAACAATAAAAGAATTCTTCTGGGGGAATCAATATCCCAGACATCAAGTAGTACTACAGAGCAGTAGTATTAAAAACTTCATGGTATTGGTACAGTGACAGGGAGTTGGATCAATGGAATAGGATTGAAGACCCAGAATTGAACCAACACATCTATGGCCATTTGATCTTTGACAAAGGAGCTGAAATCATCCAGTGGATAAAAGATAGCCTTTTCAACAAATGGTGTTGGCTCAACTGGAGGTCAGCATGCAGAAGAATGATAATTGACCCACTCTTATCTCCTTGTACTAAGCTCAACTCCAAGGGGATCAAGGACTTCCACATAAAACCAGACACACTAAAACTAATAGAAAAGAAACTGGGGAAGACCCTTGAGGACATTGGCTCAGGGGGAAAGTTCCTGAACAGAACACCAATTGCTTATGGTCTAAGATCAAGAATAGACAAATGGGACCTCATAAAATTACAAAGTTTCTGTAAGGCAAAATACACTGTCAAAAGGACAAATCGGCAACTAGAAAATTGGGAAAAATCTTCACCAACCCTATATCTGACAGAGGGCTAATATCCAATGTATACAAAGAACTCAAGAAGTTAGACCCCAGAAAACCAAATAACCCTATCCAAAAATGAGATACAGAGCTAAACAATGACTTTTCACCTGAAGAAATTCAGATGGCTGAGAAACACCTTAAAAAAATGTTCAACATCATTAGTCATTAGAGAAATGCAAATTAAAACAACCATGAGATTTCACCTCACACCAGTCAAAATGGCTAAGATTAAAATCTCAGGAAACAGCAGGTGTTGGCAAGGATGTGGAGAAAGAGGAACACTCCTCCACTGCTGGTGGGACTGCAAGCTGGTACAACCACTCTGGAAATCAGTCTGGCGGTTCCTCAGAAAACTGGACACAATAATTCCGGAGGACCCAGCCATACCTGGGCATATATCCTGGGCATATATCCAGAAGATTCTGTATCATGCAATAAGGATACATGCTCCACTATGTCCATAGCAGCCTTATTTATAATAGCCAGAAGCTGGAAAGAACCCAGATGTCCCTCAATGGAGGAATGGATACAAAAAATGTGGTATATATACACAATGGAGTACTATTCAGCCATTAGAAACAATGAATTCATGAAATTCTTAGAGAAATGGATTGAGCTGAAGAACATCATACTAAGTGAGGTAACCCAGTCTCAAAAGAAAACCCATGGTATGCACTCACTGATAAGTGGATATTAGCTTAGAATTTTGGGACAGTAAAGACACAATCCACATACCAAATGATGTCCAACAAGAAGGAAGGAGTGTACCCTGGTTCTGGAAAGGCTCAAAGCAGCAGTGTAGGGGAATACCAGAACAGGGAAGTGGGAAGGGATGGATGGGCTAACAGGGGGAGGGAAAAGGGCATGTGGGACCTTTAGGGGGCAGGGAACCAGGAAAAGGGAAATGAAATGTAAATATAGAATATATCCAATAAAAAAATTAAAAACAAAAGAAAATGGGCAAGGTCCTCTGAAAGCAGTGCAGTTTCCCTGTGGAGTTAAGCATGTGCAACCATGCTTCTATGCAGTCCCATTTTGAGGTATTTTGTTAATGAGACTGAAGATTTGTATTCACACAGAAGCATAATGAAAAGTAGCCAGAATTTTACTCATAATGGCTACAAAGTGGAAACAAGCTAAACTCATTCTGTTGGAATATATATATATATATATATAATGTCTTATATTGAAGGTATGGAATACTTGAACAAGGAGAAATTTATGAGAAGATGTTCAGGGGGAATGGAAGAGTAAAATGATGAATTTTTATTATCAAATATCAAAAACTATCAAAGATAAAAGAAAAATTGTACTTTTTATGGGAGATTCTTTAGGCTAAAGTTCAAAGCCACTTATTTTCTGTACTCCAATTGTCCTGTATTTATGCAAGAGATTGTACTCCTTTATCATTATTATTCTTTTACTTTAAGTGATGGTTGTAAGTGAAACATTCGAAGGCTAAGGAAGAATTAGGACTATTCTTCTATAGAGTACATTTCATATATAAGAATGGTCAGCATTGCATCACTATTCTGAGATTTCAGAAGTTGGGCAACTTTTTAAAGACTCTTTTAAATAAGATTGTTCCAAAAGCTAAAAGCATTCTCATTTCCATTTCTCATCATTAGTATTCTTATTTTAATGTCACAATAATGCTGATTAACAATGATTTTGAGAATAAACCTGATCAGAGAAGACAGTTCCAGGAATGATAATGGAGCTTGATTAATCAAAAGAGGTACTTGGAATTTTTCTTTAGCTTTTGAAGGCATCAGATATGTGATAGAAGAGGTAAGACCCTAGAGACAACAGAACGCATTGGGAGACTCTGATACAAATAGAGGACCTGAGACAGGGAACAGAGGAAGTGAGCAGGTATAGATTAGGAGTGTCAGGTACACCTGTGACTTTATAAGATGAGATGTCCTGTGCATAACTGAGAGGTAAGAAACGAATCATAACCACAGCAGGAAGACTATTCTACATAAGTGATTACAGGCATCAATAGAAGTCTCAGTTCACATCTATATCTCTTATTAGATCTGTGGATTAAGAGAATTTCTCCGAAGTTCGCCTGCCATGAGGACTGTTTTATCAGCTGAAAGTGTAAGATAATCAGATCTTTATCCAAATTCAGCATGAAAATCATATAACATGTAGTCTCCTAGTTCAAGCCTGGAGATGCTTTGAAAGCTTGAGTCAACATTATTAGTTTATGTTAGATTTCAAAAATAGAAGCAATAGAACATTTTTGTGCAGAAGAGTATGTTTAAAGTAAGAATGCAAATTAAAAAGACTTGCAATATTCATATTCCAATATTTTTGCTATAGTATAAAGAGTTCTCATGGTGTTTTTGTTTGTTTCTTTGTTTTTGATTTTCTGTTCTGATATGTATTGAGAGACATGTGAACAGAAATAAAATTCTAATTTCTTTGTAAAGGAACCTTGAAGTAGAAGTTTCTGGTTGAGTCATGTGATACAGATTTGTGTGGTGTTTTGCTGAGGCAAGACCCATGCAAGAACATGTGGTGTTTGGAGAAAGTATAGATAGGACTCATTGGATAGTGACAGGCTTGGGTGGTCATGGATAGACTTGCAACACTTTATTGGTCTCAAGTCGCTACACTGATCTTCATTTCGTTGAGAATGGCTCAGCAGAGAACATCCCCTAGTGTGCCAGTCCTGGTCACTCCTACTGTTCTGTGAAGATTTGGTGGAGATCTGCCTGTTTCTGCTGGATGGTGTCACCACTGCTAATTCATGTTTAGTATCCTGACATTTCTGCTATAGTCTGACAAATGGAGATTGGAATTGATTTGCCCCATAGAACTACTTCTAAGCAGGTTTACAGCCTTTGACGTTTTACCATTTTTTCTTCTCTACCTTTGGACAGGGGGTTAGAAGGAGGTAGGGTCAAAGCATTTGAGAAATCTTATTACAAATATGTTTAAAAATATAAGCCTACAGAACCCACCTGATTTCCAGACTCTCTAATATACATATTCTAATTCAGTATAGTAGAAGAACTGGATAAAAAACAACCAATACTGATTTGACTATTTGGTGTAAGAATTCTTTTTACACCACTGCTGATTGAAGAATAGTCAGGCATGAATCTCTCTCCAATTGGTGACTGTCTATTCTATCTCTAGAGAGAACCAATGCAGGATTCTCACTGCTGCTGCATGCTGTCAGGTACACTAGCATCCTTACTCTCTAATAGGGGGTTGCTTGTGGAAAACGTAACTGTACTTCATACTAAAAGGGAAAAAAATGTCAACACAAAGAAGACAGTTTATAACTCCAGCAATCCAGGTCCAATCTGAGCATTATGTTTATTGTAATAAATTAAGTAAATATATCATGAAGTTTTCTCATTAAAATAGTTTTCATAAATTCTCTAATGAAGAATCTTATGCTGCTTTTAACACAAAATTCATGTTTTTTAATCCTCATCTTTTATCCAAAGACTACAAAATATTTCTTTCAGTAGCAAAATATTACGTTTTTAAATAATAACCTAAATAACTATAACATAACAGTTTTCTCTATAATACCACTGTGTATGTGGCTAATAAGTTTATATGTTTCAATATGAGGTGGGTCCTAAGACAATAATGGATCATTTTAACTCATGTAATTCTATATTTGTGCTGGGACAAGCCCTGATATCATTTGGCTGACCCAACTCCTCCCATGTTTCTTCGCTCTAATTTCACTTCCTTCATACACAACTCTAAGGTTTCTTACATACCCCAGATATTGATTGTTGGTCAACTACTTTTGAAATAGGGTCTTTGGTGAAGTACAAACATATTACTTTACAAAGCTCTCTTTCCCCCAGCATCTATCAAGTGTTAAAAGTCCCTCCCTAACATCTAAAACATATTAAATCCTAGTTCCTGAATTCCATGCTTACCTTTCCAATTCCTTGCTGGGATCATGGGATCATTGTGAGTTAATCTGTGCATCCATTATTTTGTGTCCAGAAACATTGTTTCCTTTCATTTATCTGCTTCTGGTTCTTTTTAATCCCTTTGCCTTAAAGTGTTCTGAGCCATCAGGGAAATGTATAACATGCATGTCCCATTTCTCCATTGTCTTCCTTTCTCTAAATGTGAACCAGGTGAGAGTCTCTGCAAATAGCAATCTATTGCAATTTACTTGGACTTCTGTGTTCTTTTGTGAAGTCTCCTACTTAGGTTTACTATTGCTATGAAGAAACACCATGGTCAAAGGCAAGTTAAGAAAAATGGGATTTATGCGACTTACACTCCCACATTATATTCCATTATTCAAGGGTATTGGGGCAGAAATTCCAACAGGATATGAAACTAGAGACAGACTCACATATACTGGCCACGGAGAGGTGCTGCTTACAGACTTGCTTCTCATGGTTTATTTAGGTTCCTCTGGTTTTAGTATCAGGACCACCAGTCCAGGGGTGACCCCAGTCACTATGGGCTATACACTCCTCCATAGAGCTCTAATTAAGAAAATACAACCTTGACTTCAGTCTCATCTTTTGGAAGCATTTTCTCACATTAGGTGTTCTTCTCTACTTTGAGAGAAGTTTGTAACAACTTGATATAAAACTAGAAGCTCATAAAGGAATCCTGGCTCCCAAGTTACAGAAGGCTTGTCATGTGATTTCTTAATTTATATTCAACGTATTGCAAATATATATTTTTTTAATGCACAGGGTTATAAAAATTGTTCAAGCATTCATCTTTCACAAGTATAACTGCTTATACTTTTATTTTTGAGATTAGGATATGATGATTTTTTCCTTTGATTTTAATTTTCTAAAAATATTGCCATATAAACCTCCTTGTTCTCCTTTTAATTTATGGCCTCTTTTTCTACTAATTTTATGATATGTATGTATGTATGTATATATATATATATATAATATGTAGTATATGATATACAATATATGGAATATGGAAAATGACATAATACTCAAATATTTAATGTAATCTGTAATTTGTAATGTATAATAGGTAATTATATATAACATAATTATGATAACAATATACATACAATAAGCTAAAAAGATATCTATATATAATGTCCTTCACAACTTCTAGATTAGTTCCACATTATATAATGTTTTTTTGTTATCCATTTCGTCTGCCACTTTTCTATGTAAAGCTTTTTGGTTCCATGTTTTCAAAAACATGTCTTGTAGGCAGTCTCAATTGCATGGACATCCCTGTCTTTGATTGATAACTTCTATTAATGTTAATTTACTTTATTTAGTAATTTACCACTTATTATTTACTTATTAGATATTTCACTGAATCTGTTTTTCCTCACTTCCTTTTTGTTGTTATATTTGCATTAATGTTTCTATGTATGTTTGTTTTGGATTTCAATTCTACTTTGAAATATTTTTTGCATACATTCCACTTTGATTTAGTATTTATTTTAATGATTATCTCGAATATCCATAGGTTTCACAGTCTGCCTAGAGATGATGTTTCACAATCAGCAGTATAATTCAGTCACCATATCTGCCCTACTGCTGTTATGTACCCATGGTTCATATTCAAACCTCAAACCTCAATATGACCAATATTGCTTTTGAATTACAATATTCTTTTTTTGGCCTAAACAATATTAGCTACCCTATGCTTCAGAGAGGGTTATTGCTAATAAATTGGACCCTTGTTATTATAGAATATATTTTTTCCACATTTTTGAGAGATATTTGTTCATTATTGATTTCTGAGATAACAGTATTTCAATATTTTGCAAACAGTTTCTTTTCCCCTCAAACGTTATTTCCCATAGTCAGTAGACCTTCTGTGAATTTGTAGGTTCCTCTGGAGGTCTGTGCTTACTATTTAATTTTCAACTGTTTTGAAGTGTTATTATAGAATTTCATTTTTTTTTATTTTCTATATTCTTTGTTTACATTCCGAATGATTTTCCCTTTCCCGGTTCCCCCCTTCTCATAAGTCCCATAAGCCCTCTTCCCTCCACCCATTCTCCAATCAACCCCTCCCACTTCTCTGTCCTGGTACTCCACTACAATGCTGCATAAAGCCTTTCCAGGTCTAACACTGATTTATACAAAATATTTCTGTTCAAATTTGGTAAACTTGTCCAAGCTGCAACGTTATGTTTCTTTTCTTAATATATTGATGTTTTGTTCAAAATTTCTCATATAATTTTTGTATTTTAATGATGTATTCTAATATACTAGAATACTAAAAATGTTTATTAGACAACTGGATATATTTCATCTGTTATGATCATATGTAATATTTCTACTTTTATTTGAATAATCCTTTCCTTTTATCATTCCTCACACCATGTCACCATTCATTCTTCTTTATTAAGTGACAATATGATTTTTTCTTTTATTACTTATAACTCATTCTGCTTCTAAAGTTTATGTGTGTATTTATTTTAATAGCTTTGCCTGTTCTGAACTTTGAACCTGCTCATTCAAACCTAGTGCTTTGGGTTTTGTTCACTACTAATTTCTCTTCATGAGTATATCCTATATACAGCATGTCTCCCACAGTTCCACTGAATGCTTGCCACAGACTGGACAAACTATAGAGATTCTGCAGGCTAACAACATTCTTTAGTGAATGTTAAGTTATTTTCTGAAGCTGGTATCTTTGTGTTACTGTCAGTCATATCTCTTTTTCTTCCCTTTACACTGTTTTAATAATGACTCTTCCATCATTTTTCCCTTAAATTCCTGAAAACTGCTTTACAATAAGTTGTGTATTTTGCTTTAAAAAATACTCTTGTTTTAACTCAATACTTGAAGTATTCATACCTTCAATTGTATATCTTTATATCTGGGAGAGAATTTCAGTTTTGCTCCTGGCATTGTGAGAATTCTCCTACTCTAATCATGTCTAAGTCAAACTGTAGCTCTTGGTCAGCAGACCTAACCCCTCAGAGCTCCACCCTCTGATCACACACATTGATCTTTGGGCAGAGACCTACAAAAGTGAATGACATAGAGGCTTTGAGTTTCACAAGATTTGTTTCAGAAGACATGTTTCTATGGATGTACACACATTTTCTGACTTTAAACTCTTTGTGAGAGACTCCTGTGTTCCTACCTTCCCTATACCGTGGTGATTGTATGGTCTCTGCACATGGAGAGAGAACTTAGCTTTTCTGTGATCTCATTATTCCAGTTTTTAGAGATCAGAAATTGCCATGAGTTATTGTTCTCCTATTTTTTTTCAATTTTGTACAGAAGTCAAGAAAATATGGTATTAACTATCTCTTCATGTCTAGGGGCATAAATCTCATCATTCATTATCACTCAAATTAACTATGAGTATGGATAAGTATCTGCTTTAACAAATAATAAATCCAATGTTGGGTACAGTTAAGTAGACAATGTTAAGCCTTAAGAAGTGTTTTGTTGTTTTTATTGTTAATGGCTTTTGTTTTATTTGTTTGTTTGTTATCACAGAATTGGAAGTAAATAGAGGTATAAATTTCTGTGCTAAAATACATACCAAGACAGAAAAATATACATGTGAAGAAGAAAACATATACTTACTCGTATGAAATAAGAAACATTGCTCTTTTGTAAATATAGGCATAATTAACTCTTCAAAAAATGAATAACATGTTTTTTTAATTATAAGTACTTGAAAACCACTACTGATGGTCCAAAAGCGGGGTAGTATAAAGAAACTTATGTAATAAGGCATGTCTATGCAAATTAAAAACTTTCCCAATGAAGTCCTCACTATGAGTGATGAGCTCTGAAGGATTATATATGAGACTTTTTGCCCAAAGCTTATTTAAACTTACAGTGTATTTTGTTTGTTTGTTTTTTGGGAAATAGTTTTCAATTTTGTATAAGTAAGGTTAAGAATTAAGATCTAGGCTCCAGGATGGACCAGACAGGCAACACTAAACACACAGAGATGTCTCAAGTTTAACATTACTCTGGACAAAGCCCGCTAGGCTTCTGCCTGCACCCAAGGTCTGGGGAGCTCTGCAGGTCATCAGTATGCTAGCCCTGTTAGGGGATGTTTGCAATGCAGAGTGATTGGCACTTGGAAGGGGTCACCACAGCCTCTGTCATCTTAGCTCCTGGAAGGACCAGACAGGCAACACCAGGTACACAGAGACATCTTGAGTATAACACTATTTGCACACCAGCGCTCCAACAGCACCCAAGAAGAAGGCAGCCCATCAACAATCTGTGCCAGGGGACACCTAGTCATCCTGAGGTGTGGAAATAACCTTACAGGCTCAAAGGAAGTTCAAATACTAGCCAGTGACAACAGGACCAACTAACCCTAGAGGTAACCAGAGGGCAAAAGGCAAGCATAGGAATGTTACTAACAGAAATCAAGGCAATATGGCACCATCCAGACCAACTCTGCTTGCTCTGAAAACAGCAAATCCTGGATACCCCAACACACCAGAGAAGCAAGATCTGGATTTAAAATCACATATCATGATGCTATTAGAGGATTACAAGGAGGACATAAAAAAATCTCTTAAAGAAATACAGGAGAACATGACTCAAAAGTTAGAACACTTTAAAAAGAAAACACAAAAATAATTTAAAGAAATTCAGGAGAATATGGGTCAACAGATAGAAGCCAATAAGGAGGAAATGCAAAACTCACTTAAAGAAATTCAGGAGAATATGGGTCAACAGATAGAAGCTGTCTTAGTTAGGGTTTTACTGCTGTGAACAGACACCATGACCAATGCAAGTTTTATAAAAGACAACATTTAATTGAGGTTGGCTTACAGGCTCAGAGGTTCAGTCCATTGTCATCAAGGCAGAAACATGGCAGCATCCAGGCAGGCATGGTACTGGAGAAGCATCTGAAGGCTGCTAGTAGAAGACTGACTTCCAGGCAGCCAGGGTGAGGGTTTTAAGCCCACACCCACATTGACACACCTACTCCAACAAGGCCACACCTCCTAATGAGGTCACTTCCTGGGCCAATCATATACAAACCATCACATTCCACTCCCTGGCCCCCATAGGCTTGTTCAAACATTAGTCTATGGGGGCCATACTTAAACATAGCATAATGCAAAATACATTTAGTCCAACTTCAAAAGTCCCTTTAGTCTATAGCAATCTCCACACTGTTAAAAGTCCAAAGTTCAAGGTCTCTTCTGAGATTCACTCAATCACTTAACTGTAATCCTCCAAGCAAGACAGGAAACCAGCTGGGCAAAGTCCAAACTCTGCATCTCCATGTCTGATGGCAAAGCAGTCTTCAGATATCCAACTCCATTTTCATCCTTGTTGACTGCAACTAGGTTCTTTCTCCTGGGCTTGTTCCACTCCCTGTTAGCAGCTTTCCTTGGCAGGCATCCTGTGACCCTGGCATCTTTAACATCTTGGGTACCCTAAGTCAATTTCAGCTTCACAGCTTCTTGTTCCAAAGTCTGAGATCCACACATGATCTTCTGTGTATCTCCAAAGAGCTGGTGTCACTTCAGCTCTGCCCTTTGTAGCACTCTAAGTTCAGATTGATCCACTCCACTGCCACTGCTGTTCTTGGTGGTCATCCCATGGTACTGGCATCTCCAATATGCTAGGGTATTCCACTGCAACTATAATTCACCAAAGCCTCTCATAGGCTCTCTTCATAGTACCAAGCCTCAACTCCTTTGCATGACCCCTTCAGTCCTGGGCTGGCAATTACAACTGAGGGTACACTTTCACCAATGGCCTTTCATGGCCTCTCACAGTACCAAGCCTTAGCTGTTCTTCATGATACCTTCGTGCCTTCAAAACCAGTACCACCTGAATGATTCTTACACATTACCAAGTACAGCTGCAGCATGAGGAACACTTGGCTATCTCTGGAATACAGCTTCTTTGTGCTCTCTGAAAACACTTCCTATATTTCACCTCAGTGATGCTGGTCTTTTCTTTCTTAGCTCCAGCTAACCAGCATCAATTGTTTTAGTAGTCTTCTTCTCTTGAGTATAAAGCCAGAGACACATGGCTGAAGCTGCTGAGTTCTGCTGCTTGCAGGAGCTGGAACATTGCCCCCCTTGTTCTATTACATTATTGACTAGCTTCCTTTTTCCTAGATCCTTCACTGTCTAAGTTGGCTGTCCTGAATCTTGCTCCTTAGACTGACCTTGAACTCAAGAGATCTGCATACCTGTTTCCATAGCACTGGGATTAAAGGTGTGGTCCACCAAGCCTGGATTAAAGTTTTTCTTCACCTAGAATTTACTCTGTTCTAGGCTGGCCTTGAACTCAGAGATCTGCTTATCTTTGCCTCTTGGGATTAAAGGCTTGTACTACCATGCCTGTACCTAAAGTTACCTGGGTGGAATCTTGCCCCAAGGTCGCCACTCCTTTAATTCAATATCCTTGAATTCAGCTCCATTTCCCTTCCTGGAGTTCCTTTAATACTCAAACTATATATTTTGTACTTTTCCTTTCTCAGCTTGCTATGTTTGTTCAAAATTCTCTTCAATCAGACTTAACCAGAGAACAAAGTCTTTGTTGGGATTTTTTGAGACTTCCTTTGCAGATGCAGTTAATATGAATCTCTTTACATTAGTCCTAGGCAGTCTCTTCAGACAATGGCAAAAAGCAGCCATGTTCTTTACCAAAACATCACAAAAACAGTCTCTCAGCCACATATTAAAGTTCTTCTCCACTGAAACCTCTTGGGCCATCAGGCCTACACAGTTCAAATCACCCTCAGCACCACTGTCTTCCATATTCCTACTAGTCTGACCCATTAAGCCCCACTTAAATAATTCTGTGACTTTCCAAATCCAAAGTCCCAAAATCCACATTCTTCCGAACAAAAGCATGGTCAGGCCTATCACAGCAATACCCCAGTCCCTGGTACCAACTTCTGTCTTAGTTAGGGTTTTTCTGCTGTGAACAGACACCATGACCAATGCAAGTTTTATAAAAGACAACATTTAATTGAGGTTGGCTTACAGGCTCAGAGGTTCAGTCCATTGTCATCAAGGCAGAAACATGGCAGCATCCAGGCAGGCATGGTACTGGAGAAGCATCTGAAGGCTGCTAGTAGAAGACTGACTTCCAGGCAGCCAGGGTGAGGGTTTTAAGCCCACACCCACATTGACACACCTACTCCAACAAGGCCACACCTCCTAATGTGGTCGCTTCCTGGGCCAATCATATACAAACCGTCATAGTAGCCAATAAAGAGGAAATGCAAAAATCACGTAAAGAAATGCAGGAGAAACTGAGTCAACAAGCAAAACAAGGAAACACAAAAAACTTTTAAAGAAATACAAGAAAATACAAACAAACAAGTGAAGGAACTGAGCAAAACCATCCAGGATCTAAAAACAGAAGTAGAAACAACTAAGAAATCACAAAGGGAGACAACGTTGGAGATAGAAAACCTTTGGAAGAAATCAGAGTCCATAGGTGCAAATATCAACAACAGAACACAAGAGATAGAAGAAACGATCTCAGGTGCCAAAGATACCATGGAAACCACTGACACAACAGTCAAAGAAAATGCAAAATGCAAAAATCTTGTAACACAAAACATTCAGGAAATCCAGAACACAATGAGAAGACCAAACCTAAGGATTATAGGTATAGATGAGAGTGAATATTTACAACTTAAAGGACCAGCAACTATCTTCAACAAAATTATGGAAGAAAACTTCCCTAACTTAAAAAGAGAGATGCCCATGAATATGTAAGAAGTCTAGAAAACTGCAAACAGACTGGATCAGAACAGAAATACTTCCCATCACATAATAATCAAAACCCCAAATGTACTAAACAAAGAAAGAATATTAAAGGCAGTAAGAGAAAAAGGCCAAGTAACATATAAAGGAAGACCTATCAGAATTATACCAGACTTCCCTCCAGAGACCATGAAAGCTAGAAGATCCTGGGTAGATCTCATGTAGACTGTAAGAGAACACAAGTGCCAGTCAAGACTATTAAACCCAGCAAAACTCTTAATCACTATAGATGGGGACACCAAGATATTCCATGATCAAACAAAATTTACAAAATATCTGTCAACAAACCCTGGCCTATAAAGAATAATAAGTGGAAAACACCAATACAAGGAGGGAAACTACACCATGGGAAAAAGCAAGATAGTAAACTTCTTTCATCAAACCTAAAAGAAGATAACTACTCAAACATAAAAGTAGCATAAAAAATAAGTAATAATCACTATTTCTTAATATATCTTAACATCAATGGACTCAATTCCCCAATAAAAAGACAAAGACTGACAGACTGGATTAGTAAACAGAACCCTACATTTTGCTGCATACAGGAAACACACCTCAGTGTCAAAGACAAACACTACCTCAGAATAAAAGGCTGGAAAACAATTTTACAAGCAAATGGTCTCAGGAAGCAAACAAGAGTAGCAATTCTAATATTAAATAAAATAGACTTTCAAACTAAAGTCATCAAAGGAGACACAGAAGGACACTTCTTACTGGTCAAAGGAAAAATCTACCAAGAAGAACTCCCAATTCTGAACATCTATGCTCCAAATGCAAGGGCACCCTCATTCATAAAAGAAACTTTCCTGAAGTTCAAAGCACACATTGGGCCTCACAGAATAATTGTGGGTAACTTCAATACTCCACACTCATCAATGAACTGATCAGGGACACAGTAAAATTAATTGAAGCTTTGGATCAATTGGATTTAATATATAATTAATATTTGTATATTATCATATATTATATATTAGTATATACTAATATAATATATACATATATATGTATATATATTCATATATATGTATATATATATGTGTGTGTATATATATGTATAGAGAGAGAGAGAGAGAGAGAGAGAGAGAGAACATTTCATCCTAAAGAAAAAGAATATAACTTTTTCTTAGCACCTCATTGTACATTTTCCAAAATCGACCATGTAATTGGTCACAAAACAGACCTCAAGAGGTTTAAGAAGATGGAACTAATCTCATGCCTCCTATCAGATCACTATGGATTAAGAGTGGTCTTCAATAGCAACAAAAACAACAGAAAGCCCACATACATTTGGTAGCTAAACAATATTCTACTCAATGATGCCTTGGTAAGGAAGAAATAAAGAACAAAATCAAAGACTTTTTTTAGAATTTAATGAAAATGAAGGAACAACATAACCAAATATGTGGAACACAAGGAAAGCAGTGCTAAGAGGAAAACTCATAGCTTTGAGTGCCTCCTAAGAGAAACTAGAGAGAGCATATTCTAGCAGCTTAATGGCACACCAGAAAGCCCTAGAACAAAAAGAAGCTAATTCACTCAAGAGGAGTAGAAGACAGGAAATCATCAAACTCAGGGCTGAAATCATTCAAGTAGACACAAAGAGAACCATACAAAGAATCAACAAAACCAGAAGGTGGTTATTTGAGAAAATCTGCAAGATAGTTAAACCCTTAGACTAATCAGAGGGCACAGAGACAGTATCCAAATTAACAAAATTAGAAATGAAAAGGGTTATATAACCACAGATACTGAGGAAAATAAAAAAAAATCATCAGATGGTACTCCAATAACCTAAACTAAACACAACTGGAAAATCTGGAGAAATCGACACTTTCCTAGACAGATACCAAATACCAAAATTAAATCAAAATCAAATAGATCATCTTAACAGTCCCATAACCCTTAAAGAAATAGAAATGGTCATTGAAACACTTCCAACCAAAAAATGCACAGGACCAAAAGGTTTTAGTGCAGAATTCTCTCAGACCTTCACAGAAGACCTACACCAATACTCTTTCAACTATTCCACAAAATAGGAACAGAAGGAACACTATTCAACTTGTTGTATGAAGCCACAATTACGCTAATACCAAAACCACACAAATATCCAACACAGAGAGAGAGAACTTCAGACCAATTTCCCTAATGAAGATCAATGCAAAAATACTCAATAAAATTCTTGCCAACCAAATCCAAGAGCACATCAAAATGATCATTCACCATGATCAAGTAGGCTTCATTCCAGGGATGCAAGGATGGTCCAATATATATGGAAATCCATCAATGCAATTCACTACATAAACAAACTCAAAGAAAAAAAACCACATGGTCAATTTATTAGATGCCAAAAAGGTATTTAACAAAATTCACCATCCTTTCATGCTAAAAGTCTTGGACAGAACAGGAATTCAAGGCCCATACCTAAACAAAGTAAATGCAATATAAAGCAAATAGGTAGCCATCATCCAATTAAATGGAGAGAAACATGAAGCATTGCCACTAAAATCACAGTTATACAATGCTACCCCCTCTTTATATCTTTTCAATAAAGTACTTGGAGTTATAGCTAGAGCAATAAGAAAACATAAGGACGTCAAAGGGATACAAATTGGAAAGAAAAAAGTCAAACTATCACTATTCGCAGATGATATGATAGTATACATAATGATCCAAAAACAAAAACAAAAACAAACAAACAAAAATAAATAAAAAACCCCCACAAAATTCCACCAGAGAAATCCTACAGCTGATAAACAAGTTCAGCAAAGTCGCTGGTTATAAAATCAACTCAAGCAAATCAGTAGCCTTCCTATACTCAAAGAATAAGCAGGCTGACAAAGAAATTAGGGAAATGGCACCTTTCACAATAGCCACAAACAATAAAAAGTGTCTTAGTGTGACTCTATCCAACCAAGTGAAAGATCTGTATGACAAGAACTTCAGGTCTCTGAAGAGGAAATTGAAGAAGCCCCCAGTAAATGGAAAAATCTTCCATGCTTCTGGATTTGCAGGATTAATATAACAAAAATGGCCCTCTTGCCAAAAGCAATATAAAGATTCAATGCAATCCCCATCAAAATCCCAACTCAGTCTTTTATAGAGTTAGAGAGAGCAATTCTCAAATTCATCAGGCATAAAACCCAGGATAGCTAAAACTATACTCAACAGTAAAGGAACTTCTGGGAGAATCCATATCCAGGACCACAAGCAGTACTACAGAGCCATAATGTTAAAAAACTGCATGGCATTGGTCCAGTGACAGGCAGGTAGATAATAGAATAGAATTGAAGACGCAGAAATGAACCCACAAGTATAGTTTCTTGACCTTCAACAAATGAGATAAAACCATCCAGTGGAAAAGGGGATAGCCTTTTCAACAAATGGTGCTGGTTCAACTGGAAGTCAGCATGCAGAATAATGCAAATGGATCCATTCTTATCTCCTTGTACTAAGCTTAACTCCAAGTAGATCAAGGACCTCCACTTAAAACCAAACACACTGAAACTAATAGAAAGGAAACTGGGGAAGACCCTTGATGACATGGGCACAGGAGAAGAGTTCCTGAACAGAACACCAATATCAAAAGCTCTAAGATCAAGAATTAACAAATGGGACCTCATAAATTTACTAATTTTCTGTAAGGCAAAGGTCACTGCCAATCAGACAAAATGGCACCCCCAAAATTGGGAAAAGATCTTCACCAACCCTACATCCCACAGAGATCTAATATCCAATATATACAAATAACTCAAGAAGTTAGGTTCCAGAGAACCAAATAACCCTATTAAAAATGGGATATAGAGCTAAACAAAGTATTTTCACCTGAAGAATTTTGAATGTCTGAGAAGCACCTTAAGAAATGTTTAACACCATTAGTCATTAGGGAAATGCAAATCAAAACAACCATGAGATTTCAACTCACACCAGTTCGAACTAAAATTCCAGTTTTAATGGAAGATCAAAAACTCAGGACACTGCAGGTATTGGTGAGGATGTGGAGGAAGAGAAACTCTCCTCCACTGCTAGTGGGATTTAAGCTGGTACAACCACTCTGGCGGACCCTACTGGAGGACCCTGCTATACCACTCCTTGGCATATACCCAGAGAATTCCCTGGCATGCAATAAGGGCACATGCTCCACTGTGTTCATAACAGCCTTAATTATAATAGCCAGAAGCTGGAAAGAACCCAGATGTATCTCAATGGAGGAATGGATACAGAAAATGTGGTATATTTACACTATGGAATACTACTCAACAATTTAAAACAAGGAATTCATGAAATTCTTAGGCAAATGTTTGGAACTAGGAAATATCATCCTAAGTGAGGTAACCAAATCACTAAACACCACACATGGAATGCAGTCACTCATAAGTGGATATTAGCCCAGAAGCTCTGAATACCCAAGACACAATTTACATATCAAATGATTCCCAATAATGAAGTAGAGGACCCTGGTCCTGGAAAGGCTTGATGCAGCAATGTAGGGGATTTCCAGAATAGAGAAGTGGGAAGGGGTTGATTGGGGAATGGGTGGAGGGAAGATGGCTTATAGGACTTATGAGGAGGGGGAAACCAGGAGAGTGGAACTCATTTGGAATGTAAACAAAGAATGCAGAAAATTAAAAAAAAATTAAGAGGAGGTTTATGGCCTACATTGCTAATTTTAACACTTGGAAGGCTGAGCCAACAGGATTGCCAGTAGTTAGTGGGAGGCTAGCCTGATCTACATATTGCAACCACATCTCTAGCCACCCCAAAAAAATATTAGTTCAAGATATAAATTATGGATGCTTACTGCTGATTTCAAGTGCATAAATTTTATTATAAAATGATCTATCCACTGTGCAGCTATCAAATCAAATATCTAGGGTTACATGGGTTAACGTGGATCTCTACACAGAATTGTCACTCAAGAGTTTCTGCATCATTCATGTAGAAAGACTGACAAGAATGACATTCAACAATGTGAAGACACTCAGGAACTAACTTGAAGGCACTAGTCTTCCACCTCTAAAAAGTATTTATTTTGATTTTATTTTCAATTTTATAATTTTGTGTACAAATGTCAATAGTTCATTTAGACCCTTATTCTTCATCATTTCAGAACATTTTGACAAACTTGGAAAGTTCCAAATGGATAATTTGTCTCATTAAACAAAGTTCCTTTTCAATATTTTTAATTAGAAATAAGACAATGAAACCCAAAACAGAAAGTAAATTTTAAAGAAAACAGTGAACAAATTTTCAATTCTTTTTGCTCTCCTTTACCAAATTTAAATATCCATCTCTAGAAAATTGGTAATTGTTATAAATGTGACTTTTATTCTCATGATGAAATTGTTGTGTCAGAGGATTATTGCTGAATAAACTCACCCTTTCTGGTTCCTTCTGAATTCTGGCTGGTTCTTTCCAAACTGGCTTCTCTCAGCTTCTCAATAAATTGCTATACTTGGCTTCGAAGGAAAAAAATAAAGCTCTAGCAAACTGTTCTAATCTTCAGATGTTTTCTCATTCTTTGGCTCATTCTATCTTCACTTGTGTTTTGCATGTTTTCTGCAACTTGCCTAAGAAAATGTCCTGTAAAAAATCTGCCTCCTCTCTCTCTCTCTCTCTCTCTCTCTCTCTCTCTCTCTCTCTCTCTCTCTCTCTCTCTGTCTCTGTCTCTCTCTCTCTCCCTCCCTGCTTTCCACTAGACTCCCTTTCCTGTCTGAACAGAGAATTGGGCACAAACTATTTGTGACTCATTCTGTAACACCTTTCTCTGATTCTTAATTTTGCCTGCCCCTTAATTAGAAATCACTTTCAAACATGATTCCTTTCTTCTAGCCACAAACTTTACCTACATTGTTTGGATTTAATAGTGGGTACCATGAGCATATCTATATTTCAGTCTGATCATATTGTAATTTAGGGCATGTCTGTATTCAATTACATAGATCTGGAAAATCTTTAGACATTATTTCTTGCCAAAACAACCATGTTGCCGGATTAAAATTTCTCTACAAATTGGCTCTCAGTAAATTGGTTATAATTTTTTTATAATACCATCACCCTTCTTAACGTTTATAAAAACAAATTTCCTGGTTTTTCTTAGCATGTTTCAGTGTGGTGATGAACAGTAGAAATGTGATAGAAATGTAATATGATTGTTGAGACCTAATCCTTTAGTAGCCATAGCCATTTTGCCACATGCCTACGGACCATTTCATATTATACCTGACATAGAAATTAGTTTGACTCAGAGCAGTTTCAAGTTAACATATCATAATCTGACATGTCATATCATGTTTTTGACATATCATATCCATATGTTTCACATAGCATATCCTGTTATAAGGCTTGTTATTCTTAAAAATTCTACAACCACAGGGTCTATGTAGAACCAATCAAATTAAAGGTCAATCAGAACAGTTATGTCTAAACCATCAAAATAGCTTGATCAATAGCTGACCATCTTGCAGCCTTTTCTCCACCTGCATATGAGTTCGTTGTGGGTTTTGCCCAGGGAAACATTCAGTGTCATAGTATTAACTTTCAAGTCTATGCTATATCTCCAATCAATCAGTTCTGAGGTGTTCATTCAATGAATTATTCCTTCTTAACTTAGACTTGAATTCAAGTGGTTTGTGCTACAATTCCTTGTCCATGACAATGAAGGCAAAACACAATATGTTATAGGGTTTTTTAGAAAGGACACCTCAGTCAGTGGGTAACAGGCTTATTCCAGAGAGAAACTATGGCTTTGTTGGGATGTTACTGCTATTCCTTCTCGGTTATGTAGAGAATGAGGGAGAGATATTAGAGAGAGAAAAGAAGAGAAAGGAAACATTTTGAAAACAAATTATCATGAGGAATTCTACAGATATATCAGGGGAAAACATTCTTTAACATGCAACTACATGGAAGTGAAAATGAAGAGAAAATTACTTGCATGTCCTGTGGAATTTGAGAGTAATCTCCAAGAGGCTTCATGGCTACTCAAATGTCTTCAGCTGAATGAAGTTTACCACATTAATACACTTGAGAAGAGTCCCTTGAAAGCCAGAAGCTTATTTTTGAAATGAAGAACCCAGAGACAGTGTTCTACTGACTAGAGTGAGTGGCAATAATAAATTATATAAAAGGCTACATAACTAGGTGATTGTTGCAGGTGGAGGAGATAAAGGCAGAAGTCTTGACTCTTAGATTTATATCTTTGGAGACTGAATTATGGAAATATTAGAAAGTTTGATTTTATTTGGCTCAATGTGTACACAGAAAATACATTTATAAGATCAATGAACACTAAACTGAAGAAAAGTCCAGATCCACAGCTGTAACACACACACACACACACACACACACACACACACACACACATAATAGCAGGTCTAAAACCATAGAGTTTTAAATAAGGAGGTCAATACTGAAATTTTAGAGGCTGTTGTGGCAATATAACATCAGACCAAAAATTGATGGAAAATAAAGTTATCATTGTGAGAGAGACTAAATAACACAGCAGTGAAACTGTCAAAATAATAACTACAAATGAAATGAAGTTTGGACAATTTACATTCATGTAGCATGAGATGAATTTGACCATCCTCCTAAATCTATACGTGTTGACTTTGAATAGATTACAGCTAAAGTACAGGTATTTGTATGAAACCCTAACACATGCCAGGCTAGCATCTAAAAATGAGGCATATCTGTGGACATTTGTAGTTTGTTCAGAAACAAAGTTCTGTTAAGTTTTCAATATTGTTCTCAAACTTCTTATTTCCCCCAACCAAGTCTCTTGTGCTGCAATGAAAGGCCTATGACACCATCCCAAATAAACACACACACACACACACACACACACACACACACACACATATATGTATATATACATATATATGTATATGTATGTATGTAAAATATGTAGACACACATGTATATATATGCATATATATATGGAGACAAGCAAGCAGGCACACATCTATAATCATATATATATATATATATATATTTGTATATATATATAAAGAGAGAGAGAGAGAAGCAAGAAGGCACACATCTATAATCATATATATACATATATATGTATATATATACATACATATATATATATATATATATATATATAGAGAGAGAGAGAGAGAGAGAGAGAGAGAGAGAGAGAAGCAAGCAGGCACACATCTATAATCATGATCATTCTTGGCTATCTGAGAAGCAAAATAAAATAAATAGCAAAAATAGCACAGAAGGAATCTCTGTGCTCTAACTGAACTGACCTGAAGTTATGGAGCACCCTTCTTTTTTTTTTAATTTTTATTTTCTATATTCAATGTTTACATTCCAAAGGCTTTCCCCTTTCCCAGTTCCCCCCCTCCCTATGTCCCATAGGTCCTCTCCCCCCCCCAACTATTCCCCAATCATTCCCCCTCCCCCCACAGTTTCTCTACAAAACTGGATCCAATCTTTCCAGGCCCAGGGTCCTCTCCTTTCTTCTTGGGAATCATTTGTCTTGCTAATTGTTCCTTGAGTATTTAGGGCTTCTGGGCTCATTAATATCCACTTATCAGTGATTGCATTTCATGTGTATTCTTTTGTGATTGGGTTACCTCACTCAGGATGATATTTTCCAGGTCTAACCATTTACCTACAAATTGCATGAATTCATTATTTTTAATTGCTGAGTAGTATTCCATTGTATAAATATACCACATTTTCTGTATCCATTCCTCCTTTGAGGGATATTTGGGCTCTTTCCAATTTCTGGCTTTTATAAACAAGGCTGCTATAAACATAGTGGTGCATGTGTCTTTATTGTATGCAGGGGACTCCTCTGGGTATATGCCCAGGAGTGGTATGCCAGGGTCCTCTGGAAGTGACATACCCAATTTTCTGAGGAACCGCCACACTGATTTCCAGAGCAGTTTTACCATTTTGCAATCCCACCAACAGTGGAGGTGTGTTCCTCTTTCTCCACATCCTCGCCAGCATTTGTTGTCTCTTGAGTTTTTAATCTTAGCCATTCTGACTGGTGTGAGGTGGAATCTCAGGGTTGTTTTGATTTGCATTTCTCTGATGACTAATGATGTTGAACATCTCTTAAGGTGTTTCTCAGCCATCCGAATTTTTTCTGGTGAGAATTCTTTGTTTAGCTCTGTACCTCATTTTTTGATAGGGTTATTTGGTTCTTTGGGGTCTAACTTCTTGAGTTCTTTGTATATATTGGATATTAGCCCTCTGTTGGATGTGGGGTTGGTGAAGATCATTTCCCACCTTGTTGGTTGCCGTTTTGTCCTTCTGACAGTGTCCTTTGCTTTGCAGAAACTTTGTAATTTTATGAGGTCCCATTTGTCAATTCTTGATCTTAGTGCATAAGCTGTTGGTGTTCTGTTCAGGAAATTTCCCCCTGTGCCTATGTCCTCCAGGGTCTTCCCAAGTTTCTTTCCTAATAGTTTCAGTGTGTCTGGTTTTATGTGGAGGTCCTTGATCCACTTGGAGTTGATCTTAGTGCAAGGAGATAAGAGTGGGTCAATTCGCATTCTTCTGCATGTTGACCTCCAGTTAAACCAGCACCATTTGTTGAAAAGACTTTCCACTGGATGGTTGTGGCTCCTTTATCAAAGATCAAGTGACCATAAGTCTGTGGGTTAATTTCTGGGTCTTCAATCCTATTCCATTGATCCACTTGCCTGTTGCTGTACCAATACCATGCAGTTTTTAACACAATTGCTCTGTAGTACTGTTTAAGGTCAGGGATATTTATTCCCCCAGAAGTCCTTTTATTGTTGAGAATAGTTTCAGCTATCCTGGGTTTTTTGTTGTGGAGCACCCTTCTTATTGAATAACATTTACAAATTCTTTGTCTTCAAAGAGATTGAAACCAAATCCAATACTGAAGCCTTAAAATGCAAAATAAGATTCAAGTAAACAAAAGGGCCAAAATTATAATCAAATACATACATAATGATATAATTATAACATAAATAATTACATCTCTAGCATGTGCATATGTGGCCATTAAACAAATGGAAAAATAAGTATTAAAATGTCAGCATGGCACACCTTGCTACTATAGCCTACTATGTGGGACTCTCATAGTAAACAAAGGGGAGTAGAGAAATTGGCATCATCATGTGCTATTTTGGGTATTTTGGAAAGCAGTTTCTCAGTTCTGTAATAATATAGGATGGACAGATCAGCTATGTATAAAGTATAATTTTTAAAAATCTATGATTACAAAGAAAACCTATTACAATAATGACTCATAATACATGTAAAAGCTTACTGCTTGTCATTTTTTGAATTAAAAAAACAAATTCATTCAGTGTTTATTCAGTGGAGCATCATTCAGCATCAGAAAGAAATGAAGTACTACTGCAAGTATCTCTTCAATTCTGATTTTATCACAGACTCTTCTTTGAAACTTTGCTTATAAATGGCTGAACTGAGCAGAACATGGACCATCAACTGAACAGTTGGAATAGCACCTACTAACCTTTACGCTACTCATTGTGTACTCATTGTGCCTGTCTATTTAGTGTAATCCCACTTTGAGTGTGATGTTCAATTGTAATAACAAGGTTGCCTTAGGGCTTATGATAACTAATTCTTTGTTTAGGTAGCAAAAGTCCAGTCCAGATATTTCTGGTCCTTGTTTTCTTCATATGTATAGTAGGAAAATTATAATGTCTACTTTAGTAGGTATACTCCTGAGAAGAATGCCATGTACACATTCTTCTAACAGACACAAACACACACACACACACACACACACACACACACACACACACCATGATGTGAAGATATTAGAGTTTCGATTCTCTGTAGGTGAATTCAGCACTTCTTCTAGAATAGATTTTGCAAAATGGTAGATTAAATTAAATTATTCTGTTTCCTTTTTTCTGATTAAAATTCCTAAATAAAGCTTGTTAAACATTGGATATTTTTGGTATATAACATTTAGAAATGGTGCAGAACACAGTAGCACAAAGAATCCTCTCTCCATGCCTCTACTTTTGAAATAATGAGAAGTATCTCTGTGGTCTTGCTGAGGAGTTTGACCACAGGCAAATGACCTTTGAAGGTCTGTGAATGCCAGCAGCGTGCTGCACACCCTTGAGCAGCTGACAGGCACAAAAAACAAAAAAGATAAAGACCCTAACACACCAGAACCGAGAATAGTGGACTTCCTGTTGGTCCTGGGCTCTTTCTATAATAGAGACCTCCTAACCTCATCTGAGTAAGGGCTGGTTTCTGGCCTGAAGTGGCTGTTCCACTCCATCTTCAGCAGGCAAGCCAATAGATATCTTATCAGGGAAGCATTTTAAACTTACTCTCCAGGCAACCCCTCTGCAAAAGCAGCGCAAGCTAATGAGAGACACCTGCTCTGGACCCTAAAGAATCTGGAGTCCTTCCCATTGATTTGTCCCTCACCCTGCAATGCACACCTGCTACAGATCTGCTCAGGTGCGAACAGGAGTGACTAAGTGCAGTTGGCAACAGGGCAGCGAGTGATCTGCATACAGGGACTAAACCTTCCCCTAGTGTCCTAGACCCACCCAGCAAGACTCTGGGATGACATCATTCCTGAAGATTCTTGGGCTCTGTTCCTTGCTTTCACAAAGCCTCTTTCAGTGTGTGTGTGTGTGTGTGTGTGTGTGTGTGTGTGTGTAGAGGGACGTGGTCTGGAGAAGGCTCGCCGCTTCTGGGATGACAGCAGAACACTTTGCAGAAACTGACAAGAAGAAGCAAAGGAGCAAGGTCCAGTGAAGAAGTACCCCAGCTGGCGGCAACATGAAATTTGACACAAGATATGACCATACTACTGCTGCTGCCCCTGCTGAAGGCACTGGTCCTCAGCACCAGGTGAGTCCAGGAGCTTGAGATCCCAAGCCAGGAGGTTGTGCTGGTGAGGGAGGAGGCACCTCCCACTTAAGCAAGATTCTGAGTGATTCGGTCTCAGCATCCCTGGAGGGAACAGACTCCTTTTCTAGTTCCCATAACCCCTGGAGAAATCTCTGGACTCCAGAGCTTCCCTTCAGAGCAAAAGGAAGATACTGCTTCCCAGAATACCTTGTCCCTCCCTCACCCATGCCCCCTTCCCAAGTGACCTTACCAGACTGAAATCAAATTTGAGTTTTATTTTTTTAAAGGTTTGCTTGTCATTTCTGTTTGTAATATTTTCATGGTTTGTAACGAAATCCACTTTGCCTTCAAGTATTAATAGGTATTTTCTAAATAATGAGCTCTTTTGAATGTTGTGGTAGTACCAACAGACATATAAAGTTTGTCTTTGGGTTCCTGTCATTTTCCCTCACCTTCTAATTTAATAATTACTCATTGGGTCTTTTTAAGCTAGGGCATGTTCATACTTGAGTAGATGCCAGTCAGCATATTCATTAAGTAGTAAATGTTGGAGCAAGGGAAACCCAACCTTCAGTGGCACAAATGATAGTAACAATCTCTGAAGTTCCCAGAGTCTATTGGCTTTTTGTCCATACATAAGCATCATACTTTATTCATTATTTTATTTTTATTTTTATTCACATCCAAATACAGTTTTGTCTCCCTCCTTTTCTTCCAGTCCCTCCTCCTTCCTCCACTCTTTCTTCCCCATTTCTGTTCAGAAAATGCCAGGCCTCCCATGGATATCAACCAGTCATGGCCTATCAAGTTTCAGTAAAGACTAAGCACCTCCACTCCTATCAAGGCTTAATGGGGCAAACAGAGTAAGAGGAAAGGAGGCAACAGAGTCAGAGACAGCCCAACAGCCCCTGCTTCCACTGTTAAGAGTTCCACAAGAAGAACAAGCTGTACTACTATAGCATGTGCAGAGGGCCTAGGTCCATCGTTATAAGCAGGCTCTCTGGTTGGTGGTCAATCTCTGTGAGCCCCTATAAGCCCAGGTTTGTTGAGAGTGTTGTTGACTCTAAAGTTCTTTATAAAGTGTGGGAAATGTGTAGCTCAAACTCTTGATGTGCAGCTCCATTCACTCTGCCATGTGTCACTCTAGGTAGAGCTCACAGCTGCTTACTTCTTCCACAATAAGCCTGGTGTTCTCCTCTGTCTTGAAGCGAATGAATAACTGCTTTGAACTATATGTTGCTGTTGAAGTAAGACAGTGCTTTATAGTCATATTCTTGTTTCAAGGGTGGCAATTTTGTTAATTCTGTTAATTCAACTGTTTTCTCTCTCCCTTATTTCTACAACTTTCCCTTATTGCTACAATTAGAGATCCCATAGACATCCAATAATTCCATGTGCATGAACAATATCAACGATATTGACATAGAAATACTTCATTATTTCAGAAAGAAACCAGAATGTTCACCTTTTGATAATTCTTGTTTGCCTAGTGAGCCTTATGGAGTTTTTTTGTTGTTGCTGTTTTGTTTTTGTTTTAGATCTTAATTTCTTGTCTTATTATTTCTATTGTTTAGAAAGCCCCCAGAATTTCAAAAAATATAGTCAAGCTACTGTTTTGAAATGTAGCTAATTCAAAGATCCATTAAACTTGTGAACAAATGCATATAGTCAACAGCATTAATACACGGGAAGATTCTGTTTAAAATAGAAGGGTTGTACTTTTCAAATAGTTTCATTTGGCAGGATAATTAAATTCCTATTTAATTTAATATCCTATTAAATTCCTATTTAATATCTACACTCCATAAAGAAGACATTTAGTGACCAAAAGAATAAGGTAAACACAGTTCTTTAAGGTTCTTCCTGAAAAGGAACCATGGTCTCTTATGGTGTGTCCATACCCCTGATACCATTGGAATGTAAATACCCCAAATGTCTTGAGAAGGAACAAGACATAGCAGGGTAGAAATGAGAGAAAGTCTCCCTACTTCTGATAGTTTTCCATCAGGAACAACTTTGACAAAATGGTTGGTTACTGTCCTTCCAATAGGAATCACCTGAGTGTTCTCTGGATCATTCATCAGCAGCTGTATAACATGATTCCATGGGTCTGTTTCCAGATGATACTATACATTGTAGATGTCCAAGACTCCCATCACTTCTGTGCATCATTGCAACCTCAGGATGAAGCTGTGTAGGCCAAAATATGAAAGGACAACTACAGACTCAGGAATACACAAAAGCAATTTTAAGGAAATGCATTTGATGTAGAAAAGAGTCTCATTTCAAACAAAATGAGATGGTAAGAGGTACTATGAGTTTCTCCACCCAGCTCTGTCATATAGTGAGTCTGATGCACACACTATTTAAGAATTATATCATCTCTATAAATGAACAAAACAAATGTCTGTAATAGTAGCATGTGAAAGGGAATGTATTTGCTCCTGAGGCTGCAGTTCCAACTTTAAGTACCTATTTTCAAAAGCATTATCTAAAATGCCATTTTTTGAAAATCATAGATAATATTTTCCCTATGACAGATGGCAATGACGAACATTTATGTGTTTGTTGTAAAACTGAGCCAATTGCAAGGACGAATTTAACCTTCTAAGATGGAAGTAAGTGACACTTGAGACTGTGGACTCAGGGAATTACATTTTCTCATGTGTAATTTGTAATATTTCATGTATAACTGTTTCTGAGTAAGTATTGGAAAATTTGCTAAAAATAACTTTAAGATCTAGAGCTTAATTATTTAAGTTACCCAATTAAACATGTAGCATTACATTATAACTTCTATTGGAAACTTATATAAACAGAAAATATATGAAACCATGTTTTTTATTTTATTTCTGTCATTTCTTTCTTTACAAAATGAGATTGCTGTCAGTCACACAGCACCTAAGTCATTTGGCTAATAAAATAGATTAGTTATAACTATATATCTTCTACCAAGACAAATTTGTGAATTATATATTACAAAAAATTGAGTGATAGCCATAATTTTATGTAAAGCTCCAAGTGTGAATTACAAGACAATAAATTATAACATTACAGAACTTATAACATTATAATGACTACTTTCCAATAACAACAATATGAAGATTATTTATCTTCTGTCTGAAATCATGACGTTTGTAGTAGTGAAAGAGATTAGTCTATGGTGCATCCTCATGCAGATTCCTCATGTAACAGATAGCACTAATCATGTAACCTATCTAGCAAAGTTGCTTTAAACTGAACTAATTCATGAGAAAATTTAAGGGTATTCTGTGAACCAAGGTAAGTACCCTGTGAAACTATTATGAAACGTTAGAGACTTTTTTCATGAAATCTTGGGTATTGACAGAAAAATAAAGAAAATCTCACATGCAGAGCAATTGAATTGTATCTAGTTAGCAAGACGACCTTGCCATTTAAAAGACAAAAGGGTGGGCAGAGGAAAGTAATCATGGGACAGTGAATGTGACTTGGTGTTTGTATTACTTGGAATTTTGTTGCTATGAAGAGTCACCACGACCAAGATCACTGTTATAAGGACAAACATTTATTGGTTTGGTTTATACTGTCAGAGATTCAGTCCATTATCATCATGTTGGAAAGCATGCCATCACATATGTTGACTTGGTGCTGGAGGAACCACAAATTCTATATCTTGATCTGAAGGCTCCCAATAGGAGACTGGGATTCCACACTAGGGAGAGCTTGAGCATAGAAACCTCAAATCATTCCCCCACAGTGACAGACTTCCTTCAATGGGGCTATACCTACTCCAACAGAACTACAAATCTTAGTAGTACTACTTCACATAGGCCAAGAATTCAAACAAATGAATCCATGGGATCTAAACTTATTCAAATCATAGCATTCCACACCCTGGGCTCCATAGTTTTGTGATGCAAAATGTATTTAATCTAAACTCAAGTCACCATAGCCTATCACAATCTCAACAGCGTTAAAGAGTCCAACTTCAGTGATTCTTCTGAGATCCATGCAATCTCTTAAACGTAATCCCCTATAAAATCAAAATCGAAAAGCAGATCACATAATTCCAACATCACAAGATATAAATCACTATTCCAAAACATCAGAGTGAATAAATATGGATCAAAGAAATACCAAAAATCAGGTGGGCAGACTCCAAAACTGCACCTCCACAAGATATGCATTAACATTCCAAGATATCACAGTGAATAAATACTGGATAAAAGACCAAATGCATGTTTGATACCTAATTCCTTTTAGTTTTGTTGACTGAAACACAATTCTTTCTCTTGGGCTGGCTCCCTGTTAGCAGCTTTCCTCTGCATTTATCTCACAGTTCTGGTATCTCTAACATCACTGGGTCTCTAAGAGAATTTAAATGCACAGCTGCTTTTCTCAGTATCTGAGATCCACATTTGATGTTCTGAGATCCTACAAAGGTTACTTCTCCACCTCTGCCCTTTGTAATACTCTAGGCTCTGGCTAAATCCACTCTACTGTTAATGTCTTCTTAGGGGTCATTCCATGGTACTGGCATCTCCAATATGCTAGAGTCTTCTTCTGCAACTAGACTGCATTTTCACCAGCTTGCTTGTGCTCTCAGGAAAATACTTCCCAGAAGATTTTATCTCAGTTATGCTGTTCTCTTTTTCATCACTGCTAATTTCTTAGCTCTAGCTATCCAGCATCAATTGTCCCAGTAATCCCTTCTATTCTTGAAGCCAGTGCCATGTGGCCTAAACTGCTAAATGCTTCTGGGCTGGAATATAGACCCCTTGTTCTATTACATCTTCATGAGATTTCTTTTTTAAATAATTTTCTTTACTGCCTAATCTTGGGTGTTTTAGAACTTGCTCTGTAGACTGACCTACAACTCACAGAATTCTGTCTCTGTCTCCTGAATGCTAGGTTTAACAATGTAAGGTAACGTTCCTAGACCTAAGCTTTCCTTAATTCCTTTTCACAGGTTCTTCAAAATTTCTGGACCGTAGTTCATTTCAGATATACTTAAGCTGACAATCAAGAATAGCTGTCACAAAACATCAATTGTCTATTTGACATAATTGTATCTCCTTATATCCAAATGAAAATAATATATAGGTTTAATAATGCCTAACATGATATAACTAGCCCTCTTAATTGGAAGCACATACATGCACACATGCACATACACACATGCACACAAAATTAGCTTAGCTAGATGGAATCTTGCCCTGATGTTTTTCCTCCCATAACTCTATTTAATATCCTTGAACACAAGAGTTAGCTCCATTCAAATTCCTGGTGTCAATAACTGATAGGTTGTTTTCACCTCATAGGTAGGTAGATTTAGAAATTTGTTTGACTTCATTTTCTGTTTATTTCTTCCATTATCCATTAGTAATCTTTAAATTTAATAAGCACTCACAAAAAACTATAGACAAATGTCACATCAAGAAAAAAATTTATATATCAGTGAGATCCAATTAGATCCAAAAACTCAGACAAACATTAAAAAGGGTGCACTCTCATGAAAATGAGTTCTGGGTTAATCAACATTTATGTGTCCCTCAACTCTCAAGTAATTTGAAACCAAATCTTTATTCCTACAGATTCCTTCTAGCCTCTTTACCTTTCCCTTGACTTCCCTATGCCTCTACCTCTTTCTTGCTGTTTCCAAAATATATAACTTACTCAGTCAATGCCTTTGACCAAAATGTTGACTTTTATTATTGTTTTTATAGGCTTTTAAAATACTTTTGAATCTTACAAGAAGATTGATGATAAATAGACAATCCTGGATAATATGACTTCTTTGATTCATGTCATTTAAACTTAAAGTTAGGCTTCCCTATTACTTAACTTTCCACCCCACCCCAATAGTTTTTTTGATCTACTTTGTCAAAATTACACACTCTTATATGTCTAACATTTACTTACAAGTAAAAAATCATCACTGCTGCTCATTTTGGCCTTAACTGGCTTCAGTGCTGTCTGCTGCTATTTGGATAAGCTTCCTCACACAAATCCACACAATCTGTAGCTCATACAAGCATTTACATAGTAATTCTTCCATGGTCTGTCCAGATTGAGATTGCATGTTTCCTAAGCGCCAGGTCACCTAGACTTAAAAGTCTGTGTCAGACCCCCTCTGTTACACAAATGCATGCTCTGAATGCATTATTGTGACTCATTCTGTGCTCGTTGCTTTGCTTTCCATTTCCCTACTCTGTTATAGAAGGAAGAGAGTGCATGTGCATTGATATGTCCTTTATATTCAGTATTTTGTCCTTTGTGGGGATTGAATCTAGTACATCCTTATTTAGTGAATACAAAGTTGGATGAAACAGTAGAGTCTGACTGATAGAGAGTATAGGTACTCATGACTCAAATGGGGAAATGGTAGCACCACTTCATAGGGTGTTTATAACATTTGAATGATTGAAAATGCATAGCCAGGTGGCGGTGGCGCACATCTTTAATCCCAGCACTCGGGAGGCAGAGGCAGGCAGATTTCTGAGTTTAAGGCCAGCTTGATATACAGAGTGAGTTTCAGGATAGCCAGAGGTTATACAGAGAAACCCTTTCTCGAAAAAAAACCAAAAATAAATAAATAAATAGATAGATAGATAGATAGATAGATAGATAGATTAAATAAATAAATAAATAAATAAATAAATAAATAAAATAAATAAATAAATAAAAATAAAAAAAGAAAATGCTTGAGCAGTGCTTGGTGAAGAGTGACCTTTATGTAAATATTAGCTGTTTTTCTTAGAAGCAAGATTAGTGGTAATAAGAAACATATTTCTTCACACAGACACATATACAAGAATCAGAGAGTAGCAGTTGGGAATCAAAGACTTAAGAAAAAAGAGAAATTAACAAAATTAGGTCTCCAACTCCAAATCAAGCTGAACAAATGTAAATTTTGAGAGTACTGATGGAGGCATTATTAGATAGCATGGAATAGGTCCACCGTGAGGAATGAGTGAATTTTTAACAAAAAAATTGAAATAATTATAGCCAGGAACATGTATCATTCTGAAACTCAATAACCAACAATCTGAACATTCCCTGCAAAGTGGTAAATGCTGGATTAGTGTTGACACTTTGATTTTTGTATATTTTTAAAGACATATTTTATGTTAGTTATGGGTTTGAGTACTGAGTATATGTATACATGAGTACAGGTGCTTTTATAAGAGGACTCAAATCCCTGGAGCTGGGGTTGGAAGAAGTTGTGAGTTGTGAGTTCACATAAGGTGGGTGATGGGACTCTAAACTGAGTCTGCAGCAAGTGAATTATCTGCTCTTATCCCTTTATTCTTTGTTCATTTGTTTTTATGTAATAGAATGGATAACAGTATTAGCTGCGAGTTGTTATAAGGCAAGAGCACTTCATTTATGTTGTTGGACCCAGTCTCAAATATATTTACATAAATCTCTTTCTCTCTCTCTCTCTCTCTCTCTCTCTCTCTCTCTCTCTCTCACACACACACACACACACACACACACACACACACACACACAAAGTGATTCAAGCACAGCTTATAATATAAACTAGAAATCAGTGAAAAACAAGTCAAATGCAAGACTTGGGGCTAAAGATCAAAAAAAAAAATTCCAGTGAAAGAATACTATGGAAAAACTGGACTAAGAGGAAAAAAAGTCTGAAGTATTTACAATTGAAATTAAAATCTCAGTGGAGATTCTTGTTGTGGGAAATATTAAAAAAATAAAGGCCTAATCATTCTCTACTTGAGCCTGTAACTCTCTTCCCCTGTGGCCTAGCCTGCCATGCACTGGTAGACAATAGCCAACCTGTTTTGTCTCCTAGAGACTCTCTCTGGCTCAGAGCTCCCAACCAGCTTGCTAAGTTACTACTGGTGGGTTGCTACTACACCAGTACTGGGCTTCAAATCCCCCACAGCCTTTGTGGCACACATATGTCAAAACCATGCTTTGCCCCTGTATCTTTCTCTCTTGAACCCAGACAAGCAGCTAGGTGGAGGAAGCCACAACACAAACTTACTTCTGAAACAGCAGTAGCTCAATTGCTGGGCACAACAACTAATATTGTGATCTAGTAAGTAAATTTGAATCCTCTGGTGGCAAATTCTCATGTCTCTGCCATTGAAACTGGGAGACAATCATAACTACATCTTGTCCTCAAGCTATCCCTGTCCAAAAAGCCCTAACTCTCTCAGCCTTCTTTTCTTCCCCTCTTCAACCCAGAAGTCCTGCCCACTTGCCTAATGATTGGTTCCTTTATTCTTTCAGGGACTGGTTTATAAGAATTCACCTGAGTGTGACTCATTCCTTGTCCACAGCCACATCCAGGAGAGTGGAATTTGTACCAACATACAAACAGCACCAGGTCCATCCACAACAGATTGTCAACAGTCTAAAGGAAGAAAATATGAGCTCATAGATATGTCTTCTAAAAGGTTAGAGTTAGATAAAAATAAATAAATAAAATCCAAAAGAAGAGAGGAGAAAATCTCTGAGGCATATAATACCAACATGTGAAAACAGGGTAATTTATAAAGAATGTTGTTTATAATATTGAAACATTTCTCTTCTATTTTGAAGTAGCTATAATAAATTGGTAATCAGAATGGTTTTTAGGGATGGAGCATACAGAAATCACTTTGGCATATGTATCTCTTTCTAGGATAATAGAATTCCCTTTTCTGTTTATACTCTACATATCATTTTCTTCTGAAGGTGGCTAGTATTTACTAAGAGATGTGTCACATCTAACTTTTATTAGCATGAAGGCTCAAAACTGTATAAACATTACCAAGGTAGTTGGCTATACCTTTCATCTATATCTATAGTTTGTTTTCTTAGAGAAGCATTAATTTTCTTTGACATTTCTTATTTTCCCTCTGTATAGCTTTCCCTCCTCCCCTCCTTCACTCTCTTCCTTCTCCATTCTTCTCTCCTTTTGTCCCCTTAGAGTCAAATAAAAACTTTTGCTCAGAAGGTTAATTAGAGATATTTGTCTTGAATGTATTTCATCCTAAGTGTCCTTTGCCTTACAGAAGTTTTGTAATTTTATGAGGTTCCATTTGTCAAGTCTTGATCTTAGAGTATAAGCTCTTGGTGCTCTCAGCCAATCATGGAACTGAGCACAAGGTCCCCAATGGAGAAGCTAGAGAAAGGTCCCAAGGACCTGAAGGGGTTTGCAGCCCCATAAGAGGAACAAGAATATGAACCATTCAGTACCCCCAGAGATCCTAGGGACTAAACCACTGACCAAAGAGTACACATGGAGGGACCCAGGGCTCCAGCTGCATATGAAGCAGAAGATGGCCTTGTTGAACATTAAAGGGAGGAGAGGCACTGGGTCCTGAGAAAGTTCAATGCCCCTGTATAGGGAAATGCCAGGGCAGGGAACTGGGAGTGGGGAACTGGTGAGGAGGTTAGAGGGGATGACTTAAGGGCTTATTGGGGGCTGGCAGGAAAAGGGACAACATTTGAAATGTAAATAAAGATTATTTCTATCATCCTAAGTGAGTTAACCCAATCACAAAAGAATACACATGAACTGCAATCACTGGTAAGTGGATATTAATGAGCCCAGAAGCTCTGAATACTCAAGGCACAATTAGCTAAGTAAACGATTCCCACGAAAAAGGAAGGAGAGGACCCTGGTCCAGAGAAGACTAAATCCAGTTTTGTAGGAGAGTACCAGAACAGAGAAATGGTTGGGGGGTGATTGGGGAATGGGCAGGGGGAAGAGGACTTATGGGACATATGGTGAGGGGGGGGAACTGGAAAGGGGAAAGCCTTTGAAATGTAAACAAAGAATATAGAAAATAAAAAAATTAAAAAATAATAAATAAAAAAAAAGAAGACGAGGGCTAAGGTATGACAGGTACTTTTGTTTGACTTTTACATACATTTAGCATATGTTTTAGGACAGAAAGTATACGATACCAGCATTCCTATTTCCCATTTATAAAATAAAATTCATTAAAACCTTATATGGAGAAGGTAATATTTACATCTGATAGAAAATGTTTTAATAGAGTGTGAAAAGTTTTTGAACTATTTCAATATTAGTTCTCTCCTCTTCTTGTATTGTTGAATTTGATTGAATGGACTGGCTGTGAGCTTTAATTTATGAGAGTGTGGACAGGCTGTTCAAAATCCAATTTCAAAAGGGGTGTATGGCAACTGTAATAAAAAATATTATTTTTATTAGAGGGTCTATCTATGGCAAGATAACTTTAGTTTATATAATTATCTTTTCTTCCTTAATTTTTGAGACAGTTTAGTATATTTGAATCCTAGTATTTGCATAGTATTTCTTTCTTTTAAACTAATATTGATTTTTTGAGGTTATATTTTACTGAAAACTGGAAAGAATTTTTAGGTCAAATGATATACTATGTTTTGCAATCTCTAAGCTTTGAGAGTAAGATGGAATGGTAACATGATGGAGTGTCTTATAAAAGTCATAATATACCCTGTAACCCCACAGCAGTTTTAGCTAAAGTTTATTTCAATTCCTCAAATTTACATTTATTATTTATTTTGTAAAGCTGTGGAAACAAAATCAATATATTCCCTCAAACATATGAATAGTTAATAAAATTCCTAGTAATGCCCACTGGGTTTTAAATGTATCTCTTTTAAATGCTTATGTGTGAACCCTGAAGAAACTATTAAAAAGGAGACCATTGTTAATTGATTGGTTTATGAAGGCTCAACTGGAATTCCTGGCTTTGATCTTTAGATGCTATGAGACCTAACCAATGTAATATCTCTAAATTGAAGGATAAGTTTTCAAAACTAATAAGTATTGTTTGTTCTTTTTGGTTTGTTTCATTGATTGGTTAGTTGGTTTTTTCTAGTTGGTTTTTCATTTGTTTGGTTTGGTTTTGATTTTTAGTTTTGTTTTTGAGTCAGGATAATCATATGTAATCCAGGGTGACCTAAAACTCACTATATATACCAGGCTGTCCTAAAGTCACAGAGACTTTCTAGATGTCTACCTCCTAAGTGGTAGAATTGACAATGTAAACCTACATCAGAGGATTTTAATAATGGAACTTTCAATTGTGTTCCTTGATGTTCTAACATATTTTTAAAACTATGTACAGATATAGTAAATTCATAGAATTGTATGGTCTTCAAAAATTTTATACTGATAATTCAGGATTAGAATATGAGTAATAATTTATTAATTGTTTATTTAACATTTATATTTTCAAAAGATTTATATAGCTCAGGCTGCACTTGACTTTAGTATTTAGCCTGGTTTTGAATGTTTCATCCTCCTGAATCCATTTTTTGGAGTGCTGAGATGACAGGTATACACCATACCCAGCACTCATGCGCTTGTTCAAAGATGAAGTTACAGACACTGTATCATTATTAAAAACCAGTTTTATGGAATAGTCCAACCAAGAAAGTGAATTATTAAGCCATGCAATGCATAGTGGCATGCTGCACTCAATTCTTCAACCTTGTAGTAATTAGTATGGTCATTTTGACTATTCATTAAACAAATGTATATGCACACACTGGTCTTCATGCATTGGCTTCTAGTCTTATTTTATTTTCTGAAGTGTTCTCAAACACTGTATTTAAGTAAAGCCTGGTTTCTTTGGAATCCCTCTGATCCAAGTGGGCATGTACAGGACACTGGCATACAGAGCTCTATAACATTAGAACAGATTTGTTTGTGATAGATAATGCATTTCTCACTTTGAGGACTGGCATGAATCTAGTTCCACAGCACATGAAAGGCTGTACTTTCTGAGACTCATGAAGCACTTAGAGATGTGTCCTTTCAGTTTTAACCTTTTGGCTATTTTGACACAAAATAATTTCCAGGCATGAGATTTATTGCACAAAATATATGGCCAGAGAGAAATCAATATATAGCAAGGCATCATCCATTAAAGTGTGAGAAATAACTGCCCTCACTTGTAATGACATACATTATTTTCTTCAAAGTCATTATTTTTCCTGAAAAAAAAATGTAACGCTGTCACCAGATACCATAAGACATATAAAATCACAGTTCAGTGTCTGCTAAATCAAGTTATACATTAACTTATAACTCTCAGAAAAACCTCCAAATCACAGGTCATCCAGTCATAAATTTGTGATTACAGAATTGGCATGAAAAGAGAAACATGCTAATGTCTTAATTTTTAAAAATCTCTTTATTAAGCTCATTCAAATATCCATTTGGACAATGCTTTTCAAACTCTTTTCCATATGCAATATTAATTCTTCTTGCAGCTTCCCCCATGATGCCTTCACAAACCCAAATTCTCGCTTTTTCTATTGGTTATTTTATTTATTTACAATTTACAGTTTATCCCCCTTCCCAGTTTCCCCTCCACAAGCCCCCTATCACTTCCTTCCTTCCCCATGTCTCTATAAGGGTGCTCCCCCACCTGCACACCCACTCCTGCCTCAGCCGCCTAGCATTCTCCTTTACTGGGTCAAATTCAATCTCTTAACATTTGTACCATAATTTCCTTAGGCAGGCAATACAACGGGGTCAAATCAGTATGTTCTAATCTTTCCAGAAAGGTCAGTTCACTAATTAAATGAATTTTCCATGGGCTTCAAACTCTTCTGTCCATCATTTAATTTTTCATTATGCATATATCTTCCCATTTCCCTCAGTAATATTTCTGGATTAAACTTTCTATCATTAGAGATCTCCCATCAGGGGGGCGCTCACCATTGCTCAGTAATCCAATAGACCTGACACTCCCTGATCTTGTCCCTTGTATTTTCTATGGACATCCTTGTTCTTAAGTGATCCAGGCCCACTATTCCTCTTTCCTTGTGGTCTTCAATTCTTTAAGCTACTAAAGTCTCAGGCTTCTCAAGAGAAAAAAATGTCCTGCTTCAAATATTTCTTGGTAAAATTTGACAAGGAAGGCAGTAAGTTTCCATATCCAGAGCCCATTTTCCCGATATGCCTCGGCTGCCTGCTTGAAGGGCCAGGGACAGAACAGTTTGTTCCTAATAGACAGCAGAATCATTTCTTTCCCCAGTAATGCCCTCAATTCCTTTCTCTATTTTTTTAAACCACAATTATATTTGAGGACAAATATGTTACAGAAAATGTTAAAACAGACAAGTATATGAGAAAGAGCAGTGCCTTTCTAGTATTCAGGTTGATGGTGCTCCTACAGCTGAAACTGAGTCATGCAGCCATGTTGGCAACCATGTCACATTTAACATTAACTAAATTATAAATTACAGTTTTTCAAAAATTTCACATTAACATTTCAGAGAAATCCTGCTAATAATAATACAGATGGCTTTAGAGAAGGATTGAAATTGTCAAAAGTAAAAATTAAGTTGTGGGTTTTAGTATTAAATTAGCTTTGAAATAAGCTAACTATTTCTTAAGGATAGAATATTATTTTCCCACAGACAATTGATTACAGAAAAAGTTTACATGTTGAAAACATCTACAAAGTGACCAATATAGAATATAGATCTTTCATTACTGAGGTCAAATGGGCTGTGGTTTGACATTTGACTCAGTTTACTTAGGAAGGTGAGCCACTGTGATCTTTCAGAAAGAAAATTTATGTGGTCCCCTATCATTTAGTCAATAGACTAATGAATTCGTGTCAACAGAAAAAAAATGCAAAATGTTATTGGCTGAAATAGTCAATTACTGCCCACCGTTACTCTCTACAACCATGGCACTCTCATTATTTTTCATCTTGACATAAAGCCATGGCTGTCCTGGCTCTGACCAGTCCATGATCCTGCCTGACAACAATCTCACGCCCATGTGTCCTGCCATGCTTGACTAGGCTGGAGCCTCTGGCCTCTGGCTCTGGCCTCTGGCCATATCACTAAAATGGTAGGTCCTTAGTGGAATGTGGCTAGAACCTTTAGAGTTCATCCCAGTGCTCTCTCTGGAACACTGAAGCTCACATGCTCCTTTCTCAGCAGGGGTTCTCAGTGTCTCTTTCATCTGGTTGACACTTGGGTACAGCTTTAGGTCTTTAGGTGGATGGACCAGAATTGGGCCCACAGCAGGTTAGCTTGCTCTTCCTGTTCACTTCCTGAGTTTTACAGGCCTCAGCTCTCACTAGGAGCAGCTTTCCTAGTACTAGTGGCCTCCTTTACAAAAACTGTTCAAAGCACCTCTTGTCCCACCCACCTCCAGCTATTTTTCTTAGAGAGACTTTATTATGCCTACTTGGGATACTTCTCAGGTTAATTTGAATTCTATTTCATATTTGAGTGCCATATGGAAAAAATCAGGTCTTGTTTTTCCTCACAGCCCCATATTCCCAGAAATAAGACTCAGAATCAAAATATACTGACAAATATCTTGACCATGTAGAGAGACACTTCTCTTACTAGATCCTAATATAAAACAACTCCTATATTCTTTTTCAAAAAAAAGTTTATTGGTTATTTTTTTCTATTTACATTTCAAATGTTATCCCCCTTCCAGATTTCCCCTCTACAAACCCCCTCTCCATTCCCCACCTGCTTCTATGAGGGTGCTTCCCACCCACCCACCCACTCACTCATCACCCTATACTAAAGCATCAGGCCTCCACATGAACAAGGTCTTCCCCTCGCATTGATGACAGAAAAGACTACCCTCTGTTTTGTATGTAGCTGGAGCCATGGCCCTCCATGTGTACTTTTTGGTAGGTAGTTTAATACTTGCAAGCTCTGGAGGAGGGGTCTAGTTAGTTGATATTGTTGTTCTTCCCATACGGTTGCAATCCCCTTCAGTTCGTTGAGTCCTGACTCCTCCATTGGGGTCCCAGTGCTCAGTCTGATGGTTTGCTGAAAGCATCTGTATTTGTAAGGGTCAGAATCTGGGAAAGCCTCTCAGAAGACAGATATATCAGGCTCCTGTCAGCAAGCACTTCTTGGCATTAACAAGTATCTTGGTTTGGTGTCTGCATATGAAATGGGTCCCCAATAGGGGCAATCTCTGGATGGCCTTTTTTCAGTCTCTGCTCCACTCTTTGTCCTTGCATTTTCTTTAAACAGAAGCAATTCTAGGTTAATATTTTTGAGATCTGTAGGTGGCCCCTTCCCTCAATCAGGGGCCATTCCTAACCTCTATATATGGTCTCTACAGGTTCTCTCTATTGTTGGATATTTCAGATAATGCCATTGCCATTGGGTCCTGGGAGCCTCCTGTTTTCCCTTCATTCAGGACATTCTGGTGGCCACCCCTGTTCCTCATCCCCCACTGCTATACACCACTGTTCAATATCCTGATGCTCTGTGCCTTTCCTCAGTCTCCTTCCACACTTGGTTCTGTCCCCCTTTTCCCTTTCCCCTCCTCTCTCTCTCTCTTCCAAGATGCTCCCTCTACCTTCCTTGATTATTTTGTTCTCCCTTCTAAGTAGGATTGAAACATCCACACTTTTGTCTTCCTTCTTGAGAAAATGTTCAACATCTTTAGTCATCAGGGAAATGCAAATCAAAATGACCCTGAGATGCCACCTAATACCAGTCAGAATGGCTAAGATAAAAAACTCAGGGGCCAGCAGATGCTGGTGAGGATGTGGAAAAAGAGGAATACTCTTCCTTGGCTGATGGGATTGTGAACTGATACAACCACTCTGGAAATCAGTCTGGCAGTTCCTCAGAAAGTTGAACATAGTATTACTTGAGGACCCAGCCATACCACTGTTGGGCATATACCCAGATGATTCTTCAGTATGTAATAAAGACACATGTTCCACTGTGTTCATAGCAGCCTTATTTATAATAGCCATAAGCTGAAAAGAACCCAGATGTCTTTCAACAGAGGAATGGATACAGAAAATGTGGTACATTTACACAATGGGGTATTACCCATCTATTAAAACAATGACTTCATGAAATTCTCAGGCTAATGGAAGGAATTAAAACATAACATCCTGAGTGAGGCAACAAAGTCACAAAAGAACTCACATGGTATGTACTCACTGGTAATTGGATATTAGGAAAAAAGTTTGGGATACCCAGGATACAACTCCTTTATTCTAATCTATATTCTGCCATGCAGTTGTTTACCTAGGTTACCATATAAGTGTCTTGTCCCAAATTTCTGGAGGAATCTGCTACATCTGTCACTATCCCAGAATCCTTTCTGCCTCCCAGATATTTTACCTCTTATGTCCTGTTCTATAGGCCATCAGGTTATTGACAGGTGTAACACTCATACAAACACAAGATATTCTCTATACATGACTTGTATGAAATTATATATCCCAAGTGATTTTGTGGTATAGTTAACATCAATTTGGATTTTTTAAATAGAGACTTTGTAATGCAGATGTATAGATAGAAATTGTTGAAATATGGCCTTATGATAGAATATTCTTGTTTCTCCAACTATGGTGATTGAAATTTTGCTGGTTTTAGTACTCTGGCCTTGCCATCTCTTAGAATCTAAAGCATATTAGTTGAGGCCATTATGATATATATATATATATATATATATATATATATATATATATATTTTATTCTATATTCTTTGTATACATTCCAAAGATTCCAAAGGCTTTCCTCTTTCCCAGTCCCCCCACCATATGTCCCATAAGTCTTCTCCCCACCAACTATTCCCCAATCACACCACCACCACCATTTCCCTGTTCGGGTACTCTCCTGCAAAACTGGATCCAATCTTTACAGGCCCAGGGTCCTCTCCTTTCTTCTTCTTGGGAATCATTTGACTTGCTAATTGGTTTTTAAAGTCTCCATTGAGAAGCTAAGTGTAATTGTAATATGCCTGCCTTTGTATGTGATATGGTCTTTTCCATTACAGCTTTCAAATTTTATCTTCCACATATTTATTACTTTGATTATAATGTGGCAAGAGGACTTTCTCTTCTGCTTCAATCTCATTGCTGTTCTGCATGTGTCTTGTACTTTAATAGGCATCTAATTCTTTTGACTAGAAAAATTTTCTTCTATCATTTTGTGAGAACATTTCTGTGCCTTGTATTCTGCCTTGCATTCAGTTGTATCCTCTTTTCTTTCTTTTCCTAAGTTTTATTTTTTGCCTTTTACAGTGTTGTGTATTTTCTGGATGTTTTGTATCATGAATTTTTTAAATGTAACGTTTCCTTTCACTAATGTATCCATTTTTCCAATATATCGTCATCACCTTAGATTCTCTCTTCTATCTCTTTTATGCTGTTAGACAAGCTTGCTCTGTAGTTTCTGGTTGAATTCCTGAAATTTTCATTTCATGAATTTCCTAAGTTTTGATTTTCATTATTTATTTGTTTACATTTTCAGTTCTTGAACAGATTTATTCATTTCCTTCTGTCATTTGTGTTTTCCTGGATTTTGTTAAGTGATTTGCTCATTTGCTCTTTAGGTGTCTTTCTAATCTTCATACAGGTGGTTTTAAGGTCTTTTCCTTGTGGTTCAGTCATGTTGGCATATCTAGTGCCTGCTCTTATAGAGTATTAAGATTCAGTTGTGACATACTACCCTAGCTATTATTTATTGCACTTTTATTTTGGTGTCTAAGAGTCTGGGATTGTGATCATTATATATCTAGGTGCTGATTTCTAGATTTGTCCTTTTGGGTGGGGGAAAATAAATGTTTTACTATTGGTTTTTGTTTTCATTCTGGATTTTCAGAATATAATGGCTAAGATTTGCATGATATAAAAATTCTTTCGTGATTTGATATTTGAGGTTTCTGGGCTTTCAAGTAAATTGCATTTCAGAATATTGGGAACTGACTCTTAGTAACAAGGCTAGGCTAGAGATTTGAAAGGATTCACAGGAGTGAGGAGAGCAGATTGTTCAACCATGACCTGCTTATTGTGTCTCCTTGGAATTAGGGGAGACCATGAAGAAAGTTCACCCAAGAGGCTCTGCTATAGACTGGAGTGTGGGGGTAAGTCCAGAAAAACAAAGAACTGGAGAAGATCTAAGGACTGCCTACTGCCTTCCCTGGTAAGAGTTATCTGTGGGTTAGCATAGCTCCTCTGCAAGCTGGTAGCTGTGTCAAAGCACCAAGTGGGGAGAGGGAGAATAGGAGGTCTGTCAAATCCACAGGAAATGTGGACAGAAAGTAAAGGAAGGCAGCAGCAGGTGTTTTCTTGGAGAGAAAGAGATGGCACTTGGGGATTGGATCTGGAGAACAGAAAGCAAGCTACAAGTTTTAACCTAATTTTACTTAAAGATTTTACAGATACTTCTGAACCTTGACAAATGAATTCACAAAGCCTGAGTAACACTTTAATTCAACTCATCAATTCTTATCAGTGTGGAAGAAGTAATCCACATGTAGTTAATTGAGTGGCACAATAATTTCTATAGAGTCTCTACTAACAAATTATTTAAGAATCGTCTATTACATCATATTAACTATATCAATAAGTTATTGGTCATTATGGATAATTATGACATGTATGCATGTCTATACCATTGCAGTTTTTTATTTTCAGTAGAAGATAAACAGGAAGAAAGGGTAAATACAGATAAGTAATTAGGGTACAAATTCTATGAGCTACTACTTTAGCAGCAGTATCATTTAAGAAGCTAACAGCCCACTCGGCTTCACATGTTACAATTCTTATAAAATTTAACCAAGCATCCTTAGATAGCAATTTAAAGAGTGAAGCCAAATCCTAATAGTAACAGGCAGATAAAAGTATACTCAATTGATATGGCCCCAAATTCTTTGTAAGTAATTGAGGTTGCATTTTTCTAGAATCTTTTTTCTTTTTCTTTTTATTAGATATTTTCTTTATTTATATTTCTAATGTTATAAGCTTTCCTGGTTTCCCCTCCAGAAACCCCCTATTCACCCCCTTGCCTACTTCTTTGACAATGTTCCCCCAGCCACCACCCACTCCTGCTTTCCCATCATGGCATTCCCCTACCCAGGGCATCGAGCCTTCACAGGAACAAGGGCCTCTCCTCCCATTGCTGTCCCACAAAGCGAATATGCGGCTTGAGCAATGAGTCCCTCCATGTGTACTCTTTTGTTGGTGGTTTAGTCCCTGGGAACTCTGGAGAGGTGGGGGTGGTTATTGGCTGATATTTTTTTCTTCCTATGGGGTTTCAAATCCATTCAGTTCCTTCAGTACTTTCTCTTAACTCCTCCATTGGGAACACCATGCTCAGTTCAGTGGTTGGCTGCAAGCATCTGCCTCTGTATTTTTCAGTCTCTGGCAAAGCCTCTCAGGAGACAGCAATATCAGGCTCCTGTCAGCAAGCACTTCTTGGCATTCACAGTAGTGTCTGGGTTAGATCAGTGTATATGGAATAGATCCACAGGTAGGGCAGTCTCTGAATGGCCTCCCCTTTAATATATGCTCTACCTTTATTCTGTATTTCCTCCCATGGCTATTTTGTTCCCTCTTCTAAGAAGGACCAAAGTATACATACTTTGGTCTTCAGTCTTCTTGAGCTTCATATGATCTGTGAATTGTATCTTGGGTATCCCAAGCTTTTGGGCTATTATCCACTTAACAGTGAATGTATACCATGTGTTTTCTTTAGTGATTGGGTTACTTCGCTCAGGATATTTTTCTACTTCCATCCATTTGCCTAGGAATTTTGTGAAATTGCGATTTTTAATAGCTGAGTAGTATTCCATTGTGTAAATGTAACACATTTTCTGTATCCATTCCTCTGTTGAAGAACATCTGGGTTCTTTCCAGACTCTGGATATTATAAATAAGACTGCCATGAACAAAGTAGAGCATGCGTCTTTGTTACATGTTGGAGCATCTTCTGGGTATTTGTGCAGGAGTGATTGGTCAGGTAATACTTTGACCAATTTTCTGAGGAACCACCAGACTGATTTCCAGAGTGGTTTTACCAGTTTACAATCCCACCAAGAATGGAGATGTGTTTCTCTTTCTCCACATCCTCACCAGCATCTGCTGTCACCTGAGTTTTTAATCTTAGCCATTCTGACTCTTATGAGGAAGAATCTCAGGTTGTTTTGATTTGTATTTCCCTGATGACAAGGAATTTTGAACATTTTTTTGGAGGGGCTCTTCTCAGCCTTTCAGTACTCCTCACTTGAGAATGCTTTGTTTAGCTCTGTACCTCATTTTAAATAAGGTTATTTAATTATCTGGGGTCTAACTTCTTGAGTTCTTCATGTATATTGGATATCAGATCTCTTTCTGATGGAGAGTTTGTAAAAGACTCTTTTCCAAGCTATTGGTTGCCTTTTGTCCTATTGACAGTATACTTCGACTTAAAGAGGCTTAGTAATTTTATGTGGTCCCATTTGTCAATTCTAGATCTTAGACCATAAGCCATTTGTGTTCTGTTTAGAAAAATTTCTCTTGTGCCCATATGTTCAAAGCTCTTCTCCACTTTCTCTTCTATTAGTTTAAGTGTATCTGGTTTCATGTGGAAGTCCTGGATCCACCTGGACTTGAGGTTTATACAAGGATATATGAATGGATCAATTTGCATTCTTCTACAAGCTGATCTTCAGTTCAATCTGCACCATTTATTGAAAATCCTGTCTTTTTTCCTCACTAGAGGGTTTTCACTACTTCATCAAAGATCAAATGACAATAGGTATGTGGGTTTATATTTGGGTCTTCAGTTCTGTTCCATTGATCTTCCTGCCTGTCTCTATACCAATACCATGCAGTTTTTAATCACTATTACTCTGTAATACAGCTTGAGGTCAAGGATGGTGATTCCCCAAGAAGTTATTTCATTGTTGAGAATAGTGTTCATTATCCTGTTTTTTTGTTATTTCAGATGAATCTGAAAATTACTCTTTCTCTGTGAAGAATTGATTTGGAATTTTGATGGGGATTACATTGAATCTGTAGATTGCTTTCAGCAAGATGGCTATTTTTACTATATTAATCCTGTCAATCCATGAGCACGGGAGATTTTTCCATCTTCTGAGATCTTCGGTTTCTTTCTTCAGAGACTTGAGGTTCTTGTCATACAGATCCTTCCCATGCTTGGTTAGAGTCACACCAATGTGGTTTATATTATTTGTGACTAATGCGAAGAGTATTGTTTCCCTAACTTCTTTCTTAGCCTCTTTATCCTTTGAGAAATGAATTGAAGATATAATGGGGCTCAAGTCTGGAATAAACAAAATTATTCTAGTGCATCCAGGTGAAGGGTGGCCCTCCAGATAGAAAACCATTAATAGGTTTTTTACTCTAATCTTTCTCCACATTATAGGTAGAAGACAGGTAAAAAGTTCTTTTCTTTGAAGAGACAAGCATTTGTGTTTAACATTTCCTAGCTTTCCTGGTGCTTGTGGGTATGCCCAAGGACCTTTTGCCCTCCACATTTTAATTGAGTTGAAGTAAGAATACAGAATGAGGACACTAAGTATTTCAAATCAACAAGTACTTACAAAGGGATTTTACCCATGCGTAATGAAATAAGTAGACAAATGAATAGAGTAAAGGACAACATGGAGCTGGAGAACGTCATACTAAGTGAGGTGACCCAGTCTCAAAAGAATACCCATGGTATGCAGTCACTGATAAGTGGATATTATCCTAGAATCTTGGAACACCAAAGACATAAATCACATACCAAGTGAGGTCTGACAAGAAGAAAGGAGTGGACACTGGAGCTAGAATGGACCAAAGCATCATTGTGGGGGAGTACAAGAACAGTGAGGTGGGAGGGGGTGGATGATAGAGCAGGAGGAGGGAAAAGGGCATGTGGGACCCTTGGGGGTGGGGAACCAGAAAAAGGGAAATGAATTGTAAATATAGAATATATCCAATAAAAAAAAAAAGATGTTCCACAGGATAAAGGCACCTGCCACCAAGACAGACAACATTATCATTAGCCTCACTTATGGGCCACATGGGTATAAGAAGGAACACTATTGATACGTGTTTTCAGATGAAAACATCTGCACTACCGCATGTATTCCAAATGCACACACAAAAATAAATAAAACAAATAAAAATGTAGTAAACTCTTTTGTTTGACAGAGTTATCAGAGCTTCTGCTAGTAATATTGTAAATTGATTTACTGACAATCCTGCAACAACATACAAATGACATATTGTGGTTGTAATCTTCTAGATGTCTCTTACATTTACTATGGGTATTCCAACATATGAACAAGCTGAAATTAAATAAAAACATAAACAAGAAGATGAAGAAATCATGTGAATACAATCTAATAATACTTCATGATAAAAAGTCCCAGGGAGATTAGGGATGCAAAGTATGTACATTAGATAAGGAAGGGCATTTGCAGCAAGTCTATAGCTAACATAAAATTAATGGAAACAAATTTGAAGCAACCCCATTAACATCAAGAAAAAGGCAAGGCTGTCTATTCTCTCCTTATCAAGTCAATATAATACGTGAGTGCTCTAGTTTTAGCTAAAGCAATAACATAAACTGAAGGGGTCACAAGTTGGAAAAGAAGAAATCAAAGTGTTATTGTTTGAAAATAATATAATGGTATAGATAAGTGTCCCTAATAATTACATTGGGACTCTTACAGCTGAGAGACATCTTCAGCAAAATGGCTAGACACAAAATTAAGTCACAAAAAATCAGTAGCTCTTCTATATAACAATGCCAAACAGAAAAAAGCAATCATGAAATTGACATATTTCACAACAGCTCTTAATATTATAAGATATTATGGTGTAACTCTACCCAATCAAGTAAAAGAATGATATGACTAAAACGTCAAGTTCTTTTAGAAAGAAACTGAAGTAGATGTCACAAGATACAAAGATCTTCCAGGTTCACAGATCATAGGAATAACATAGTAAAAATGGCCATCCACCAAAAGAAATTACAGCTTCAATTCAATCCCCATCAAAATTTCAACATAATTCTTCACAGAACTGGAAAATACAATTGTACTTCATCCAGAAAAACAAAACAAAAAATACAGGATACCTAAAACATTTCTGAATAATAAATGAACAGCTAGATGTCTCACTATTCCCAAATTCAAGCCATTCTATAACATTATAGTAACATAATCCATAGGATGTTGGCATAGCTAGGCATGCTTTATCAGTATAATTGAACTGAAGACCCAGACACATATCTATCTATCTATATATATATATATATATATATATATATATATATATATATGAACACCTGATTTTTTTCTAAAGAAATCAGAAATACACATTGGAATAAAAGAAAACATCTTTAACCAATGGTACCAGTCTAACTGGATGTCTGCCTGTTAGAACAAAAACAGCTTAGTATTTATCACTTTGCACAAAACCTAAGTTCAAGCAGATCAAAGACTTGATATAAAGATAAATACAACACCAGATATACTGAACTTTATTCAGAAGGCTCAATATCCCTCAAGTGATAAATGGATAAGAAAATGTGGTGCATTTATAAGTGGAATATCACACAGCTGTTAAAAGAATTAACATCATGGAACTTGCTGATAATAAATAGAACTAGAAATATTATCCTGAATAGCATTACCCAGACTCAGGAAGATAAATATGATATGCACTCACTTGAATACAGATATTAGCCATTAAGAAAATGTAAACCAACCTGTACTCTGTAGATCTAGAGAAAGTAGGTGTGGCAGAAGAGACTAGGGGTAACACATTTATTTTCGTGGAAGGAGGGATGAAAAATATTTTAGGGGTAGTCCAGGGGTATGGAGGAAAAGAACAGGAGGATGAACTGGGTTATAGAAGGGGAACATTGAGAAAAGGAGTAAGGGGAGAGAAACATTTGGGGGTTGCTATGGAAACCTAGTGCAGTGCAACCCATCAAAAGTATGTGAAGTGGTTCCTAGTGTGAACTCTTAAAAATGAGAGAAACAGAGTCCCAACTGACAATTTTTTGAGACTAAATGAGTCTTCTAGCATCTTAACTGGGTTGCATTCAATCGAGTTTTTGGCAAAGGGAGTCCCATGGCAATGTCCAAACAACCCAGTCTGTGGCTGAGCAACTTTGCTGGTTGTACTCTACAAACTGACAGTAGCCCCATTTCTGAGGACAATGCCCAAACAAATTATTGACCACAAAGAGACTGAGCTAGTACCTACATGGAGACTTTATATAGATGTTCTAATACCTTTGAAGCAGCAAGGTATTCTGCATACTGCCAAATGAGAAATGTAAACATCAACTCAATCAAAAAATTTATACCTACAATCTGTCCTGCTTGCAAGATATACTAGGGCAATGGTGGCCTGGCACTGCTTTGGTGACCTAATCCAGAGAAAAGATAATGCAGAGGCCTTGGTTCAATCTACCCCTCACAGGAGGCTCCTAATGTTGCAATGTACTTACAAAAGACAGTTATATAGACTGTTACAATGTAAAAAGGCCTGCAGCTCTGTTCTACTCTGCAAAGTTAAGAGGAAAGCATTGGATGTGTGCTGTTTTTAGAATGATTTTCTTGGCCCTCACTAAGCTTCTCCATGTCTGACTTAACCTTAGCATCTTGACAATTCATCATCACTATCTCTTCCTCACCTCTTCTTAAACATAGATGAAATTTCTAAGCTTATACTTGTCTTACTGGCCATGCTTAAAATCTGCATATGGAATTTTGTTTGATGGAAAATTTGTTCCCAGAATTTATGAACAATAGTTGTAAGAGTAGGAAGAGTTTCTAGATAGATAACACACTCAAAATGTCCACATCTATTGCATTGATACTAGTATAAGGATTCATAATTGAAAGCAATTGTCAGTTACACTGACAACCAAGTTTCAACTATGAAATAATATGCAACTATGCAATGATACTATTTACTAAATAAGATAAAAGGATCCTAGACATAGAATAGCCCTCTTAGAACAGTAGAAATTAACAAATAAAAGATTTATACAATGATTTATACCTTGCCATAGATTTATCAATCAAGCTGATTTTTAATGTAAGATCATGAACAAAAGTAAACTAAGTACTGAAAAGGGAAAGCAGCAGCCTGATTATAGTTATGTGAACATGTTAATAACATGAGCAGCAACACAATCTACATATATTTTGTGCCTCCCTTGGGAATACCACTAATAGTTTCCAGGAAAAAAAATAAAATATTTCTTTCAAATATTATAATACAGATTTTAAAACCTTTAAAGAGGAAAAAGAAAAAGAAAGAGGAGAAGAAAAACCATCACAGTAATTTCAGCCTTACTTACATACATGGGGTTTAGTAGGCAGTCATGGAATGACTTTCCCAGTGCAGGTACTTATATAACTGAGAAAATGAAGACCTGAAACTGTTAAGAAATTTGCCAGATACATTACAGATCTCTGTTCTATGAGAATGGGGCTAAAATAAATGTGAACCCTAGTAAGAACTTCAGCATCAGTCTTGGGGATCTCTGCAGAACACACAGGAGGAAGGGCTATCCACAAAAGGAAGTCGGACCAGCTCAAGTAATGTGACAGAAACTCTTACTCAAGGTCACTGAAAGGTTTGAACTTACACAGTATCCCATGGTCCTCTGTAATATATAAAACTGTATATTACCAACACAAAATTTGTTCAAGGTGCTGGAGATATGGATCAGTGGTTAAGAGCACTGACTGCTTTCCAAAGGTCCTTAGTTCAATTCCCAGCAACCACACGGTGGCTCACAGTCATCTGTAATGTGATCTGATGTCCTCTTCTGGTATATCTGAAGATAACTACAGTATACTCATACACATTAAATAAATAAATAAATAAATAAATAAATAAATAAATATTTTAAACAAAACAAAACAAAAAACAAAATTCATTCAAAAAGAGAATAAAACCTTACTACAAGTATGTGATCTGAAAAAACCACAAGGCAATTTTAAACATGGACATGAGTGGTTACAGCATGGAGATTTTACTCAACTTCCTGGGCATTCAATTCTTTTCACTCCAAAAATGTTTCTAAGAGCAACTCAGTTCTGAATTCTAATAAAAATTCTAACTACCTGTTTACAAATCATGAAATTCTGTTAGAGAAGCAGATAAACTACTGAACTTTAATTAAGATGATTGAGCACTCTAGTCAATGGAAATTGTTTGCTAGGCTATCCAATGCATTCAGCAATGTGGGCTTGTTCACTGACTGTCACAATATCCCAGTTCAAAGGCAGCCGTAAACATTGTTTGAAGCTGACGTGTGAACAGATGTGGTCCTGAACTGATATCTTTGCTGTCAAAATATTTTGCATCTTTGACCCATAGGCTCTGCATGAATCAATACAGAGTCATCATGACAAAACACTTATGGGACATCCCTGAGAGCATAGTGCGGAGAACCTCAGCTTTCATCAGTGGATGAAGACACTCAGGCATGACAACCAAGCATTTAGAAAGAGGCAGTAACAGAGTCACTATTATTTCATGTTCAGCCTTGGTAACATAGGGAGTTTTAGACCATCCTAAGCCATGTAGTAAAATGAAACTCTGCTTCAAAAAATACTTCCCCATAATATACTTGCCAAATTCTAATGTGTGACATTTATGAAGTTTCCAGATTTTCCAGCTTGTGTGAATTTGGTCAATATTTCTGTATATGTGAACTCACACATAAGTTGGAAGTAAAACAGTTTATGTGTTTATAAGACAGCAATGGTTGATACCTCTGTACTCTGAATACTTGAAATAATTATCTTCCATTATATGTGTTTTACAACTCATACCCACACCAGCCACACAGGAGAAAACTGTTTCTGACTCACTAACTCTTACAAGCAACACTGATCATATCACAGCTTCTGGTCTTTCAACAAACCACACATGTGTATTGTGTGATCCTGTGTGTGAGCTTATTTTCAGGCCTTATAAAATTTATCTGTGATTCTCTTCAGTTTCTTCTGAAATAAGGCTTTTCTGTGCCTTGAACACATGGGGGTAACTAGCTATCATATGAATTTAGAGTGGGTTTGATTGGAATGTTGCTTTGGTCTCTTCAATAGTTCAATAAAAGCTCAAATTTCTCAGAATTCGGGGGGTAAAAATGATGTGTGCATGTGTTTATGTGTGTGTGTTTCATAATTATACAGTGTCACAACATTTGCTATGGAAAACAAGAGGATCCTCAGATTTCAATTATTGGAAATTATTCACCTTGGTTTTGTGGTAAAGATTGCCTGTCTGAGTATCTCTCTGTCTGAGACAGGGTCTGCTGCTTGGACCTGAGGCTATGGTATTATGTTAGAGTGGCTGGAGTAAAAGCACAGGGATCCTCCAGGCCCCTTTCCTGAGCACTGGGATTACAGTCAGGTACAACCATACCCAAGTTTTTACGTGGATTCTCTGGACAGAATGCTGGTTCTTTCTGCTAGTCTGGAGGGTCTTTTACCCACTGATCCCTATGTCGTTCCCTAGTGTATGTGTACTAGGGAAGTGTACATGTGCCCTACTAGAAAAGGAGTGATGGTGTGGCAGCACCCTCAAACCCTGATGCCTTAAATTTGCTTCCATGACTACAGGTCTGTGAAAGCTAGACGAGACAATTGGAATAGTTTAGATCTATCAGAAATATTCCATAAAAAGCCAAATTGTGCAATATGTCAGGAAAGAGGAAACCAGTTTTAATATAAATATTTAGGATTTTACCCACATGCTTGTTCCCTGATCCTACTCGCTCTCTGGTAGCCCAGAGGGAAGCTGCAGCATCCCACCCTCCCTGAGTCTACTACTGAATGTGTAAAGAGCTTGTAGAGATCACCAGAGGAAGTGATGATAGAAGCTTTCCTTCCTTTAAACCTGTACTGTCTGAATATGGGTAAATGGACTTATCCTCCACAGTGACAGAAAGATATCACAGTAGATAAAACAACACAGTCACAGTGAAATTCATAAAACATTTTATCCAGATCCAGAAACAAAAAAGCGATCTCAATGTAATGTTTTACAATTAAAAAATTCTTTCATAAGAAACCTATAATTTTGACTCTTGAACTGATTATAAATAACAAATACCAGAGCATGTTAAAGATTTCTACTCTCACACTTCTCTCCATTTCAGAGATGGGTGAGCCTGGCTTTGGGGTAGGTGTCATTTAGTCTAAGACTGTTCATTCCCTGTACTTGGAGACAGGAGTTATTCTTACTCCACCACATTCCCCTTATCACTACTGAGCCTGCTCTCAAGTAGGAAAGGCATTAGCTATAATTATATTCAACATCAGCCCAAAAAATTCCTGTTCTAACAGCCCCATGATTAATGTTACCTTGGTCCAGCAAGATCAGTCAAAGTAACAGCAAGGATGGGCCAGCAACAACTGGACTCTCTCGTAAACATTTCCACACTCCTAGACTCATCCCAGAGTATGAAGATGCATTTAAGGAAATATAAGATATACATTTTAAAATTGTTAAGAAAGCCCATTGTTTAATAACAGGATAATATTCTGGACTATGCAAATCTATTTAAACACTGACACTTCTTTGGATGTCAGTTGGACTAATCTATATTTAGATATTATATTCCAAATTTGGTATATTTGAGATGTTTGGGTACCTGAAAATATCACACATATTATCTCAGTGGAGAAATTTAGAACTAAATAATAAAGATATATGTCAAATAACTTCAAAAATGAATCTTAAAACTCAGGAAGGCAGGATACATTACCTTTACAATGATGTGGCTTTCTGTCTGCAATTGTTTTTTGCTGTCACTATTTAATTACTTTGTTTATATCTTAAGCACCGTGAGAAGGTAACTGTGCTCACTCTTAGATCAATACACATAGAAGTGCTTGCACAGCATGTCTTCTACATCTGTCCTTTCAAGTTATTGGATTACAAATGTTGCCTTTCTTTTAATCTGAAGGCTTACTTTTTATTAACTATTTTTTTCAGTTTATGTTTTGACCTCATTGTTTTCTGGCTCCCAACTTGTGTTTTATTTGCTGTAGTGTTTTTGTTGTTGTTTTGGTTTTTTGTTCTTTTGTTTTGTTTTGTTTTGTTTTGTTTTGCTTTGTTTTATGAATATTTACTTTTGTACTCTCTGCTTTCACTAGAAAGGAAAAATCCTCTGAGTACTGAAAAAAAACCTGCGGAGAGACTGAGTGGTCATAGCTCATGCTCTTTACCTTCATGCAGTTATCAAGTAGAGAAAACCAATAGGGTATTTGAACAAAACCTTGAATACAAAGCATATGTTAAAGTGCTGTGCTCATTAAAGCTGATCATTTCTCACAGTCTTTCTTTTTTTCTTAAAATCCATGGATTTATTTCAAGCTGAAGAAATAGAAAACATCGTTGGTGAAGTCTAGTTCTCTGGAAGTAAGCAGTGATGACATTGCAAACAGTAGAAATCATCACTCTGCCAGTATAAAGCATAAAAACCATTTCCTAAAGTAAAAAGGGAGAAACAAAGAGAAAGAGTAAAAAGTGACTTCTATCTGACACTTCTCTAGAGTTCCCATGGAAGGATGATGGTACATGAGTTACAGCAGGTGCATGAGAGAATCTTTATATTTTAGTGTGTGTTTGAAAAACAAGGAAGCCATTGAGAGATCATGGGGAAGGAAGACACACATTCACACACACACACACACACACACACAGACACACACACACACACACACACACACACACAGACACACACACACACACACACACACACACAGAGAGAGAGAGAGAGAGAGAGAGAGAGAGAGAGAGAGAGAGTGAGAGAGAGAGAGAGAGAGAGAGAGAGAGAGAGAGAGAGAGAATCCTAAAATGTGAAACATGCATCTGCATCTCTGAGTTCACCACCAGTAAGCATGGCAGCCAGGCTGTGGAGCCAAGCCAAGCATTCATGTAGATGAATGGATGAGAAAAATTAACACACACACAAACCACACAGATGCTCATATATCTTAGTGCTCCCAAAGGGGAGATAGATGAGCACTATATGTTGCATCAAATAAATATTTTGTTACTTGCACAGAATACATAGAGTTGGAGAACAATATATGAAGAAAAATGAACCACATTTAAAAAGGGAAGGATTGCATAATACTATTTACATGAGATATCTGAACACAGATGAAGTTCATAACACTGTACCATACATATTTTTATAATCAACAAAATATCACGTTCTACCCTAAAATATGTTTTTAATTACTGGTCAATTCATAATTAAAACTACAATTAAACTGACATAATAATTATGCCACTTTCATTCAACAAAGGCTCCTTGCCTTAAAGAGTACACATTCTAGATTCTTTCCTTAAACTGACATCCTGAAAATATAGCATTTCTGTGATCAATGGTTTCTAAACAAAGTGAAATAAATTGCCTCTCTCATAGCAGCACTGATAATGAGTTCTGGCAAAGATTTCTGGTTCTTCCAAAAGTGTTCCTTTTAGAGCTTTAACTATGTGAATAAAGAGCAGATTTTAAAAAAATATATTTATTTCCACTTTCCTCTTCCCCAGCCTTACTATCCTGTATTGCTCTATGTTAACAGGTAATGCGGTTGTTTTTTTTTTTTTTTTTTTTTTTTTTTTTTTACCTCAAGGAACTGATAAGGAAAACAGGAAGAGAGTTCAGAATTTTGGATGAGATGTTTCATTTATCCTCAGAGACAAGGCACTCTCTGTACTGGGGTGTGAAGTGTTGATCAGTACACACAGAGGCAGCTGATACTAGAGGACTGTGGCCAGAGTCTGGTGATGCTGACAATATGAAGAGGTGTGGGTTCTTATCAGAATGCAGACAGACACAATAACGGTACAAGTGCTCAGTGCTTATCCTTACTTCTTATGCATTTCTGCAGGAATACATCCTGTTCTCCCTGTCTCAATCACTTGCCCACACAAAATTGAATGTACACTTCAGAGAGGCCTCTGAGACACCAAGCAGGTAATCTGAGGCACACATTCACTGAAGACATGAGATAAAATATTTCCAGAGGCATCTTACACAGGATCAGGCCCAGTTACACTGCAAATGGAAGACCAGTCATTTGTAAGCATTTTCTGCTCTGCATTGTTTTAATAGACAATGTAACACAAAACATCTGAAAGCTGAGCTTGCAGAGCAATGTTTGCAATTATATGTAATTCTTTTTTTTTTTTAAACAGAGAGGGAACCCCATATTAAGGTGTTACCTTTCATTGTTTATGTGTCCAAATGTTTCTCCTTAGGCATTCTAAGTAATCTTTCCTCTTCAAACTTTGCTTCTCCCTGTCAGACTATAAAACTAACAAATTTAGTGCTAGCAGAGCTTGTTTAACTAAACCTAAATTGAGAGGTCCCTTGTTTGGAATTTCTCAATATCTGCATTATTATGTTTTTAACACATGCATTTTTTATGCATGAAGAAAGCTGAGTGTCAACTTGATATTGATAACATATTATTCCTAGGACCGGAAACACAGCGACTAGAATCACTAATCACATTGAAGAAGAGTATATGTTTCCTTTAATACTTTTTGACTTTCATCTGTGATCACAAAGCTATCCTTTCATGTCCTGACCACATCCCATCTGAGCCAGCAGGACAGACCTCAGCATTTCTGGCAGAACGTTCACACATGACTCGCTCTAACATAATTCAAAAATCTCTTATCCATAATGGTGATGTTTAAAAGCTAACCACTCTTATTTTATGTCTTACCACCTGTCAAATCTAAGTGTTGCTAGGACATTGATCTTTTAAATTACATAGAAATTGATGTTACTGATCTCAAAAGAGACAGATAAGTAGAAACCAAATAATTTCCTGGTTACTATGTGCCTTATCAATCATAACCTTGAGTGAGGTGAAATTTTTAGACAGGCTTCACATGGTTTTTATATCTCCCTATGCCAGAGTTAATTTAAGCTTACCCACTAAGGAATTAGTAAGCTTTCCATTCACTTAATAATAAAATAATGATATACAAAACTCAGTACCTGCTAAAAATTCACTATTATAGCTCATTAAGACAGTAGTTTTATCAAAGTAAGAAAAACAAGATTCATACTTGTAATTTTTTTCAAGACAAGATTTCTTTGTATAGCCTGGCTGTCTTGGAACTCACTCTGTAGACCAGGCTGGCCTCAAACTCAGAAATCCACTTGCCTCTGCTCCCCTTGTGCTGGATTACAGGCATGTGCCACCACTGCCCAGCAAGATTCATATTTTAATGGGATTAAAATAGAAAATTAGGAGTAATTTTTGTGTTGCTGATCTTACATTGTTTAAACATGTCAGACTTACTATCCTGACATAGTTTAGCTATAGCACCATTAATTTTGCCAGAAGAATAATGAGCTCTTTTACTACATTCTATAAATTCAGTAATAGTAAAAGTATCTTTAAAAGACATATTTGATTTTGTAAACCTTCAAAAATTTTAAAATGCAACCTTTTTAACTTTTTGTTACCACATCTCTGCATAAAGCATTTAGACATAACTTGTTTTAATAACTGTGGAAATCCAGTATTATTTTAAAGATTTCAAGAAACTAAAGGTTTGCTCTGAAATGCTAAGGAATCATAATATTAACTGTCTGCTAAAAATAACCATATAACATGTAAGACTGCATAAACATACATTTGTAATTTAAATTAAATTTTCTCATGGGGTTTACAATGGTCCTTCAAGAGCCAAAGACCATCTAACAAAAACCTACAAAACCAGACATGAGAAACCCTCTTTCCAGTTGTTGATAAGAATTAATCAAGAGGCTGCTAAAATACACAGCCTATCACTATCCCCTTAGTGTTTCCACCAGAGGTAGAAAGTAAGTCCCTGTTTCTGAACACACTATGCCTTCAGAAACACAGTATTTCCATGAGCTCAATCTGACCTGAATGCCCATTCCCTGAGGACTACTTTTCATGGTTCCTCGGGGCACCATACAAGCTTGCAAAGGACTGAAAAACCAAACAGTACTACCCAGGAAGGGTGCCTATGGACCATAACAATGACCAGCATGGCACAGTAACCCTAGTGATGCCATTGTTGGTAGTAATCAACAGTTCCTTAATTGAATGACTGGCTCAAATGTACTGATATTCCTAACATTACCTATGAGCTTTAGATATTTTGATCTCCTAGACATATATAATTAAAGTGTCCACCCTAGAATAATGTGGTGCATTGTCGCAACCCTCTCTATGTCAGCTGAATATAGAACAATCCACCTATATGGTGAAATGAAAACCCAGATTGTATAGACCAGTTCTTTAACAAGATCATAGAAAATTTTCTCAATTAAGAAAGTAGGCTTCATCCCAGGGATGCAGGGATGGTTCAATATACGGAAATCCATCAATGTAATCCACTACAAAAAACAAACTAAAAGAAAAAAACCACATGGTCATCTCATTAGATGCTGAAAAAGCATTCAACAAAATTCAGCATCCTTTCCTGCTAAAAGTCTTGGAAAGAGCAGGAATTCAAGGCCCATACCTAAACATAGTAAAAGCAATCTACAGCAAAACAGTAGCCAACATCAAAATAAATGGGGAGAAACTTGAAGCAATCCCACTAAAATCAGGGATTAGACAAGGCTGTCCTCTCTCTCCATATCTTTTCAATATAGTACTTGAAGTTCTAGCGAGAGCAATTAGACAACATAAGGAAATCAAAGGGATAGAAATTGGAAAGGAAGAAGTCAAACTATCATTATGTGCAGATGATATGATAGTTTACTTAAGCGACCCAAATAACTTCACCAGAGAAATTCTACAGCTGATAAACAACTTCAGCAAAGTGGCTGGTTATAAAATTAACTCAAGCAAATCAGTAGCCTTCTTGTACTCAAAGGACAAGCAGGCTGAGAAAGAAGTTAGGGAAATAACACCCTTCACAATAGCCACAAACAACATAAAGTACCTTGGCGTAACTCTAACCAAACAAGCAAAAGATCTGTATGACAGGAACTTCAAGTCCTTGAAGAAAGAAATTGAAGAAGACCTCAGAAGGTGGAAAAATATTTCTTGCTCCTGGATTGGCAGGATCAAGAAAGTAAAAATGACCATCTTGCCAAAAGCAATATACAGATTCAATGCAATCCCCATCAAAATCCCAACTCAATTCTTCATAGATCTAGAAAGAACAATTCTCAAATTCATCTGGAGCAACAAAAAACCCAGGATAGCTAAAACTATTCTCAACAATAAAAGGACTTCTGGGGGAATCAATATCCCTGACCTTAAACAGTACTACAAAGCAATTGTGTTAAAAACTGCATGGTATTGGTGCAGCAACAGGCAAGTTGATCAATGGAATAGGATTGAAGACCCAGAAATTAACCCACAGACTTATGGTCACTTGATCTTTGATAAAGGAGCCACAACCATCCAGTGGAATAAAGATAGCCTTTCAACAAATGGTGCTGGTTCAACTGGAGGTCAACATGCAGAAGAATGAAAATTGACCCTCTTTTATCTCTTTGCACTAAGATCAACTCCAAGTGGATCAAAGACCTCCACATAAAACCAGACAAACTGAAATTATTAGAAAAGAAACTTGGGAAGACCCTGGAGGACATGGGCACAGGGGGAAAGTTCCTGAACAGAACACCAATAGCTTATGCTCTAAGATCAAGAATTGACAAATGGGACCTCATAAAATTACAAAGTTTCTGCAAGGCAAAGGACACTGTCAGAAGGACAAAATGGCAACCAACAAAGTGGGAAAAGATCTTCCCCAACCCCACATCCGACAGAGGACTAATATCCAATATATACAAAGAACTCAAGAAGTTAGACCCCAAAGAATCAAATAACCCTATCAAAAAATGGGGTACAGAGCTAAATAAAGAATTTTCACCAGAAGAAATTCGGATGGCCGAGAAATACCTTAAGAGATGTTCAACATCATTAGTCATCAGGGAAATGCAAATCAAAACAACCCTGAGATTCCACCTCACACCAGTCAGAATGGCTAAGATTAAAAACTCAAGAGACAACAAGTGCTGGCTAGGATGTGGAGAAAGAGGAACACTCCTCCACTGTTGGTGGGATTGCAAAATGGTAAAACCACTCTGGAAATCAGTTTGGTGGTTCCTCAGAAAATTGGGCATTTCACTTCCAGAGGACCCTGGCATACCACTGCTGGGCATATACCCAGAGGATTCCCCTGCATACAATAAAGACACATGCTCCACTATGTTTATAGCAGCCTTGTTTATAATAGCCAGAAATTGGAAGGAGCCCAAATATCCCTCAAAGGAAGAATGGATACAGAAAATGTGGTATATTTATCCAATGGAATACTACTCAGCAATTAAAAATAATGAATTCATGCAATTTGTAGGTAAATGTTTAGACCTGGAAAATATTATCCTGAGTGAGTTAACCCAATCACAAAAGAATACACATGAAATGCAATCACTGATAAGTGGATATTAATGAGCCCAGAAGCCCTAAATACTCAAGGCACAATTAGCAAGTCAAGTGATTCCCAAGAAGTAGAAAGGAGAGGACCCTGGGCCTGTAAAGATTGGATCCAGTTTTGTAGAGAAACCGTGGGGGGAGGGTGAATGATTGGGGAATAGTTTAGGGGGAGAGGAATTATGGGACATATGGTGCGGGGGAACTGGGAAAGGGGAAAGCCTTTGGAATATAAACATAGAATATAGAAAAAAATTTAAAAAAAAGAAAGATACATTTGTTCAGATACTAAAATCATTCACAGTTCTTCCATTCTGTCATTTTTAACAAACATGTAATGGTGATGGTAATAATAATGATGGTGATGGTGATTATGTTATTGTTATTGTTTTTGTTGTTATTCTTATTGTTGTTGTTGTTGGTGGTGGTGGTCATGGTGCTGATTGGAGTTGGGGCCACACATTGCCTTAGCTCATATTTGGAGGTAAGAAAACAACTCTGTGAGTTTATTTCTCCCTTTCCACATAAATGTACATTTCAAAGATGGAATGCAGGTTGCAATGCTTGAAAGTATCTTTAATTGCTGAGATAACCTGCTGTCTCCAGTGCCTGTATATTCACAATTTCCCTTAACATAGTTTGACTGGCACCTGTCCCTAGTTAAGTCTTCAACACGAGCCAGATTTCCTTAACAAAGTCTTTCAAATCTCTCTTTTTAATTCACTCTATACTCTTTTCACTTTAGATATTTTTTTTTTTGCGTGTGTGTGTGTGGGGGGGGGACTTGGGTTTTATTTGTGAATTTATTCATTGATGTTGGACTTGAATCTAGACCATAACATCTGTCTTCTAACAACTCTAATAAATATTTTTTACAGAGTATGTTTTAGGATTTGATAACATGCATTTTATTATATAAAAGTTTTTTTTAAGTGTTGATTGAGCCTTTATTTTTTTATGTCTTTTATTTCTATATTCTTTGTTTACATTCCAAAGACTTTCCCCTTTCCCAGTTCCCCCCTCACCATGTGTCCCTTATGCCCCCTCCCCTCCTCCCCCCGCCCTGCCTATTCCCCAATCACCACCCTACCATTTCTCTGTTCTGTTCTGGTACTCTCCTACAAAATTGGATCCAGTCCTTTCAGGACCAGGGTCCTCTCCTTCCTTCTTCTTGGGAATCTTTTGACTTGCTAATTGTGTCTTGAGTATTCAGAGCTTCTGGGCACATTAATATCCACTTATCAGAGATTGCATTTTATGTATATTCTTTTGTGATTGGGTTAACTCACTTAGGATGATATTTTCCAGATCCAACCATTTGCCTACAAATTGCATGAATTCATTATTTTAAATTGCTGAGTAGTATTCCATTATATAAATATACCACATTTTCTGTATCCATTCTTCCTTTGAGGGACATCTGGGCTCCGTCCAACTTCTGGCTATTATAAATAAGGCTGCTATGAACATAGTGGAGCATGTGTCTTTATTGTATGCAGGGAAATCCTCTGGGTATATTCCCAGGAGTGGTATGACAGGGTCCTCTGGAAGTGTCATGCCCAATTTTCTGAGGAACCACCAGACTGATTTCCAGAGTGGTTGTACCATCTTGCAATCCCACCAACAGTGGAGGATTCCTCTTTCTCCACATCCTGGCCAGCACCTGTTGTCTCTTGAGTTTTTAATCTTAGCCATTCTGACTGGTGTGAGGTGGAATCTCAGGGTTGTTTTGATTTGGATTTTCCTGATGACTAATGATGTTGAACATCTCTTAAGGTGTTTCTTGGCCAATCCGAATTTCTTCTGGTGAAAATTCTTTATTTAGCTCTGTACCCAATTTTTTGATAGGGTTATTTGATTCTTTGGTGTCTAACTTCTTGAGTTCTTTGTATATATTGGATATTAGCCCCCTGTCGGATGTAGGGTTGGTGAAGATCTTTTCCCAATTTCTTGATAGTTGTTTTGTCCTTCTGACAGTGTTCTTTGTCTTACAGAAACTTTGTAATTTTATTTGGTCCAATTTGTGAATTATTGATTTTAGAGCATAAGCTATTGGTGTTCTACATAAGAAAGTCAAAGGGATACAAATTGGAAAGGAAGAAGTCAAACTATCATTATTTGCAGATGATATGAGAGTTTACTTAGGCGACCCGAAAAACTCCCACCAGAGAACTTCTACAGCTGATAAACAACTTCAGCAAAGTGGCTAGTTATAAAATCAACTCAAGCAAATCAATAGCCTCTCTGTACTCAAAGGATAAGCAGGCTGAGAAAGAACTTAGAGAAATAACACCCTTCACAATAGTCACAAACAACATAAAGTACCTTGGCATGACTCTAACCAAACAAGTAAAAGATCTGTATGACAGGAACTTCAAGTCCTTGAAGAAAGAAATTGAAGAAGACCTCAGAAGATGGAAAAATATTTCTTGCTCTTGGATTGGCAGGATCAATATAGTAAAAATGGCCATCTTGCCAAAAGCAATCTACAGATTTAATGCAATACCCATCAAAATTCGAACTCAATTCTTCATAGATCTAGAAAGAGCAATTCACAAATCCATCTGGAGTAACAAAAAACCCAGGATAGCTAAAACTATTCTCAACAATAAAAAGACTTCTGGAGGAATCAATATCCCTGACCTCAAGCAGTACTACAGAACAATTGTCTTAAAAACTGCAGGGTATTGGTACAGCAACAGGCAAGTAGATCAGTGGAATAGAGTTGAAGACCCAGAAATGAACCCACAGACTTATGGTCACTTGATCTTTGATAAAGGAGCTACAACCATCCAGTGGGAAAAAATAGCCTTTTCAATAAATGGTGCTGGTTCAACTGGATGTCCACATGCAGAAGAATCTGAATTGACCCACTCTTATCTCCTTGTACTAAGATCAACTCCAAGAGGATCAAGGACTTCCACATAAAACCAGACACACTGAAACTAATAAAAAAGAAACTTGGGAAGACCCTGGAGGACATGGGCACAGGGGGAAAGTTCCTGAACAGAACACCAATAGCTTATGCTCTTTTTTTCATTTTTATTGGATATTTTCTTTACTTATATTTCAAATATTATCTCCTTACCAGGTTCCTCACCCCAAGCCTCCTAGCCCATCCCTTCTACTCCTGCTTCTATGAAAGTGTCCACCACCCACACACCCACTCCCACATCCAGGCTCTGGCATTCCCCTACACTTAGGCATTGAGCCTTCCAAGGACCAAGGGCCTTTTCTCCCATTGATATCTAAAAAGGCCATCCTATGCTACATAAGCAGCTGGAGCCGTGGGTCCTCCATATGTACTCCTTGGTTGGTGGTTTAGACCCTGTGAGCTCTGGGGTGTCGTGTGTGGTTGGTTCATATTGTGGCTGTTCCTATGGTGTTGCAAACCACTTTATTCCCTTCGTCTTCTTCAGTCTTTTCTCTGACTGCTCCATTGGTGACCCCGCACTCAGTCCAATGGTTGGCTGCGAGCATCCACCTCTGTATTTGTCAAGTTCTTGGTAGAGCATCTCAGGAGAAAGCTATATCAAGCGTCTGTCAGCAAGCACTTCTTGGCATCCACAATATTGTCTGCATTTGGTGACTGCATGGGATAGATCCCCAGGTGGGGCAGTCTCTGGAAGGCCTTTCCTTCCATTTCTGCTTTATACTTGGTCTAGGTATTTGCTCTTGTGAATATTTTGTTCCCTTCTCTAAGAAGGACTGAAGCATTCACACTTTGTTCTTCCTTCTTGAGTTTCATGTGGTCTGTGAATTTTATCTTGGGTATTCAGAGCTTTGGGGCTTATCAGGGAGTGCATACCATGTGTGTTCTTTTGTGGTTGGGTTGCCTCACTCAGGATGATATTTTCTAGTTCTAGCCATTTGCCTAAAAATTTCATGAAGTCATTGTTTTTAAAAGATGAGTAGTACTCCATTGTGTAAATATACCACATTTTAAGTATCCATTCCTCTGTTGAAGGACGTCTGAATTCTTTCCAGCTTCTGGCTATTATAAATAAGGCTGCTATGAACATAGTGGAGCATGTGTCCTTGTTATATATTGGAGCATATGTGGAAGATTATTTCTCAGACAATGTAAACAGCAGGGTCTTTCTGTCAGAGATAGAGGGGAAAAAAGAAAGAAGGAGAGAGAAACTACATTCTGGAGAGAATAGTGAGGATAACTGAAGCCACACAGGAAGGAGAGTAGACTTGATAAACTTCAAAAATGGCACGTTTTTATAAAAATTAAAATATAAAATTAAAAATGTTCTCAATTGCAATATTTTATTGGTTTCAGATATACAGAGCAAAAGTTAAAAAACAATCAAGTGCATGTTATAATTCAGGTGAAAGTAGATGGCAAGGGGCAGGCAGAAGGATGCACGCCTTCACCAGGGATATGATAGATGTGGCACAAAGAAGACCTCATCATCACTGATCAATACACTCCCAGACAGGGGACACCATAGATCACAAGGGGCTGCACAGACCTGAGGAGAGGCTTTTCCTCCACATGTCCTGTAGGTGTTAGACAGAATCTGATCAGGCAACACTGTCATTTTCCCAATGTCTAGCTTCACAGTCCCTATATGGAACCTTGTCCTGCATTGAGGCCAACACAGATTATAAATTTTATCATCATATTTCCTATACCATAATTAGACTTTTGATGCAAGATTGAGAATTATATATACAGATGGTCCTGAGAGAGATGATACACACCTGCAGTCCCAGCACACAGGAAACTGAAGGAGGAAGATGGCTGTTGGCACTATGACAACCCAGGGCTACATAGTGAGTGCTAGTCTAAGTTGGTATGTGGGCCATGGCTGTCTCAAATGTAACAAAACAAACAAAATCTACAAACACAAAATAGAGAAAGAAAAATAAAAAGGTGGTGAGAAAAGACATTTCACTTCTTTTAAAAATCTCTGGTTTGGCATAGTATGGTATTAGAGTCAATGATGTACAAAAAAATCACATATGCCTCTTTTACATGGTGACATCAAATATTCCAGCCTTTTCCGAGCTTTTCAGATAAAATAAGCTCTGTGGGACCACCTATGGGAGCCTGAGAAACAGTAAACAATGTTTAACTAGTTATCCAGTCCCTCAGGACTCAGTTATTTGTGGGTCCGAGGGAGATCCTGCCTGAAAATTGAATGGGCGATATAGGAGAGCAAGACCAAGCAAAATCGTTGTCAAGGTCTGATTATTGTAATGAGGGCAGGGGCTTTTAAGCAGTAAGGAGGGGGGCTACAGGGGAAGGTGATAAATCTGAAACAATCAGGTGAAATATCCTCGGAATGCGAGGGTAAGGATGGTTGGGTAAAGGTCAGTATATTTATTAGCTGGTTCCTGTATAAGGCTCCGATGATTAAATATTTGGTCAGTTTACTGTTTAGCTAGTTCCTGGAACAGTGGGTAAGGAAGAGTGCTCAGTCAGTTCATACATGATTTAGGAGTACTTGTAAGATGGTTGCACTCCAGCCCCTTAATGTGGGTGTTTGTCTCCAACAACTAGTATCATAAATATCTTCAAGAATCAAGGGTAAAATCCTTCTGAACACTTAAGGAGGTATCCTTAAGTGGGATTCTTCATTTTCTGTTTTTGTGATTGATGTGTCTTATAAAGCCAGGTATATGTTTTATAGAGTAGGATATGGTATTGTGGGAGTGGATAACTCAGTGGGCCTAGGATGAGGCATCCCAACCCAGAGGTACCAGCAATGAGATGGATGTAATATAACATAGAGTTTATTTGGGGGTATGGGAAGGGAAGTTGAGAAAGGAGCAGGGGCAGAGATGTAGAAGGGGCAGAGAAGGACAGAGAGATTGAGAGAAAGAGAAAGAGACAGAGACAGAGAAAGAGGAACAGAAAGAGAAAGAGAAAGAGAGAGAAAGAGAAAGAGGAAGAGGAAGAGAAAGAGAAAGAGGAAGAGGAAGAGAAAGAGAAGGAGAAAGAGAAAGAGAAAGAGAAAGAGAAAGAGAAAGAGAAAGAGAAAGAGAAAGAGAAAGAGAAAGAGAAAGAGAAAGAGAAAGAGAAAGAGAAAGAGAAGAGAGAAAGAGAAAGAGGCTGGCCAGGAGCATGTGGAGAGTGGGGGAGGAAGGGCAGAGAGGGAGAAAAGGGTCAGAGAGAGAAAAGTGGCAGAGAGTCAGAAAGAGAGAGAGAGAGAGAGAGAGAGAGAGAGAGAGAGAGAGAGAGAGAGAGAGAGAGATGGAGATGGCAAACAGTCTCTTTTATAGAGAGCCAGGCATACCTGACTGTTACTAGGTAACTATTGGAGGAGCTTAGAAGAAATGCAAGCAGCGATCATTTTGTGGATTCACATTTTATTAATGCCACTCCATAATCTTTAGGAAAAGGCACACGATTGTCCAATGTATACACATTAGCAGCAGAAAGGGAGCACAATCCAGTCTCTCCTTGCCATTTGCTATGAAATACCAGCTAACTAACTGCTTCAGATACATGCATTCCAAGTTCTTAAGAGCAGGCCAACGGACAGGAGACTCCAGAAACAACATCTGCCTGATGTCTGGATTATAAAATATACATTTGGTTTTTCTTTTCATTTTATATGGCTATGTATAAGCTTGCATGTGTGGAGCCCAGAAAACATCATCAGATCTTTTGTAGCAGAAGTTACTGATGGATGCAGGTCCTAAGAATCAAACCCATGCCCTTTGCAATAGCAGCAAGTGCTCTTAACCATGAAGTCATCTCTCTATCCCCTATATTAGCAATCTTGTCAACATCAGCTCAGCACCACCCACCACACTCCCTTTAGAGCCAGAAAAATTGCCCTGACTTTCTCTTACTATATGGATGAGAATCAGCAATTCCTTTGTGAATAAAACTTGTAATAACTGTTTGTCTTTGTTTTTCCTTAATAGCATTTCAGATCAGTGAGGAGATGGATTCCATTCACTACCTGACCAAATAGCACTTTGAATTTTCAAACCAGCCTTAAAGGTCTTTAGAGGAATATGTTTCAATTTGTTGAAGCTATTTCACTAAGGGTCCTTTGTAACCTTTTGATAGTTCTATCATAACATCAGAAAATATATGCATCCAAACATCAGAAAATAATGGATGTAATCTCAGGGAACTGTGAAGGAAATATATTATAGATCCTGGCCTGGGAAGGTTATTTCCCAAGAACGTTCAATCCTATCTATCAGAAATGGAAAACAGAAAAAATTAGTCTTGTTGCTACAGCTTGTAGACAGCAGCCACAGGTTCCATCTTTTCTGCCTTCCACACGTATTATTAGTAGTTTACAAAATTATTGAAATAACAAAGATACTAAACTCTATGATTTATTCTGCCTGGTAGATCTTGTAACACATGGGTTGAAATTCTAACAGTGGGGAGAGGATGAGACTTCTATCTCACTTATAGATTTGAATAAGGCTCTTTTAAATATTTACCTTGGTGTCAGCTTAGACTTTTCAAACCCTACTTTATTTAGGGTTCTTTAGTGCATTGACCTCCCTTCTAGCACACCAACCAGAGGTAGAGAAAAATGGTTAACAGGAAAGGGGAGTCCAGAAGCCCTAAATACTCAAGGCACAATTAGCAAGTCAAATGATTCCCAAGAAGAAGAAAGGAGAGGACCCTGGGCCTGTAAAGATTGGATCCAGTTTTGTAGAGAAACCGTGGGGGGAGTGGGAATGATTGGGGAATAGTTGGGGGGGGAGAGGAATTATGGGACGTATGGTGGGGGGGAACTGGGAAAGGGGAAAGTCTTTGGAATGTAAACATAGAATATAGAAAATAAAAATTATAAAAAACAAAACAAAACAAAAAAATGTAGTTCCTTGGGGCAATTGCATTCCTCATTGTCAAGATAGCAGTAGTAGTACATTTCAATAGCAAACATCACACATGAGTCAGTCACAGAGTCTTGATCCAGCAGAAATAGGAAGGCTCCACAGAATTTCATGAGTCAGCCAAAATAACCAGAATTGGCCTAAATACCATGAGAAGTTTTTTGGCTTATTTCTCTCTATGGAGTGAAAACCAGCAAAGACCAGCAAAGACCAGTGAAACGTTGCATGGTATAGCAATGCAAAAGCATCCTCTCACTGTTTGGGTAGTTCTATATATTATATATTCTTTATAAATATCACACATGTCTGTCTGTTTTCAGCAAAACATTGCACTGTCCTCTCACAACAGAGCTTTAAACAACACACACACACACACACACACACACACACACACACACACACACACACACGACAAAACTGAATTGATAAAGAAACCAGAGATTTCCATTTCACCTTGGGCTCCTAACAATGAAACCCAGGGCTTCAGGAATGTTAGATAAGCACTCTGCAAGTGGAATACACCCTGGCCTGACAAGTCCTTTTTTAAAACCAAAAATATGTTTATTCAGTTGTTTTTAAAACCAATATGATTTTGGATTAAGCCATTTTGAGTTATTGATATTATATTCACTTTCGGAAGCCTGAAAGTCAAAACTGTACTGTTATCAGGCCATAGACTCTATGTGCATACTGTTTTATTGATAGTCAAACAAAAAAAATCTGTGTGCAGAGAATAGGAACAGGAAGTTCATTATGAACTATATCATGGGAGAAATGAGATGAGGGCAAAGTAAGAAGCTTAATATCTTTTTCTCGTTTTCTTTTTCTTTTCTATATTCTTTGTTTACATTCCAAATGTTTTCCCCTTTCCCGGTTCCCCCCTCACCATATGTCCCATAAGTCCTCTTCCCTCTGCCCATTCCCATATCTTAAAGCAAGACAATAAATAAAACTATCAGTCTTTTGTGAGGAAGTAGAAATGGTAAAGGTTCTGGAAGATTACTTGTTTTTTATCGCAATATTTATGAAATAATGGCAGCCATTGATTGGGAGGTGACAATGTAGTCACTGTGACTTGATTGATGCTTTAAGTTCTTTTCAGGGCAATCAGAAACCTACATTATGGTTCATTACACTTGGTATTTTAGTAAAATGATATTTTTTACTTTCCTGATTTTAGCAACATTTCTTAATAACAATAAATACAGAGAACTTAATGATCTAGCTCCACATTTGTATGAGAGAACTTATTCTTGTTTAAAACAATACAAGGTCAATTATAGTTATATGCTAGCAATATTATCTAGATTTTTACCTGTGCAAAATCAACCTAAAGAATGGAGGGCTTATTTTGGATCATGGTTTCAGAGTAGAGTCCATTATGGTGAAGAAGGTGTGGTGGTAAAACATGAGATAGCTTATCAACTTGCACATGTTTTAAGGAGGAAAAGAAAAACAGTTGTTGATAATAAGCCAGCTTCTTTTTATTTCCAGAGTGTATTCAGTCTGGGATCCAAGCCCATGTGATGGTGTTACTTACATCCAAGATAGGTCTTTTCTCCCCAGGTCAACCCACCTGAAACACCTATACAGATTTACCCAGATGTTTGTCTGTCTCCTAACTTGTTCCAAATCTGGCAAAGCTGACAAGGAGGACGCTATCTGACTTTTAACCCTAGACTTGACTCAACTAAGATAAAACCTGTATAAATTAGGTTGTTTCATAGTGTCACTATCAGCACAACCGTGCATTAAGGGACATTAACTGAGATTGACTGTTTCCTTTAAGAATTGCTAACTCACACCTCTCAGATATAAAAATGGTTGCAATGAGGAAAAATGAGACTCAGAGATCACAGGGCTGTTTGGATGAAGTGGATATATAACAAACAAACAAACAAACAAACAAATAAAACAAACCCAAAACCAAAACAACAAAATAACCATAGCAAAGTGTTTGCCAACAGGGAGTGCAAATAAAGATAAAATTGTGCCTGTAACTCTATGTTGTACTAGCCAAATTTTTTATAAACTTTTTATTGATTCCTTTGAACATCATGCACCCAAATCCCTTATCTTCTCATACCCACTCTTCACCTTTCCAACATCTCCAACCCAAATAAAACACACACACACACACACACACACACACACACACACACAAGCACACACCATAGAAAACATCTGTGGAAGTTGTAGTATATCAAGGTATGTCCTCTCTGTCCACATATATTCACTTGTAAATGTTCATTGCAATGAATCACTGGTCTAGCTTGCGATCTCTGACTTCTGTGACACAATATTTTGTCCTCAGTGGGACTCCACTGGTTTTCACTTTCTTGCTCTGTGTCATGGAGACCCTGCATTTTTGGATAAGCAAGACTGGCACTTTCACACATCCTAAATATTCACAGATGGTAAAGATTTTGGGGTGGATTAACTTGAAGCCCTGGACCTGGGCCTGGGTATTAGCTGAGTTGGTCAGTGAATTAACTCCCTGTGGATGGCAAGCAGTACCAGGAAGCTTAGTAAGGTAGAGTGGGTCTAAGACCTGGAAAATTGGTGGGTATACACCCGAGACTGTAGGTGTCTCTTTGCTTCCTGCCAAATTTCTGACCTAGAACATGTGCCATGCTACCCAAGTTGATCATGTAACTCAAAGCAGAATTCTCCATGCTAACATGGTACCTAGAGGCCCTGAGGATTTAGCCAATAACCTTCTCTTACTAAACATTTCTCCCTGCAAATGGTATTTAATCTCAGGTCCACCCTGAGAAGTTGATAATGCATTCATTGACTATTCATCTCCACAATGATCAGTCAATAAACAATATGGATAAACATAGACTGTCTCTTCCATCAAGAAATGCCTTGGGGAGCATCGGGGTCTTACACTACCAAGCCACAGCTCAAGTCTCCCACAAAATGCCTCTCTGTGCTTCTAGATAACCATTCCTAAGATAAGAACAACCACATCTGAGCTAAGCCAGAGCTCCCCTTTTCTCTGGCTGGGATAGAGCCATCCTTAGCCTCAGGCCCCCAAATCTGCTCCCAATTCCTAGAGACTGAGAGATGCCCAAATATCCAGTAGTTTGGGAGTGCCTGGTTCTGGATTTGTCACAGTTCTGAGAATCCCCATTCTTCTTCCAGGCTCCTCTGTATGCTTAGTATGGTAGAGTGGGTCTAAAACCTACCAGGGATGACTGGGTTCCCGTGTGTCTGGGAACCCCAACTTCTCCCATCTTAGGCCGTGTTTTCCTACTCTGAAGCAGTGTCCCACTGCTTTCCTGAAGTCCAGCATCTGATGACTGCAGCAGCATGGGATAAGAACAGTCAAGCTCCCTGTACTTTGATGACCCCTGCAGCCAAGCCCAGTGGTGGGACAGCAGACCCCCGGCTCCCCTTTAATCACACTAGCTGGGTGAGTTCTCCATCACTGCTCTTGCTAGGCAACCTAATGCTGACCTAGGCAGGAAGCAGGGTCAGTTCTCTAGCTCTCATGGCCTCCAATCACCTCACTCTCACCCCTGTCTCCAGAAGAGGCTTCTGCACAGTCCAGGGTGGCAGAAAGGGTTCCAGTCTGGCCGTTGTTGCAGCCCATGAGGGGCTAGGAAGCTCTACAGCTCCTGGTACCCTCAGGGTTGACTCACCTGCACCTTTTCCACTAAGTCCAGCTCTATTGTGTCGCGCAGGCAAGGTGCAGGGCCCATTCTCCTGAGTGTTAGAACCAGTGAGGGACAGGCACAGCTCTCCTGCTCTCATGCCCTCTGGGTCAGCTCTCCCAACTACCAAAAGGAAAGTGGGTAAGAGCATCACCATTGCATCTATGTCAGTTCAAGTCAGATGAGTGGTAGGATCAGGTCGCCCATGCCTTTGCCCTCATGGAGGGCTCACCTGCTCCCCAACTACCAGGGTCAGCTCTGTTGTGCTGTCAAGGTAAGAGGTGGGGCCCACCTTCCCCAGGGCTGCAGCTGGTGAGCAGCAGAGCTAGCTTTCCTGTCCTCATGATTGTGTGGGCAGCGTCTCCGACTGCCAAGAGGGGACAAGGGACAGGGGGCATCTCAGTGCCTATAATACCCCATGGCATGAGAGTGCCAAGGTCAGTTCTTTTATACTCATGGAATTGGGGCTGGCTCACCCATACCCCTGCCATCAGGGACAGCTCCATTGTGTTGCTCTACCTATTTCTGTCTCCAGTAAAAGATGGAGTCAGGTCTACACAGTGCCAGAGCCAGTGAGGAGTGTGGCCAGTTATACACAGCACTAGGACAATCACATTGTTCCTACACACTGCCCAACCAGTGACATCCCTATGTTCTTTAATGTTAATGAGCTACAGGCATACCCAGACATGGCCCTCAGTGATAGTTTGGGCTGGGACCTCACCATGGCCCCTGGTGATCGGGGCTATGTTTCTCTTTTCTGCTCTTGCTCTGGGTAGACTGATGGAGCAGACAACTCCTTCTGTCTTCCTGTTCCAAAGTTGTACTGCTTGGATTTGATTTAATTCATTTTATATGTGCCCTAGGACTAAAGCAACTTGGATAGCCATGTCAGTCATCAAGCTAGGATGAACAAAGGACTGCCATCTGTTCTCACTGTGACTGATATAAGAGCCATGCCATCTACATGGTATCTCTTTGCTGACTGCCAGCGGGTTATTTACATGGTTCTTAAACTAAAAGTGAATGAATTTGACACCTATTTTCTATATCTATTAAAATGAAAATTGTATATCATTCCCACAGGAAGATAGAGATTGCAGTTAATCCAAAATATTTTGTACACTATAAAGAGAGTTTATAACTTGACTAGGTGGAGTATAAAATTAATGAGAGAGATGTTTAGTAGTATAAATTAGAGAAATATCTATGCATGACTAAGATGGACTGAAGGAAAGAGGAAGAAATAAGAAAGTAGGAAGGAGATAAGGTAAAGAAGAAGAAAGGAAGGAAGAGGGGAAGAGGAACAAATGAGAAAGGGAAAGGGAAGGAGGAGAGAAGAAGAAAAGAGGTAGGGAGGAGAGGGAAGAAGTAAAAGGAAAAAGAACAAAAAGAAAAGACCATTATTTGGTTTTCATTATATTTACCTTCTCCTCCCTAATCTCCAGTTATGCCGTTAGTCTTATTAAATTCTGAGAGGGCTTTGGAGACCAGTGAGCAAGAGAAACAATTGATTTTGAGGTGGAATAATTTTTGTTCTCCTTTTCAAAGCACTAAAGAACCTCTCTAAATTCAAGGCTTATGATGAATTCCTCTCAAGGCTGGAGCCAAATCAAGAAATGCTTACAAGTGACACTGAATAAATCCCTCAATTTAAAACAATTCAGACTTCAAGTAGAGAAAAATTAAACACATAGACACGAACTGATTCTTTTATTGTTGTTCTGAACTGATTCAGTGTTCTGGTGATTCAAAATTAAATTCTGTCCTTTCTACTGTCTATGAAACACCAGAGCGATCATCAGTTTTTGCTTGTTTGTTTGTTTGTTTTTGCTTTGTTTTATGTTGTTTTTATCCACTGTCATTATATTGGGACATTTTACTAAGGAGTATCAGGACAAAATTTTTGGTAGACTTCATTTATTATGCTTAATTTCAAGTTGGGTAGCCATGAGAGTCCTTTCCAGAAAAGAGGACTGGTAAACCAGGGCACAGTTATTTGAAGCTCAAGCTGATCACTAATGGTAATCTTTTTTTTTATTATTTTTAGATTTTTTTATTGGATATATTCTATATTTACAATTCATTTTCCTTTTTCTGGTTCCCCACCCCCAAAGGTCCCACATGCCCTTTTCCCTCCCCCTGCTGCCTCATCCACCCCCTCCCACCTTACTGTTCTTGTACTTCCCCACAATGATGTTTTGGTCCATTCTAGCACACTAATGGAAATCTTAACTTCACAGCCTATAAGCAGCCAGCACGCCTGCAATGGAAGCCTAAGGGGTGGCACAGTGACCAAAGACAATGGATGGTACAGGGAGGCTGGAGGTCAGCAAACTGTGAGAAGGAAGTTCCTTGGGTGGAACACATGGAACAGAGTTATAGTCTTGAGCAAGAGGAATAAGAACAGGAGGCTTAATCTCAGAGGTTGTCCTGGTAAGCAAGAAAATCAGATGGAGTAGGATATGATTCCAGCCAGAGTCTCCAGGATTTATTAATTGATTGTGAGGGAGACAGAAAAGAAATGCAAAGAAGGAATTAGACATAACTCCTAGAAACTGGGTTCACCAGCTAGGTGAACAAGTATGTCCTTTGTTGATAAACCAAACCCAAACCCAGAGTCAGGTTTAAATAACACATTACCTCCCAGAAATTTGGCTGGCAATTTAGAAACTCACTCATTTACCTAGTTTCAAACCATATGATTTACAGCCCTGTACTCTGCATCTCCTCTGCACTGTATGAGAAGTGCAGAGGAGATGCACTTCTCATCTTTTAAAAGTCTTAGAGGAGCCAAAGGCATCCTTCTTCCCCATCTTCACTGCATATTTCTGTGACTCTCTACTAACTCTTAATCTCTCCAGGTATTATTTTCTTCACTCATAATATAGGAATATAGAATATTCTTCCTTGGGTTACATAAAACATGTAATATATAAAACTTCAGAACCTTCCCTGTCAGCATACTCGTGAAATATTATTATTAGTAAGAAAATCCACCTGCTAAGTTCTCTGCACCTTGCCACAGACTGCATAAGAAACAGTGATATGATTCCTTATCCTACTTTATTCAGATGACCGCAGACAGGCTGCCTTGTTCCTCCTATAGCAGATTTCTTGTGGCTACCTTCTCTAGACAGCATCCTAATTTAATTATGAGCAGAGCTGGTATTGAACAGTAATTTCCCCTGCTCCCCAAGTGGGGAATAAATATTTACCAATTATTACTATAATTAATTTAGTTTTTTCTCACTAATCCCACAAAAACAGGTTTTACAATCCCTGTTGCACAAATAGACACAAATCTCCAGATGATACAAAATTTCATCAAGCACAAACACAGCCATTAGATAATGAGAGACTGCATAAAATTCTGAACTAATTGAGTACAAAAATTATCATTTAACGACTGCCTTTGTTCAGCCTCAGTTGCTTTGGAACCTCATGCCTCACAAAGCAGTCTACGGTTACAGCACTCTTGTGGGGAGGCAGAAGGATTTGGTTCTGCTATTGTAATGAGAACTCCTTTTTGTGGGATCTCTCTCCACAGGTACTGATTACACAGCTCTTGTTCTCTCAGGAACCCTACTCTTCTCTGACCCTGCCTTTATGGTGAAATTTTGTACAGTTCTTTTGCCTGATTAACCTTCTTTGTCACCCGTTCTTTTCTCCATAAAATACCGAAGAGATGCTTGCCATTGCCCTTTGCAAGAACACTCACACCCTCACCCAGCAGGGCCTCCGCACTCGGGCCCACATCTTCCTACTTTGCTTCATTTTAGTGGACCAAGGACCTCCACATAAAACCAGACACACTTAAATTAATAGAAAAAAACTGGGGAAGACCCTTGAGGACATGGGCACAGGGTAAAAGTTCCTGAACACAACACCAATAGCTTATGCCCTAAGATCAAGAATTGACAAATGGAACCTCATAAAATTACAAAGTTTCTGTAAGGCAAAGGACACTTGTCAATCAGACAAAATGGCAACCAACAAATTGTGAAAAGATCTTCACCAACCCTACATTCAACAGAGAGCTAATATCCAATATATACAAAGAACTCAAGAAGTTAGACTCCAGAGAGCCAAATAACCCTATTAAAAAATGGGGTATAGGAGTGGTATGACAGGGTCCTCTGGAAGTGTCATGTACAATTTTCTGAGAAACCGCCAGCCTGATTTCCATAGTGGTTGTACCATCTTGCAATCCCCCTGCATGCAATAAGGAAACATGCTCCACTATGTTCATAGCACCCTTATTTATAATAGCCAGAAGCTGGAAAGAACCCAGATGCCCCTCAATGGAGGAATGGATTCAGAAAATGTAGTATATTTACACAATGGAATACTACTCAGCAATTAAAAACAATGAATTCATGAAATTTTTAAGCAAATGGTTGGAACTGGAAAAAATCATCCTAAGTGAGGTAACCCAATCACAAAAGAATACAGATGAAATGCAGTCACTGATAAGTGGATATTAATAGCTCAGAAGCTCTAAATACTCAAGACACAATTAGCAAATCATATGATTCCCAAGAAGAAGGAAGGAGAGGGCCCTTGTCCTGAAAAGACTTGGTCCAGTATTGTAAGGGAATACCAGAACAGAGAAATGGGAAGGGGTAATTGGGGAATGGGCAGAGGGACGAGGACTTGTGGGACATATGGTGAGGGGGGGGAACTTGGAAAGGGGAAAGCATTTGGAATGTAAACAAAGAATATAGAAAATAATAAAATAATAAAAAAAGGGGGGGAACATAGCTAAACAAAAAATTTTCACATGAAGAACTTCGAATGGCTGAGAAGCACCTTAAGAAAACTGGACATGATACTTCCAGAGGACCCGGCCATACCACTCCTGGGCATATACCCAGAAGATTCCCCAGCATGCAATAAGGATACATGCTCCACTATGTTCATAGCAGCCTTATTTATAATAGCCAGAAGCTGATAAGAACCCAGATGTCCCTCAACAGATACAATGGATACAAATAGTGTGGTATATATACACAATGGAATACTATTCAGCTATTAGAAACAATGAATTCATGAAATTCTTAGTCAAATGGATGGAGCTGGAGAACATCATACTAAGTGAGGTAACCCAGTCTCAAAAGAATATCCATGGTATGCAGTCACTGATAAGTGGATATTAGCCTAGAATCTTGGGACACCAAAGACACAATTCACATACCAAACGATGTCCAACAAGAAGAAAGGAGTGGACACTCATGCTGGAAAGGATCAAAGCATCAGTGTAGGGGAATACAAGAACAGGGAAGAGGGAAGGGGTGGAAGAGGGAGCAGGGGGAGGGAAAGGGCATGTGGGACCTTTGGGGGGTAGGGAGCCAGAAAAAAGGGAAATGAATTGTAAATATATAATATATCCAATAAAAATAATAAACAAACAAACAAACAAACAAACAAATAAATGTTCAGCATCACTAGTCATTACGGAAATGAAAATCAAAACAATCCTGAGATTTTACCCCACACCAGTCAGAATGGCTAAGATTAAAAACTCAGGAGACAGCAGGTGTTGGCAAAGATGTGGAGAAAGAGGAACACTCCTCCATTGCTGATGGGAATGGAATCTGGTAACCACTCTGGAAGTCAATCTGGAGGTTCCTCAGAAAACTGGGCATGACACTTGAGGAGGACCCTGCTATACCACTCTTGGGCAATCCCAACCCAGAGGATTCCCAGGCATGCAATGAGGACACATGCTTTACTATGTTCATAGCAGCCTTATTTATAATATCCAGAAGCTGGAAAGAACCGAGATGTCCCTAAATGGAGGAATGGATACAGAAAATGTGGTGAAATTACACAATGGAATACTACTCAGCAATTAAAAACAATTAATTCATGAAATTCTTAGGCAAATAGTTGGATCTGGAAATTATCATTCTATGTGAGGTATCCCAATCACAAAAGAATACACATGAAATGCACTCACTGATAAGTGGATATTAGCCCAGAAGCTCTGAATACTCAAGACGCAATTAACAATCAAATGATTCCCAAGAAGGAAGGAAGGAGAGGGCCCTGGTCCTGGAAAGGCTTGATGCAGCAATGTAGGGGATTACCAGGACAGAGAAGTAGGAGGGGGTTGATTGGAGAACATGTGGAGGGAAGAGGGCTTATGGCACTAATGAGGAGGGGGGAACCGGAAAAGGGAAAATCATTTGGAATGTAAACAAAGAATATAGGAAAAAATGTCAATAATGAGTTGTATATTTTAAATTAAATCGTATTAGTTTCATAAAAAAAACCAACAAAATCCCATTAAATAAAAATGAGTGATAGTGGGCATCTTGAGGTGTTGTGAGAATGCGGCGTGCACTCTAATGCCATTTATAACATTAAAATATCATTTCATTTCTAACAAAAAGTTATGTACATTTCCTATTTTAAATATGAGAAGACAGATTACTGGTAAATCATGGCCAGAGATAAATGATTTAAGGGAAGCTTAAGCAATGCTGCTTTAGAAAAATCTATGTGTTTGGCTTGCTAAATAGATACGTAATTACAAATTTTGGTTTAAACTTACCATAGAGTACATTTTTGATGATGATAGTAGACAAAATTATATAGGTTGCTACATAGTGTACTTTGGATATATTATAAAAAGAATCAAGGATAAACTTTTCTTATATCCACACCTATTCTGGTAGACTGAGACTAGTGAATGGTGGATGCTTATTTGAAAAAGAAACATGGAAACATGGAAAAACACATAGGAAAGAAGACATCATGTCAAACACACAAGCTTGCAATATCTCTGTCTGAAGAAGTAGGTTTCAGTAGTTGCTCCATAATAGTTGCATATTAAGGTAATTTCTGCCATTATTAGTCATTATAAAAGCTCAGTTATTCTTCTAAATTTATTTTAAGATCCAAAATGCAAAATACAAATGAACTTACGTTTTGGCATGAAATCATAATTCCAGTTCTGAACATTGCCTGCTCTGCGATCTACATAAAGTCAAGGTAGCTTTTTGCTATAACTTTCTTACTTGTGTTTTAGGACATGACTGCAGACACCTAATTGCAAGTATCAAGTGATTGAATGTGCATACAATTGCCCTGTATGCACAGCAGAAGTCCCTGTGAAGGCCTGCAGACCTTCCAGCTGGTACTCTTTCTTCTTCAGTCACACTTTATTTATTCCAGTGATTTAAGGAAGAAATGAAGGTGTTTGATTCCTCCATGATCTCTGTTGTACTTCAAGTTCATTTTATTTGAATGTGCAGATCTTTAATTATTTATCCACTGGCAACTAGTTTGACAATGTGAAAATCACCTAATTTTTTCTTTGTTTTTCCATGAGTGAAGGATCTTTTGAGACAAAAATGGGGTTTGAATTTCTGTTCAATCTCAGCATTCTTTTGTTTCTTTCCTTTCTTTTTCTTTGTGTGATGTTGCTGTAATCGTAACTGCTATTCGCTTTGTAATATTTGAGAAAAAAAACCCTCAAGGTTCTCAGGCAGCCAATTTGTCTTGACCAATATTTGATGTTTGCTTAATGAAATTACATGACTTTGAGTAACAAAACCCATTAAAGATGTTTATATCTGAGATTAAGATCAAGAAAAAGCATATAGAGAAGTGAACTGGGAGTACTTATGAGTTAGAGTTGAACTAAGTATTCAGAATGTGTTTGATCAAAGTCTTTCATACACTTTTATTGACACAATTCCAGGCTGCATTTTGAAAATAGATCTTTTGCTAAAAATCTGAATTACAAATATTTTTTCTTCCTGTAATGACATTTTTTTCTTCATAGTCAACTTTGATGTGAATCTTTTAATATTTAGTGAATTCCTTTTCATCAATTTTCAGCCATTTTTAAAGTATTTTATGGCAGGCATGAGAAGTTGTGTTTGACAAGCATAAACTAACATAAATGTTACTCTTTATTTAAGATGCACAGCTGCAGCATTTTTGCATATATCTAAGATGCTGTTGGTGAGGCAGTGTTCAGTGCTCAAGCTTACAGATAAATTTTACTATCAGTTTCTAATGACTCTCTTTTCCCTATCAGTTAACCTGGGGATTTCTGAAAACCCTTAAGCTTTCCATGCTGCTTATGTATTGCTATGTGAAAATAGAAAATTTTACAAGAATATTTCTGTAAATCACTGCCCAATCACAGAAAAGAGACAGTAATCCATAACAACTCCATTTCTCATTATTTGTCTGCCTATATGATAACAATGATACTGAAATTTAGGAAAAATTAATGAAAGAGTAGGATTCATTATCAGTACCAAAACCAACAAATGCTAAGAGCATTCTCAATATTTAATACTTTAAGTCTTTGTGAGTGACTTCATTTACTGTTTGCAAATTACAGGTTTTAGTTGGTGAATGTTGTGACCTATGACTTGTTTTGTTTACCTAAAATAGCTAACAAATTAGCCTTGATTTTATCAAGATTAGCACACTGGGTTCATTTAATTACAGTAGCACACATCACTATATGTAGTGGGTTAGTCTAATAATGCTACTTGCATTCAAATGGTTCCTAAAGATAGTATTCCCCAAATGGGCAGATCCTCACCTACTCATAGTGATGCCATGTGAAATTTATCCCCAATATAACTTGCCAATAAAAGTCTACAGCATGTTATTGGGAAGTGGAGGGAGAAAAGTGGGACTGTAGGTTCAATGAGGAGGTTGTGGGAAGAGAGCCAGGAGGAAGACAGGAGAATGGAGGAGAAAGAATGCACTATGGACCAAAACCAGAATGACAGAAGAAACGAGTAATCTACACCTGGGGAGTGATTTAATATAGCTCTAGATCTGCATAATCTGGGTTTATGACTAGTAAATAAATACGTGGATTATGTGTCCTTTATATAGACTTGTTAGGAAAATAAATTACTACTACAGTAATACATATCAATTTTTATGAATCTCATATTGAAATTCTTTTTTATTCAAGTTTTTAGATATTAGATATTTACTTACATTTCAAATGGCAACACCTTTCCTCATTACTCCTCCCCAAACCCCCTGTCCCATCCTCCCTCCCAGTGCTATCAACCTCCCCACACCCCCACTTTCCTGACTGGCATTCCCCTACTCTGGTGCACAAAGCCTTCACTGGACCAATGGCCTATCTGCTCATTGATGTCTGAAATGGCCATCTTCTGTTACATATGTAGCTGGAGCCATGGGTCCCTCCATGTGTATTCTTTAGTTGGTGGTTTAGTCCCTGGGAGCTCTGGGGGTACTGGTTGGTGCATATTATTGTTGTCCTGCAGGGTTGCAAAACTCTTTAGCACCTTGGGTCCTTTCTCAAGCTGCTCCATTGGGGACCCTAAGCTCATTCTATTGGTTGGCTGTGAGCCATGGGTATTTTGATCCACCTTCCAAGAAGGATCAAAGTATCCATATTTTGGTCTTCCTTTTTCTTGAACTTCATTGGTCTGTGAGTCGTACCTTGGGTATTCTGAGCTTTTGGGCTAATATCCACTTATCAGTGAGTGCATACTGTGTGAATTCATTTGTGCTAGAGTTATCTCACTCACGATGGAATTTTCTAGCTCCATACATTTTCCTAAGAATTTCATGAATTCATTGTTTTTAATAGCTGAGTAGTACTTCATTGTGTAAATGTACATTTTCTGTATCCATTCCTCTGTTGAGGGATATCTGTGTTCTTTACAGCTCCTGGCTATTAAAAACAAGGCTTCTATAAACATAGTGGAGCATGTGTCCTTCTTATATGTTGGAGAATCTTCTGGGTATGCCCAGGAGTGGTATAGCTGGGTTCTCAGGTAGTACTATGTCCAATTTTCTGAGGAACTGCAAAACTGTTTCCAGAGTGGTTGAACCAACTTGCAATCCCTTTAGCAATAGACGAGTGTTCCTCTTTCTCTACATCCTATCCAGTATCTGCTGTTGCCTGAATTTTTGATCTTGGCCATTATGACTAGGGTGAGGTGGAATCTCAGTATTGTTTTGATTTGCATTTCCCTGAAGCCTAAGGATGTTGAACATTTGTATAGGTATTTCTCAGCAATCTGGTATTCCTCAGTTGAGAATTCTTGTTTAGCTTTGTATCCCATTTATAATAGGGGTATTTGTTTCTCTGGAGATTAACTTCTTGAGTTCTTTTTATAGGTTGGATATTAGCTTTATATAAGGTGTAGGATTGGTAAAGACCTTTACCCAATCTGTTGGTTACTGTTTTGTCATATTGACAGCATCCTTTGTCTTACAGAAGTTTTAGTATTTTTTGCGGTTCCATTTGTCAATTCTTATCTTAGAGCATAAACTATTGGTGTTCTATTCAGGAAATTTTACCCAGTGCCCATGAGCTCCAGGTGCTTTGCTATTTTCTCTTCTATTAAATTCAGTGTATCTAGTTTTATGTGCAGGTCTTTGATCCACTTGGACTTGAGCTTAATTCAAGGAAATAAGAATGGATCAATTTGCATTCTTCTGCATACTGACCTCCAGTTGAACCAGCACCATTTGCTGAAATGCTGTATTTTTTTCCACTCGATGGTTGTACCTCCTTGGTCAAAGATCAAGTGACCATAGATTTGTAGGTTCATTTGTGGGTTTTCAATTCTATGGCATTGATCTACCCGCCTGTCATTGTACCAGTACTGTGCAGTTTTTATAAATATTGCTCTGTAGTATAGTTTGAGGTCAGGGATGGAGATTCTTCCAGAAGTTCTTTTATTGTTGAGAAAATAATTTTTGATATCCTGGGTTTTTTTGGTATTCCAGATAAATTTGGAAATTATTCTTTCTAACTCTATGAAGAATTGAGTTGGAATTTTGATAGGGATTGCATGGACCCTGGCGATTGTTTTAGTATTAGGTAAGATGGCCATTTTTAGTATATTAACACTGCCAATCCATAATCATGGGAGATCTTTCCATCTTCTGAGATCTTAAATTTCTTTCTTCGGAGACCTGAAGTTTTTGTTGTGAGTTTTATAATGAACACATGGGGAGAGAGAGGAAAGCCTTGTCTATTCCCTCATTTTAGTGGGATTGTTTCAAGTTTCTCTCCATTTAGTTTGATGTTGGCTACTTGTTTGCTGTATATTGCTTTCACTATGTTTAGGTATGGGCCTTGAATTCCTGCTCTTTCCAAGATTTTTAACGTGAAAGGATGCTTAGTTTTGTCAAAGACTTTTTCAGCATCTAATGAAATGACCATGTGTTTTTTTTGTTGTTGTTGTTGTTTGTTTGTTTGGTTGGTTGTTTTTTTTGTTGTTTTTTTTTTTTTTTAAGTTTGTTTATGTAGTAGATTACATTGATGGATTTCTGTATATTGATCCATCCCTGCATCACTGGGAAGAAGCCTACATGATCATGGTGAATGATCATTTTGATGTGTTCTTGGATTCGGTTGGCAAGAATTTTATTGAGTAATTTTACATCAATATTCATAAGGGAAATTGGTCTGAAATTTCCTTTCTTTGTTGGATCTTTGTATGGTTTCAAAATTGTGGCTTCATAGAATGAGATGGGTGGTGCTCCTTCTCTTTCTATTTTGTGGAGTAGTTTGAAGTGTATTGTTGTTAGGTCTTCTTTGAAGGTCTGATAGAATTCTGCCCTAAAACCATTTGGTCCTATGCTTTTTGTTGTTGTTGTTGTTGTTGTTGTTGTTGTTGTTATTGGGAGATTGTCAATGAACACTTCTATTTCTTTAGGGGTTATGGTACTGTTTAGATGTTCTATCGGATCCTGATTTACCTTTGGTAGCAGGTATTGGTCCAGGGAATTGTCCATTTCATCCAGATTTTCCATTTGTAGGGAATATAGGCTTTTGTAGTAGGATCTGATGACTTTTTTGAATTTCTTCTGTTTCTGTTGCTATATCTTAAACTTTTCATTTCTGATTTTGTTAATTTGGGTACTGTCTCTGTACCTTCTGGTTAGTATGGCTAAAGGTTTATCTATCTTGTTGATTTTCTCAAAGAACCAGCTCCTGGTTTTGTTGATTCTTTATATATTGCTTTTTGTTACTAATTGGTTGATTGCAGCCCTGAGTTTGATGATTTCCTGCCTTCTACTCCTCCTGGGTGCATTAGCTTCTTTCTGTTCTAAAGCTTTCAGGTGTGCTATTAAGCTGCTAGTGTATGGTTTCTCCTGCTTCGTTATAGACACACTCAGAGCTATGACCTTTCTTCTTAGGACTGCTTTCACTGTGTCCCATAACTTTGGGTATGTTGTGCCTTAATTTTCATTAATTTCTAAAGAGTCTTTTGTCTCTTTCCTTATTTCTTCCTTGACCAAGTCATCATTGAGTAGAACATTGTTCAGCTTCCGTGTTTATGTGGGCTTTCTGTTGGTTTTGTTGCTACTGAAGACCACCCTTACTCCATTGTGATCTAATAGGAGGCATGGGAACGAGTTTGATCTTCTTATATCAGTTTAGGTCTGTTTTGTGACCAATTAAATGGTCAGTTTTGGAGCAGGTACCATGAGGTACTGAGAAGAAGGTATATTCTTTTAATTTAAAATGAAAATTTCTATAGATATCTATTAAGTCCTTTTAGTCCAAAACTTCTGTTAGTTTCACTGTGTCTCTACTTAGTTTGTGTTTCCATGATCTGTCCATTGAGGAGAGTGGCATGTCAAAGTCATCCACAATTCTTGTATGAGATGCAATGTGTGTTTTAAGCTTTAGTAAAGTTTCTTTTTGAATGAGGGTTCCCTTGTATTTGGAGCATAGATGTTCAGAATGGAGAGTTCTTCTTGGTAGATTTTTCCTTTGATGAGTATAAAGTGTCCTATGTCTTTTTTGATGACTTTTGGTTGAATGTCTAATTTATTGGATATTAGAATGGCTACTCCAGCTTTTTTCCTGGGACAATTTTCTTGGAAAACTGTTTTCCAGCCTTTTACTCTGAGTTAGTGTTTATCTTCGACACTGAGATGTTTTTCCTGTATGCAGAAAAATGTTGGGTCCTGTTTATGTTTCCAGTCTGTTAGTCTATGTCTTTTTATTGGAGAATTGAGTCTATTGATGTTAAGAGATATTCAGGAATAGTGATTGTTGCTCCCTGCTCTTTTTGATGTAATTTTTATGTTTGTGTGGTTATCTTCTTTTGGTTTTTTTGAACAAAGATTAATTTCTTGTTTTCTCTCATGTGTAGTTTCCCTCCTTTTGTTGGTGCTTTCCATTCATTATCCTTTGAAGATCTGTCTTTGTAGAAAAATACTGTGTAAATTTGTTTTTGTCATGGAATACCTTGGTTTCTCCATGTTTGGTAATTGAGTGATTTCGTGGATATAGCAGTCTGGGCTGGCATTTATGTTCCCTTAAGGTCTGTATGACATCTGCCCAGGCTTTTCTGGCTTTCATAGTCTCTGGTGAGAAGTCTGGTGTAATTCTAATAGGTCTACTTTTGCATGTTACTTGACTATTTTTCCTTTCTGCTTTTAGTATTCTTTCTTTGTTTAGTACATTTGGCGTTTTAATTATTATGTGATGGGAAGAATTTCTTTTGTGGTCAAATACATTTGGAGTTCTGTAAGCTTCTTGTATGTTCATGGGCATCTCTTTCTTTAGGTTAAGGAAGTTTTCTTCTATAATTTTGTTGAAGACATTTAGTTGTCCTTTAAGTTGTAAATCTTTACTATCTTTTATACCTATAATGCATAGTTTTGGTCTTTTGTCTCATTTTGTCCTTTATTTCCTGGATGTTTTGGGTCAGTAGTTTTTGCATTTTCTTTGATTGTTGTGCCAATGCTTTCTATGATATCTTCTGCATCTGAGATTCTCTTTTCTATCACTTGTATCCTGTTTTTGATTCTTGGATCCATGCCTCCTGACTTCTTTCCTAGGTTTTCTCTGTCCAGAGTTGTTTCTCTTTGTGGTTTCTTTATTGTTTCTATCTCCATTTTTAGATCCTGGATGGCTTTTTTTAATTCCTTCACCTGTTTTGTTGTGCTTTCCTATAGTTCTATGAGCGTTTCTCCCTCTTTACTTGTGTTCTCCTATATTTCTTTAAGGGAGTTATTAATATCCTTTTTGAAGTCTACTATCAACATCATAAGCTATGATTTTAAATCAAAATTTTGCTTTTCTGGTGTGTTGGGGTATCTAGGACTTTCTGTTGTGTGAAAATTGGGTTGGGATGGTGCCATATTACCTTGATACCTGTTAGCAATGTTCCTACGTTTGCATTTTGCCATCGGGTTATCTTTGAAGTTAGTTTGTCCTGCTGTCACTGGCTTGTGCTTCTCCCTCCTGTGTGCCTGCAAGCCTATCTCTTTTCCCCTTGGTGACAAGCTTTTTCCTGGCTCAGGAGGCTGTGGGGCTACCCAGCTCCTGACTGTAGGAGGGGCCCTGGCAGAACAAAACCCAAGTGATCTTATACTGGGGTAAACTCTGAGTTCCTTGCTGTAACAGCCCACTCAGTCACAGGAGTGAAGATGGTGGCTATCCATAGGGCTCCCTGTATAGCAGATGTCCCCTAGCAGACTTGGTGCACAGATGGTTGTTGTGGTGCTGCCCAGCTCCTGGATGCAGGTGGGACCCTGGCATGCAGTGTCCCAAGTGATCTTACACTCAGGTGTTCCCTCTGTACAAGCTGCACCTGTCTGCTCAGTCACAGGAGCAAAGATCTCTTCTATTTCTTGTATTCTGTTGTTGATGCTTGCATCCATGACTCCTGACTTCTTTCCTAGGTTTTCTAGGTCCAGAGTTGTTTCCCTTTGAGATTTCATTATTGTTTGGCTGTGGGGCTCTGTATCTGTTTTCATGGGCTGTTGAGTAGAGCCCCTCAGAAGAAAGTTACACTAGGTTCATGTCTGCAAGTATAACAGAATATAATTAATACTGTTAGGGATTAGTTCCTGCTTATGGGGTGGGTCTCAATTTGAGCCGGACATTGGTTAACCATTCCCTCTGTCTCTGGTCTTTCTTTGTCCCTGTACATCTTGTAGGCAGGACCCATTTTGTGTAAAAGGTTCTGTGTGTGGGTTACTTTCCTTATCCCTCTTCTGGGAGAGATACCAGAAGTGATCACCTCAAGATCCAAGATCCATATCCCCTTTAATAGGTGTCTCAGTTACTAAGTCTCCCCAATAGCATTTTGGGCCACTCCACCCCTTCCTAAATCTCTGGGCCATAAAGAACTTTTTTGTATTAAGGGTCTAAATGGATCAAAACCCAAGGGCTGTAAGAAGAGAAACTGGGGACTGAATGTGGCCTGCACAAGCCAGGAGGTTCAAATCAGAACAGAAGGCTGATTGGGCAATCTCTGTAGTGTCTTATCCCTGAATTTTTTCTACTATCCTACTCTAATATGTTAAAAATGTATTAAATTTGTGAAAATTATTTTTAACATTTGCTTTATTTATTCATTAAATAGTAATTATTACAGAAACTATATTAGCTTTATCAATAACATCAGGGTTGTAGTAAAGTGACCTCTCAGTTATTGCTTCAAGTGAAACAGAGTTTAAAATAACAAAGAGTATTTTTTCATCTAAAATGAAAGAGACAGAGTAACAAAAGAAGGCAGAGGAGAAAAGAGAGAGGGAGAACAGGCTGATGGAGGAAAAGAAGCATGAGAGGGAGGGAAGAGGTAAGGAAGAAAAAGGAGAAGGAAAAACTAAGACTCAAAGATAATGAGAAAATAAACTTAGTCAAGGTACACTCCAGTATCTAAGACACAGTCATTTATTTCCTAACCATCATTTGTGAACATGTTCAGGAATAGTGCTGCAAAGGAGTGTGGTGTGAATCTATTGGGTTCATGGTGAATTTGTGGTTCAATTGTGCAGATCTCATAAAACCTGGGGACAAATAGAGATTGTAATGTCTGGGCATCTAGGGGAAACTCTAGGTCAAGTAAATACTACATCTAGAGCTTGTCATTCACAGCAACATAAGGAAATAGAAGACATCTGAACCTGAAAGCTATAATCATCACTGGAAGGCCCGGCATTAACTAAAATGAATACTGATGAATATATCAATAGCCAGAAAAAATAATTTAAGTAACTTACATAAGTAATGTTTTAGGTTGGATTATGCCAGCACCTCAACTCACTTTATACAATGTTCTTATTTAAAAACAGGATTTGTATTGATCTTTTGATGACAGCTCAACAAATCTCCACCCACCCAAATTATCAGGGTTTCTTACTGCATTCATTTTTGTGTGTCTCCCTTAATGCACTTGTATATTGAGGTTAGCAGTAACAAATATCGCTCTTAATACTGTTGTTTTATTGTGATGAGGCTTTGACCAATGCAGGGACAGCCAAACACTAGGTCAAGCTAAGGACATCTTGTGGAAGAGTTGGACGAAGTAATGAGGAACTTGGAGGGGATAGTGACTCCACAAGAAGAACAACAGAGTCAAGCAACCTGTACCCTTGAGGACTCCAATAGACTGAACAACCAACAAGGGAGCATACAAGGGCTGGAACTAGGCCAGCTGCACATATGTAGCAAATGTGTAGCCTGGTTTTCATGCCAGTCCCTCAAGTACAGGAGGAGGGGCTTATTCTGACTTTGTTGCCTTTCTCCATATCCTGTTCCACTAACTGGGCTGTTTTCTCTGGCCTCAATGGAAAAGGATATTTCTAGTATTGTAGGTTTCAGGATTGTTTAGTATGGAGTGGGGGTGCGGGGAGACTCCTCATTCTTAGAAGTGAAGGGGAGGAGTGGAAGGGGAGGGGCTGTCTGAGGGGGAACTGGGAAGAGAGGAAGGTCAGTGGTCGGGATGTAAAGTGTATAAGCAAATAAATAAATGGGCAAAAAATGTAGTTGGTGTCAGGTACTCTTTCAAAATCCTTTTCTTACTTTTGTTTAGAGGAAATCACAGTGTATTGGAAAAAGTAACAAGGACTCTTAAGCATTTTGAAAGAGTAGGCAGGGGATAGTCATCTGTCAATGTAGCTAGTGATATAAAAAAGATATCTAGTGGCATCCATATTCATGTGTATTAAGTTGTCTTCTTCCCTTGGTTAACATACATTTTTTGAGAGCACAGCTGCTGTTCTCTAAAGTCTCAGGAGATAAATCATGCAGGGCAGTAATAAAATCAGTGTCTGGCAGATGTGACAGGTAACATAAAAGAGATGGTGGACTCAGATGCACAGTCAGGAAAGATGCTTACATCAAAAGAAGGCAAAGATAGTTCCAATTCTGTCTCTCTGAATTAGTGGTTTGTATTGTAATATTAATTCTTTCTTTTTTACTTCTCTAATTCAACTTATAAAAGAATAATAACACTTTTACCTGACAGAATAAAATTATATATTTAGAATTATAGAGAATAAACCCCTATAGAATAAATGTTCAATAAATAAGAGAAATATTGGATGAGAATTAAGTTATAAAATGTTACTGGGCATGTATCCAAGGATCAAGGTGAGATGACATAATCTATCTTGCTACTTGGAAGCACTTGTGTGAAATGGTCTCCAGCTTGCTTTTCCCATGTCACTTATATTTAACTATTCACATGATTATTGCCCAAGTCAGTAGTTGAATGAAGCCTCAAAAAGTCTCAAAAGAGAGGGCATTCTTCATTGGTGTGTGATGATCAGGCATTTGATCAATTCTCTCTCTCTCTCTCTCTCTCTCTCTCTCTCTCTCTCTCTCTCTCTCTTTCTCTCTCTCTCTCTGTGTGTGTGTGTGTGTGTGTGTGTAATAAAATTTCAGGAAATGTAGTGACAGCTATGACTGATTATTCTAAGAAATACTCACATTCCCTTGGCCGTTCCTCCATACTACTGTTGCTCAATATGAAACTTTCCCCATGTGGGAGCTGCAGAGATGAATGGAACTAACCTCAGCATAAGACGGCTATAGACTTGCTAATCCATCTAGCAAGCTACAAAACAAGATGGAACTAAAGGATCATGTGTGTATATATCTCCACTCTACTTTTTCACTGGCAGTAAAGCAGTCATTCCCCAGTAACAGCATTAGTGAACTTTTCTAACTAACACTCCTGCAAAACACATGGAGTAATGCCAAGTTTGTCACAACATAGATGGATCATGAAAAGAAAATATGCGCAAAGCACAATATAATGAAAACAATTATTTATCTCAGATTTTGAGGGTATTGGATTCTCAAAGTATAATTATTTTAAAATGGGAATATGATTTCATAGGCACTAATTAAAACAATAAAATATTGAACATAGGTAACTGCATATAGACATAAATGATAAGGGCACTGGGCAGCTCACCTGTAATACAATCAGAATATATTACATGTAATTAATGTTGTTAATATGTTATATGTAATTAGAATTGCTAGAATGAATGTTCTCCTAGGGTGTAAACACGATAGTAAAATGGCTCATCATTATGCCTTAAACTTATGAGTAAGGAAAATAACGATTCAGGGTGATGCCCGAGTCCTCACTGCTTATGTGAGATGAATTTTTGAACGGATAAAGTAGGCGGGTCGCCTTAGCAACCCGCCTACTTTGCAGGATGCCTAGGTATCGTGACGATGAAAAACAGAAAGCTTTGCAACTACATTGAAAAACCTTAGTTACCTCTGTCCAACTGTTTTTTTCTCCCCTGCCCCAGAATGGTTCTTTTTAATCCATAAGTCACAATTACCAAAAGCATATTGGACACCAAGAGACCCCAACAGTCACTTCTTGCTGTCTTTTTTTTTGAAAAAATTATTAAAAAATATATATATATATATAAAGCGGCTCATTATTTTCGCCATTATAAGTCTTACAACTCAATGCAAATGAGAGAAAATCAGAAGGTAAAACAATTTTTTTTGTTTACATTGTTCTTCATCATGCTCAGCAAGTCAGGACAGCAGGCAATGGAGGAGCAGCAGTCAGAGGAAAGCAGGGAAAGCTTACTTGACTCCTAAATTTAAGTTCACATTCTCCATCTTCCCCAGGACCTGATTTCCTGTTCAGTGAATGGTTTCACCCACATTAGGATGGGTTGATCTACATCAATTAGCATAGTATAAATAACTAACAACCCCACAGTCATGCCTGGTACTAAGCCAATTTAGACACCCCCTCAGATGTATGTGTGCTGGCTTGATCCAAGGTGAGTCTAGATCCCAATATACTGATAATTAATGCTACCCCATTTGCTCTTCAAAGAGATGTGATGGTTGTGTGTGCTAGAGCTTATTTTTTTAATTACAGAATTAAATTTATTTATTATAATACTGTGTATATCACATTATACAAATATATTTATGCCAATAATCTTAACTAATGCAAAATCATGTCCTCTCTAATGATCCTCTCATGTTTTACTGATGTCAATTCCCCACTTAACATTGCTAATAATGCCTATGAGAATATTTAGAGATGAATGAAAATAATTATCTGAAACTCAGTTTGTTTCTTGGAGATGTTAAAGAGAAATTATTTGCTCAGAGTTCTGACCAAAAGGTAAACTTTGGTCAAAGAGTTCAATAAGGTTTGAAAGAGGGAGGAGAGGTCTTAGCTACAAAAATCAGCATCAGATTCCATGAAAAGCCTGCTTAAGGCACAGACAGGATAGGGCTTTTCCAAGTGACTGTCTCTAGATGAGGAATCATAATAGATCAAAATAAAATACAATTAAGTTGGTCCATAGTCAAAATATCTAATTGCATCTCTCAGGCATCATCTTCCTGTTTCCTGATGGATATAAATCCCTGTCATAAAACTGAATAGAAAAGAACCTGTAAAAATTCAGCTCATTTCATGCGAGACTGACAAAAAACTAACTGTGTGACTTCGATTAAACAAAACACCTGCTATTTGGGAGTATATTCACAGCATCTACTCCTTAGCCACAATCCCTTTAAAAGCCAAATCTCAGCCTCACATGAACCAGCTTCATGTTGCATTAGATAAATGCAGCTTTGTAATTTGTCTAGAAAGGTATACCCTACTGACCTATTATTCTTTTAATTTTTAATTTTTTCCATTGGTTAATTTATTTATTTACATTTCAAACGTTATCCCCTTCCAATTTTCCCCTTCACAAATCCCCATCCCCTTCCCCCACCTTCTGCCTCTATAAGGCTGCTCACCCACCTGCCCTCCCACTCTACCCTCAGCACCCTAGCATTCCCCTACACTGGGTCAGAGAGTTTCCACAGGACCAAGGGGCTCCCCTCCCATTGATGCCAGAAAAGTCATTTCTTCTGCTGCATATCTAGTTGGAGCCATGAGAGATGCAATTAGATATTTTGACTATGGACCAACTTCATTTCATTTTATTTTGATCTATTATGATTTCTTGTCTAGAGACAGCCCCCCCATGTGTACTCTGGCTGGCTGACCTACTATTCTTAAGTTTAAGTTCACATCAAATTTTACTGTTTTGATTTTGTTAATTGAATCTTCTTCCTCCTACCGTTGCTTTTCTTCTTTCTATATTCTTGTGTTTATCTTTTATTCCTTTTCTGTCATTTATTCTCCTTTGCCTTTTCTCCCTCTATCTGATTTAGGGTTTCCATTGCTGAGAAGAGACACCATGATCAAAACATATCTTATAATATTGCAAAGTGTGTTTAGTTCAATGCCAAAGATCCCCATAGTCTATAACAATCTCAAAGTTGTGTAAATGTTCAAAGTTAAAAGTCTCTTCTGAGACTTATGCAATCTCTTAACTATAATCCCCCATAAAACCAAAATGAAAAAGCCGATCACACATTTCCAACTTAAAATGGCACAGAACATTCAGTACAATTCCAAAAACAGGCATAATGAGGAAAATTTTAGATGAAAGCAAGTCTGAAAATCAGCTGGGAAAATTCCTAAATCTACATCCCTGTGTCTGATGTCAGAGCACTCTTCAGATCTCCTACTCCTACTCTTGTTGATTGCAACATACTTCTATCTTGGTAGCTGGTTCCATTTCCATTTATCAGATTTCCTTACCAGGTATCAGATGGCTCTGACATCTCTAACATCTTGGAGTCTTCTAGGCTATACCTGCTTCACCTTCTTAGCTTTATACAAGAGTGTCCCTCCCTAGGCCTTCATGCAAAAACACCCCCAGATCCATGCCTGGCTTTAGTTGCTTTGCTTAGAAAGTGAGGGACATTCCATAACTCCTTTATTCTACCTTTGACTCTATAAAGTTAGAACCAAGTGGTCAAAGCTTCCAACTTCCATGGCTTGCTGGGACTAGAACATAGTCCCCAAATTCAAATATACCTTCATCACCATGCTGTTTTCAATGATTTCTTTTACTGTCTAACCTTGGTTGTCCTGAAACTCACTGTAAATATGACTGGCCTCTAATTTAGAGACCCAACCACTTGTCTCTGCCTCCACAGTGCTGTGATTAATGGCACACACCACTACAACTGGCACTAAGCTTTTCCTTAATTCTTTTTCACAAGTTGGAAACTTGGCTGGACAGAATCTTGTCCTTGGACCTTGTCCATTATTCTCTTTTTCACCTAGCATCAGGCATTTATTTAATAGGTTTATCTCTGAAAACAAAGCATTTAGCTCCATTCCACTTCCTAGTGACCCTTTCTCCTTGAACTGTACATCTTGTATTTTTACTTGCCCTGCCTGTTCCTTTTCTTAAAGATCTTCCTAAGAGTGAATTCTAATAACCATATGACTGAGCCAATACTAAACTGTTTGGAAATTTCTTCTGCCAATGCAATTAATTAAAAATTCTTCAATTTATCCTCAAGCAGAACTTTTGGACAAGGGCAAAATACAACCACATTTTCATGAAATTATCACAGAAAGATCTCTAGGCCACATGTTAATATTATTCTCCTCCAAAACCTGTTGAACCAGACCCTCACAATTCAAATTACCCTCAGTACCACTCTTTTACTTTCTCCTGCTTGAATGGCCAATTAACTCACACTTAAAGCATTCACTAGGTTTTCTAACCCAAAGTCCCAAAGTCATCATGCCTCCAAAGAAAAGCTTGGTCAGGCCTATCACAGCAAAATCCCACTTCTGTTACCAACTTCTTTCTCACTTATGGATTCTCTTCCTGGGGAGAGTCACTATGACTTTAGCAAGGCTTTTAAAGGAAAACATTTAAGTAGGGCTGGCTTAAAGTTTAGAAAATTAGTTAATTATTATCAATAGCAGACAGCCAGCCATAGTGCAGAGGTAGCTGAGAGTTCTAAGTCTAGATCCACAGGCCACAGAAAGCGAATGGGACACACAGTTTTACACAGAAAGCCATAACTACTCCAAAAAAAGCCATACTAATATTGCTAATATGGCCAATCCCTATAGAGCTATGGGGATCATTTTTATTCTAGATACCACACCTTTCTGTTCCAGTTCTTCCTCCATGTATTTTGAGGTTTTCCCAAATAGCACAGGCAGGCCTAGAACTCAATATATACCCCAGAACCTCTTCGCAATCTCAGCAATCATTTTGTCTCAGCCATGTATCCACAAGTGCTGGGATTACAGGTGTCAATCATCATGTCCTAGTCTTTGGATCTTATTCCTTTTGTTTTTCCTTTCATAATATCTTTGTCTTTGTTATCATTAGTTACATATTTAAGTTTTAGAAATCAGTTTATGCTAATGGGTACAATGAAAAATATTCTCTGTATTAACTCACAGGACATATTTTTCAGCATAATTTGTTTCTTGTATAAGTCAGTAGATTTTTAAGTGCTCTGTTTGAGGGAACACAAAGTAAAAGCCAGCCACACATTTGAAAGAATAGCTTTTGGGGAGGGATTCCAACAATGTATTTTCATTCTTACTACATATTTACTAAATTCAAGCTATAATTTAAAACAGGAACACTGAAAAATATTTTTCAAATCTATGAAATTACCTGTAACTACTGAAAATCTCAATTTCCCCAAATAACTATGTTTTATTTTAACAATAAAGTCTGAAATCTGCAATTTGCAGTGGTGTTAACCAGTCTCAAAATTGCTCTTTATTTATGAATTATAGATGCCAGTATTTCTCAGTGTCTGACAGGACTCTTTCAGCTAACAAGAACACACACCTCTTTGCACAGTTGGATCTGACTTGTTCAGAAACCCTGGGGTCACACTGCCTTGAATGCCTATTGACTGAACAGCAGGCTCTAGTGAGTAAGAAAACATGTCAGTCTCACAGCTGGGGATGCCAGATACACATAGCCCTCTGTATTAGGTCATTTGCAAGTTTGGTCTTTTCATCAAATGTGTTAGGATGCAATGCTATAAATTTCCCAAGTGCTGTGTTCTTCTATTGCCTAATTCCTGAGCAGTCTAAGAGTGAGTGGCAGCCTCAGGGCATGCACTCAGACAAGATTTAACATCTTTAGAAGTATGATGCGATTAAAGTTAAAATATATACCTGTTTTTGAGAAAGCTTCTCTGAATTTTCTTGCACTTTACATTAGTGGTTTAGCTAACAGGAACAATAGCAAATACAATTCTGCTCTCTGCTTCTGAAGGCACACAGATTACTACAGACACCAAGTTTCTTCCTGAGTCTCAGAAGAGTACATGAATGCAGAGCCAACACGTTTGCTCATAGGCTTTGACTGAATGATGAGGCTTATAATCTACACTTTCTGTATAGAGTAGTTACCACTGGTCATGAAAGTACCAAGAGTTCAGGGAGAGTTTTATTGAAGTTCAGATGTGGAAAAGCTTTAGTAAAAGAAAAAAAGATATATATTGCCTGCAGCTTCCCGCCCAGCTGGCGGTGGGGAAGCCGGAGGGTCACCCAGCATACCAGGTGCTCAGAACCATCCGGCGGCGGCGGCAGAACCAGGTACCCGAGACAGCCCAAGCTTAAGACCTTCGGGGACTCAGGCCTGGAGTGGGAGTTGGGCACAGAATAGCGGGTGCACTCTGCACTCGCGCGGTGGACCCCGAGCTCCCTGCAGGCAGCTGCCATATTGCCTGCAGCTTCCCGCCCAGCTGGTGGTGGGGAAGCCGGAGGGTCACCCAGCGTGCCAGGTGCTCAGAACCATCCGGCGGCGGCGGCAGAACCAGGTACCCGAGACAGCCCAAGCTTAAGACCTTCGGGGACTCAGGCCTGGAGTGGGAATTGGGCACAAAATAGCGGGTGCACTCTGCACTCGCGCACGGGGCGGACCCCGAGCTCCCTGCAGGCAGCTGCCATATTGCCTGCAGCTTCCCGTCCAGCTGGTGGTGAGGAAGCCAGAGTCAGCCAGTGTGCCAGGTACCCAGACCCAGCCGGAGGCCGAACCAGCCTCCCATCCAGCCAGTGGCAGGGAAGCTGGAAACCGGACCCAGCCAGCTTCCCAGCAGCTTGGGACCAGCAGGCGGAACCAGATAACTGAGATATCCTATCTTTAAGACCCCTGGGGAAACAGGATATCAGACAGCGAACCCTGAGCAGGAGCAGTGCAGAGCAGCCGCCCAACAGGCGGAACCAAATACCTGGGATATCCTGAGGTTAAGACCTCGGGGGACTCAGGCCACCTGTCAGCAATCTGTGAGCAAGAGCCCCGCAGGACAGTGATTCAGGTATCCCAGTCACTGGGAAATAGCCTTACAACCCCACAGGAGGGTCAAGCACCAGCTAGTATCTACAGGACCAACTAACACCAGAGTTAACCAGATGGCAAAAGGCAAACGTAAGATCGCTACTAACAAAAATCAAGGCAATATGGCGGCATCCGAACCCAGTTCCCCAACAGCAATAAATATTGGATACCCCGAAACACCAGAAAAACAAGACTCAGATCTAAAATCACTGGTCAGGATGTTGATAGAGGAACACTTAGATAAATCTCTTAAAGTAATACATGAGAAAATAGATCAAAAGCTAGAAGCCATTGCAAGACAAACACAATTAAATCCCAGATATCTCAACACACCAGAAAAACAAGACTCAGATCTAAAATCACTGGTAAAGATGCAGATTGAGGATCACTTAGATAAATTTCTTAAAGTAATAGAGGAGAAAATAGATCAAAAACCAGAAGCCCATACAAGGCAGACACAAAAATCACTTAAAGAAATCCAGGAGAATATAGAGCAAAAAGTGAATCCCAATACGGGGGAGAAACAAAAATCACCCAAAGAAATACAAGAGAACATGGGTCAACGAGTAGAAGTCATAAAGGAGGAAACACAAAAATCCCTTAAAGAATTACAGGAAAACACAAACAAGCAACTGAAAGATCTGAGCAAAACCATACAAAATCTAAAAACAGAAGTAGAAACAACTAAGCAATCGCAAAGGGAGACAATGTTGGAGATAGAAAACCTTGGGAAGAAATCAGGAGTCATAGATGCAAATATCAACAATAGAATACAAGAGATAGAAGACAGAATCTCAGATGCTGAAGATACCATAGGAACCATGGATTCAACAATTAAAGAAAATGCAAAATGCAAAAAGCTGGTAACCCAAAACATTCAGGAAATCCAGGACACAATGAGAAGACCAAACCTAAGGATTATAGGGATAGATGAGAATGAAGATCTACAACTTAAAGGGCCAGCAAATATCTTCTACAAAATTATGGAAGAAAATTTCCCCAACCTAAAGAGAGAGATGCCCATGAATATACAAGAAGCCTATAGAACCCCAAATAGACTGGACCAGAACAGAAATACTTCCCGTCACATAATAGTCAAAACCCCAAATGTACTAAACAAAGAAAGAATATTAAAAGCAGTAAGAGAAAAAGGACAAGTAACATACAAAGGAAGACCTATCAGAATTACACCAGACTTCTCACCTGAGACCATGAAAGCTAGAAGATCCTGGGCAGACCTTATGCAGACCCTAAGAGAACACAAACTTCAGCCAAGACTACTATACCCAGCGAAACTCTCAATTGCCATAGATGGGGAAACCAAGATATTCCACGACAAAACCAAATTTGCAAGATACTTATCTACAAACCCAGCCCTACAAAGGATAATAGGGGAAAAATACCAACACAAGGGGGGAAACAACACCCCAGAAGAAACAAGATAGAAACCCCATCTCATCCAACCCAAAAGAAGAGAACCACTCAAATACAAATAATAATAACAATTCCCAAAATGTCAGGAAGTAATAATTACTATTCCTTAATATCTCTTAATATCAATGGACTCAATTCCCCAATCAAAAGACACAGACTAACAGACTGGATACGGAAACAGGACCCTACATTTTGCTGCATACAGGAAACACATCTCAGTGTCAAAGACAAACACCACCTTAGAGTAAAAGGCTGGAAGACAGTTCTACAAGCAAATGGTCCCAGGAAACAAGCTGGAGTAGCCATTCTAATATCAGATAAAATCGACTTTCAACCTAAAGTCATCAAAAGAGACACAGAAGGTCACTTCCTGCTTGTCAAAGGGAAAATCCACCAAGAAGAATTCTCAATACTGAACATCTATGCACCAAATGCAAGGGCACCCTCATTCGTAAAAGAAACTTTACTAAAGCTTAAAGCACACATCGCACCTAACACAATGATTGTAGGTGACTTCAACACTCCACTCTCCTCAATGGACCGATCAGTAAAGCAGAAACTAAACAGGGACACAGTGAAACTAATTGAAGCTATGGACCAATTGGATTTAACAGATATATATAGAACATTCCATCCTAAAACAAAAGAGTATACCTTTTTCTCAGCACCGCACGGTACCTTCTCAAAAATTGATCATATAATTGGTCACAAGACAGACCTCAACAAATACAAGAAGACCGAACTAATCCCATGTCTCCTATCGGATCACTATGGAGTAAAAGTGGTCTTCAATAGCAAGAAGAACTACAGAAAGCCCACATACACATGGAAACTGAACAATACTCTACTCAATGACACCCTGGTCAAGGAAGAAATAAAGAAAGAAATCAAAGACTTTTTAGACTTCAATGAAAATGAAGGTACGACCTACCCAAATCTCTGGGATACAATGAAAGCAGTGCTAAGAGGAAAACTCATAGCCCTGAGTGCCTCCAAAAAGAAACTGGAAAGAGCATACACTAGCAACTTAACAGCACACCTGAAGGCGCTGGAACAAAAAGAAGCTAACTCACCCAGGAGGAGTAGAAGAGAGGAAATCATCAAACTAAGGGCTGAAATCAATCAAGCAGAAACAAAGAGAACCATACAAAGAATCAACAAAACCAAGAGCTGGTTCTTCGAGAAAATCAACAAGATAGATAAACCCTTAGCTAGACTAACCAAAGGGCACAGAGATAGTATCCAAATTAACAAAATTAAAAATGAAAAGGGGGATATAACAACAGAAACAGAGGAAATTCAAAAGATCATCAGATCCTACTACAAAGGCCTATACTCAAAACAACTGGAGAATCTGGAGGAAATGGACAATTTCCTAGACAGATACCAAATACCAAAATTAAATCAGCATCAAGTAGACCAGCTAAACAGTCCCATAACCCTTAAAGAAATAGAAGGGGTTATAGAAAGCCTCCCAACCAAAAAAAGTACGGGACCAGATGGTTTTAGTGCAGAATTCTACCAGACCTTCAAAGAAGACTTAACACCAATACTCTTCAAACTATTCCACAAAATAGAGACAGAAGGGACACTGCCCAACTCATTCTTCGAAACCACAATTACGCTGATACCTAAACCACAAAAAGATCCAACAAAGAAAGAGAACTACAGGCCAATTTCCCTTATGAATATAGATGCAAAAATACTAAATAAAATTCTTGCCAACCGAATCCAAGAGCATATCAAAACGATCATTCACCATGATCAAGTAGGCTTCATTCCAGGAATGCAGGGATGGTTCAATATACGGAAATCCATCAATGTAATCCACTACATAAACAAACTAAAAGAAAAAAACCACATGGTCATCTCATTAGATGCTGAAAAAGCATTTGACAAAATTCAGCATCCTTTCATGCTAAAAGTCTTGGAAAGAGCAGGAATTCAAGGCCCATACCTAAACATAGTAAAAGCAATCTACAGCAAACCAGTAGCCAACATCAAAATAAATGGAGAGAAACTTGAAGCAATTCCACTAAAATCAGGGACTAGACAAGGCTGTCCTCTCTCTCCATATCTTTTCAATATAGTACTTGAAGTTCTAGCGAGAGCAATCAGACAACATAAGGAAGTCAAAGGGATACAAATTGGAAAGGAAGAAGTCAAAGTATCATTATTTGCAGATGATATGATAGTCTACTTAAGCGATCCAAAAAACTCCACCAGAGAACTTCTACAGCTGATAAACAACTTCAGCAACGTGGCTGGTTATAAAATTAACTCAAGCAAATCAGTAGCCTTCTTGTACTCAAAGGACAAGCAGGCTGAGAAAGAAGTTAGGGAAATAACACCCTTCACAATAGCCACAAACAACATAAAGTACCTTGGCGTAACTCTAACCAAACAAGTGAAAGATCTGTATGACAGGAACTTCAAGTCCCTGAAGAAAGAAATCGAAGAAGACCTCAGGAGATGGAAAAATATTTCTTGCTCCTGGATTGGCAGGATCAATATAGTAAAAATGGCCATCTTGCCAAAAGCAATCTACAGATTCAATGCAATCCCCATCAAAATCCCAAATCAATTCTTCATAGATCTAGAAAGAGCAATTCTCAAATTCATCTGGAGCAACAAAAAACCTAGGATAGCTAAAACTATTCTCAACAATAAAAGGACTTCTGGGGGAATCAATATCCCTGACCTCAAGCAGTACTACAGAGCAATTGTGTTAAAAACTGCATGGTATTGGTACAGCAACAGGCAGGTGGATCAATGGAATAGGATTGAAGACCCAGAAATTAACCCACAGACTTATGGTCACTTGATCTTTGATAAAGGAGCCACAACCATCCGGTGGAAAAAAGATAGCCTTTTCAACAAATGGTGCTGGTTCAACTGGAGGTCAACATGCAGAAGAATGCGAATTGACCCACTCTTATCTCCTTGTACTAAGATCAACTCCAAATGGATCAAGGACCTCCACATAAAACCAGACACACTGAAACTATTAGAAAAGAAACTTGGAAAGACCCTGGAGGACATGGGCACAGGGGTAAAGTTCCTGAACAGAACACCAATAGCTTATGCTCTAAGATCAAGAATGGACAAATGGGACCTCATAAAATTACAAAGTTTCTGTAAGGCAAAGGACACTGTCAGAAAGACAAAACGGCAACCAACAACGTGGGAAATGATCTTCACCAACCCCACATCCGACAGAGGGCTAATATCCAATATATACAAAGAACTCAAGAAGTTAGACCCCAAAGAACCAAATAACCCTATCAAAAAATGGGGCACAGAGCTAAACAAAGAATTTTCACCAGAAGAAATTCGGATGGCCGATAAACACCATAAGAGATGTTCAACATCATTAGTCATCAGGGAAATGCAAATCAAAACAACCCTGAGATTCCACCTCACTCCAGTCAGAATGGCTAAGATTAAAAACTCGAGAGACAACAAGTGCTGGCGAGGATGTGGAGAAAGAGGAACACTCCTCCACTGTTGGTGGGATTGCAAAATGGTAAAACCACTCTGGAAATCAGTGTGGCGGTTCCTCAGAAAATTGGGCATGCCACTCCCAGAGGACCCTGGCATACCACTCCTGGGCATATACCCAGAGGATTCCCCTGCATACAACAAAGACACATGCTCCACTATGTTTATAGCAGCCTTGTTTATAATAGCCAGAAATTGGAAGGAGCCCAGATATCCCTCAAAGGAGGAATGGATACAGAAAATGTGGTATATTTATACAATGGAGTACTACTCAGCAATTAAAAATAATGAATTCATGCAATTTGTAGGTAAATGGTTAGATCTGGAAACTATCATCCTAAGTGACCTAACCCAATCACAAAAGAATACACACGAAATGCAATCACTGATAAGTGGATATTAATGAGCCCAGAAGCCCTAAATACTCAAGGCACAATTAGCAAGTCAAATGACTCTCAAGAAGAAAAAAAGGAGAGAACCCTGGGCCTGTAAAGATTGGATCCAGTATTGTAGACCCAGAACAGAGAAATCGTGGGGGGGGGGAAAGAGTGGGGAATAGCATGGGGGGGGAGAGGAATTATGGGACATATGGTGGGGGGTACCTGGGAAAGGGGAAAGCCTTTGGAATGTAAACAAAGAATATAGAAAAAAAATGATAAAAAAAAAATCTAAAAAAAATAAAAAAAAAAAATAAAAAAAAAAAAAGAAAAAAAGATATATATTAGTCTGACTGGTAATAAAATAAAACAAATGAAATGAAAATAGCAAATGCAGGAAGGTCCCAGGATAAGAATCTGAACTGATATACAGTCAAAACAAGTGGAATTATAGCAGAGATGTCATTGGCTTAGCTAGAGTTTCAATTGCTATAAGACAATGACCAAAAGAATTGGAGAGAAAAATTATTATTATTATTATTATTATTATTATTATTATTATTATCATTATCATTATTATTTTGTTTTTTAAAAATTTTAATCTTGTAATTTAAAGGTCATATCATTGAGGGAAGCTAAGGCAGGAACTCAAGGCAGGACCTGAAGTAAAAACCACAGAGAAATGTAACTTACTGGCTTGATCTTCATGTTTGGCTCAGCCTGCTTTCTAATAGAAAAGAGGACTACTATCAACACAGGGGTTGAACCATTCCCCCTGTGGTATAGGTCCACCAATATCAATCATTATTCAGGAATATATTCTACAGGGTTGGCAACAAGTGAATCTCATGGGGGAATTTTACATTTGACCTTCCTTCCTGGTAGGTCTATCCTGTATCAAGTTGACATTAAAACTAATCAGCACAGAACTGTATACTGTGTGTGTGTGTGTGTGTGTGTGTGTGTGTGTGTGTGCGCGCGCGCGCACGTGCATGTGCATGTGGTTGTGTGTGTGCACACATGTTTGCTCTCTCACATGCATGCTCACGCACACGTACACTTTCACCATTTTGTTCTCTCTTTCTGTTTATCTGAGTAACTCTGTATTTATCTGTTTACCTGTGTGTGTTTGCCTGAAAGAGAGACAGAGAGACAGAGAGACAGAGTCTGAATCCATGAGAAAGAGAGAAAATAAGCTTTTTTTCAGAGTTTGGTTCCTGGTTGTTCAACCATGCTACAGTAGATAGTCCCACAGCAGAAGTAGCATGAGTATGAGTAGATGAATTACTAAAAAGAAATATTTTTTAAAAGAAAAAAGAAGCAAAGTTAGTAGATAGAGAGTTAGGAGTGGATTTGGGAGGAGTTATGGGGAGGAATATGTGAAAGTGAGGGAAATGCATTGTGTGAAATTATCAAAGAATTAATACAAATGTTTAAAAGTGGGTGCACTTGAAAGAGAAATTAACACATAGTCACATTAACACACATACACCATATTAACACACACATACACACACATACACACAGAAAGCTAGAGAGAGCAAGAGAGAGACAGAGACAGAGAGAGATAGAGACAGAGACAGAGAGACACAGAGAGATAGAGAGTGAGAACACAAGTATTTAACTCTACTCTCAAATAGGGAATGTATAATTCTTCACCACTTTCAAATTTGACTGCATTCATAGCTATAACACCTCAGTACTAGACATTCTCAGTCTTTAGGAGGCAGGGAGCTGAGTGGTGTGGGTCAGTAAACAGTATTAGCATTACAAATGCAAAAAATGGAAAAAGAATACTAAACTAGAAAAGCATTACTATCTGAATAATTGCTGATTTCAGAATATATATAAACATCTGAATAGCAAGGCAATCCCAGCCCACCCAGGTCTCTATTCTCTTAACTAGAGAATATAGGCTTAGAGGCAACTGTACTGGGTGCTCTTAACCAACTCTCAACCAAATATGACTAAGGATGTTGGCTGAGGGAATGTCACAGGAGCTTAAGTGTGCTGATCATATTGCACCAGAGTTTAGAAACAGAGAGGGAGAGAGACTAAAGCCACTGTTCAGCTCCCTTTCTCCATCTAACAGCCCAGAACTCCATTCATAGAATATTGTCTCCCACAATAGTCAGGTCTACCCATATCAATTAAAGCAATCAAAATAAATTCCCACTGGCACACTCATCACCCACTAATTGTAGACTCTGTCAATTTATTACACTAATCATCACAAGAGCCATTTAATTTGTCCAAGAACATCCATTGGTTTACAAGTTTATTCCTTTTCAAAAACACCTCATGTTCTATATTGGATCAGCCTCATATTTGAGGCAGTGTTCTTTGTGTTGAAATAAATATTCCTGAACATCTATCTCCTCCAGTTTTTCCTATCCTCCCTGCCAAGTAGTTCATCAATCTAGTATTGATTGCAAATAGACCTCTAAAAGTCCCCTGTCTTTTATTAATTCTGTATTCTTGAAAATTACATACCCTTGACAGTATCTTTAACTTCACTTCCCAGTTAGCTTCCTCCGAGAATTCTCACTTAGGATGGAATGAATGTCACACTACATCACTGGTATACAGATGAGATATAGTAAATGACTTTGCACACAGTCATCACCTTAAACTGTGGTATTCAACTTTTTATTATGTTCATCTTGTTAAAATATATTACAGTACCTATCAATAGGTATTATTTTAATTTTGGAAGGGAATACTGATTGCTCATTTTTTTCTGGGATAAGGTCTTGGTTTGAAGCCCTATATGTATATAAATTCGGTGAGCATTCCATGTTGTCTTCAGATGTGTAGTTCTCCTGACTTAGGCTCCTGAATGTTGGGATTGAAAGCATGTTCTACTATGTCTGGCTCCACATTAGGAAAACAGACTTATCTGTCTAATACTTCCTGTATGCATCCCAGTATCCTCTCTCCAACCCCACTGCACTCACCTATTCTAACATATAAACTTATCCTCAGGAAAAGGAATAGCAGGTATATTTACATAAATATGTCACATAATTTGCTTTATTTATAGCTATTGAATAGACTTTGGTACAATATCAGAATTTCAATGGGTGAAATTTAAGACAACAGTAAAGCAATGGGTAGGCTTATTAAATACAGTGGCACTCTTTTTGCATTATTGAACACATGGCAGATATTGACTGACTCCTGTATTCTGGTATTTTGTTATTGCAAATGAGCTGGAAATAAGACTACAGAAAATAGAAAAGAGTACTGTTAAAGTATTCTGGAAAATAGATGATTCCATTGTCTTCACCTGAAGATCTCCAAGTAAGGCTGGAGATCTAGAAACTTAAAAGGACATTGTTCTTACTCAATACACATACATCTTCATTGATAAGATCTGTTCCGGTATTTCTTATTTTTACAGTGAGTTCTCTCTTTCCTTGCTCTTGAATTATTAGAATTTAAAAAAAAAATGGATTCATGTGATTTTAGCGGATAGGTCTGTAGATATTTTTTTCAGTGTGTAGATGGTCTTCTCATCCTTTTGACAGTAGTCTTGCAAACTAGAATTAAAGTAAAACTTGTCAGTTAAAAAAAAAGATTTTAAGAAATTATACAGTGCCCCGTGGTTCTCCCAGGCCTCTACACCAAAGGTCTCCATCTTGCGCCCGGGTCACCAGCAGAAAGGTGCAGGTATCCAGACCTAATATGGGCCTGCCATTGGTCGGGTGGGAAATCGCCAGACTTGGGCCAGTAGCCAGAGTCGAGGCAGATTGTCAGATCATCTCCCTGGGGTGGCTGGGAGCTGCTTGCCCATGGTTCTCCAAGGCCCCTACAATGACAGTCTTCATCTTGTTGCTAGGTCACTAGTAGAGAGGGCCAGAGACACAGACTTAATTTGTTATTACCATCACTCGGGTGGAATTCTGCCATGTTCTTGCCAGTGGCCAGTACCTGGGCGGCCCAGCAGGACATCTTCATGGCCACCTGGCCTTGTACCAACTACGTTGGGAACCGACTACTCTGAGGTCCTCTTAGCACTCTCATCAGTGGTCTCCATCTTGCCGCCTGGTAATCAGTAGAGAACCAGCAGGCAGGCCCAGCCTCATGGGAGGTTCAAACACCAGCTAGGGACAACAAGGTCAACTAACGCCAGATATAACCAGATGGGAAAAGGAAAACATAGGAACGTTACTAACAGAAATCAAGGCAGCATGCCAGCATCTGAACCCAGTTTACTGACAAGAAGAAGTCCTGGATACCCCAACACAACAGAAAAAGAATATTTGGATCTAAAATCACTGGTCAGGATGCTGATAGCTGAACACATAGATAAATCCCTTAAAGAAATACAGGAGAAAATGGATCAAAAGGTAGAGGACCTTACAAGGCAAATGAAAAAACGCTTAAAGAAATTCAGGAGAATATGGGTCAAAAAATGGAAGCCAATAAAGAGGAAACACAAAAATCACTTAAAGAAACCCAAGAGAACATGGGCCAACAAGTAGAAGTTATAAAAGAGGAAACACAAAAATCCCTTAAAGAATTACATGAAAACACAAACAAGCAAAAGAAAGATCTGAGCAAAACCATCCAGGATCTAAAAACAGAAGAAGAAACAACTAAGAAATCACAAAGGGAGACAACTTTGGAGATAGAAAACCTTGGGAAGAAATCAGGGACCATAGATGCAAATATCAACAATAGAATACAAGAGATAGGAGAAAGAATCTCATATGCTGAAGATACCATAGGAAGCATTGATTCAACAGTCAAAGAAAATGCTAAATGCAAAAAGGTTGTAACCCAAAGCATCCAGGAAATCCAAGACACAATGAGAAGACCACACCTAAGGATTATAAGTATAGATGAGAGTGAAGATTTACAACTTAAAGGGCCAGCAAATATCTTCTTAAAAATTATGGAAGAAAACTTCCCCAACCTAAAGAGAGAGATGCCCATGAATATACAAGAAGCCTACAGAACCCCAAATAGACTGGACTAGAACAGAAATACCTCCTACCATAATAATCAAAACCCCAAATGTACTAAACAAAGAAAGAATATTAAGGGCAGTAAGAGAAAAAGGCCAAGTAACATATATAGGAAGACTTATAAAAATTACACCAGACTTCTCACCTGGGACCCTGAAAGCTAGAAGATCCTGGGCAGATATCATGCAGATTCTAAGAGAACACAAATTTCAGTGAAAACTACTATACCCAGCAAAACTCTAAATCGCCACAGATGGAAAAAACAAGGTATTCCATGACAAAACCAAATTTGCATGATATCTTTCCACTAAGCCAGGCCTACAAAGATCATAAGTGGAAAACAACAACACAAAGAAGGAAATTAAACCCAGGAAGAAGCAAGATAGAAACCTCCTCTCATCAAATCCAAAAGAAGATAACCTCTCAAATATAAAAAATAATTTCAAAAATATCAAGAGGTAATAATTACTATTCCTTAATATCTCTTAACAACAATGCACTCAATTCCCCAATAAAAAGACAGACTAATGGGCTGGATACAGAAAAAGGACCCTACATTTTGCTGCATACAAGAAACACATCTCAATGTCAAAGACAAACATTACCTTAGAGTAAAAGGCTGGAAGACAATTTTACAAGCAAATGGTCTCAGGAAACAAGCTGGACTAGTCATTCTAATATCAGATAAAATTGCCTTTAACCTAAAATCATCAAGAGACCAAGAAGGTCACTTCTTGCTGGTCAAAGGGAAAATCCACCAAGAAGAACTCTGAATACTGAACATCTATGCTCCAAATGCAAGGGCACCCTCATTCGCAAAAGAAACTTTAATAAAGCTTAAAGCACACATTACACCTAACACGATATTTGTGGGTGACTTCAACGCTCCACTCTCCTCAATGGACCGATCAGGAAAGCAGAAACTAAACAGGGACAGAGTGAAACTAATTGAAACTTTGGGCCAATTGGATTTAACAGATATATATAGAACATTTCATCCTAAAGCTAAAGAATATACCTTTTTCTCAGCACCGAATGGTACCTTCTCCAAAATAGACCATATAATTGGTCACAAGACAGATGTCAACAAATACAAGAAGATCGAGGTAATCCTATCCTTCCTATCAGATCACCATGGAGTAAGAGTGGTCTTCAATAGCAACAAAAACAACAGAAAGCCCACATACACATGGAAACTGAACAATATTCTACTCAATGACACCTTGGTCAAGGAAGAAATAAAAAAAGAAATCAAAGACTTTTTAGAATTCAATGAAAATGAAGGTACAACCTACCCAAATCTTTGGGACACAATGAAAACAGTGCTAAGAGGAAAACACATAGCTCTAAGTGCATCCAAAAAGAAACTGGAGACAGGATACACTAGCAGCTTAACGGCACATCTTAAAGCCCTGGAAGAAAAAGAAGTTAATTCACCCAGGAGGAGTAGAAGACAGGAAATCATCAAACTCAGGGCTGAAATCAATCAAGTAGAAACAAAAAAAAACATACAAAGAATCAACAAGACCAGGAGCTGGTTCTTTGAGAAAATCAACAAAATAGATAAACCCTTAGCCAGACTAACCAAAGAACACAGAGACAGTATACAAATTAATAAAATTAGAAATGAAAAGGGGGACATAACAACAGAAACTGAGGAGATTCAAAAGATCATCAGATCCTACTACAAAGGTCTATACTCAAAACAACTGGAGAATCTGGAGGAAATGGATAATTTCCTAGACAGATACTAAATACCAAAATTAAATCAGCATCAATTAGATCAGCTAAATAGTCCTATAACCCCTAAAGAATTAGAAGGGGTTATAGAAAGCCTCCAAACCAAAAAAAGTACAGGACCAGATGGTTTTAGTGCAGAATTCTACCAGACCTTCAAAGAAGAGTTAACACCAATACTCTTCAAACTATTCCACAAAAAGAGACAGAAGGGCCACTGCCCAACTCATTCTTCCAAGCCACAATTACGCTGATACCTAAACCACAAAAAAGATCCAACAAAGATAGGGAACTACAGGCCAATTTCCGTTATGAATATTGATGCAAAAATACTAAATAAAATTCTTGCCAACAGAATCCGAGAGCACATCAAAACGATCTTTCAACATGATCAAATAGGCTTCATCCCAGGGATGCAGGGATGGTTCAATATACAGAAATCCATCAATGAAAACCAATACATAAACAAACTAAAAGAAAAAAACCACATGGTCATTTCATTAGATGCTGAAAAGGCATTCAACAAAATTCAGCATCCTTTCATGCTAAAAGTCTTGGAAAGAGCAGGAATTCAAGGCCCATACCTAAGCATAGTAAAAGCAATCTACAGCAAACCAGTAGCGAACATCAAAATAAATGGAGAGAAACTAGAAGCAATCCCACTAAAATCAGGGACTAGACAAGGCTGCCCTCTCCATATCTTTTCAATATAGTACTTGAAGTTCTAGCGAGAGCAATTAGACAACATAAGGAAGTCAAAGGGATACAAATTGGAAAGGAAGAAGTCAAACTATCATTATTTGCAGACAATATGATAGTTTACTTAAGCGACCCAAAAAACTCCACCAGAGAAATTCAACAGCTGATAAACAACTTTAGCAAGGTGGCTGGTTATAAAATTAACTCAAGCAAATCAGTAGCCTTTTTGTACTCAAAGGACAAGCAGGTTGAGAAAGAAGTTAGGGAAATAACACCATTCACAATAGCCACAAACAACATAAAGTACCTTGGTGTAACTCTAACCAAACAAGTGAAAGATCTGTATGACAGGAACTTCAAGTCCTTGAAGAAAGAAATCGAGGAAGACCTCAGAAAATGGAAAAATATTTCTTGCTCCTGGATTGGCAGGATCAATATTGTAAAAATGGCCATCTTGCCAAAAGTAATATACAGATTCAATGCGATCCCCATCAAAATCCCAACTCAATTCTTCATAGATCTAGAAAGGGCAATTCTCAAATTCATCTGGAGCAACAAAAAAAACCCAGGATCCCTAAAACTATTCTCAACAATAAAAGGACTTCTCGGGGAATCAATATCCCTGACCTCAAGCAGTACTACAGAGCAATTGTGTTAAAAACTGCCTGGTATTGGTACAGCAACAAGCAAGTAGATCAATGGAATAGGGTTGAAGACCTAGAAATGAACCCACAGACTTATTGTCACTTGATCTGAGATAAAGGAGACACAACCATCCAGTGGAAAAAAGATGGTCTTTTCAAGAAATGGTGCTGGTTCAACTGGAGGTCAACATGCAGAAGAATGCCACTTGACCCACTCTTATCTCCTTGTACTAAGATCAATTCCAAGTGGATCAAGGACCTCCACATAAAACCATACACACTGAAACTATTAGAAAAGAAACTTGGGAAGACCCTGGAGGACATGGGCACAGGGGGAAAGTTCCTGAACTTAGAACACCAATAGCTCGTGCTCTAAGATCAAGAATTGACAAATGGCACCTCATAAATTTACAACGTTTCTGTAAGGCAAAGGACACTGTCAGAAGGACAAAATGACAACCAACAAAGTGGGAAAAGATTTTCACCAACCCCACATTCGACAGAGGGCTAATATCCAATATATACAAAGAACTCAAGAAGTTAGACCCCAAAGAACCAAATAACCCAATCAAAAAATGGGATACAATTCTTGATCTTAGAGCATAAGCTATAGGTGTTCTGTTCAGGAACTTTTCCCCTGTGCCCATGTCCTCCAGTGTCTTCCCAAGTTTTTTTTCTAATAGTTTCAGTGTGTCTGGTTTTATGTGGAGGTCCTTGATCCACTTGGAGTTGATCTTAGTACAAGGAGATAAGAGTGGGTCAATTCACTTTCTTCTGCATGTTGACCTCCAGTTGAGCCAGCACCATTTGTTGAAAAAGCTATCTTTTTTCCACTGGATGGTTGTGGCTCCTTTATCAAAGATCAAGTGACCATAAGTCTGTGGGTTCATTTCTGGGTCTTCAATCCTATTCCATTGGTCTACCTGCCTGTTGCTGTACCAATACCATGCAGTTTATAACACAATTGCTCTGTAGTACTGTTTGAGGTCAGGGATATTGATTCCCCCAGTTTCTGTAAGGCAAAGGACACTGTCAGAAGGACAAAACAGCAACCAACAATGTGGGAAATGATCTTCACTAACCCCACATCTGACAGAGGGCTAATATCCAATATATACAAAGAACTCAAGAAGTTAGACCCCAAAGAACAAAATAACCCTATCAAAAAATGGGGTACAGAGCTAAACAAAGAATTTTCACCAGAAGAAAATCAGATGGCCAAGAAACACCTTAAGAGATGTTCAACATCATTAGTCATCAGGGAAATGCAAATCAAAACAACCCTGAGATTCCACCTCACTCCAGTCAGAATGGCTAAAATTAACAACTCGAGAGACAACAAGTGCTGGCGAGGATGTGGAGAAAGACGAACAGTCCTCCACTGTTGGTGGGATTGCAAAATGGTAAAACCACTCTGGAAATCAGTGTGGCAGTTCCTCAGAAAATTGGGCATGCCACTACCAGAGTACCCAGGCATACCACTCCTGGGCATATACCCAGAGGATTCCCCTGCATACAATAAAGACACATGCTCCACTATGTTTATAGCAGCCTTGTTTTTAATAGCCAGAAATTGGAAGGAGCCCAGATATCCCCCAAAAGAGGAATGGATACAGAAAATGTGGTATATTTATACAATGGAGTACTACTCAGCAATTAAATATAATGAACTCATGCAATTTGTAGGTAAATGGTTAGATCTGGAAACTATCATCTTAAGTGAGCTAACCCAATCACAAAAGAATACTCATGAAATGCAATCACTGATAAGTGGATATTAATGAGCCCAGAAGGCCTAAATACTCAAGGCACAATTAGCAAGTCAAATGACTCTCAAGAAGAAAAAAGGAGAGGACCCTGGGCCTGTAAAGATTGGATCCAGTATTGTAGACACAGAACAGAGAAATCGTGGGGGGGGAATGAGTGGGGAATAGCAGGGGGGAGAGGAATTATGGGACATATGGTGGGGGGTAACTGGGAAAGTGGAAAGCCTTTGGAATGTAAACATAGAATATAGAAAATAAAAATTAAAAAAAACTTACAAAAGTAAAACAAAAAATGGAATACAGAGCTAAACAAAGAATTTTCACCAGAAGAAATGTGGATGGCCGAGAAACACCTTAAGAGATGTTCAACATCATTAGTCATCAGGGAAATGCAAATCAAAACAACCCTGAGATTCCACCTCACACCAGTCAGAATGGCTAAGATTAAAAACTCAAGAGACAACAAGTGCTGGCGAGGATGTGGAGAAAGAGGAACACTCCTCCACTGTTGGTGGGATTGCAAAATGGTAAAACCGCTCTGGAAATCAGTTTGGCGGCTCCTCAGAAAATTGGGCATGTCACTTCCAGAGGACCCTGGCATACCACTCCTGGGCATATACCCAGAGGATTCCCCTGCATACAACAAAGACACATGTTCCACTATGTGTTATAGCAGCCTTGTTTATAATAGCCAGAAATTGTCAGGAGCCCAAATATCCCTTAAAGGAGGAATGGATACAGAAAATGTGGCATATTTATACAATGGAATACTACTCTTCAATTAAAAATAATGAATTCATGCAATTTGTAGGTAAATGGTTACATCTGGAAAATATCATCCTAAGTGAGTTAACCCAATCACAAACAATACACATGAAATGCAATCACTGATAAGTGGATATTAATGAGCCCAGAAGGCCTAAATACTCAAGGCAGAATTAGCAAGTCAAATGATTCCCAAGAAGAAGAAAGGAGAGGACCCTGGGCCTGTAAAGATTGGATCCATTTTTGTAGACCCAGAACAGAGAAATCATGGGGAGGGGGGAATGACTGGGAAATAGTTGGGGGGGAGAGGAATTATGGGATGTATGGTGGGGGGGAACTGGGAAAGGGGAAAGCCTTTTGAATGTAAACATAGAATATAGAAAAAAAATTAAAAAAAAAAAACCCGAAGTTTACTCTGAGCTATTGTTTGCCCAGCCTGATTTCTTAGAAGATCTAGATCTGCTTTTTATGGGTGTCAACACTCACAATTGTATTGACACTCAAATTTCAATCATTAGTCAAGAAAATAACCGCATGTACTTTCCTATAGGCCCATCTTATCAGATTATTTTCTCAAGATTTTCCTTTTCAGGTTGAGGGCACATGTCTATTGCTGAAGATATTTTATACTTCAGTCAGAAAACTTAAAATATGTAAGCTGGAACTGACCTGAGAGCCTCTCCATGAGTAATATTTTTGGGGGTGGATGGGTACTACCAAGCTTCTAATGTAAGGAAGCAATCAATTGTCGTTTCCAGTTATGATACTTATGCCCCATGACAATGACCCACTTGTCAAGATATTCCTATGTGCAACTGTGGCATTTATGGTTATTCTTTTCAGACTGGGTTACCACATTTTTTGTATCCATTCCTCCATTGAGGGACATCTGGGTTCTTTCCAGCTTTTGGCTATTATAAATAAGGCTGCTATGGCAATACTCAGCATCCCTCCATATTCTCAGTGTAGGTTTCTGTCCCCAGATTCAAGCATTGAATTTCTTTCCTGACTTCCCTTTACAAAGGACCGTGAACTGTAGGATGGAAAAGCTCTTTTACTTTTCAACTTGTTCTTGGTCACAGTGTTTATCACAGTAGGAGAAAACAAGTTAGGATAGGAAGAAGGCATCAAGAGGATTGTTTTGTTTCATTTATTTATGGTTAAATGTGATCTTTTCAAACATTATTTTTTCTTGTCTTTGTATGTGTTTGTCCATCATAGACATACATTGAATAAGCATTTGGGAGCTTGAAATCAAACCTAGATCACCAGGAAGAACCTCCAGTGTATTTCATAGCTGAGCCATCAATCTAGCCCCAAGCTCTTGTTTATATTTGCCTATATGTACACTTCTAAAATAAGAAGTGTTTTGTTACTTTAGTTAGATGAACTAAAATTGATACAAGTTGATATAATTAGTATGGTTTATTGTTATCACTACATGAGCATTGAGTTGAACACTGAGTTCCAATTATGCTCTCTGGCATTCCCAGCTGTGTTCATTCTGTGAGTCATGCCCTTGACATTCATTTGGTGTGTTTCCTTGTAATCACAGACCAGACTTGAGGTGTGCAAAAGAGGAGCCAAGCATGATTAGAACATGGTGGGCTAGAAATCTTAACTAAAGTCACCATTAACTGAGAATGTGGCTTTAGCAGAAGCCATGGGGCTCCTGCATGTGACACACACAGCAGCTGTGAGTTTGTGCCTACTGCAGTACTGACAAGAGCCAGGAAGATCTTCACATTTCTCAAGTGACAAAGGAAGTCCACGCCTGACAGATACCTAATAGACACATTTTGGGTTTTCTTCACTCTTTAATTTATGTAAAGAAACATTACATATCAAATAATACTCTATTAGAATGGTTTAATATAGTTTTAGATTGCAGGATAAAGGAGAAAGTTACAAGTTTCAAGTTATAGAACAGCTCCCCATAGAACATTTTTAAAATTTAACTTTTCTGATTAGAGCAGTGTGAATAGTAAACTCATTGATTAGTTATGTCTCACTGCATTAATGGTCAGTGATATTTAATAGATAATCTAAATCACATAGTCATTGGTTCAAAGCAATAACTCTTGTTGAATTCTGTGGATTCCTTTGAAATACAAAAACTGTGGTCACAGCAATGAAAGAATATTTAAGGGGTCTGTTGTCCCCTTCTAATTTCCATGTTCTACACACACACACACACACACACACACACACACACAGTACATAGACAAGAAAGCAAGCAAAGTACTTACTCTCATAAAATCAAATAAATAATTCTAAATAATAAATTATGAAAGGAATATTGCACTGGATCCCTTGTAACTGTAGTTAAGAGACAGTTGTGAGCTAAATTGCTGTGGATGTGAGGAATCACTGTGGGTCCTCTGCAAGAGCATCCATTTTTCTTAAAAACTGAGCCATCTTCTCAATTCTAGGAAAAGATTATTTGAACTCACAGTTTCAGAGATCTTAAAGCAACATCCCATGCTGTGGGCATGAGATATCATAACTCTGAGAGCCTTGAGAAGGGACTACTTCCTTGATGTGTTTCGGAACCAAAAAGAGAGTAATGTACCAGAATAACACATCATTGAAACTCTAATTACCTACCTGTTTGCTTCCTGCAACAAGCCATAACTTTCACCACCTTCTACACAGCTGAGAACTAAGCATTCATGGAAGCTTTCCAGATACACTATAGATTAGATCAAAATCAAATAAAAAGGTATTTTATTAATGTAAAGATAAGAGTGCTCTACTTCAAATATAGATAAGAGACACAATTATTCTTAGTAGATAACCAGGCTGTTCAATGTTTTTACATAATGTAGATTTTAACTCTTCCCATCCAAGCTCCTGAGTATCTACACCTTAAATGTTTGGGAGTTTTAGTTTCTGCTCCCTGGAAGATGAGGAGCCTGGTGTGAAAGAACAAGACTATTTCTGTCTTGCTTTAAATATTACAAAAATGCTGCTTAGTGGCTTGTTCAGCTACCTTTCCTTTATGGTTCAGGCCCACCTGTTTAAGGATGGCACTGTCCACAGTGGGTTGGGTCATCTATTAGCTAGCAATCAATGAAATGTTACGTATACATGCCATATGGCAAGATCACGAAGAAAATTTTACTTTATGTTTCTTCTTTCCAGGTATGTCAAGTTGAAAACAGAGATTACTAATCACACTGATTAACTTTGAAAGTTAATTTTTTCATATACACTACCCTACTCATTCTCACAAAGTGGCATGTGCCCTTCATTTTTTAATATGTAGAATATAATTCCATGGAATTACAATAGTTAGACACTTGCTATTGCCATGTATCTTACCTAGTGAGACCCATGATGGGAAAGGTGGTTTGTCTGCCTTCTGGAATTAAAATCTGTATCTTAACCTTGTTCTCTCTCTCTCTCCCTCTCCCTTTCTCTCTCCATTTCCCTCTCCCTCTCTCTCTCCCTTTCCCTCTCCCTCACTCTCGCCCTTTCCCCTTCCCCCTACTCCTTCCTGTCCCCATCCCCTTCACCCCTCCTACCCCCTCTCTCTCTTTGTGTCACTTCCTACTTTTATTCCATTTTCTAGAACATTTGGGAGCATGACTGGAATTGTGATGAATATAGTTCAAGTCCATCCCGAAGGATTTTTAAGTGCGTTGCTGTGGGATTCTCCTGTGTGCATCCCCATATAAGAGGATGGGTTTCTGTTGTTTAAAGATCAGCAAGTAACCTATTGGACTGTGTATGTAGACCAACATTTAAAAACATGCACAGTTCTTCCAGGAGATCCAAATTTACTTCCCAGCAACTCACAATTTTCTTTGTAACTCAAGCTCCAGGAGATCTAACACATACTTCTGGCCCCCACAAATACCTGCATATACAAATTCACACACACACACACACACACACACACACACACACACACACGCACACACATACACATGCACATGCACACACACTCAATTTTTTTTTCAAAATACAATTCAAAAATTTTGACACCTAGGTATGTGTGCCTTCTACTTAATCACAATGCTTTGCAGAATAAATAGCTTAATTGCAAACAATGTATAAAATGTTACTAATCTTTAGGTAACTAATATTGAGCTTAAATTATCACACATTTTCAAGTTTTGCCTCATAGTAACCTATTTTTTCTCATTAGAATAGTAATCCTATACTTCTCAAATCACTAAAGAAAAGAAAGTCAAAATGATTCTCAATTCTGATCATCTAGGCTTCAAATGCAATTGCACCAACATTTACAAAGATACTTTACTAAAGCTCATATCACACATTGCACCTCACACAATAATTGTGAATGACTTCAACACCCCACTCACATCAATGGACAGATTAGGGAAACCCAAACTAAACAGAGACCCAGTGAATCTAACAGAAGTTATGGACCAAATGGATTTAACAGATATGTATAGAACATTTCATCCTAAATCAAAAGAATATACCTTCTTCTCAGCATCTTATGGCACCTTTTTCAAAATTGACCAAATAATTTGTCACAAACATCAACAAATATGAGAAGATTGAAATAATCCAACGCCTAGTATCAGATCACTACAGATTAAGGCTTATCTTCAATAGCAACAAAAACAACAGAAAGCCCACACACACATGAAAGTTGAAGAATGCTCTACTCAATGATACCTTGGTCAAGGAAGAAATAAGGAAAGAAATCAAAGACTTTTTAGAATTTAAAAAATGAAGGCAAAATATACCCAAACTTATGGGACAAAAAGAAAGCAGTGCTAAGAGTAAACCTCATAGCTCTGAGTGCCTTCAAAAAGAAGTTGAAGAAAGCATACACAAGCAGCTTAACATCTGAAAGCTCTAGAACATAAAGAAGTGAATACACCTTAGAGGACTAGACAGCAGAAAATTATCAAACTCAGGGTGGAAATCAACCAAGTAGAAACAAAAAGAACTATACAAAAAGATCAAAAACAAACAAACAAACAAACAAACAAACAAAAAAAAAAACAGGAGCTGTTTCTTTGAGAAAATCAACAAGATAAATAAACCCTTAGTAAGAATAACCAGAGGGCACAGAGAAGGGACAGGTAACAATAGAAACTGAGGAAACTGAAAAAATCATCAGATCCTAAGACAACAGGAAAATCTGGATGAAATGGACAATTTTCTAGACAGATAGCAAATACCAAATTTAAATAAGTATCAGATAGACCATTTAAACAATCTCATACCCCTAAAAATATTGAAAAAGTCATTGAAAGTCTCTCAACCAAAAGAAGAAGAAGGAGGAGGAGGAGGAGGAGGAGGAGGAGGAGGAGGAGGAGGAGGAGGAGGAGGAGGAGGAGGAGGAGAAGAAGAAGAAGAAGAAGAAGAAGAAGAAGAAGAAGAAGAAGAAGAAGAAGAAGAAGAAGAAAAAGAAAGGAAGAAAAAGGCAATGGGACCAAATGGTTTTAGTGCAGAATTCTTTCCAGGTTTCAAGGAAGATCTAACACTAATATTCTTCAAACTATTCCACAAAATAGCAACAGAAGGAATACTACCCAACTCATTCTATGAAGCTACAATTATTCTGATACCAAAAGCACACAAAGGTCCATAAAAGAAAGAGAACTCCAGACCAATTTCCCTTATGAATATTGATGAAAAACACTCAATAAAATTCTTGCAAACTGAATCCAAGAACACATCTAAACAATCATTCACCACAATCAAGTGGGTTTCATCCCAGGGATGCAGGGATAGTTCAATATACAGAAATCCATCAATGTAATCCACTTAATAATCTCAAAGAAAAAAAAAACACATGGTCATTCATTAGATGTTGAGGAAGCATTTGACAAAATTCAGCATCCTTTCACGTTAAAAGTCTTGGAAAGATCAAGAATTCAAGAACCATACCTAAATATAGTTAAAGCAATATACAGCAAACCAGTAGGGAACATCAAGCTAAATGGACAGAAACTTGAAGCAATCCCACTAAAATCAGTGACTAGAAAAGGCTGTCTATTCTCTCTCTACCGATTTAATATATTAGTTGAAGTCCATGCCAGAGCAAGTAGACAAAAGAGGAGATCATAAGCTTTCATTTGTTTAATGAAATGAAGTGGAAGGTCAGGTCTTTGTCTTTCCTGAAGAAATAGGATTCAGTAGCTAGAACTCCTCAGACTTGCCTTTCTCTCTCCTCCAACCTTGCCTCAAATGTGCTGATGACATGATTTATCAACTCCTGGAGCATCCATGAAGTCTTTCTCTAAAGCTCACCTCCTACTGCCACCTGTTGTCCCACTAAGTATTCTACTCTTCTTCAGATTCAGAATCTTTTTGTTTCTCCTCACATTTCATAGGTTTAGCACTATTATTTCCTTCTTCCCATTTAAGAGTTTTGTAGAACAAATATATGAAAAAGCACAATATACTGTGCCAATATTACCTAGGTTCTGACAGGTAACTAGTTCTTTTCATATGACAAACTCTTTTTCTTCATTGAAAAATACAGTTCCTTATCCTAAGCTCTGATTATGTATACAGTTATGAAATTAGTAGTTTATTTGATCTGAATTCGATACTGTGGGTATCAATATACCTTTGATAAAGAGGTGTGTGTGTGTGTGTGTGTGTGTGTGTGTGTATGGTGTATGTGTGCTAGGCTATGAAAATTTAATTGATATGGGGAAAAGCTATCATACATGTATTTTTGTAGAGTTAATATTAATTGCATTCAAACAGAGATCAGAAGCAATATAAGTTTGACATGTTGTTTATTTCAGTGAAGCAGAAAATGAGAGATAGTTATGCATCACAGTCCTTTTAGTATTTTAATGGGTTCAGGAGAGGCCAGGGAATCAGGAAATTTGTTTTACCATATATTTTCAGGTTAAGAATTGGTTTGCATGCTAAAATCTTTTTGGGTTATAAAAATATAAACATAAGTAATACTTGGGCTAATATTTTCCTAAGTTGGAAGGAAACTAATTGTCCAATAAGTCTCAGGTAAGAAAATCACTATGACCACTCAGAACCAAGAACCCTCCAGTGCCTTCATTTTTATCTTTGGTTTTCTCCTGATTGTGATTTATTTTGCTTAATGCATAAATACAAAGTGAGACCTGGTCACTATTGATTACTTTACTCTATTTTGTACTCTGTCCTGGTCTTTCTAATTTCTCTAAAAGGTGGCATTTTAGGAACAGTTTTCTTACAGAAATATTTACTCATCCAGATTTTCCCTTTTTCTTGACTTTGTGGTTTTAATCATTGAAAGCCACACTATAAGCATTCCCCTGGGACTTTCCAGTCTTCCATTTTACAGTATGGTACTAAGATTTATCATAAACTTCACTTTCACTATTTCAATACATTTTATATGTGGCAGTGATGGTTTATCTTGGTTGTCAAGTAGACTGGGTTTGGAATTATTTACGGCATAAACTTCTAGGCACTGCTGAAGGATATTCATAATTGTGTTATATAAAGTGGGTCTTCCCATGGTATACAGTCACTGATAAGTGGATATTAGCCTAGAAGCTTGGAACAACAAAGACATAAATCACATATCAAGTAATGTCTCACAAGAAGAAAGGAGTGGACACTGGTGCTAAAATGGACCAAAACATCATTGTGGGGGAGTACAAGAACAGTGAGGTGGGAGGGAGTGGATGAGGGAGCAGGGGGAGGGAAAAGGGCATGTGGGGCCTTTGGGGGTGGGGAACCAGAAAAAGGGAAATGAATTGTAAATATAGAATATATCCAATAAAAAAAATAAAGTGGGTCTTCAATTCTATTCCATTGATCCACCTCTCTGTCACTGTACCAATACCATGCAGTTTTTAACACTACTGCTCAATAGTATTGCTTGAGGTCTGGGATACTGATTCCCCCAGAAGTTCTTTTACTGTTGATGATAGTTTTAGCTATCCTGAGTTTTTTTATTATTCCAGATGAATTTGAGAATTGCTCTTTCTAACTCTATGAAGAACTGAGTTGGGATTTTGATGGGGGTTACATTGAATCTGTATATTGCTTTTGGCAAGATTGCCATTTTAACTATATTAATCCTGCCAACCCACGAGCATGGAAGATTATTCCATTTTCTGAGGTCTTCTTCCATTTCCTTCTTCAGAGACCTGAAGTTTTTGTCATATAATTCTTTCACTTGTTTGGTTAGAGTAACACCAATATATTTTATATTGTTTGTGGCTATTGTGAAGGTTGTTATTTTCCTAACTTCTTTCTCAGCCTATTTATTCTCTGAGTATAGGAAGGCTAATGATTTCCTTGAGTTGATTTTATGACCAGCCACTTTGCTGAAGTTGTTTATCATTTGTAGGAGTTCTCTTGTGGAGTTTTTTTTTTTTTTAAATATACTATCATATCATCTGTGAATAGTGATAGTTTGATTTCTTCCTTTCCAATTTGTATCCCTTTGACTTCCTTATGTTGTCGAATTGCTCTAGCTAGTACGTCAAGTACTGTATTGAAGAGATATAGTGAGAGGGGGCAGCCTTGTGTCAAGTCCCTGATTTTAGTGGGATTGCTTCAAGTTTCTCTCCATTTACTTTGATGTTGGCTACCAGTCTGCTGTAGATTGCTTTTACTATGTTTAGGTAAGGGCCTTGAATTCCTGTTCTTTCCAAGACTTTTAACATGAAAGGATGCTGAATTTTGTCAAATACTTTTTCAGCATCTAATGAGATGACCATGTGGTTTTTTTGTTTGAGTTTGTTTATGTAGTGGATTACGTTGATGGATTTCCATATATTGAAACATCCCTGAATCTCTGGGATGAAGCCAACTTTATCATGGTGAATGATCATTTTGATGTGCTCTTGGATTCGGTTGGTAAGAATTTTATTGAGTATGTTTGCATTGATGTTCATAAGGGAGATTGTTCTGAAGTACACTTTCTTAGTTAGATCTTTGTGTGGTTTTAGTATCAGGGTAATTGTGGCTTCATAGAATGAGTTGGGTACTGTTCCTTCAGTTTCTATTTTGTGGAACAGTTTGAAGAGTATTGGTATTAGGTCTTCTTTGAAGGTCTGATAGAATTCAGCACTAAAACCTGTGCTTTTTTTGGTTGGAAGAATTTCTATGACTCTTTCTATTCCTTTGGGGGCTATGGGTCTGTTTAGACGATCTATTTGATCCTGATTTAATTTTGTTATATGGTATCTGTCTAGAAAAATTGTTCATTTCCTCCAGATTCTCCAGTTGTGATGAGTATAGGCTTTTGTAGTAGGATCTGATGATTTTTTGAATTTCCTCGGTTTCTGTTGTTATATCTCCCTTTTCATTTCTAATTCTGTTAATTTGAATACAGTCTCTGTGCCCTTTGGTAAGTCTGACTAGGGGATTATCTGTTTTGTTGATTTTCTCAAAGAACCAGTTCCTGATTTTGTTGATTCTTTGTATGGTTCTCTTTGTTTCAACTTGATTGATTTCAGCCCTGAGTTTGATGATTTCCTGTCTTCTACTCCTCCTGGGTGAAATAGCTTATTTTTTCCAGAGCTTTCAGGTGTGCCATTAAGTTGCTAGTATATGCTCTCTCCTGTTTCTTTTTGGAAACACTCAGGGCTATGAGTTTTCCTCTTAGCACTGCTTTCATTGTGTCCCATAGATTTGGGCATGTTTTGTCTTCATTTTCATTAAATTCTAAAAAGTCTTTGATTTATTTCTTTATTTCTTCCTTGACTAAGGTATCATTGAGTAGAATATTATTCAGCCTCCACGTGTATGAGGATTTTCTGTTTTTTTTTGCTGCTATTGAAGAGCACTCTTACTCCATGGCAATCTGATAGGAGGCATGGGATTAGTTAGATCTTTTTATATTTGTTGAGGTCTGTCTTGTGACCAATTATATGGTTGAATTTGGGGAAGGTAGCATTGATTTCTTCCTTTCCAATTTGTATATTCTTTTTCTTTATGATGAAATGTTATATCTATATCTATATCTATATCTATATCTATATCTATATCTATATCTATATCTTTATCTATATCTATATCTATATCTATAACTATCTCTATATCTCTATCTCTATCTCTATCTCTATCTATCTAATCTATCTATCTATCTATCTATCTATCTATCTATCTATCTATTAAATCCAATTGGTCCAAAATTTCAATGAGTTTCCCTGTGTCCTGTGTCCCTGTTTAGTTTCTGTTTTTCTGATCGGTCCATTGAGGATAATGGAGTGTTGAGGGTTGAGGTCCCCCACAATTATTGTGTTAGGTGCAATGTGTGCTTTGAGCTTTAGTAAAGTTTCTTTTACGAATGAGGGTGCCCTTGCATTTGGAGCATAGATGTTTAGAATTGTAAGTTCTTCTTGGTGGAATCTTCCTTTGACTAGCAAGAAGTGACCTCTGTGTCTCTTTTCATAACTTTGGGTTGAAAGTCAATTTTATCTGATATTAGAATGGCTATTCCAGCTTGCTTCCTGTGACCATTTGCTTGTAAAATTGTCTTACAGCCTTTTACTCCAAGGAAGTGTTTGTCTTTGATTCTGAAGTGTTTCCTGTATGCAACAAAATGTAGGATCCTGTTTCTGTATCCAGTCTTTTAGTCTATGTCTTTTCATTGGGGAATTGAGTCCAGTGATGTTAAGAGATATTAAGGAATAGTGATTATTTCTTCCTGTCATTTTTATGTTATTTTTGTTTTTGAGTGGTTTTCTTCTTTTGAGTGTGATGGAAGAAGGTTACTAACTTGCTTTTTCTTGGGTGCAGTTTCCCTCCTTATATTGGAGTTTTCCTCCTATTATCCTTTGTAGAGCTGGGTTAGTGGAAAGATATTGTGTAAATTTGGTCTGTCATGGAATATTTTGATTTTCCCATCTATGTTTATTGAAAGTTTTGCTGGGTATAGTAGATTTGGCTGATATTTGTTTTCTCTTAGAGTCTGCATGAGATCCGCCCAGGATCTTCTAGCTTTCATGGTCTCTGGAGAGAAGTGTGGTGTAATTCTGATAGGTCTTCCTTTATATGTTACTTGGCCTTTTTCTCTTACTGCCTTTAATATTCTTTCTTTGTTTAGTATGTTTGGGGTTTTGATTATTATATGATGGGAAGTATTTCTGTTCTTGTCCAGTCTGTTTGGAGTTCTGTAGGCTTCTTGTATATTCATGAGCATCTCTCTCCTTAGGTTAGGGAAGTTTTCATCCATAATTTTGTTGAAGATATTTGCTGGCCCTTTAAATTGTAGATCTTTACTCTCATCTATCCCTATAATCCTTAGGTTTGGTCTTCTCATTGTGTCCTAGATTTCCTGGATGTTTTGGGTTACAAGCCTTTTGCATTTTGCATTTTCTTTGACTGTGGAGTCAATGGTTACCATGGTATCTTCAGCATCTGAGATTCTTACCTCTATCTCTTGTATTCTGTTGTTAATATTTGCATCTACGACCATTGATTTCTTCCCAAGGTTTTCTATCTCCAAAGTTGTCTCCTTTTGTCATTTCTTAGTTGTTTCTGCCTCTATGTTCAGATCTTGGATGGTTTTGCTCAGTTCCTTCGTTTGTTTGTTTGTGTTTGCTTGCCATTCTTTAAGAGAGTTTTGTGTTTCCTCTTTCATGACTTTTGCCTGTTGATTCTATTTCTCCTGTATTTCTGTAAGTGATTTTCTTATTTCCTCTTTATTGGCTTCTGCCTGTTGGTCCATATTCTCCTGGAATTCTTTAAGTGATCTTTGTGTTTGCATTGTAAGGGCTTCTAACCTATTGATGTTCCCCTGTATTTCTTTAAGAGATTTGTTTATGTCTTTTTGTGTTCCTCTAGCAGCATCATAACCAGTGTTTTTAAATGCTCTTGTTTTTCTGGTGTGTTGGGGTATCCAGGACTTGCTGTGGTTTGGGTATTGGGTACAGATGGTGCCATATTACCTTGATTTCTGTTAGTAACATTCCTACATTTGCCTTTTGCCATCTGTTTATCTCTGGAGTTAGTTGGTCTTGTTGTTACTGGTTGGTGTTTGAAGCTCCTGTGAGCCTGGCATTTGGCGCTGCTGTCATAGAGGGTGTCTGCGCTCCAAGGTGGAGACCGGGAGGTTTCAGTTAATGGGCTCAGAATTACCACCTCAGCTCTGCTGAGCCAGATCCAAGTCTTCCCCAGGCTCGCTGCTGGACAGGAAATTGGCTTCCAGTGGTCTACTCCTGGCCTGCCTAGTTGCCAGCTCTTAAGAATCAGATCATTTTTTTTCCTCCACCTATCTGGGTTCGTCTGTTAGATCTTTATGGTGACCTGGGCTCCTCTATTGGTTCTCTATGGTGACCTGTTCAGGCCACCAGCTCCAAGATGTTGGCGGATCTCAGGGCTCTGTCTAACCACGGGATTCCCTGGAGGACTGGAGGTTCCCTGGTTGGGCTGCTAGAACCTAGATGGTGGTGCTCTCAGTCCACAGGGCTCTGTCCTGTGAGCTATCTGTGGTGTCCCGAGGCAAGATGTTAGCCTCTGGCTGTACTCCAGGCACAGACCCACTAGCAGGTTGGTGCCCACATGGGTTGGCTCAGAGACCGCCCACAGAGCTGATCTGGCTCTGGGTGCACTGCTGAGCTGTTGGTGCACAGACCTCCTGCGAACCTGCTCTGTCTCTGGGGACAAGCAAGAGCCTGACAGGATAGTCGTTGCTAGGCTAGGTCTCTGTCCACACACCTGAACCCAGCCACTGGCAGCCAGTCCACAGTGGCCTGAGGGAAGTTGGAGGCCTGGCTGCAAGCCTGTGAGCCGGTCCCCAGTGGTCCATGAGTTATCTTTCAATGGGTTTATCATATCACTTTTTTCCCTCTGGGAAACCCAAGGAAGACAGTAGCTATGAAACAATTTGTTTTCCCTATTCTCATGCCCACAGCATTTGAATCCTTATTGCTTTGACAGTTATTTCTCTAATCCTGTTCTCAGGTTTGAGAATCCATAACTCTTCACCACAGGTCCTAATGAGAGAATCCTTTCTGCTTCCTGTGCACAGAGGAGCAAACTTGTTTAATCAGCTTTCTCATCTTGAACATAGTAGTTCAACCCAGGCTAGGATTATAGTGAGATTGGACCTAAAACCAAAACCTAATCCATATTTATAAAGAAATCTGCATTCAAGCATGTCATCTATTCTAAGACTTTAGATTTCACCACCCCTTTTTATACCTCTCATCCACCAACCCAGTATTCACTCTGCTCTAACTGCCCCCAGGTCCAGGCTCTAGCCAACTACAGATGTTCCATTCCACACAATGCAAAGTTCCTAGGAGGTTTTCCAGTGAGCCCTACACTGTTCAGTCTGCTGATACCTGTCTTCTGGCAGAAATCTTACTACATACCATAACTACAAAGTTTTCTGTACTACATTTTCCACAATGACTTTTGCCATGACATCCCTCCCAGTCTAAGGAAGCATATGAGAATGTGAGGCTTTCTCAGACAAGATGAGGCTGTCCAGGAAGAGTCCAAAGATAAGAGTTGCTTGCACTATGATCCAGGGTCAAGTAATGAGATGCAGGGAGAGTTATAGTAAGGATGCACCCCTCTGGAAAGCTATGTTTCTCCTAAGGACTTGGGATTGTATGTTAAAGAAAATTAACTTTACAAACCATGAGTTTTTTATTTCTTTAGTTACCAAAGTCAAATCCACAACTTTACTTAAAGAGACAGATATTAAGTATCTTGTCTTCTCATATTTACAGCCTCTGTTTCAGTTACTCAGTACCACTCTAGAGAGAAGATGCCTGTAGACAACCTAGAAATCTTCAAACCACATTCCTGAGTAAAAATACACAAAGAATATGGGTGGCTAGCTCACTTTGTTCATCAGTATGATGCCAGATCTTATTGAAATTTAATTTTTACATTTTGATAATTTACTCAAACATGCCTATGTATAATTCTCACATGTTTATAAAATTTACTAAGTCTTCTCATTTCTTTCATTACATTGATCATGAACCATTTTATTGACCAAAAGTTTACAATTTTACTTGCATATCTGCTCAGCTTATTCTTTTGTTATACTTCCAATATGTTGTTTCTATACATAAAATTGCATGTCTTTTATAAGCCACAAAACACATTTAAATGCAATAGGATCAGACATTCTTTTTATTTGAAGCAAGAAGTTTGCATTTTTATCATTTCTGATAAACAGATACCCAAGACTTAGCATAGGCAATGCATTCCATTTAGCAACATTGATGAGATTTGTTCCAAAGCATTTCAGATACTGAAATATCATATTTTTATATTTAACAATGGAAATTTATAATGTGCCCCTTTGTTTCTAAGATGCTCTAAGAAAGTATAGACAGAAATGGTCCTCAAGAGGCACCAAGAAGTTAATTTTCCTCCAGCTCCACCAAACAATAGAGTAGGTACTCAGAGGGAAGCAGGTTAGCAAGCTTTAGTCATCACAAAATACTTGGTCATATCCTGAAATAGCAGGATTCCCAGATCATAGGGTAATGGAGTAAGAATGGGACCAATAATTTTTATCATCACATGGAAATATTTTTAGCCATGGTAGTTCTTAGATTCAAACTGAAATGGATATTCAATGATAAAGGTATTAAAATGATCTATATCTAAGTATATCCACAGAGTTTACTCACTTTGTGTTAGCTATAGGGTTGGGAATATAAACATAGATGACCATTCATGCCTATGTGGTGGTCTGAGAAAATATCTGATGTTTTGATTTACCATTCTCCACCTTACTGGTTTTGAGACATAATCTCTGACTGAACATGGAGTTTACCACTTAAGCTACAATTGGCCAACAAGATGCCAGATTCCACCTGTCTGTGCTCCCGTAGAGTTGGTGATACAAATGGAAGCCTCAGAACTCAGCCTTTGTGTGAGTTCTAGGGATCAGAAACCAGCTTTCTCTCTCTCTCTCTCTCTCTCTCTCTCTCTCTCTCTCTCTCTTTCTCTCTCTCTGTCCCTTTTTGTGTAGTAAGTTATATGACTCAGACAGTACATACAAGTTTCTCTTACATAATATATTTCTCATATTTATCTTTTATGACATAGTACATTAATGATCTTTTGTGCCTTAATATTCCTTACATTTACGTTTATTTTTTTGTAATTCCCATGTAACCCATGTAACAACAGGAGTATTGCAAATGTGATAGAGTACACCTACTGCTCTGAAGCTTCAAATTAAAATATTTATGAATTCATCAGGATTTATGTGATAACAGATGAGGTAGTAGAACCAGTACTGGTTGACTGTCCATTTGTTCACACTGGAAATTATATTTTTATGGGGAAAAATATCAACTATGAAAAGATAGCCAATATCAGGTGCCAGAATCCATATTTTTCCTTTTATGCTTTAATTTTGTCAGTAATAATTCTCATACCCAGAGTGACACGCTTAGAGAGGGCAAATTGTTTTATTGAAATACTGTCTAAAGTCAGGATAGAGTTTTCAGATATTATCCATTTTAGGAGAAATGATAATAAGGCCAATATACAACCAAAGACTGTATGTACCATGTATCAACAATAACAAACAAAAAATTCTTAGTACAGACAACAGAACCACAGGTGTTTCCATCATTTTGCCACTATGTCTGACTCTTTGACTTTTAAGTGCAGTCTTACATATAGTGTGCAAATACTTATACTAAGCTACATGCTCAACTTTATCTTTTATTTCAGAAAAAGACAGAATTATATAGGATGCAATGTGCTAAGGAGGTCACAGTGAATTTTCTATTAACATAAAATCATAGGAATGAGATTCCCAAAATTGCATACTAGTATCCGGCTGTCAAATTATGCTGCAAAGCTGTAATATCAGGAGAGACAATACCAATTCATAAACCATAATAATGCAAAGCTTCAGAAGTTATATTTCCAAAAGTATTTCTATTTATACAGGGCTAAAGATTATTAGCATATTTCCATTTATATAGAGTTCCAGAGCTTTGAATTAACCTAGAAATCCATCTTTATAATCATATGGAAAATATTTCTGAATTTGTATGAAAATAAAATGCTAAAAGTACCTGCAGATGGTTTATAAACGTAAGAAAAATCATTTGCACAGTACAAACTTGTTTAATATTAATTTGATGCACACCAAGATAACTTAAGAAAGAATCATTCCAGAATTATCTATTTTATGTGTATGTACTGACTTGTGTACCTAAAATGCAGAGTCCTGTAGAAAGTCACTTTCAATTTGGCAATGCATATACAAGTCTTACAATTTAAATAAACATCACAAAAATAGTATGCAAATGATTCTCTAATAAGGTAGATGAAATGATTAATATGACTTAAAAGATTTGTTTTTCTTATTAATGTGTGCGAGAGTATGTGAAGTTTCCCCAGAAGCTACAAGTTTGTGTGAAATTTCCTAGAGGTGGAGTTATGAATGGTTGTGAGCTGCCAAGTGGGTACTAGGAAGTGAACCCAGGTCCTCTGCAAGAAAAACAAGTACTTTTAACTACTGAGCCACCTCTCTAATCAATGCTTAATGATTTTTTTATTTTTACATCATTCATATTCTCTCTCAATCATGTTGGTATTGAATGCTTTTACATGCCTTATTTATTTTATGTTTATGAGTATACTGTCACTAGTTTAAGACATACAAGAGGAAGGCTTCAAAGCCAATTACAGATGGTTGAAAGCCACCATGTGATTGCTGGGAATTGAACGCAGAACCTGTGGAAGAGCAGTCAGTGCTCTTTATCACTGATCCATCTATCTAGACTGATATTAAATATTTTTGAAGAAAGAATAATAAAACCAAATTATTTCCTTATGATATAGAGCTAGAGTTTGGCTACTTACAAAAGAGGAATGTTCAAATGAAGAAAGTTACTTGGCTTTTAGAGCTTTGTAAAAAATATTAAAAAATACTTTCAGACTTTCAAACTAATTGCTAACCTCAGTTTTCTTCTCTGCAAAATTGAAGAGCTACCATTCACGTCTTATTTAAATAAGCAGACAAATATTTAAAGTTTAAGATGAATGAATAGAGTCATTTTCAACACATAGTTGTTCTGATTTTTAGAACTTGGTTTAAACATATTATTTATGTAACCGAAATTTGGAAAAGAGATTAATAAAAATTTTACTTGAAATCATGTAAGGATAAGAGCATATCAGGCAGTAGAAAGGAAAGAGCATGAGAACTGGTCAATATGTAGGCCGAAGTGATTCACATCTTTCCAATCTGTTCATGATTTCCCATAAGTAATTCTAATGTTCTTGTCTTCACAGAACTCCATAACTGTGCAACAGTGAATGCAGAAAACCAAAATATATAAAGATATGTGACTTGGATAATATTAAAGAATGACTATAAAGTATATAATACATTATCTACTGTTCTAACATATAAAAGTTTAATAGATTTCTTAGAAACCTAAGACTGATCGGTTGTTGGATATTTGATCACACTGTGAATCCTAAGATTGTGTTGTTTACTAGAAAAAGCTATTTCCAGTTGTGGTGTGGCTCAGCCTTATCACATTTCTTTAATCCCAAACAAAAAGAGCTAAAGCTAGATTGTACAAATAGTTTGCAGGATCACCCATGCTTGAAAGTGATGTGTAAATGAGTGGATTTGAAAGAATAGGACATGCTCATGTTTCACCAGAAGAAAGAGTAAGCTGGGCATGGTGGCACACACCTGTAGTCCCAGCACTTGGGAGGCAGAGGCAGGTGGATTTCTGAGTTTGAGGCCAGTCTGGTCTACAGAGTGAGTTCCAGGACAGGCAGGACAACACAGAGAAACCCTGTCTCAGAAAACCAACTAAAAAAGAAGAAAGAGTAAATGGGAGTTATTCAAGGGGCAGTGGAGAGAGAGAGAGAGAGAGAGAGAGAGAGAGAGAGAGAGAGAGAGAGAGAGAGAGAGTTTTTACCAGGAGAATTTTACAGACAGGTTTAAGAAAGACCAAGGTAGATGCAGATGAAGACAGACTATGCTAGAGAAAGAAGAGTCAGAACATTAGCAGATATTGCCAGAGTTAGTTTGAGACCAAGCAAAACTAAAGGCCAGAGGTTAAAAAGACAGATTTAATCAGTCAGCTTGGAGAGAATTTTGAGCCAGAAATGATGACCAGAGTTCAGAAGTATCTATAAAGGGTCAGCTTATTCTGCAGTAAGTTTCAGAGGCTGAAAATATTATAGACTTGGATTAGACCTTATGGAAGTGATAAGCATCCTGAACTAGGTCTACATTAGCAGACTGAAGCAGTAAGTATAAGAGATGATAATTACATCAGGCAAATAAAAGATGCTTTTACTGATGGGCATTCTGGAGCATCCTTTCCTTCCTTGCTTCCAAAAATGGTGGTTGAATGAATTTCAGTTTCTTTTAAAACAAAACGTAAGACTTTCTTCCCATAGATGTCTTGGAATAGTAGAGCTCAAAACAGGTCCTCAGTGTAAGTTCCACACTTGCAAAGAACAAATTTCATTTCATATAAGTAAATCTAAAAGATATATTTTTGAAGTTTTATGTCATGGTTAACAGCAAAAGCTAAATTAATCTGCCCTCTGTGAAACCTCATAAGGAAGCTGGGATCACTTTTTGCTTCCTTTTAATTCTGTAGACAAAGATCATTTGCAGGAGAAAGTTCCCAGTTTACAGTCTATTTGCCCATGTTCACATCTCTATTTGTGCCAGGAATTTATGTGCTTGGATTTATGTGTCACATTTACACCAGTTTCAGAATTCTATCCCTGTGACAGAGGAAGAATTTTCTCTGTCATTTCTCCTCACTTCCAAATTTACTCTGTCATTCCCCAATTTGTAAGATATAGAAAATGAACTAGTGTTCAATGTTAGATAACTCATCCAAAGCACTGGGTAACAGGGCTACTGTCGTCATCAAATATAATAGAGGTCCTGGCTTGGCCTCTTAACACAGGTTTATTTGCTTCTGTGAACACTCATCACCCTGCAATTAAATGTTTTCTTTGTGTGAATCTTTCATCATTCTGGATTAAAGCAGGCAATAAAATAATTAATGTTTAGTTTATTAACTGCATGCAAAATATTTAACACAGTTTCTTGCATGTAATTAGAGCTCATTGCATGAGTTATGAGTATATTGTCCCTTCATAAATGCATGCATTAAGTAAAATTTGCTTCCAGAAACATTGGATTGCAACTGTGTAAACAGATGTTATCTAAAGATATATTTACTCTGCATTGTTTGTTTGTACTATTGCTATACAGGTTGAATGTTTTACCTCTTCTTTACTCTGGCTTTACATTTACCAGATAAAGACAATGAAGATTTATATTTTCCAGAATTACCTTCTTCACAGAGAAATGAATAAATCTGCAAGCAATGACATTTTACCACATGATCCTAACTGCGCTTGTCATGAGGTGATTTACAGGGTAGGTGCCCTTCAACCAAATAGCACATTTCTTGAAATAATTCCTTAGTTTTTGCAAATCATTGGATGAATCTATAAATCATAATATCAATATTTTTGACTCTTTCAGAGAAAGCCAGTTCTTAAATCAATGAATTCAGATGAGAAATGAGGGAGGAACTGTACTTGATCTTAGCCAAAAGGCCCAGAAGTGATGATGAGGGAGGAACTGAAGCTTACAACAGACTACTGTTAGCAACAAGCTTTTGCTAACAAACTCCCAATTTATGCTTCCAATATCCTTGTATGAGGAAGAAAATTTTTATTCATGGTCCATGACATTCCTTGCATTCTTTAAATCTATGAGAGATCCCTATTTCCACTAGTCTAGGTTACGACTCTGTTTCTAATCAAAACTAAAACATGTGTACCATCATTGATTCATCTTCAATTGATTCTTTAGGTAAGGGTGATACCACTGCCTCTCAACTCTCACAGGTCTAGCTCTGCAAAAGTGCAAAACAACCATGTGCTGTGATGATTTGAATAGAAAATATCTTTCACAGGATTCTGCATTTTTATCTCTTTGTGATGCTGTTTTGGACAGCTATGGAATTTTTATCAACTAGCATTTTGCTATAGGAACTAGTTGAATGAAGGTGAACATGAAGTTTATAAATACCCTGCTATCTATTTAGTCTGCTTTTTGTTCAAAAAAGTGTAGCATATGAAACATACTTTCATCAAAAACATGGAGTTACTGCTTCTATGCTTTCCTGCTACTACCTGTTCTAAATGAGCAACAATAAACCTCTTTAAATAGGTACTTAGTAGGTTGTGATACAAGTAGTGAAAAAGATAAGAGCTATGTCTGCATTTTTACTTTAATTAATAACTTAGTTCTTAAAACACCAAAGATAATTTTTAGCTCTATAATTGTATCTTGAAATATTATTCATATATGTTATTTACTTTATTAAGAACAATAAAGATGATTTTATTGACTGTAATGGGAAATGTTTTTAATTAATTCTACTAATGTTTTAATTTATATAAAATGACATAGGAAAGTATAGAAAGAAATTCTTTTAACTTATTCAAATAGAAAGAGGTGGAAGCATGGAGGAATACAGACATTTCATTAACTTCACATGCTTTCTATATCATTATTTTTATGACCAGTTCACAAGATCCCCAAGATCCACCTGGGACCACAACTCCAATGCCAGCAAATGAGAGTCTTTTATTTGACCTCAGACTTCAACCACAATCCTCACTGAAGAGTGTGACATTCAAGTCTAGGGGCTTGTGACTTATATAGGGAAAATTCATAAGCTGGGGCTTTCAAGCTTTGGTGTTACATGATTGGGTTAAAGGTGTAAAGATATGTTAACCTTCAAACTGAATTTTTTTTCAAACAGGAAGGAAAGATCATACATTTAGAAAGGGACATCTTTAACCTGGGAAGAAATAACTCATTCTGTTATTGGGACCTGTGTTTTCCTGTGATTGCAAGCTGGCCACAGATGTTATGTCTATTTGTGACTTCTGGGAATGCTTAGGGGGATTTCTTTTCCAGGGCTCAAGTATGGGGACCTTATCATTCTAAGGACATTAACTTTCTGCTTCCCCAAAGGACAATATAGCTCCAAGGTTAGCAGCTTAAAATAGTTTTGAAGACAGGATAGAATTGCTCCTGCTGTTGTTTTCTGTTTTTATATCATGATTACTCTTTACTTTCTTTACTGTGTGAATGTTTTAGATATCTCTTTTTAATCTATTATGATCAATAATATTTACAGAAACATACAAAATTCAAGAATAAATGAAAAGCTTTGGAACATGAAGATATTGCATTTGATATAAAAATGTATTATATTTCTAATTATTTAATTGCATTATTACATTTCTATTATTAATTTTTATTGGTAAATTGTATTATTAAATATTTTACTAAACTTTTTAACTAGAACCAAATCAGGGGATCAGAAAGATGATAGATAATATATAACATGATATTCTACTGATGATTCAGATGCTAATTATAGTCAATGGCTTATTAAATATCTTCAGGAAGGAATGTTACAGAGTATATGCCAAGGACCAGCCTGAGAATGGAGAAGAGTTCTGAGGAAGGGATGTCTGGAAGCAGGTAAAAGAAATGTGAATCCAAGCTGATGGCCGAGGTTCTGCTGAGAAGGCTTTCCAGAATGCTCTCTCTATTTCTGTTTTACTCTGCTCTAGACAGCTTTTTTTTTCCTGTTTGAAAAACAGTCAGGTTGAGACAGCTCTCTTAGCCAGTAAAAATTCTATATGCAATCTGGATAGCTCATTTGTTTTTCAGACCAAAGTCAGAAAAGCTGCTATAAAAATTTTCTTTGAAGTACCGAACAAGTCAGAATTTTTTTTTTTTTTTTGGCTATCCAAAAATCTCTCTAGACAACAAGCATACATTTCTTCTAACATTGCAAAATAATTTAGAAATCTGCCTGCCCCTGTTAAGCACAAATACTAAGCTATCTGGGTGGGACCTTATCCTGAAATTACCATTTCTACCACAGCCTATCCTGTATTCATTGTGTCCTGGGCTGACCTTGTACTCAGAAATCTGCTTGCCATTGGAAACAAGACAGATCTCAACAAATATAAAAAGATCGAACTAATCCCATGCCTCTTATCAGATCACCATGGAGTAAGAGTGTTCTTCAATAGCAACAAAAACAACAGAAAATCCCCATATGCGTGGAGGCTGAACAATATTCTACTCAATGATAGCTTAGTCCAGGAATAAATAAAGAAAGAAATCAAAGAATTCTTAGAACTTAATGAAAATGAAGGCACAACATACCCAAATCTATGGGACAAAATGAAAGCAGTGCTTAGAGGAAAACTCATAGCACTGAGTGTCTCCAAAAAGAAACAGGAGAGAGCATATACTAGCAACTTAATGGCGCACTTGAAAGCTCTCGAACAAAAAGAAGCAATTTCACCCAGGAGGAGTAGAAGACAGGAAATCATCAAACTCAGGGCTAAAATCAATCAAGTTGAAACAAAGAGAACCATACAAAGAATCAACAAAACCAGGAGCTGGTTCTTTGAGAAGATCAACAAGATAGATAAACCCCTAGCCAGACTTACTAAAGGGCACAGAGACAGTATTCAAATTAACAAAATTAGAAATGAAAAGGGAGATATAACAACAGAAACTGAGGAAATTCAAAAAATCATCAGATCCTACTACAAAAACCTATACTCAACACAACTGGAGAATCTGGAGTAAATGGACAATTTCCTAGACAGTTACCAAATACCAAAATTAAACCAGGATCAAATAGATCGTCTAAACAGACCCATAACCCCCAAGGAAATAGAAGGGGTCATAGACAGTCTTCCAACCAAAAAGAGCACAGGACCAGACGGTTTTAGTGCACTATTCCTTTAGATTCATGAAGCTCCTTATACGATACTCCTCAAATTATTCAACAAAATAGAAACAGAAGGAACACTACCCAACTCATTCTATGAAGCCACAATTACCCTGGTACCAAAACCACACAAAGATCCAACTAAGAAAGAGAACTACAGGCCAATTTCTCTTATGAATATCGATGCAAAAATACTAAACAAAATACTTGCCAACCGAATCTATGAACACATCAAAACGGTCATTCACCATGATCAAGTTGGCTTCATCCCAGGGATTCAGGGATGGTTCAATATACGGAAATCCATCAATGTAACCCACTACATTAACATTTTGCTAAGATATTAACCACACCTTTGTCTCTTGGACTCTTGCTATCTCTGATTATCATGTAGTCATTAATGTTAACAGGGAAGGCATTCCTTAAAGGAGGAATTTAAAATATGTACATTATTAAACAAAGAAGCTTTTTGCTCATAGCCATATCAACATGTTTGCAGCCATCTGCTGGCCTTGTCCAGGGACTAGACAAGGCTGTCCCCTCTCGCCATATCTCTTCAATATAGTACTTGAGGTACTGGCTAGAGCAATTCGACAACAGAGGGCAGTCAAAGGGATACAAATCGGAAAGGAAGAAGTCAAACTATCACTATTTGCAGATGATATGATAGTATACTTAAGTGACCCAAAAACCTCCACCAGAGAACTCCTGCAACTGATAAACAACTTCAGCAAAGTGGCTGGCTATAAAATCAACTCAAGTAAATCAGTAGCCTTCCTATATGCGAAGGATAAGCAGGCCGAGAAAGAAATTAGGGAAATGACACCCTTCACAATAGCCACAAATGATATAAAGTATCTTGGAGTGACGCTAACCAAACATGTGAAAGATTTATATGACAAAAACTTCAGGTCTCTGAAGAGGGAAATTGAAGAAGACATCAGAAAATGGGAAAATCTTCCATGCTTGTGGGTTGGCAGGACTAATATAGTCTAAATGGCAATCTTGCCCAAAGCAATATACAGATTCAATGCAATCCCCATCAAAATTCCAACTCAGTTCTTCATAGAGCTAGAAATGGTGCAATTACATTACTTCAGATACTGTTCTTATTTTTACTTCCAGGATAGCTAAAACTATCATCAATAGCAAAAGAACTTCTGGGGGAATCAATATCCCGGACCTCAAGCAATATTACAGAGCAGTGGTATTAAAAACTGCATGGTATTGGTTCAGTGACAGGGAAACGGATCAATGGAATAGGATCGAAGACCCAGAATTGAACCCACACATTTATGGCCAATTGATCTTCGACAAAGGAGCTGAAAACATCCAGTGGAAAAAAGATAGCCTTTTCAACAGATGGTGCTGGCTCAACTGGAGGTCAACATGCAGAAGAATGAGAATTGATCCAGCATTAAACTCAACCAAGTGGATTGGTGGATCTTTTCTTCACAATTAGTATAATAATACACTACAAACTGGGGAAGACCCTTGAAGACATTGGCTCAGGGGAAAAATTCCTGAACAGAACACCAATTGCTTATACTCTAAGAACAAGAATAGACAAATGGGACCTCATAAAACTACAAAGTTTCTGTAAGGCAAAAGACACTGTCAAAAGGATAAATCGGCAACCAACAAATTGGGAAAAAAATCTTCACCAACCCCACATCTGACAGAGGGCTAATCTCCAATGTATACAAAGAACTCAAGAGGTTAGACCCCAGAAAACCAAATAACCCTATCCAAAAATGGGGTACAGAGCTAAACAGAGACTTTTCACCTGAAAATTCAATTCGGATGGCTGAGAAACACCTTAAAAAATGTTCAACATCACTAGTCATTAGGGAAATGCAAATTAAAACAACCCTGAGATTTCACCTCACACCAGTCAGAATGGCTAAGATTAAAAACTCAAAAGACATCAGGTGTTGGCGAGGATGTGGAGAAAGAGGAACACTCCTCCACTGCTGGTGGGAATGCAAGCTGTTACAACCACTCTGGAAATCAATATGGCGGTTCCTCAGAAAACTGGGCGTGATACTTCCGGAGGACCCAGCCATACCACTCCTGGGAATATACCCAGAAGATTCACCAGCATGCAGTAAGGATACATGCTCCACTATGTTCATAGCAGCTTTATATATAATAACCAGAAGCTGGAAAGAACCCAGATGTCCCTCAACAGAGGAATGGATACAAAAAATGTGGTATATATACACAATGGAGTACTATACAGCCATTAGAAACAATGAATTCATGAAATTCTTAGAGAAATGGATGGAGCTGGAGAATGTCATACTAAGTGAGGTGACCCAGTCTCAAAAGAATACCCATGGTATACAGTCACTGATAAGTGGATATTAGCCTAGAAGCTTGGAACACCAAAGACACAAATCACATAACAAGTGATGTCTCACAAGAAGAAAGGAGTGGACACTGGTGCTAGAATGGACCAAAACATCATTGTGGGAGAGTACAAGAACAGTAAAGTGGGAGGGGGTGGATGCGGGAACAGGGGGAGGGAAAAGGACATGTGGGACCTTTGGGGGTGGGGAACCAGAAAAAGGGAAATGAATTGTAAATATAGAATATACACAATAAAAAAAATCAAAAAAAAGTTACACAATACAATTATTTGTATATAGCATGAAGGCCAATAAAATAGAGAAACAATAAAATAACTCATAATAAAAAAATTTCAATTTAATGTGCACAGGCAGGGCTGAAGTAGTATAATGTTAATTTCTCTGGGTTTGTATAGTTTTATTCTTAATTAAAGAGTTTGGGCTACTTTGAGTGAAATAACTATAATATAAACATACTTGTTAAAATTGACTTAGTTACTTCAGAAAAACAATATATTCCATGAGCTAATCAATTTATTCTGAGCTATTATAGATATTTACAATTTATATAAAAATAACATGAAGTCCTAAGACTAATGACATAAAATTCTGTTAGAAAGCACAATTAGGTATTCACACAATATAATATTTTCTGATATTATCAGTGTCTTTAATTTCACAGAAAACAAAGAAAATAATTGAATAACTTACCTATTAGATCAGGATTAAAATTATGGCTTAGCATATACAACTCTTTGCCCCACAAAGATGAAGACCTAAGAAGGAGGCCCATATCCCATGGTGGAAAAAGAAAATCAATTCTTAAACTGTTATCCTCCACATATGTACCTCCACATAGTATATAAATACCAGCATACACACACCTGCACAAACACACACACACAAACAAATGTATGCATACATGTGTACACATACCCACACATTCCTATCATGCATATACATATATATGTAAACAATAAGTACATATCAATTATAAAACAGCCAAGATCTCCTAAACTACTGATATAGTTATACTTAAAACTCTACAATCTACAATTTAATAAATAGGAACTTAGCAGAAAAATATTTTGCATACACATTTTAAAAAATTTATTCACTTTACATCCCAATATCAGTTCCCCCTCTCTTCCCAGTACCTCCTCACATAGATCTCCCCACATTTTTCCCTCTTCATCCCTATGTACACTGTACCTCTCTACACATAATATCTTTTCTTATGTTTTTAATATTTTCTTAAAATACATATCAAGGATTATATACTCCTGAGGAAATTTAAAAAAATAATATGCTTGAGTAACAAATGTGCAAATGGTCAGCATGACCCTTGAAGATCATGACTGTAGTATTTTATATTTTAAAGAATCTTTCATTTGTATGTTGTTTCATAACAATAAATTTAATGTCTGAATTAATAAAAAGTTTGTATTTTACACACACACACACACACACACACACACACACACACATGAATTTTACTACTGGGTGTTGAGACCAGTTGAATATCATTTAATTGAATGGTTTATTTTTTCCTGCAAAAAAAAAAAGAAAATGTATGAACCATTTGGAACACTTTGATTTTTACTATTTGAGAGAAAAAGTAAATGGTTTAAATTATGCAATTAGATGGGAATTTTAACCCTGAACCAATAAAAACTGCATATTTTACTTATTTTCCACATCTATCAAGTAAGATCTATATTTAAAAAATAAAGTACAATTGTAAAGTGAACACACTCTCATAAACATAATAAACTTTGTTACCTTTCTCTGCAAGCAAAGCATATATTATTAGTAACATTTCCTAACATTTCTATCACACAAAAGTATTGAATAATTTATTCTACATATGTATATATATGTGTGTGTGTGTGTGTGTGTGTGTGTGTGTGTGTGTGTTTGTGTGTGTGTGTGTGTATACACATATATATTCTCTGTTAGTATAACTAAACAAATATATTGTGGGAGTGGAAATGTGTGAATGGAAATATTCTTTCTCCCTTCCTTCCTTCCTTCCTTCCTTCCTTCCTTCCTTCCTTCTTTCTTTCTTTCTTTCTTTCTTTCTTTCCTTCTTCCTTTCTCTCTCTCCCTCTCTCTCCCTCTCTCTCTCTCTCTCTCTCTCTCTCTCTCTCTTTCTTTCTTTCTTTCCCTCTTACTTCCATCCTTTATTTCATTTTCCTATGCCTGGTGAAAATGGTCTTTGGCATCACAATATAATTTTAACCATTCTCCAATTAGCTTCAAATGAAGCTTTTTAAAAAAAAATCAGTTAAATGTTCCTTCAGCTACCTTTAAGGTATGTAAATATGAGCTCAATATGAGGATTCTGTGTAAGCTTCTTTGAAAGAGCCTTAGTGCCTATGATGGACATGATTAGAATTGCAAGCTCCAAATTTTATGTATCCCAGCTCTATGTAAAATTAAAAAAAGAATGTAAAGGCTATGTATGTATCTTGCGAGACTTAAACCTGAACACTTTATCTTTGTTATATTCAGTTCAATAAAAAAATCAACTCCAAAAAAAAAAATCAACTCCATAGTCATTAGAGAAAGAAACATTATCATCAATACTCTTTACACACTAGAATGTGAAAAGGGTAATAGACTAAGAACATTACAAGAGTTAAAAAGAGAACCTCCCTCAATGTACTGCCAAAGCCCACATCACAGAATATATTTCCTTCCAGAAAGTCTGCAAAAATATAGATTCAAAATCATAAGCCCACTGACTTTCCTTCTGTTACGGGATGATCATCCAGTAAAACCAAACACTCAGAAAGACAAAATCCATTCATAATAGTTGCACAACTTTCCCTAACTCCCCCCTTCACAAAATGTTCTTCTGACCTTCACTATTATTGAGTACAAATATTCTTCAAAAATAGTTGTCAGTAGGTTTCATTCACATTCCCACAGAACTTCAAATAAAGGAAGTAAATTAAATGAGGTATTAAAGTCACAATTGCAAACTGTATGTTTGCTTGTCAAAGGTAACCTTAAAGACTCATATTTTGACATAAACATGACATGAGCAAGATAAACATGAGAAAATAAGGAATGAACTCTCCTATAATACAAGGTCCCCAAAGACAGACATCTGACACACTTCAGGAACATGTAAAGTATCTGCTTCTCTGGAGAAAAGTGAAAAGTCAGACTTTAAAACAGATAAAGATGAAAACATGAAGTTTGGCCTCAGAGATTCAAATAAAAATTATCTCTCTGTCTCTGTGATTCTTCTCAGTATTTGAGATTGAACAGAGTACTGCTATGGTGGACTCTAACACTAAGCTGCATCTCCTGCTTTTTTCTTTTGTATCTTGAGGTAGGTCCCACTAAGTGCCCAGGCTGGCCTTGAACTCTCTCTATTCTAGAAAGTCTTTGAATTTGAAATCCTCCTGCCTTAGCATCCTTAGTAGTTCTGAATCCACAGGTCTGGCTCTAAGAATGCATTTTTCTAAATGCTATAACAGAAACAAAGAAGAAATAGAGAGAGCAGTTATAGCCACCAAGAATGATGGTTTTACCCAGTATGTTATACAGTGGAGATAGGAAAATTAAAAAAGTATCAGAACCCATCTATTGTCTATATCAGATATGCTGTGTGTACAATAAATAAGAAGCAGTGGGGTATAGCAGTCTAGGAATATTTAAGATATAATTTGATCAAAGATCAACATCATTGACTGAAATTCTGAGTGATAATTTGTGATTGGACAGAGAATATTTTGTTAGAATAAGTTGAAAATACCAGTTATATTTAGCAAATAGCATGTTTCTATTTTCTTTTTCAGTTGATTCTACTTTTTAAAAAAAAGTTTTTATTAGATATATTCTTTTTGTTTTGTTTTTTAATTGAATATAATCTTCATTTACATTTCAAATGCTAAAACCTTTCCTGGTTTGCCCCCTCCCTGAAAACCCCCCAAACCCTCTTCCCACCCCCTGCCTCCAAATATATGTCCCTCCACTTGACCCACTCATACCTCCCCCCATCCAGATTTCCCTTTGTTGGGGCATCTATTGAGGCTTCACAAAACCAAGGACCTCTTCTCCCCGTGATGCCTGATAAGGCATTCCTCTGCCACATTATACTCACAGAAACAATAATCGTAACAAAATGTGGAGCAGAGACTGAAGGAAAGGCCACCCAGAGACTGCCCTACCTGGGGATTCATCCTATAAACAGTCACCAAACCCCGACATTATTATGGACACCAAGAAGGGCATACAGTTGGTTCTACTTCATTCTGTACATGTTCAAAAATATTCCAGCTTAGATAATGTCACATGCCCCCTGCTGTCCATCAGATGTCCTCCTAAACACCTCTAAATGCTTAGAATTTAATTATCAATGAGCCTAAAAGGTGAAATAGAATGTGAATCCAGTAAGACACAGAAGCAAATGGGAAATGCTTTGAAGACCTTTTGTAGGTGTCCAAATAGTGTCACCAATGTGTGTTCTAACTAAAGAGTATAGTGATAAATATATCCCATTGTGCAATTACCTTGTCTGAGGAATCGTAATAAGGACCGTGTGTACATGAATAATATGAGTGTTTTACCTTCTAATCAGAATATTTGAATAAACATTTTAAGCTCAGTGGGAGCTCAGAGCTGCAATGTAGCAGAGAGGTGCTAGTTTTTAAAGGATGTGAAGAGGGGGTGAGAACCTAAGATCTAGATGCCTAGTGACAGCAACAAGAATGGTGCAGTGTTCAGGGCCAGGAAAAGAGAGATCCCAATGATCTGTCAAAAAGAAGGGGAGAGGTTATAATATCACAGAAAAAAAGCCTATATGTCCTGAGTATGGGACAAAATAGAACAAAATGTGGACTTGCTCTGCAACAACCCCAAGAGTAATGCAAGCATAAGCGTCTTGCTTGGAATTCCATTCTCCTTTTGATCTGTGATGTTCTTTAATCTTTATCTAAAAATATAAAATATTCTCTTGTTTAGTTTTCTATGCTTTGGTTTGCTAGGTTTTGAGGGAGGCACTTCTAGGTTGGCCAGGATGATGTATTAAAGTCATGTGATCCTCCTTCCTCAGCATCCTGAGCACGTGCACTGATAAGTGCATGCCTCTGTATGCATACAAAAAATGACATTGTAAAAATATACTCCTCCATTTTTCAGAAAAAGTAGAAACAGAGACCCTCACAGTTAGTGTTGTTTTATTTTTCTAACTTAGAAATATTCTTAATTCTCCTTGGAAACTTGCTGAATTTGGAGGTAGGGTTGAAATATTAGCCTAACAGAATTTGTCAATAAATTTTAGCTAATACATGAAAGCAAAACAAATTGAAAGTGACCTAGGACAGAAAGTAAAAACAATTAGTCTATTTGATGCTTAGTCATTGTAAAGGCTCTCTCTGTCTTAACATCAATTGCCATTAAATGAAAACAGATAACCTTAAAATAATTGATTTACACGGAATACTAGCCCTATAATTTATCTGAATATCTACCCTAAAATAGATTACTTTGGATTTCAGTCAGCACTTATATAAATGAGAAGTAGGTATCTTAAATCTTGATTGACTTCAATATATACCACAAAATATTGAGGTAGCAACACTCCTTACCTAGTATTATTCCTCTTTCCTCTGGGATATTGTATTAAAATATTAAAACTTTACTATGTCATTTTCATATTTTACTTATATTTCACTTTTTATTATGTGTTTACATTTGATACAAATGTGTTTTGTTTTAAAACGTGATGATCTTTAAGAATATATTTAGAAAAGTTTCTAAAATTAAATAAATTTTTCAGAACAATCAAAAGAAACTTGCCCTAAGTATTGACAATTTGTTCCGAAACATTATGACTGTTCCTAATCACAGCTCTGTTATTCATCCTTTGCTCCCCAAAACATTATGACTGTTCCTTACCATAACTTCCATTATACAGTTGTGGCTGTTTTTTGAACCCCCCAAACTATGCAGGAAACAGCTCCGATGCAATCACACAAGGGTCTCTTTATTTCAAGCTTGAACTTGGGCTTACTCACTGCCTCCCCTGACATGCAGAACAAGATGTTGAAGCAGCCCTGATCATCAACTGGACAAGGTTTTCTAGGAAATAGTGTTCAAGAAAGGGGGTTTCTGGTCTTAAGCATCTAATTATATGACTATTGTAAGCTGATGGGCGGGTATTCTGAAGCAAAACTGAATAATCACAAACAGTCTGAAAGTACATCTGAAGCCAATAATCAGACTAGTATTTGATTGACTGTTGCTAAGAAGTAGCTAGGAAGTAACTCTCAGGTATGGACTCCTTCCTGGTAATTGGGTTCAGCGTGGGATCAGCTGCAGGTCGAGTTTTCACATTATATTTTCTTTTAAAATAGAACTAGGTCTTAAGATGGAGTAGTTTTGGCCTTGTTCCTCAAAACACAATAACTAGGCATACCTACAAAAGAACAAATTGATTTGATTGGTTGGACTAAAAACTATACTCTGTATTGGTTGGTATAAATCAGCAACATGAGGAACGCCCTTATCCATAAATCCTGATTGGTGGCAAAATGTAACAATAACTTGGAACAGGCATTTGTGATTTGGAAGCTTAAATATTCTGTGATGTTCTGCCCGAGGATAGACATTTAGTTCCTAAATCTGTTCTGCTGCCCTCAGTGATCAGTAGTGTCTTTATTACAATAGATTCTGTCATCTGCATTGACTTAATATTTGAGTTGTGGTGGACCTAAACAGACTCTATAAGAATATATTTTAATTGCTGCTACACAACAGCTGTGACATGTGATGGCAATAGAAAGGGCAATATGTAATTGTAGAATAAAACTAGTGGCAAGTTGAAGCAACACAACATAAGCAGGAGGGTATGTTTCATATTTTCCAGTCCTCTGATTAGGTTTGTTGTCTGTTCATGCCTAATACAAGATCAACAAATGATTTTTTCTTAAATATTGATACTTACTTTTATTTTTTCTTCAAAGAAATAAATAAGGCATCAGAATTGTCCTTGATATATGCAAAGTCTGAAAAATATCACAAAGTATTAATAGCATTTCTATTTTTAAAATTAAACAATTTTCCATCATAAAGGGAATCTCATTAAGACTTAGGATGTTCTGAAAGGGAGAAAAAAATCAAATTGAACTCAGGAAACAAACAGGTCAAATCTCTTGAAAGTTCTTTTTATTTTCTATATTCTTTGTTAACATTCCAAACGCTTTTCCCTTTCCCAGTTCCCCCCTCACCATATGTCCTGTAAGTCCTCTTCCCTCCACCCATTGCTCAGTCACCTCCCATTACGTTGTTCTAATACTCCCCTACAATACTGGATCAAGTCTTTTCAGGACCAGGGCTGTCTCCTTCCTACTTCTTGGGGACCATATGGTTTGCTAATTGTGTGAGTATTCAAATCTTCTGGGCAAATTAATATCCATTTATCAGTGATTGTATTTCATGTGTATTCTTTTGTGATTGGGTTAGGTCACTTAGGATGATATTTTCCAGTTCCAACCATTTGCCTACAAATTTCATGAATTCGTTATTTTTCATTGCTTAATAGTATTCCATTGTATAAATATATTACATTTTCTGTGTCCATTCCTCAATTGAGGGACAACCAGGTTCTTTCCAGCTTCTGGCTATTATAAATAACGCTGCTAAGAACATAGTGGAACATGTGTCTTTGTTGAATGCAGGGGAATCCTCTGGGTATATGCCCAGGAATGGTATGACAGGATCCTCCTGAAATCTCATGCCAAATTTTCTGAGGAACCACAAGACTGATTTCCAGAGTGGTTGTACCATCTTGCAATCTCACCAACAGTGGAAGAGTGTTCCACTTTCTCCACATCCTCTCGAGCATCTGCTGTCTCTTGAATTTTTTTTTTTGGTTTTTTTTTTAATTTTTATTTTCTATGTTCTATTTTACATTCCAAAGGCTTTCCCCTTTCCCAGTTCCCACCCACCATAGTTCCCATAGTTCCTCCCCCCCCAACTGTTCCCCAATCATTCCCCCTCCCCCCTCGGTTTCTTTACTAAACTGGATGCAATCTTTACAGGCCCAGGGTCCTCTCCTTTCTTCTTCTTGGGAATCATTTGACTTGCTATTTGTGTCTTGAGTATTTAGGGCTTCTGGGCTCATTAATATCCACTTATCAGTGATTGCATTTCATCTGCATTCTTTTGTGATTGGGTTAATTCACTCAGGATGATATTTTCCAGGTCTAACCATTTACCTACAAATTGCATGAATTCATTATTTTTAATTGCTGAGTAGTATTCCATTGTATAAATATACCACATTTTCTGTATCCATTCCTCCTTGGAGGGATATTTGGGCTCCTTCCAATTTCTGGCTATTATAAACAAGGCTGCTATAAACATAGTGGAGCATGTGTCCTTATTGCATGCAGGGGAATCCTCTGGGTATATGCCCAGGAGTGGTATGCCAGGGTCCTCTGGAAGTGATATGCCCAATTTTCTGAGGAACCACCAAACTGATTTCCAGAGTGGTTTTAACATTTTGCAATCCCACCAACAGTGGAGGAGTGTTCCTCTTTCTCCACATCCTCGCCAGCACTTGTTGTCTCTTGAGTTTTTAATCTTAGCCATTCTGGCTGGTGTGAGGTGGAATCTCAGGGTTGTTTTGATTTGCATTTCCCTGATGACTAATGATGTTGAACATCTTTTAAGGTGTTTCTTCTGGTGAAAATTCTTTGTTTATCTCTGTGCCCCATTTTTTGATAGGGTTATTTGGTTCTTTGCGGTCTAACTTCTTGAGTTCTTTGTATATATTGGATATTAGCCCTCTGTCGGATGTGGAGTTGGTGAAGATCTTTTCCCACTTTATTGGTTGCCGTTTTGTCCTTCTGACAGTGTCCTTTGCTTTGCAGAAACTTTGTAATTTTATGAGGTCCCATTTGTCGATTCTTGATCTTAGAGCATAAGCTATTGGTGTTCTGTTCAGGAACTTTTCCCCTGTGCCCAAGTCCTCCAGGGTCTTCCCAAGTTTCTTTTCTAATAGTTTCAGTGTGTCTGGTTTTATGTGGAGGTCCTTGATCCACTTGGAGTTGATCTTAGTGCAAAGAGATAAGAGTGGGTCAATTCGCATTCTTCTGCATGTTGACCTCCAGTTGAACCAGCACCATTTGTTGAAAAGGCTATCTTTATTCCACCGGATGGTTGTGGCTCCTTTGTCAAAGATGAAGTGACCATAAGTCTGTGGGTTAATTTGTGGGTCTTCAATCCTGTTCCATTGAACTGCTTGCCTGTTGCTATACCAATACCATGCAGTTTTTAACACAATTGCTCTGTAGTACTGCTTGAGGTCAGGGATATTGATTCCCCCAGAAGTCCTTTTATTGTTGAGAATAGTTTTAGCTATCCTGGGTTTTTTGTTGCTCCAGATGAATTTGAGAATTGCTCTTTCTAGATCTATGAAGAATTGAGTTGGGATTTTGATGGGGATCTCATTGAATCTGTATATTGCTTTTGGCAAGATGGCCATTTTTACTATATTGATCCTGCCAATCCAGGAGCAAGAAATATTTTTCCATCTTCTGAGGTCTTCTTCGATTTCTTTCATCAAGGACTTGAAGTTCCTGTTGTACAGATCTTGCTTGTTTGGTTAGAGATACGCCAAGATATTTTATGTTGTTTGTGGCTATTGTGAAGGGTGTTATTTCCCTAATTTCTTTCTCAGCCTGCTTGTCCTTTGAGTACAAGAAGGCCACTGACTTGCTTGAGTTAATTTTATAACCTGCCACTTTGCTGAAGTTGTTTATCAGCTGTAGAAGTTCTCTGGTGGAGTTTTTTGGGTCGCTTAGGTAAACTATCATATCGTCTGCAAATAATGATAGTTTCACTTCTTCCTTTCCAATTTGTATCCCTTTGACTTCCTTATGTTGTCTAATTGCTCTTGCTAGAACTTCAAGTACTATATTGAAAAGATATGGAGAGAGAGGGCAGCCTCGTCTAGTCCCTTATTTTAGTGGGAATGCTTCAAGTTTCTCTCCATTTATTTTGATGTTGGCTACTGGTTTGCTGTAGATTGCTTTTACTAGGTTTAGGTATGGGCCTTGAATTCCTGCTTTTTCCAAGACTTTTAGCATGAAAGGATGCTGAATTTTGTCAAATGCTTTTTCAGCATCTAATGAGATGACCATGTGGTTTTTTTCTTTCAGTTTGTTTATGTAGTGGATTACATTGATGGATTTCCGTATATTGAACCATCCCTGCATCCCTGGGATGAAGCCTACTTGATCGTGGTGGATGATCATTTTAATGTGCTCTTGGATTCGGTTAGCAAGAATTTTATTTAGTATTTTTGCATCTATATTCATAAGAGAAATTGGCCTGTAGTTCTCTTTCTTTGTTGAATCTTTTTGTGGTTTAGGTATTAGCATAATTGTGGCTTCGAAGAATGAGTTGGGCAGTGTCCCTTCTGTCTCTATTTTGTGGAACAGTTTGAAAAGTATTGGTGTTAAGTCTTCTTTGAAGGTCTGGTAGAATTCTGCACTAAAACCATCTGGTCCCGTACTTTTTTTGGTTGGGAGGCTTTCTATAACCCCTTCTATTTCTTTAGGGGTTATGGGACTATTTAGCTGATCTACTTGATGCTGATTTAATTTTGGTATTTGATATCTGTCTAGGAAATTGTCCATTTCCTCCAGATTCTCCAGTTTTTTTGAGTATAGACCTTTGTAGTAGGATCTGATGATCTTTTGAATTTCCTCAGTTTCTGTTGTTATGTCTCCCTTTTCATTTCTAATTTTGTTAATTTGTATACTGTCTCTGTGTCCTTTGGTTAGTCTGGCTAAGGGTTTATCTATATTGTTGATTTTCTCAAAGAACCAGCTCCTGGTCTTGTTGATTCTTTGTATGGTTCCCTTTGTTTCTATTTGATTGATTTCAGCCCTGAGTTTGATGATTTCTTGTCTTCTACTCCTCCGGGTGAATTAACTTGTTTTTCTTCCAGGGCTTTAAGGTGTGCCATTAAGTTGCTAGTGTATGCTCTTTCCAGTTTCTTTTTGGATGCACTTAGAGCTATGAGTTTTCCTCTTATCACTGCTTTCATTGTGTCCCATAGATTTGGGTAGGTTGTACCTTCATTTTCATTGAATTATAAAAAGTCTTTGATTTCTTTTTTTATTTCTTCCTTGACCAAGGTTTCATTGAGTAGAGTATTGTTCAGTTTCCATGTGTATGTGGGCTTTCTGTTGTTTTTGTTGTTATTGAAGACCACTCTTACTCCATGGTGATCTGATAGGAGGCATGGGATTAGCTCGATCTTCTTGTATTTGTTGACATCTGTCTTGTGACCAATTATATGGTCTATTTTGGAGAAGGTACCATGTGGAGCTGAGAAAAAGGTATATTCTTTAGCTTTAGGATGAAATGTTCTATATATATATATCTGTTAAATCCAGTTGGTCCAGAGTTTCAATTAGTTTCACTGTGTCCCTGTTTAGTTTCTGCTTTCCTGATCTGTCCATTGAGGAGAGTGGAGTGTTGAAGTCACCCACAATTATTGTGTTAGGCGTAATGTGTGCTTTAAGCTTTAGTAAGGTTTCTTTTATGAATGAGGGTGTCCTTGCATTTGGAGCATAGATGTTCAGTATTGAGAGCTCTTCTTGGTGGATTTTCCCTTTGGCCAGCAAGAAGTGACATTCTGAGTCTCTTTTGATGATTTTAGGTTGGAGGTCAATTTTATCTGATATTAGAATGGCTACTCCAGCTTGTTTCCTGAGACCATTTGCTTGTAAAATTGTCTTCCAGCCTTTTACTCTACGGCAGTGTTTGTCTTTAACACTGAGATGGGTTTCCTGTATGCAGCAAAATGTAGGGTCCTGTTTCCGTATCCAGTCTGTTAATCTATGTCTTTTTATTGGGGAATTGAGTCCATTGATGTTAAGAGATATTAAGGAATAGTAATTATTTCCTCCAGACATTTTTGAAATTATATTTATTTATTTTATTTATTTTTTTATATTCGAGAGGTTACCTTCTTTTAGGTTTGATGAGAGGAGCTTTCTATCTTGTTTCATCCCGGGTGTATGTTCCGTCCTTGTCTTGGTGTTTTCCCCCTATTATCCTTTGTAGGGCTGGATTTGTGGAAAGATATCGTGCAAATTTGGTTTTGTCATTGAATACCTTGATGTCTCCATCTATGGCGATTGAGAGCTTTGCTGGGTAAAGTAGTTTTGCCTGAAGTTTGTGTTCTCTTAGAGTTTGCATTATATCTGCCCAGGATCTTCTAGCTTTCATGGTCTCAGGTGAGAAGTCTGGTGTTATTCTGATAGGTCTTCCTTTATAAGTTACTTGGCCTTTTTCTGTTGCTGCCTTTAATATTCTTTCTTTGTTTAATACATTTGGAGTTTTGATTATTATGTGACGGGATGTATTTCTGTTCTGATCCAGTCTGTTTGGGGTTCTGTATGCTTCTTGTATATTCATGGGCATCTCTCTCTTTAGGTTGGGGAAGTTTTCTTCCATAATTTTGTAGAAGATATTTGCTGGCCCTTTAACTTGTACATCTTCATTCTCGTCTATACCTATAATCCTTAGGTTTGGTCTTCTCATTGTGTCCTGGATTTCCTGGATGTTTTGGGTTACAGCCTTTTTGCATTTAGTATTTTCTTTGACTGTTGAATCAATGGTTCCTATGGTATCTTCGGCTTCTGAGATTCTGTCTTCTATCTCTTGTATTCTATTGTTGATATTTACATCTATGGCCCCTGATTTCTTCCCAAGGTTTTCTATCTCCAATGTTGTCTCCCTCTGTGATTTCTTAGTTGTTTCTACTTCTGTTTTTAGTACCTGTATGGATGTGCTCAGATCTTTCGCTTGCTTGATTGTGTTTTCATGTATTTCTTTAATAGATTTTTGTGTTTCCTCTTTCATAGCTTCTACTTGTTGGCCCACGTTCTTCTGTATTTCTTTAAGTGATTTTTGTCTTTCTTCCTTATTGTCTTCTTCTTTTTGATCCATCTTCTCCTGCATTTCTTGAAGTGATTTTTGTATTTGCCTTGTAAAGGCTTCTAACTTTTGATCCATTTTCTCCTCTATTTCTTTACGAGATTTTTCTATGTGTTCAGCTACCAGCATCCTGACCAGTGATTTTATATCCAAGTCTTATTTTTCTGGTGTTTTGGGGTATCCAGGGCTTCCTGTTGTTGGTGAACTTTGTTCAGATGCTGTCATGTTGCCTTGATTTCTGTTCGTGACATTCCTTCGTTTACCTTTTGCCATCTGGTTATTTCTGGTGTTAGTTGACCTTGTTGTCACTGGCTGGTGTTTGAATCTCCTGTGAGGCTGTGCTTACCTGTTGTTTCTCTACTGGTGGTTATGTGTGATTGCTGCTCAACGGGATCATGAGCTGGCTGCCACCCGCTGACTTTGTGCAGGGCCTGAGGTCTCAGGGAAGTGTGGGGGAGTGCAGCAGAGCCTTGGCAGGCGCTGCTGGGTCTGCCTAGTAGGGAGAGCCTAGCAGATCCCCTCACGTGGTAGCCCTTGATGGAATCTGTCTACCTGTGCCTTTCCAGCTGTGTCCTGGTTGCAATATGGAGGCCTGCCGCTATCGCTGGTCAGGAGTCCTGGTGAGCTGGGTGGTTCAGGCTGCCTCGGTGCAAGTCCTAAGCTGGCAGGGATGTGCTGCAGAGCCTAGGTGCCTGGGCCCGCCTCTGGGCGAGAGCTTAGCAGCTCTCCCTGCTCTTAGCCCCAGAGGGAGTCTCTACCTGCTCCTTTCCGGCTGTGTCCTGGTTGCAATATGGAGGCCTGCAGCTAATGCTGGTCCGGGGTCCTTGGGAGCTGGGTGGATCCGGCTGCCTCGGTGCACGTCCTAAGCTTGCAGGGACGTGCTGCAGAGCCTAGGCGCCTGGGCCTGCCTCTGGGCGAGAGCTTAGCAGCACTCCCTGCTCTAGCCCCAGACGGAGTCCCTACCTGCACCTTTCCAGTTGTGTCCTGGTTGCAATATGGAGGCCTGCCACTGTCTCTTGAATTTTTAATCTTAGCCATCCTGCTGTGAGGTGGAATCTCAGGGTTGTTTTGATTTGCATTTCCCTGATGACTAATAATGTTGAACATCTCTTAAGGTGCTTCTCAGCATGAAAGGATGCTGAATTTTGTCAAATGCTTTTTCAGCATCTAATGAGATTACCATGTGTTTTTTTTTCTTTTAGTTTATTTATATAGTGGATTACATTGATGGATTTCCATATATTGAACCATTCCCGCATCCCTGGGATGAAGCCTACTTCATCATGGTGAAGGATCATTTTGATGTGCTCTTGGATTCAGTTGGCAAGAATTTTATTGAGTATTTTTGTATTGATATTCGTAAGGGAAATTGGTCTGTAGTTTTCTTTCTTCGTTGGATCTTTGTGTGGTTTTGGTATCAGCATATTTGTGGCTTGGTAGAATGAGTTGGGCAGTGTTCCTTCTGTTTCTATTTTGTGGAGTATTGGTGTTAGGTCTTCTTTGAAGGTCTGATAGAATTCTGCACTAAAACCATCTGCTCCTGTGCTTTTTTTGGTTGGAAGACTTTCTATAGCCCCTTCTATTTCTGTAGGCTTTATGGGACTGTTTAGCTGATCTAATTGATCCTGATTTAATTTTGTTATTTGGTATTTGTCTAAGAAATTGTCCATTTTCTCTGGATTTTCCAGTTGTGTTGAGTAAAGGCTTTTGTAGTATGATCTGATGATTTTTTGTATGCTCTCTCCAGTTTCCTTTTGCAGACACTCAGGGCTATGAGTTTTCCTCTTAGCACTGCTTTCATTGTGTCCCATAGATTTGGGTAGGTTGTGCCTTCATTTTCATTGAATTCCAAAAAGTCTTTGATTTCTTTCTTTATTTCTTCCTTGACCAAGTTTTCATTGAGTAGAGTATTATTCAGTTTCCATGTGTATGTGGGATTTCTGTTGTTTTTCTTGCTATTTAAGACCACTTTTACTCCATAGTGATCTGAAAGGAGGCATGGGATTAGTTCGATCTTCTTGTATTTGTTGATGTCTCTCTTGTGACCACTTATATGATCGATTTTGTAAATGGTACCATGCGGTGTGGAGAAAAAGCTATATTCTTTTGCTTTAGGATGAAATTATACATATACATTATATATATATATATATATATATATATATACACATACATATACATATATATACATATATGTATGTATATATGTATGTATATATGTTAAATCCAATTGGTCCAAAGCTTCAATTAGTTTCACTGTTTCCATGTTTAGTTTCTGGTTTCCTAATCAGTCTATTGCTGGATATAGTAGTCTTGGCTGACATTTGTGTTCTCTTATAGTCTGCATTTGATCTGCCCAGGATCTTCTAGCTTTCATGGTCTCTGGTGAGAAGTCTGGTGTGATTCTGATAGGTCTTCCTTTATATGTTACTTGGCCTTTAATACATTTGGGGTTGTGATCATTATGTGACAGGAGGTATTTCTGCTCTGGTCCAGTCTTTTTGGAGTTCTGTTGGTTTCTTGTACATTCATGGGCATCTCCCTTTTAGGTTAGAGAAGTTTTCTTCCATAATTTTGTTGAAGATATTTGCTTGCCCTTTAAGCAGTAAATCTTCACTCTATTCTATACCCATAATCCTTAGCTTTGGTCTTCTCATTGTGTCCTGGATTTCCTGGGTTACAAGCTTTTTGCGTTTTGCATTTTCTTTGATTGTTGAGTCCATGGTTCCTATGGTATCTTTGGCAGCTGAGATTCTTTCTTCTATCTCTTGTATTCTGTTGTTGATATTTAAATCTATGGCCCCTGATTTCTTCCCAAGGTTTTCTATCTCCAAGGCTGTCTCCTTTTGTGATTTCTTGGTTTTTTTCTTCTTCTGTTTTTAGGTCCTGGATGGTTTTGCTCATATCCTTCACTTGCTTGTTCGTGTTTTCATGAAGATCTTTGAGAAATTTTTGTGTTTCCTTTTTCATGACTTCTGCCTGTTGACCCAAGTTCTCCAGTATTCTTTTAAGTGATTTTTGCATTTCTTCTCTATTGGCTTCTACCTTTTGACCCGTATTCTCCTGAATTTCTTTAATTGATTTTTGTGTTTCCCTCGTAAGGGATTCTAAGTTTTGATTCATTTTTTCCTGTATTTCTTTAAGGGATTTATTTTCATCCTTCTTGTGTTCCTCTAACAGCATCCTGACCAGTGATTTTAAATCCAAGTCTTGTTTTTCTAGTGTGTTAGGGTATTCAGGACTTCCTGTCGTTAGAGAATGGGGTTCAGATGCTGCCATGTTCCCTTGATTTCTGTTAGCAACGTTCCTACATTTGCCTTTTATCATCTGGTTATCTCTGGTGTTAGTTGGCCTTGTCACTGGCTGGGGTTTGAACTTTCTGTGAGCCTATAAGGGTAATTCCACACCTCTGAATGTCAGGGTTTCCCCTGGCTTGGATTGCTGGTGTGCTACCTTCGTCTTGGGTTCCCTTGGAGCCCTAATGCTTCCTGCTCCAAGCAATGCTACACTCGGGTTGTCTCTGTGAACCTGGTAATGCCTTTCTGTTCCTTCAGGATGCACAGATAGTGGATGCTGCAGGGACCTTATCCAAGTGCTGATCACTCTGCAGGGCAGATGACCCCCCAACTGGGTTGGTGCATGAATGGGTTGGCATACAGATGGCCTGCCGAGCTGCCCAGGCCCTGGGTACAGGCAAAAGAATGGCAGGTTTCCACCCAAGAGTTGTTATTCTTGGATTAAGTCTGTGTACCTCAGCCTGTCTGTTGGTTCTCTACCAGTGACCTGCTGCAAGATGGAGACTGCCACTGTGAGTGCTGGAAGAACCACAGGGCAGGCATCCCCCAACTGAGTTGGTGCACGGCCAAGTGGGCTTAGGGATGGCCCTCTGAGCCTCCCACGCCCTGGTTACAGGAGAAACCCTGGCAGGTTTCCACCCGAGCAATGTTAGTCTCCGATTAAGTCTGCACACCTGGGCCTGTCTGTTGGTTCTCTACCGGTGACCTGGCTGCAAGATGGAGACCACCACTGCAAGTGCTCTGGGGTTTTGATTATTATGTGACAGGAGGTATTTCTGTTCTGGTCCTGTCTATTTGGAGTTCTGTAGGCTTCTTGTATATTCATGGGCATCTCTCTCTCTCTCTCTTTAAGTTAGGGAAGCTTTCTTCCATAGTTGTGTTGAAGATATTTGCTGCCCCTTTGAGTTGTAGATCTTCACTCTCATCTATCCCTATAATCCTTAGGTTTGGTCTTCTCATTGTGTCCTGGATTTCCTGAATGTTTTGGGTTACAAGCCTTTTGCATTTTGTATTTTCTTTCACTGTGGAGTCAATGGTTTCTATGGTATCTTCAGCATCTGAGATTCTTACTTCTATTTCTTGTATTCTGTTGTTGATATTTGCATCTACAACCCCTGATTTCTTTCCAAGGTTTTCTACCTCCAAAGTTGCCTCACTTTGTGATTTCTTAGTTGTTTCTACCTCTGTATTTGGATCCTGGATGGTTTTGCTCAGTTCCTTCACTTGTTTGTTTGTGTTTTCCTACAATTCTTTAAGAGATTTTTGTGTTCATTCTTTCATTATTTCTTCCTGTTGACTCAATTTCTCCTGCATTTCTTTAAGTGATTTTTTTTCATTTCCTCTTTATTGGCTTCTGTTTGTTGACCCATATTCTCCTGGATTTCTTTAAGTGATTTTTGTGTTTCCATTGTAAGGGCTTCCCACCTATTCATGTTCCCCTGCATTTCTTTACGAGATTTGTTTGTCTTTTTTGTGTTCTTCTAGCAGCACCATGACCAGTGCTTTTAAATCCAAATCTTGTTTTTCTGGTGTATTGGGGTATCCAGGACTTGCTGTGGTTAGAGAATTGGGCTCAGATACTGCCATATTGCCTTGATTTCTGTTAGTAACGTTACTACGTTTGCCTTTTGCTCTCTGTTTATCTCTGAAGTTAGTTGGTCTTGTTGTTATTGGTTGGTGGTTGAAAATCCTGTTAGCCTGGCATTTGGTAGTAGAGGGTGTCCACACCCCCGAGGTGGAAACTGTCAGGTTTCTGCCACTGGGTTCCGAATTACCTCCTCAGCTCTGCTGGGCTGGAATCAAGTCTCCTCTCGGCTTGCTGCTGGGCGTGTAACTGGCCTCCCACCATCTCCTCCTGGTTTGCCTAGATGCCAGCTCTTAAGAATCAGTTCTTGGTGCATGGCTGGCTAGGCATACAGATAGCCCACTGAGCCTCCCAGGTCCTGGCTACAGGCAAAAGCCTGGCAGTTTTCCACCCTAGTGATGTGAGTCTCAGATTAAGTCTGCATACCTGGGCACTTCTGTTGGTTCTCTATGGTAACCTTCAGTTTCTATTCTTAAACATGTAGTTTCTTTTTGCATGCCATGTTGATCTAGCTTAGATAATAGCATAATCTCAGATGAAAGCTAAAATTTGTTGGAAGTCACATAATGAGCAAGTGTAATCTGTCATATTATTCAGTGTCTCTTTAAGCCTCTTTGAAGGGATTTTAAAATATTAGGAAAAGAGTGAATTTCAGGCTTCCATTCAAGTGAATTAGCATGTAGTTTTATAAGGTTGAACTTAACTTTATATTAAAATATGATAATATACCATCATGATTTGAATAAGACATTGTCCACCATCATATTGGTTGCTGGAGAGCTGACTCAATTGTTATGAATATGCTCCTGCAGAGAATGTGTTTTAAGTTCCCTGCCACATGGTGGCTCACATGTAGCCATCTGTGAATACAGTTTCAGAAGATATGGTACTGATATCCTCTTCTGTTTCTTGTGAGCATTGCACCCAAATAATGCTAATATGTGCAGGCTGAACATATAAAAGAATAATTTTTAAATTTTTTAAAAAATATTTAAGTACATACAAAGAGGCACTTGGGTAATCAAGAATAGACCTATGATACTACTGAAGCCAGGAAAATAAAGGTCAAGATTTTCACTGAACAGAGACTCTTCTTCTGTTATAAAAGGTCACAGCTGGGATTTCTGGATGCAGACACATAATAAAAGCTAGTGTTGTGTCAATTACATGCTTCCAAGTAGAAACAAGTGAAAATTAAAAGTAAATGACTTCTCCTGAACCAGGAGAGCACTGAGTTCACACTGAGGACCACAGAGCTCAAGAACAAAAGATAAATTCTGCTCTTTAAACAGAAGCCCTGGGGAGCAATACAATTGAGAACAGGAACTGATATATTATGAGTTCAACATAGCTGAGAATGAAAGGATTCTGGTCACAATTATATTAGGAACTCCTAGCTGTAGCATTTACCTATCACTGCATAAGGTTCTCAAAATGACAATATAGGAAAAGTCTTTTAAAGATTTAATAAGGAAAGAAAGAGAGGTCAGTCCTTGTGCCATGCTTAAAATGTTGCCATGGTGAAGACAGCTCTCTACACACCACAAAGGTTATATAATGATCAGGAGTTATAATCAGTTTCAAAGGGGGGAAATATTCAAATAAGGGAAACCAGGTAAGGGAATTCTCTAAGACGAAAACTTGAAAATGTGAAGCAGAAATGTGAGAGAGAAAATGGTAAAGGCAAACACGCCTGAAGCTGAAAACCAAACCTACAGCAACTATTAAGAACATTCTAGGCACAGTTGAAAGACAGAAATATTTTCTGTAATGTAGACCATTAAGACACAGTTATAAACTTGTCCTTATGAATTGCTTAATACCTAAGTTATTTATCATTTGTTTTATTTATTATAATCTGAAATTTTTCTGGTAAAGTCTGCAGCTGGAATTTTGTTTCCACTGATCTTCTTGCTTGTGTATAACTTTCCAAAGTTTTGTACTTTAGTGGCAAACCTGAGTTTGTATCTTTCATGTCTTCATTACAGATTTTACATTTCATCCCCACCCCCAAAAAAGAATTGTTCATCGGCTAGCCTGCTTAACAGGAATCTGGGAGCTGCAAGGTCTATAACCCAAATTGTTCACTCCTTTCCACAGAAAATGCTCATGTGACCTACAGACATTGACAGAATATGGAGGAAGTAGAGGAGGAGATTTAGGAAGAGCAAGCACATAAAGAGGAACAGCTAAGGAGGAAGGGAAGGAACAAGAGGGGGTGAAAGAGGGAGAGATAAAAGGACAAATCGAAGGAAAATGAGAAGGTAGAAGGAAAGAAGGGAGAGAGAAAAACCAATGAAGTGGAGGAGTGCCATCAAAATATGCACTAGACATATGGATCACTGGAATTCTAGGTAGAGAAACAGCTTCATCAAGGAAGGAGAGCCTGAGATGTCAAAGGGGAGTTGTGTGTCTTTAAAGATTTCATTGTGGAAAGCAGAACTAGAGGCACAGAATGATGGAAGACACACTGAGGTTCTGAACCTCAACATTTGTCCAGAGGCTGCTCTTGGCTATGTTTGAAATCCCATTAATATTACATAAGGCAAGCATTTTTATTACCTTAAAGGTATTGCATTGTACCAGATATTTATTATTGACTATGACCTCCAAACTGAGAATTGCATGAGAAAAAAACTGATCAAGAATACACACTGCTGTTAAGTCTGAATTTGCTCAGTGAAAATCTCTGAAAAGTCAATTGTGACAGAAATATCATTCAAATATTCTTTGTGGAATGAGTATCTTATTCAAGGAGCTGTGCTCCCCTTACCCTCCAAAAATCACAACTAAGAATGACCTTGAGAGGATAGCTAATAAAAACATAAAAGTCAAAATATTCACTAATAGATTAATATTTCTTGATCTTTTCTCCCTTTCCCTTTTCAGTATTGTAGCTTTAACCAATTTCAGCTCTGAAAGAACAACTTCAATTAATTCCAAACTCAAATCTCTTTATAGTGTTGTCTCTATCTGAAGTCCAGTGGGTGAAAGCAATTGTAGCCAGAAGAGAACCACAGGACACCTTCTAAAAAACAGTGACCTGGAAAATGTGTCCCCTCCTTTATTCTAAAATTATCAGAGAGACAGACAGAGAGATGACAGATGGAAGACAGACAGAAGATAAAAATGTGAAAGACGGAAATAAATAGATGACAAAGGAATAGATGATAAAGACAAATCAATGAGAGTTGCCTGATAAATGATAGACATAAATGATAAATAAAGAGAAAGATAATGGTGATGATGAAGATAGACATAGATATATAGATGATATATAAATAGGTAATTGATACATGGCACTTAAAGGGTTTCCCAGGCCCAAACTCACAGCAATCTTCCTGTCTCCACCTCTGAGTACAGAAATCACAGACACAAACAAGCACATGAAGATAGACTAAGAGATTTAAATGTCATGTCTAAGAAGTTAGATGAATTTTGTGTCCTGTAGGACTATTGAAGATTATCATGGTTATTACAAAGATAATCCTGTTCTGGTTCATACAATTCTAAGTGAGTGTGAGGTACAGATAGACAAACTTTCTTCTTAAGGGAGTGAAGCTACCTAGATAAGTTTATAATAATCTTTGAAAGTTCTCACATTATTAGGGTATAGCCTAATCAATAGGGTTAGCAAACTGTAAATCCTATTTGTTGAGATTGTGTAATTTCTTATTTAAAAGAGCTCATGATGGCCACACATGTCTGTAGAATTAATAACTTCTGTCTTTGTGCTGTGCTTGGAGTAAGAACTTTCTGCAGAAAAGAACTATAAATATCAAGACTTGGTCCCAAATAGTCCCAAAGAAATGATATAATGAGGAGAAGACAAAATATGTACACTTTAGAGTTGAGTCCAACAGGCTCCTTAACAGACTTGTCAATCTAATTGTTCTTTTCTTATTTTTTATTTATGCAAATTAAGACTATCTAGACATTCTGGAAATTCTTCTGTTTAAAATTATAAGGCATGAAAGAGTGCTACTGAGATGTAGAAAGTACCAGAAAGAGCCCAAAGCACTGAAATAAAAAAGGGGTTGCCAACTCCATTCTCTTCGGAATGGAAAGGCTCTTTCACCAGAACCTAGAGTAAAGACAGAATTTTTCTTTGAGATTTTGTTTTCTTAAAGAATTAGCCTGCCAGAATCATGTGCCCTTTACAGATGTAGCCAAGCAGCTTTATCAAGGTTGGGTCTGCTCATCTCACTACATGGAAGGCATTCTCCACATCAAAACTGCCTCTTCACAGTCCAGATGCACACTATACACAATCCTGCCTCCAATACTTCCACCCCAGTTGGATGATTTTACACAGACTCATTAAAACTCTCTACACATATTCTGTCTCAAAATTTGCTTCCAGAGAAAACACAAGAAACATTAAATTCAACTCATTATCTTGTTAAAATATCATTACAAGAATCAAGAGGTAAGCTCAAATTTAAAGCTTATGTGTGAAGCCAGTATATTCACATGGTCCATACCTTTACAATTAGGTAGTTCATTCTTTAGAGATTTCTTGATCCTAGTAAAAAAGGCCCTTATTCTATTGATTTCTTAGACAGCCCCATGAAAAATAGTGTTCATAAGTGTTCTCTATTCCTGTATTACTTATGTTATCTTTATGAAGTCTGTGCAATTTCCTGGGACAAACTAGGATCATTTCTTTAATACACTATAGTCATCACTCTGAAAATCAAACATCAAAGAAGCTAGCACACCTGCCTCCTTGTCCTCAGACTTCAGACATAACCTTGCCCAGATCTCTATCCACCTGCTTGCCATGAAGATGTTGAAATTTTACAGTGGCACCAACTAAAAGCACTTAGCCAGTGCGGGTGGCTGCCATTCTTTCCAGGAGAATAGGGGGCAACTGTGACACAGTATGTAGTAAGACAAGCTGTTGTGCCTCCTTCCAATAAGGGATGCTTTCTAGGTCTCTCTTTAATTGAAACATAGCACATGTGTTTATCGAGTACATTTCTTAGCCCAAAACCCAGGTGTAGCAGGTAAGTGGAACGAGCATTCCAACTCTTTGGGTGTTCAGGATTTTATGTTTTGGAAATCCTGTATTCTTCCAGTTATTTTAAAATACATAGTAGATTCATTGATAGCGTGGTTTCCCTATGATGTGTAGAAAACTAGAAATCACTCTTTCCATGTTCCTTACCTAACTATCCCCAGCATTCTTTCCCAGGATCACACCCTGTTCTTGTGTGGCACTCATGTTTACATTCAGTATCTGTCTCTTGTGGTCAATTTCTATAATCCTCTAAAGTACCATTGTTATTTTTGCAAATATCAGAATTCATTCTTTATGACTCAAACTTTTTTATTAATTTATTAGCGTCTAGGCTCTTTTTTTGTTTGTTTGTTTTTTTTCGAGACAGGGTTTCTCTGTGTAGCCCGGGCTGTCCTGGTACTCACTCTGTAGACCAGGCTAGCCTCGAACTCAGAAATCCACCTGCCTCTGCTTCCTAAGTGCTGGGATTACAGGCGTGCGCCACCATGCCCGGCTCTTAGGCTCATTTTTTTATCTTAACAATTGTAATTAATAAAGAATGAATGTCTGCGGCCTATTTTTTCTGCTTATATCCTGACATTTCTTATTATTTCTGAAACTGAAATAAGAGCAATCTGACCTGCTGTAGTGTTATCATTTTTTTAAATTTTTATTTTCTATATTCTATGTTTACATTCCAAAGGCTTTCCCCTTTCCCAGTTCCCCTCCTCCCTATGTCCCATAATTCCTCTCCCCCCCACAACTATTCCCTAATCATTCCCCCTGCCCCCATGGTTTCTCTACAAAACTGGATCCAATCTTTACAGGCCCAGGGTCATCTCCTTTCTTCTTGGGAATCATTTGACTTGCTAATTGTGCCTTGAGTATTTAGGGATTCTGGGCTCATTAATATCCACTTATCAGTGATTGCATTTCATGTGCATTCTTTTGTGACTGGGTTAGCTCACTCAGGATGATATTTTCCAGGTCTAACCATTTACCTACAAATTGCATGAATCTTTGAGAAAGATAATTCCTATAAAAATGGAATAGTTAAAGCTGGAACTAGAAAATATAATGAGTGACGTAACTCAGACCTGAAAGGACATGCATGGTATGTACTCACTAATATGCAAATATTAGTCAAAAAAAGTGCAGAACACCCAGGACACAATTCACAACTCAAGATGGTTAAAACGCCAAAGGATGCTTCAATCCCACTTGGGTGGGAGCAGAAAGCAATAATGGTGGGTGGGAAGAGGGAGGGAGGGAGGGACCTGTGTGGGAGAGAGGACAGAGAGGGGAAAAGGGGAACATGATCAGGTATTGGGGGGAGGGCAGGAATGAAGCCCTGAGGGACAACAAAGAGAATAGAAACAGGCAACCTTGGACGATAGGAGTTAGGGGTACCCTCTAGAATGTACAAGAGACTTGGGAGGTTAGAGACTCTCAGAACTCAAAGGGAGGGACCTTGGATGGAATGCTCTACAGTGAAGATGGGGAACTTGTACAATCCACCTCCAGTGTAGGGACATGACATCAAGTGGAGGGATGGGGTTACCATCCCAGTCAAAAGCTCTGACCCAGAGCTGTTCTTGTCTGAAGGAACTGCCGGGAAAATATGGAGAAGAGCATTAGAGAAAGGAGGTCCAGTGACTGGCCCACATTGGGATTCAGTTCAAGGGGAGGCCCGGGGGCCCGGGGACCTGGCTACTATTACTAATATATGGTATGCTTGCAGGCAAGAGCCTATGGCTGCCTTCTGAGAAGCCAAACAAGCAGCTGAAAGAGCCAGATGCAGACACTACCCACCCAGTGGACAAAAGACTGGGACCCCTGTGGTTGAAATGGGGGAAAGGTGGAAGAAACTGAGGAGGAGGGCGACTCCATGCACTCTCAACTAACTCAGATCTCGGAAATCTCTCAGACACTGAGCCACCAACCAGGCAGCACACACTAGCTGATATGAGGCCCCTTACACATATAAAGCAAAAGACTGCATGGTCTGGCCCCAGTAAGAGAAGATGTGCCTAACCCTGAAGAGACTGGAGGTCCCAGGGAGTGGGGCGTCCTGGTAAGGAGTTAGGTGGTGGGGAAATCCTCTTGTAGACTGGGGGTAAGTGATAAGGGATGGGGAACGATTAGAGGGGTAGCAAGCATATCTGGAGTTACCCCTGAAGACTGGACTGTTAAAAATGATTAAAGATTAAAAAATTACAAAAGCTGGCATAACGGGAGGGGTGCACCAGGTTGGGACTGGGAGGAACGAGTGACAGGGTCCTTCGATGTGGATGTAAAGTAAATAAATTTTTTTAAGTTAACTCAGTCGCTCTAAGTTCTTGTCTTGAATTCATTAGGACTTAAGTTCACAAAGCTAAGACACATGTAAAATTTTGCCTGGCACCACAATATGCATTTTTAATCGCAGCACCAAGGAGACAGAGAGAGGCAGATCTATAGGGCTCACTGACCACCCAACCTTGCCTCTTTGGTGAACAACATGTCGTTAAGAGGCCCAATGTCAGAAGAAAAGATGGATGACATCTAAGGAATGATGGCTCAGGTCATCACTCTGATCCCCACTTAAAACTGTTCATACATGTTTACTGATGCCCAAACAGACACATAAAACCATGTGTGAAAATCTGTACTTTCACAGATAAAATGACTGATGTTACTTTAATGCAATTGCACTGAATTTGAAAATTTATATTTCTCCTTTTACAATTTATGAATTATGTGAAAGTTCACAAAATGAGTGAAGGTAGCTACAGGCTTTCTTTTGAAGTTTCACTTCATTTCCATTATAGGTCCTGAAAGGGGTGTGCGGAATTGTCTTTCTGTTGTGGAATGTCCTAGGGAATAAAACTATAAATCTTGTTCTTCTCAGCAGTAATAACTAAACATAGCCCAAGTAGCCAAGGCTGATTTATTATAGGGAAACAATTTGTACCTTTTTCTTCTACTTCTGTGAATTCAGTTTGTTAGGTTGATGCTCTAGAAAGTACACTGTTCATTTTTAGTTTTTATTTTTACCTGTAGATGAAAGTTTAATGACCTTTATTTCATTGTAAAGTTTTAGTTTGTAGAATGGCTCTTCATAAATATGGGTGACATCCACAGACCCACTGTTTTATTTTGTTACTTTTATGACTTCCAGGAAGTGTTTGTAATTGCCTGGAATGGATTACATTTTGTTGCAGTGTCCGACCCTTATTTTATTATACTTATTGAATTTAATCTTACATTATCTGTCTGTCACATTTCAAACCTTTTCTCCTACATACATTTATGCAGATTACATTTACTGCTGTAGATTTTATTAAAGTTCTGTCTTCCCACACACCCTCTGGGTGTCCTCAGACTTTAAATGTTTCATTCTTTCCTGATAAACCGCAACACTGAGTATATGCCACATGAGACACAACATGTGCTAGTTATTGTGCATGTGGACACAGTGTCATTCAGAGAACCTCATCATCTCTCCAGAAGCAGGAATCTTCCTTGAACTTCAGGTGTTTCCTATGCTATAGGAATCGGAAACTTTTTATTTCTGCCTTTAATACCATACAGGAAATCTTCACAATGTATCTAAAGATGCTTTAACTTTCGGGTCCCTCACATTCAAAGACTTCTTCTGTCTTCTACTCTGAACACTCAGTTTCTGACAAAGAGAAGCTGAGGCCTGGGAAAAGGTTGAAGAATAAGGAATTATCCCAGACAAGGTCCTTTGTTGCTGTTATGGAGATTCCAGTGCCACAGAAAACTATAGCCATGAACCTTTTCATATACTTCACATACCCCTACACACACAGAAATGTCCTTCTTCCCTTCTTGTTACATCTAGACTTTCCTTGTTCCCAAAAGCAACTGAATGAGGGAGTCTTCTCCTTCATACTCATGTATATACATTTGCATCAAGTCAGTGGGTTTGAAACAAGAATATTTTAAATTTGAAAAGAAAAGAATCCTCACATCTCAAATTTTTTAACCCAGAAATGTTCCTCTCCAAAGGAAAGAGAACAAAAAAAAAATGGAACAGAGACTGAAGGAAAGGCCATCCAGAGACTGCCCCACCTAGGGATCCTTCCCATCTGCAGTCATCAAAACCCAACACTATTGCTGTTGCTAAGAAGCACTTGCTGACAGCCTGATATGGCTATTGCCTGAGAGGTTCAACTAGCACCTGGCCAATACAGATGCAGACACTCAAATCTAACCATTGGACTGAGCTTGGGGACCCCAGGGCAAGGGCTAGGGGAAGGACTGAAGGAGCTAAAGGGATTGCAACCCCATAAGAAGAACAATAGCAACTAACTGGACCAACCAGAGCTCCCAGGGACTAAACCACCAACCAAACACAACACATGGAGTGACTTAGGTCTCCAGATACCTATGTAACAGAGAAAGGACTTATGTGATAACAGTGGGAAGAGAGGTAAAACAATAAATAATGAGGTTTGATACACAAAGGATTGGAATGTAGGAAATAAGAAGTACTTTTGATCAAAATACACCATGTGTATGAACAAAATAAACAATTAAAAATATAAATGTAAAAATATTATTGATAAACAAAAGTAAGTTGACCTGAAGAGGTTTGATATTTCAAAGAAAAATGTCCAAAGTGAAGTGGAAGCACAGCATGCTGGCGAGGTCAGCATGGCATAGAAGTTCATGATAATGCTTTCTAAAGATATCGCCCCTAGGCAGGTCTTAGAGAGCAAGTAAGACCTACTTTTGTTGGTCACACATACTTGAAAGAAACAAAGGTTCTAAAGCCTGTCCTACAGATGCATTGATGGATTACTTCAGAACAAAGTAGTGGAGTTGAGGCCCTGTCAAAACTCACCTTGCCTTTACAGGGAATTTCCTGAACAGGAGTGAAAGCATCATTGATTCTCTGAGACAACCTTTGATTTGCATTTAATTCATACTTTATTCTTTCCATTAAAAGTATTTTTGCTATTTGCAATAACACAGCATATGCTGAGGTGTGATCTCTATCAAGTGTTAATTCTTAGTGTTAGCACGTTGTATTCTCACCTGAACAGAGGTTCCCTTTTCCCTATTGTCTTTGTTTCAGTTTTGGAAAAAGAAAAGAAAATGGTGCTGAGTAAATTTTTAGTGATGGAATAAATGCCTGCAAAACATCCAGCAAAGGCTGAGATTTTCCTTCCTAATAGCCAATTAGTTCAATCTCATTAAGCAATGCCAGGACTTAAGAACAAAACCCAAATGGTACCTAGAATTACTTTAACAATATTTGAAGACATACATCTCTTTATTTTAACTTATCATAATTCCATCTCCTAGAGGGTTATTAAGCCAAAACATCAGTGGTGTGGATTTTTCAGTATTTTCATCAATAAGGAAAGTTGTAGGAGTGGGTAAAAGAAAAATAAAGAAGAAAAACTAAAATGTGGGCAGATAATAGGAAAGAAATAAAAAAAAAGATCTCTTCATATCCAAAAACTATTCTTTAAATTTACTCACATATTAACATTGCAAATAAAGAGCATCTAAAAATGAAACGTAATTAAATATATTTAAATATTAAATTAATTGCAAATTTATTCAATCCAGTACAGTATTGGAAGAGATTTTTAAAAAATTAAGCTATTTGGGGGATGGCAAGATGGCTTGAGAGGTAAAGGAGCTCACCACCAAGCCTGATAACTTGAGTTCAACTCCTCAGACTTATAGTGGAAAGTGAAAGGAATCAGGAAAGTTGTGTTCTGTCTTCCACCAAATTCATGATCAGCATGCATGTTCCTATTCACACACACACACACACACACACACACACACACACACACACCCATGCACAGATATACACAGGCAGAAACACACACATACACACACATGAACATGCACACAATCACGTGTATAAACACACATGCACCTGAATATATGTCCAGTACTACAATAAATGTAAAACTCAGATAATTTTTAGTCTTCCATTTCACCAGAAAATCACACGAGAGTAAGTAAAGTTCTTATTCTTAGTTGGAATTTATGACAGATCTCTGCATGAGCAGTACGCTCTTCTCAGACCCTATATAATGATTCTTAAAAATTAATTCCTTCTTTGTTGTAGGGTTATTTGACTTCACAGTACAACTTGCACCTACTTTAGGAGCAGTGAAATTTCTTGCTTTAAATTATGTGTAGTAGCCGGGCGTGGTGGCACACACCTGTAATCCCAGCACTTTGGAGGCAGAGGCAGGTGGATTTCTGAGTTCGAAGCCAGCCTGGTCTACAGAGTGAGTTCCAGGACTACACAGAGAAACCTTTTCTCAAAAAAAAACCTAAATAAATAAATAAATAAATAAATAAATAAATAAAATTATGTGTAACAATAAAATATCTAGTTTATTCATATTTTCATTTCTTTTGAAAAATAAAATGAAGGAACAAAGCACTCTAATATAAAATTGAATTTAAATGAGTTATTTAAAAGAGGATATTAAAAAAGAGGACAATAACTTAATTATACATTCATGATTAGAGTGTATAATATACTATGCCACAGAGCAATATTTTAGGTTAAATATTATTCATGTTAACATATAATTTAACAGCTAATGGAGTTATTTTTCTGATAGCATTATATTAGAATAATTATGACAGACCACTTAGATTTTGACATGATATGCAATAGATGGGTTACTAATAAGGATTGTGGAAGGTCTTATCTTCCTGCAATCGTAAATCTGAAAAATGAAAATTACTTCAAAACACGTGTATTATTAGCTTTGTGTGTGAAATCAAATTTGTTTCAATACTTTAAACAAAAGTGAAATTCATCTTGCCTTTTGGGGCATAAATTAAGCTAATTAAAGGGGGCTTGAAGAGAGTTATTGGCACTGTCTCAGAGGCTGAGACTCAATGGGGTCATCCATGCTCTAGATTCCACCCTTCCTGTGTGGCTATACTGAGAGAAGGGAGGGAGCCAGCTGGAGGGAAAGCAGAGAAGTGCTGAAGCAGAGGCAGGGACTCTGTGCTCCTGAAGTGCTTGTCTAGAAATTTAACAGAGGCACAGGAGGCTTGGAGGGACACATTTACAAGAAGGATGAATGGGAAAGGCCATAAGCACACTCTGCCTGGTCACGGTGTCTTTGGGAAGTTACCCTGAGTCCAGTCAGACTTAGGCAGCAATTCCTATGGAGAAGGCTTGCAGGCCATAAGGAAGCCATGCTCTGTGAACACATTAACAACCGACAGCAGTTCTAAACATAACTTTGCAAAGAGATTATCTCCTTTAAGAGTCATTCTAAAAAGAGCATTAGGCATGAATTTAACATAAGCCTGACACAGAGAAAAATAATTGGGAATACTCACTGTCTAGACACGGGCTCTTCTCTGAACATTTAAAAGATGTTCTTGGCTGTAATACAGTTCAGATTTAAAAAAAAAAAAACCACCCTGGGAAAAAATGTAAGGTCAATTAATTTTTTGAGATACACATACCTGCCACTCTGTATATCTTTCCATCTCTTCTTCCGACTATGCTGGTTTCTGTTCTGCTTTCAGCTTTATCACCTCAAAACTTCTCTACTGCTGGGACAGGTTTGTTCTACTCTGTGGGTGCACTGTATTTCCTGTATCCACCTCTATACTTTCTGTTAGCATTATTGATTGGATCCGAAGTAACACCACCCACTCCATTATTTTCAGCTTCAAAGTTCTCCAGATAATGTTTCCCCAGGGATGACTGGGTAAAAAAACATTAACTTGACCAATGGATCAGTCCCTTTAGGACTTCATAGCAGAACAGACCATTAGTAGATGGGGCAGTGGTGCAGAACAATTGAGAGGAGTGTGGCTATGTATTGTATCTTTGGTACTGAACCTTCATCTCCCTCTCTGGCTCCTGCCTGCTCCTAGGCAGTATTTGAAATGATAAGAAGATATTGCTTTTGTAGAGGAAGTATGTCACTGTTGGTGAACTTTGGCATTTCAAAAATACCATTCCAAGAACACAGTCTCTCCCAAGAGCCTGAAGATCTGGATGTAGAACTCTCAGGTACAAGCATACAACCATTTCTGCCTGCATGTTGCCATGTTCTGTATCATGAATATAGTAGACTAAACTCATGAAACAGTAAGCAATTCCAAACTAAATGCTTTCTTTTATAGGATTTGTAGAGGTCATGATATGATGTCTTTTCACAATAATAGAACACAGAGTAAGACATAAAATTTTTAGTAGTATAGATTATCAGAGTCTACTTGTTCCTGTATTTTTGTAAAACAACTTATCTGCTCGGTTAAAGGGTATTCCTATTGGGGGAAATCATTCCAACAATCTCCTTATGACTGTAGAGCTAGACAATGTTGTAGTACTTCCTTTGACAACAAATGCAATACAGAGAGAGTAACAACATGAAGATAAACATTTAAGACTATCGCCCCTTCTCACTTCATAACTGTTCATCGGTAGCAGTCATCCTTCATGGTTCACTGCTATTTCAGGCTGATCTTGGTAGTCTGTTTTTCTCTAGAATTAAATTGTGACTTTTTGAGGCATCAAGTGATTAGCTCAGTAGTCTAAAGCAGAATATTTTCAAGAGGCAATAGGCACATATTTTATGTGCATAGATCATGCCTCTACCTATGAGGTGTGAGACCTAGGCAGCTAAGAGTTCTGATTTCCCTCTTGCCTCCCTTGCCTTACCATCTCACTTCTTCATTTGTTGTGTACTAACAACAAAGGTCTTAAAGACATGATTCCATATTCTGAATTAGATCTGACCCCAAATCATTAGACAAGATTTTCTACTACCTGATTCATTTAATTTCCATCTTGTCATTTATAGATTTCTCTTGTCAAGAACCACAATTCTATTATATAAAGAGTTTCCTCCCTCTTTTTCCTTTGCAACCCTTTACCTGTGAGATTAGCTTGTCCTTAATTCAATGTTTTGCAGATAAAATCCTGTGAGAATTGTAATGACAATCTAATGGAACTATAGACTTGGTTGATGAAGATATGGCTACTGAAGAGAAAACTGTAATCAGTATTAGAGATTAACAGGGAACTCTGCTCCATAGGATTCTAAATCTCTCCTTAGAAGGAATAGGAAAATCTATTTTCTTTAACTATGAAAGTGAATACAGAATGAATTACATTTGCAGTGCTATGATGAATAATTTAAAAAGCAACATAGTAAAGCACAAACCATAAATAAGTGATGTGTAAGTATTTATTAGATTTCTTTAAGATAAAATAATGTGTTAGTGAGATTGCCTTTCTCAATAAAAGCAAAAATTATGGGATGATGAAAGCAATACTGTATTTTACTTTGGGAATTTGCTCTTTAATTTTTTCTGGGCGATGTGAATGATTTGATGGTCTCTGATTTGCTGTTTTGGATTTTGTTCTGAATAAAGGGAAATATTACTAATGCCAAGTTACTGTGAAATAGGTTGGAGCTTTCACCATAGTAAAAATGTTCTGCAGAGAAATTATGTGAGAATAGGTGAAAACATATCTGAATGCAACTTCCTCCAAAGGCAGATTAAGTGATAATGGCTACTCTATACCTTTTAGCTTTTTGTCATATGGAAACTATGTAAAATATTATTATGACAAAATAAAACTTTGAATAAGAGAACACAATATATGAATTTTGTTTATTGAAATCAATAATGAATGCAGTGTTTATAGAAGTGTCAGTGGGACAAGGAGAGAAGCAAGCAGTCAAGAGTGTTTGCTGACTCTAGCGCCAATGGATAAGATCCCTCATCTAGCCACCATGGATATCTACACACACATGCACACCAACAGCCTCCTCACACATGCACACACACACACACGCAAACACACACACACACACACACACACACACACACACACACCACTCATACACACATACACAAACAAATGGAAAACACAGAGAATGAAGCATAGGTGAAACAACACACTAAAAAAAATAAAAATAAAAAAATAAATGTGTACACTGGAAGAAATGGACCTCGGGGCATCAGGAATCTACCTGGCATCGGTTGCTACGGAAGGCTGATGGACAAATATTGCAGAATATTTGAACTGTGAGACTGAGTTACTTATGGCAATGGGAAAAAGTACAAGTTGTGCTGTGGCTCGGCATTAGAATATCTCTTAGTACACATTTAATCCCAAACAAGGAAGGTAAAGTTTGTGAAAGGAAGTTTGTGAATGGGAAGTACTGTCCCATTGAGTACCAGACAAAGTGACAAGTCAGAGAAAGATTTGACAGAAAAGGATATTCCCAACTCTCACAAGAAGAAAGAAGAAAGGGACTCTACCTAGGAAAGCTGGACAATCACAGATTTGGGGAGGCTATTTTACTAGGACAGATGTAGAGACCCATCACTGAGAGAGAACAAGCTCGACAAGGGGAAAGACAAAATAAACAAGAGAATGAGAAGGATCCAGAAGCTTAGAACTAATTGCCAGAGTTATTTTGAGACCAAGCAGATGGAAAAGTCAGAGGCCAAGAGAGAAGTCAAACGGAATCAGTCATCTTGAAGAGGAGTTTTGGCCAGACAGCTAAGTCAAACTAGCCTGCCAGAGATCAGAAAGAATTAGGAAGGGATGATTTATTCAGCAGTAAGTCTAAGAGACTGAAAACATTCTAGGCCTAGATAAGATTGTACATAGTAAGAAGATTCCAGAAAAAGGTTAGCAGATGGAGGCAGTAAGTCTCTCAGATGACAGGGTGGGAATTAATATGTATCTTCAAAGATTAAATCCACTAATATAAGGAGACTGACTCTTTGATGCCTAAGAAAACATTAGCTATTGGTGCCATATGGACTTTGTACTCCAGGGTTAAATCACCTTCCAAAAATTAAAATGTATCACTTTAGCTTTCTGGTCTGTGACCATGCTAATAATACCTTCAGTCTGACTGTCTTTATTTTCTAAGCCTTATTTTCTCCAGTATCTTCATTGGAGCATGTGTGGAAGAGGCAGCTACCATCATGTTTTTAACTCATCCATCTTGTTGGTGTGGGTGCTAATGTACAGGACATCTTCCTTAGATTTAATAGTACAACTTCTCCCTTATTTCCCTTTTGATATTTTTTCTATGACTTTTGAATATCAATGTTAAGCATTTTTCTGTTATCTACTTTCTGGGGATTTGATCAAATATTAAGGTAATAATTTGCCACACTCTTATGGACTTAAATACTCTTATGAATCAAAAAACTATATATTCCTCACAAATCTTTGCTAAACACATATTTTTCCCACTCATATGATATGCATTCCAAGCATATGCATTGATTAAAATTATACAGAGATTTATAGGTTCCTTGGAGAATTCTTTTCATTGCATCATATCTACCATTCACAATCTTTTAGACTCTAGAAAAAGATAATATATCAACTCTCAATTATATTTTTGAAAATAGTGGAGATGGAATAGATAGAATAGATTTTGTTCTCAAGTAAATGCCTGGGTTTCAAAAGGGTGGTTGAAGAAAGATAACTTCCCTAGAAAGATTGGATAGTCATGAGTCTCCTATGAGGAATTTACAGTGAAACACTTCAGTAATATGACAATTGAATTATTATGCAGGAGTGCTGCATTTGCTTTTGTTTTGTTTCTTACTTCTTCGACAACAGCACACTTACTCAGATATACAAACTGGCAGTTTTGAAGATGAGTATACCCTACATATGATTTTATGTCTGCTCAGGACCTCCTGTACATGTAAGGTAAGTTCTTAAATCTACAAAAGAAAAATCTTTAAAGCATAAGTAGTGTAACAGGTTTGTTAATTTATTAGGTGTTGATAATATGCGTGATTTTATAGGACTGGGCTGCTTAGCGATCCATGAATTATAATTTCTTACTCAGAAAGTTTTCATTAAAAAACTAAAGCTAGCTGAGCAGTGCTGACATATACCTTTAATCCCAGTACTAGGAAAACAAAGGCAGTCAGATATTTAGTATTTGAGCCTAGCCAGGTTGACACAGCAAGTTCCAAGGGCAGGCAAGTTTAGATAGAGAAACCCTGTCTTGAACACCCAGAAATTCACAATAATTAAAACCACCTCGTCTTTTCTTTTTTGTTATAGACAGCAAAGCAGAGACAGGCACACCACAGATGATCCTTTCTAAAGAACATACCGTACTGAAGTGCCTATTCAAGGAGCTTAATGACCTACTAATATTGATTTCCTCTGCAAGCAAAGGGGTTTGGTATGGATGGATCAATTTCAGAACTCTTTCAGCTGCCTGGCTTTGTGTTGCTTAAAATGGCATGAAATTGCTTAGTGAGACTTGATCTCTTTCCACTCTATATTAGTATATTTGGTGTGTTAGTGTTATGTAAAAGTGAAGTTTTCAAAGTGTGAGTGAAAGGATACAGGAGACTTGTCTTAGCTATTTCAAACACCTCAAAAAATTATATAATTCTTTTTTAGCAGTGTCATGTTAGGAACACCTAAGGAGTGTATTTATGCATGTATATGAATACAAATATATTCATGTAATATATATATATATATATATATATATATATATATATGTGTGTGTGTGTGTGTGTGTGTGTGTGTGTATGAGTATAAAGCATGTATCTGCAGTCATGTATGTGTGTGAATATGTGGGCAAGTATATGTGTATGTATGTGCATGTGTATGATTTTTTAATGTTCAATAGAAAAGATAAAATAAACCTTTCTCAAAATCACTTTGTCTTACTTTGTCTTATTTGTGATTATGTTTTAAAATCCTTTTCTACAATGTATGTTGACTTTAAAGAGAAATTATTATTTCTCTGAGTCTGATATTCTCAGGCCTGAACTGGGGAGCTAATGAATTTCATGTGACTTCCTCTTTACCCAGTCACTCTTGGTTTTTCTACGCAGTCCGTCTGCTTGAACAGTCACTCCATACAACACTTTATCCTCAGTGTAAAGTGAAAGCCACAACTCAGGCACATCATATGTACAACTGACAAATGCTAATGATGGGGATCCAACTAATCATGTCTGATTCAGAGGTACAACCATACATGAGAACAGGACTATAAAAGGTCATGGCATTTATTTTTGTCATAAAAACATTGTATTTAACTGTTAGCTTCCTGGGTTATGTAACACTACAAACTTTTCATCCAGCTGTGAGAAATATGTAATAGACTGCTATTATCTGAACTTTGAGAGCCTTTTTCTGGCAATATGCAGAGAGTATCCTTAGTTATTCACTATCTTGGGCAGTAGGCAAAATCCTGACTGGATAATTGTGCACTACCCTAATTAAGACCCTGTCTAAGATCATATACAATAGGCATTAAGCCTCCCTTCAACTGTTTTCATTTTTTAAAAATGCATGAAAGGAGCAGTATCTGCAGATCTCTAGCTTCAGAGGAAATGATGCTGGAATCCTTGATAAACATCACAAGTGATCCCACAATTTCCCCCGCCATTCTATCCTGGCATTGTAATGCAATGGTTTAATTAATAAAATGAATTCAAAAGAAAGGCATCTCTTTAGGCAAGTGGAATAAGAAGAAGCTGTGTGAAGAAACCTGAGACAATGTAATGCTCTCCAGGGAAGACTGGAGAAGAGGGCATGGGACAAATCCTTTTGACCTTGATGTTGTTTGGCTGAGAGATTTTTAATGAGCACTCTGCCTAATTTGATATTTTCCTCATGGAAAGGTATCTCCTGGATCATGGCTTCAGGTATTCCACTCAGAGAGAATTAACATTGTATGGGCAGCAATGTGATGTTCAAGTTCATGTGTGTCTCCTATTATTGTAAACTTGCATCCATGAGATGAAGAACTCCAGAGCGATACAAAAAGCTCCTGTCTGAGTGCAGGTGATCCTTCTCCTTCTGCTTCTCATGTGCTGAGATTACAGATATGTGTCACTATTTGTGTTGTCATTCATTCACAGCTGAGAGAACTTGTATTTGAGTTGCAAGGTCACTGTGCTGACAGGAATTATGATGTAACATAATTCATAATTTTGTGACAGGTATATCACAAAAACAAGATACTGAGATTTGGAAAACCTGCTTTGATTCAGAAACCCTACCTTTTTAATGAAAAAGCTGCATAACAGCCAGTGAACTTTCAAGTAGTAGCAGTAGCATTCCAGTTTGCAGACCTAGGGTATCTAGCTGTACATGCTAGGCAGGAAAAATCAATTAATCCTACCAGATGCTCCCTAATCAATAAAGTATATACAGTGATCAACTACAGAACTTCAGGTTATTCCAAAAGTGCACAAGCAGGCGCAACACACACATGCACATACACACACACACAAACACAGACACAGGTACCCTCAGAATCATAGGCCTAAAATTCCCTGTGATTTCAATATTATTATTTCAGTTTATCCACAATTGAGTAAAAGCTCAATTATAGCCACAAACTTGATTATTTTAATTCACTAATTTGGTTTTCTCCAATATCCTGAGGTGCCACCTATAGGGAGGAAGATATAGAAATTTAAGCTGTTTTTAACTCTTCAAAACTATTTCATACTATTCAAAACAGGTTTATAGCATTAGAGAGAAAAGAGAGATTAGTGAAAAATTGGGAATTTTACTTCCTTGAAAAAACACAGAAATATTATAAGAATATGTTTTCCCATAAACCCCAGGTATAGGATATAGGACTGCTTCAGATTGCCCACAGCAGCTGACTATGATCTTCCTCTTCCTTACTACACAAGATGACACTAAAAGTGTGATGGAATCCAGTGGTTCCAGAAGAGAGAAAACTCAGAGAGAAGCTGCTAGAACAGTGGCTTCCATGGTTCTTCCCACTGCAGAGTGAATCTCCTGGAAGATCAGAAGAGAAAACATAGTGCATCATGTGGGAGCATTCTTATCTCTTGTCATTTTATCTTTGATATGTTGTCCTATAACTTCTGAGCAGCACAAAGGTGACCATTGCTTCTTTACTCTACCCATCTTGAACTTTGATGGAATTGGACAACTAATTAAAAAATACACCTCTTAGAAGATAAAATTTTGATATTTTTGTAGCTCCTGCTTATTTTCATAGTTCAGAGAAAAGGTTTAGTTCAAAGTAATCAGGCAAGGAAATGGAATAGAATGGCAGTTTTAAAGGAATTTTGCTAGGTAATATTGCAGCTGTCAGTGAAGTTCTATACTTTCTTTCTGGTTTCATGAATAGGCAAACTGTATTCATGTTATCTAGGTGTCTAGCGCATGAATGAAGGAAATGTAAGGTGTATTCAAAAGTTAAATATGTGAGATACTCAGTCACACACTTCCAGAACACTTCAGGATATGAATGCAAACACATACTGGTTTTCTTTCATTGTGTTACTAACAAAAGGCTACATCTCACACTGTTATGCTTGAAGCACAGAAGTAGATGCAGTGTGAAACAGTTCATATTTTTGTTCATAATTGCTAATGAAACATCAGTAAAAAGCCACAGACTTGGATGTGCCCAGTAGAAATCAAAATGCATTCTCACCATTACTTCAGAACAACTGAGGCCTTAATTAATAATCTTCTTATTCTAGTCATATGATTCTATGTGATACTGCTATATCCATATATCTAACACTCTATTATGTATATATCTGTCATAGTTTGAATAAAAATGGAGCCCACACATCCATAGGAGGGCAACAATATTAGGAAATGTGACCTTGTTGAGGTAGGTATGGTTTTGCTGGAAGAGGTATACCGCTAGAGTAGATACCGTGGGCTTTGATGTCTCAGAACCTCAAGTTAGTTAACTCCCTGCTATCTGCTGACCTGGATGCAGAACTCTCAGCTCCTTCTCAAACACCATGCCTGCCATCATGCCTTCATGATTCCCGCCATGACAATAATGGACTTCACCTCTGAAACTGTAGGCCAGCCCCAAATAAATGTCTTCCTTTCTTAGAGTTGTTATGGTCATGGTGTCTCTTCACAGAAATAGAAACTCTAACTAAAAGAGTATCTATCTGTCTATCTATCTATCTATCTATCTATCTATCTATCATCTATCTATCTTCTATCTATATATCTATCTAATAATTTTCAGTCTAACTACTATCTATTCATCTATAATCAATCTATCATCCGTCTGTCATATATCTGTCAAACATCATTATTATCTGTCTCTGTCTCTTTGTCTACCTAATCTGTCATTTATCAGACTACATATATATATATATTATATATATATATATTATATATATATTTATCATATATATCATCTATAGACATCTATATATCAACTATGTCTATCATCATTTATCTATTATTACTATCATTCTTTTTGGTCTCAAAGTGAATTTGTCAGGCTTATTAACTGAGTTGAATTTTTTTTTTTTGCTTTTGAAATGGAAAGAAAAAGTAAAGGATCAAAGCTCCCAAAGATAATTAATGACTATTTTCACTATTTTAGGATTAGGTCATGACTAAATGAGTGGAAAATTAGAGAATAGAAGGCATATTACCCTGTCTTTATCATCTCACTGGGGATAGCGACCCAGCTGATTAAAGTCTCAGATCTATCACCACTTGCTAATTCTGTGAGTGCCAGTGACTCAGTCTTTCCCACAACACCACAGCTCCTGTTTTGCATGTCTGGTCACTTTTAGGAGCATGATGCTGAAGACACAGTCACAGGAGCCATAGAGAGAAGGTCACCTGCAGCAGTGACTGGCAAGGAGAAGAAAATACCAGCTGAGCTGGCTTACCTGTGGTATTTATACTACTCAGATGCTCCTTGTGAAGCTGTAGAGACATTTAATGGACTTTCAACTTCTATATTTTTACACTTTGTTTTTCACAAAACTCAGGTGAATGTTGGATATTTTATTTCACTTCTGCCTATAAAAAGTGCACCCAAAAGTTTTAGAAAGCACAAATTTGCTGTATTTCTTGGTATTTAAAATTCTAAAGTCCACACTAAATTAGCTAACGTTACTTTTCTAATATTTACCCAAGATATCATAGAAGAACTTTTCCAATTTTGGGTGGTAAGATTGTTTGTGTGATTAATTCTTTGCAGATATGCTTTGTCTTCATTTTTATATTGTTTATTAATCATAAGTTAATATGTTGATATTTCTAGTCATATTTTCATATTGACATATAGATGTACCTTTTCAAAAATACATTCATTTTTAGTAATAAGGGATAATTAGTAATAATAATAATAATAATAATAATAATAAGTAATAATTGAAGAATGTGTATTATTAACATGGAACATATAGACACATAAAATACAATATTGTATTAAAGGAAATATGTGTAAAGGGTAACACAGGTTTCAAAATTCCCCAATCGAAAACTTACAACTTAAAGTTCAATTAAATAATAAGAAAGCTTATTAAGAATTCAGAAGGTTCTTTGTTGTATGATACATTTTATGCTGATCCTACATTCTTATCAATTACCAGATATTCTTCCTGTGACAGATAAAATAAAGCCATAGAAAACAAAAATCAGAGATTTTTAACCCCAAGGACCATCTCCTATAGGCAAGGAAACAGATGTCTATCAACATCCACAGCATGTGCAGGTAGAGATGAAGTCACAACACTTGAACTAGCAATGCTGTAGTAATCACAGATTCCTCAGAACCCCCACTTCTCCAAAGTGAATCAATTTCTCCTATACTACCTGCTACCACAACCAATTTGTTCATAACTTCATTGGACTGCCAGGTTCTTCCTTCTGTAGTGGTCATCCTTTAATGTGTTAGCAACATCTCCCTTATCATTCCTAGGAAGTACATGCTGTGCCAGTAAAATGGTCTGAAGCTAGAGGCTTCCCAGAGTCAATATTCTGGTTGAATCCTCTTAACTAAAACCATCAGAATTAATTCCAGTCTTACTATGATCTTCCTATTCCGATTAGAAATATCTCCAAGAGTATCAGAGATTCTTTAAGTGCAGTAGCTACAGTAACTTCTCTTCTTGTTGGCCTTAGTGTTTTCCTAGATGAACTGAGCCTTTAACCTATTTTTATGTCTAGAGGTCATATATAGTATGTGTCGCTCACAGGTTCTGAGTCCATACCATCATGTGGTGCTAATAGCAGAACATGGGTTCCTCTGTAAGAACACAATAGAAGAAATTCGAATAATACTTCCATAGAAATGCTTAGCCCAGAAGCTAGGAATACCCAAGAAACAATTCACATATCAAATGATGTCCAAGAAAAATGAAGGAGAAGCCCCTGGTCCTCAAATGGCTCAATACAGCAGTGTACTGAGGAATAACAGGACAGGGAAGCAGGAAGGAGTTGATTGGGGAAGAGGGGGAAGGAAGAGGGCTTATGGGACTTTTGGTGAGGAAGTATCCAGGAAAGGGGAAATCGTTTGAAATATAAATAAAGAATATATCTAATTAAAACTCATGATCTTAAAAAAGTAAATAAATAAATAAATAAAAATAAATAAATAAATAAATAAACTCAATGCAGAGATGTTTCACATCTCTAATTACTACATTCCAATGGATACACTCTCCTGTCCATTAAGAAGGAAACTCTTAAATGATCAGAAAAACAAGCTCAAACATCACTTTCTGACATCAGAAACCATGGTCTCCCCTCAAAAGCTGCAATTGAAAAAGAAAAAAAAAAGAAATGCTTCTTCACTAGAGTTTTTCAGGAGTATTTAATATTTTTGTATGAACATTAGGGAACATTATTTTGATATTAATTTCTATGTACCATATAACATTGATTGTCAACTTTCTAGACATGTTCATTAGGATAATTTATATATTTGTGATTTGCAATTTGAAAAGGAGACAAAATGAGGAGTGGATTAAGATTACTGATGACAGGAAAATGAACTGTATGTTGGCATTTCAAAGATAATTAAAATTATTTTAACAAAACTAATAATGTCTACTAAGTTAAAATATATATCTTGAAATTTACAATTTCTTTAAAACTTTATACTGTGTGAGACAACATAAATTCTTGCCTTTTATCATTTTATATCAGCTTTTGTAGGCTAAGCCTTTACTTTTCAGGATCTCAGTAAGAGCAGAAATAAAATATAAACCATGAAACAAAACACTGCAAACAATGCATTACAGTTGCAAATTTTTTAACAAGATCTTATTTGTTCCTTAAATAGTTTTGAATTTGTAACACATGCTCAAATTCTTGTAATTCAGGCTAACTAGTGAAATGATTAGTCATACTGTGACTGAAATGCATAGTTCTTGATGATTCTGAACAAGGTTTTTAGAAATGGTTGAGAAGTCACTGACCTCCTTCACAGCTTACTTTTAAGAGTTGACCAGTGAGTCTGTGAAGCTTAATGAGCAAGAAGCAGAAAGAATGCCTAATGGATCTTTTAAATTGCTCCTAGCTTATAAAGTAATAGAGTTTTCTCAGAGCTAGTGACCTTCTGAAGTAAAGTAGACCAGATATTCTACACAATCACTAACAAAAGATGCAGAGGGTAAATTGCTCAAACCCATTTCCAGATGTCAGAAAAGGGCTACAGGTGGGACCTCATTAGGAAAACAGGCATGACAATTTGAAAAATAACATTTTCATTATTTTTAAATTGCTAGAAATAGTATATTCACATGCAATTATAAACCTGTCATCTCAGTAGAAAACAAGTAAAACGTATTTATTCCTCTTGCAGCTTCCATATCTTTCATGTGTATTTGGTTTTTTTTGTTTGGTTTTTTGTTTTTTGGTTTTTTTTTTTTTGGTTTTTTGAGACAGGGTTTTTCTGCGTAGCCCTGGCTGTCCTGGAACTCACTCTGTAGACCAGGCTGGCCTCGAACTCAGAAATCTGCCTGCCTCTGCCTCCCAAGTGCTGGGATTATAGGCATGCACCTCCATGCCCAGCTCATGTGTATTTCTATTTGTCACTTTTGCAAATACATATATATTTTATATACATATGTTATACAAATATGTAATACATGCACATATATGTATAGTATATGCCTACATGAATATATGTGCATAATATATATGTGTATACCTGTATGGATGTGTCTGCGTGCAGACTAGTACCCATGATCTTCAAATGTTAGAAGAGGATATTGATTTCCTGGACCAGGAGTTGTAGGCCTCTATGAGTGTTGGAAATGAGTTTGGGTCTTTTGCAAGAGTAGATAACTTCTCAAAAGTACTGAGGCCTCCTTAGCTCTTTAGGTTAAGCCTGTGTGCTGGGTTACCTCCCTCTTAGTCCACCTCCTTTATCTATTACAATGCCTTGTTCACCATCCCTGCTCCTGTAAGGGCTTTGCCTTCCTTCCTAAACCAAAGTCTTTCCTTGTTCCTTGCTTCCAGGTACTTCCAATTAAACACAGCAATCTAAGGCTTCAATGCTGCAATCCACATATGACTGAGAACATTTTTTGCCAGCTTTGGGTTACCTCATTTAGTATAACGTTTTTTCAGTTCTATTCATTTACCTTTGAATTTCTAATTTCCTTTTCCTTTTCCAGCTGAATAAAATTTCATGATATCACATTTTTTTATCCATTTCCTATTAATGGCCATCTTGTTGCCATGTCCTAGCCATTGTGAATAGAGCAGATATGAATATGAATAAGCATGGGTCTTAATGGTTGAAAACAGATTCCTTGGGCATATTCAGGAAGGCCACAACTGGGTCCTATGCTAGGGAGACCTATGTCTAGTTTACTGTAGAACTACTGGATTGACTTAGAACTGCTGTACTAATGTTTTCTTCCAACCATATGTGTATGATGATCTTCACTTCTCACATCTTCTCCAGCAAGTCATAAAGAAAGAGACTAGAACAGCAACCACTGTATAGTGGTTACATAGCTTTTGCTCACTTATCTTTTGGTAGCAGTCACTTTTCACCTGTCTGTTCTTATTAGATTTCTGTCAGTTTGGAAAACTTAACCAAAACTTACCACTCACATGAAGAGAACTATGCAAAGACAACATAACATTTTTTTGTCTATCATAATATTTTTTATGAAAATTAATATCTTAAGACATTAATATACATTTACTATTAGGAATCAATAAGAAGTTAGCTTTACAAAGCAGAACTCATATCTTATATACTTTTGCATGATAACTGGAATCTAGTGCTCTATTTTATGAGGTAGGGCAACCAAAATGTAGTTGATGACCTTTTAACTACCTTTCTTGCCAGAGTTGTTTCTACAGCTGAGCATACACAATGAAGGACAAATAGCAATATCTCCAGTTTGAGTGACAGACTCTACCCCAATATACATTGGAGTTGTAGCCATGGGCACAACTTGTGAACTTCCTTCTCCTCAAGATACCTAAGGGCATCTGGTTCTAGGCTGATCATATCAGACTTTGGGCCCTTTCTTTGAATGCATACAGCAAACTAAAACTAGATCAATATATACCTCATGAAGAATGGCCTCATCGGACTCATGTTTATTTTATATACTTACCTCATTCCAGAACAGATCATCTAGAGATATGGGAAATGTACAATATACTGGACTAGATAGTCATGGCAGATGAAAAAATCTGAGTGTGGAAAATCTCTTTGACTTCATAGCTGGGTAATGAAACTACAGTGTAACATGCATTTATGAACTTTGGAGCTATTCATGGGAATTTAAATACTTAAAAACTATTTTATAATGTAAATATATTTCACCATAGTACATGAGAAGAATGCCTGGAAGTGTTCTCTAATCTTTATGAAAACTTTTGAAACTTCTAATCTGTGATTTGCAATCAGTGAATACATGGTGAATAGAATGTAAGGAAAAGGTACACAGATGTCTGTCATGAAATTATGTTAATAAAAATTAGCTTTCACCTGGTCATGTTCATAATTTTCAACATTTCCAAAAATGAAAAACAGAAAGACTTCTTTTAATTTCTACAAAAAGCCTGACATATCTACTCATGAACTTGACTCTCATTTATTTACAAAAGAAACTTCTATGGTTTATAAAACTGCAGGTGCCATGGTTTTTCACATCCAGACATACCAGTACATTCAAATGCTTCTTGTTCCTTATTGGACCATGGCATGTACCATTACAACCCAGGTTACTTCACGGTCTGTCCTCTGCTATTTCCTCTTTCAAAATTGTGTATTCCTACCCAGATGAGTTTGAAAACTCAGCTTAAAAATCATCTGTGGTGGCACTGCTCTGTGCTGGATTTTTGTCCTGCCTTGTATTTGTACATACTCTGGTGTCACAACCAATATTCTAACTCCTACTCTTCTCTTAGTCATTTTCTTCAATAGCTTCCTACGTCCTTGGTAAAATAAGCCATATATTGGTATAAATGAGAATGTTCCCCACAGGTTCCGATACTTAAACAACCCAGTTGCTCTTTGAGATGGTTTCATTGGTTTCAATCAATTATAAAAAAAAAAGATTATTTTGCTATTATAGGCTTTAAGGGTAGCAAAGTTCAGACCACTTTTGAGTTGTTCTCTCTGCTTTCTGTTTGCCCCTGAAGATGTGAACTTTCAGTTTTCTACTGAAACCACAGCTCCTGCTTCCTGCCATGCCATTCTCAACATGATAGATTCTTATTCTTCTATAGATGTAAGTCAGAATAAACACTTCTTCCATAAAATGGAGGTCAAGTTTTTTATTAATAACATCAATATAAATTAACTAATACAGACCATGATTCTTTTGGGATGTTTTGTTTTGTTTTGATTGGATATTTTATTTATTTACATTGCAAATGTTATCCACATTCCAGGCTATCCCTCTGGAAATCCCCTATCCCATCCCCCTGCTTCTATGCGTGTAGTCCCCCATCCACTTACCAACTTCTGCCTCCTTACCCTGACATTCAACTACAACGAGGCATCGACCTTCACAGGACCATGGGCCTCTCCTCCCATTGATGCCCAACAAGGCCATCCTCTGCTACATATGCAGCTAAAGCTATGGGTCCCTCCATGTGTACTCTTTGGTTGGTGGTTTAGTTCCTGGGAACTCTAGGGGACCTGGTTAGTTGATATTGTTATTCTTCCTATAGGTTGCAAATCCCTACAGCTCTTTCAGTCTTTCTTCTAACTCCTCCATTGGGGATCCCATGCTCAATCCAATGGTTGGCTGCAAGCATCCACCTCTGTATTTGTCAGGCTCAGGCAGAGCCTCTCAGGAGACAGCTATATCAGGCTCCTTTCAGCAAGCACTTTTTTTTTTTTTTTTAAAGTTCTAAGTATTTTATTTTATTTTTTTTTTAATTTTATTTTCTATATTCTATGTTTACATTCCAAAGGCTTTCCCCTTTCCCAGTTCCCACCCACCATAGTTCCCATAGTTCCTCTCCCCCCCATCTGTTCCCCAATAATTCCCCCTCCCCCCTCGGTTTCTTTACTAAACTGGAAGCAATCTTTACAGGCCCAGGGTCCTCTCCTTTCTTCTTCTTGGGAATCATTTGACTTGCTATTTGTGTCTTGAGTATTTAGGGCTTCTGGGCTCATTAATATCCACTTATCAGTGATTGCATTTCAGGTGCATTCTTTTGTGATTGGGTTAATTCACTCAGGATGATATTTTCCAGGTCTAACCATTTACCTACAAATTGCATGAATTCATTATTTTTAATTGCTGTGTAGTATTCCATTGTATAAATATACCACATTTTCTGTATCCATTCCTCCTTTGAGGGATATTTGGGCTGCTTCCAATTTCTGGCTATTATAAACAAGGCTGCTATAAACATAGTGGAGCATGTGTCCTTATTGCATGCAGGGGAATCCTCTGGGTATATGCCCAGGAGTGGTATGCCAGGGTCCTCTGGAAGTAACATGCCCAATTTTCTGAGGAACCGCCAAACTGATTTCCAGAGCGGTTTTACCATTTTGCAATCCCACCAACAGTGGAGGAGTGTTCCTCTTTCTCCACATCCTCGCCAGCACTTGTTGTCTCTTGAGTTTTTAATCTTAGCCATTCTGACTGGTGTGAGGTGGAATCTCAGGGTTGTTTTGATTTGCATTTCCCTGATGACTAATGATGTTGAACATCTTTTAAGGTGTTTCTCGGCCATCCGAATTTCTTCTGGTGAGAATTCTTTGTTTAGCTCTGTGCCCCATTTTTTGATAGGGTTATTTGGTTCTTTGCGGTCTAACTTCTTGAGTTCTTTGTATATATTGGATATTAGCCCTCTGTCGGATGTGGGGTTGGTGAAGATCTTTTCCCACTTTGTTGGTTGCCGTTTTGTCCTTCTGACAGTGTCCTTTGCTTTGCAGAAACTTTGTAATTTTATGAGGTCCCATTTGTCGATTCTTGATCTTAGAGCATAAGCTATTGGTGTTCTGTTCAGGAACTTTTCCCCTGTGCCCAAGTCCTCCAGGGTCTTCCCAAGTTTCTTTTCTAATAGTTTCAGTGTGTCTGGTTTTATGTGGAGGTCCTTGATCCACTTGGAGTTGATCTTAGTACAAGGAGATAAGAGTGGGTCAATTCGCATTCTTCTGCATGTTGACCTCCAGTTGAACCAGCACCATTTGTTGAAAAGGCTATCTTTTTTCCACCGGATGGTTGTGGCTCCTTTATCAAAGATCAAGTGACCATAAGTCTGTGGGTTAATTTCTGGGTCTTCAATCCTATTCCATTGATCTACCTGCCTGTTGCTGTACCAATACCATGCAGTTTTTAACACAATTGCTCTGTAGTACTGCTTGAGGTCAGGGATATTGATTCCCCCAGAAGTCCTTTTATTGTTGAGAATAGTTTTAGCTATCCTGGGTTTTTTGTTGCTCCAGATGAATTTGAGAATTGCTCTTTCTAGATCTATGAAGAATTGATTTGGGATTTTGATGGGGATTGCATTGAATCTGTAGATTGCTTTTGGCAAGATGGCCATTTTTACTATATTGATCCTGCCAATCCAGGAGCAAGAAATATTTTTCCATCTCCTGAGGTCTTCTTCGATTTCTTTCTTCAGGGACTTGAAGTTCCTGTCATACAGATCTTTCACTTGTTTGGTTAGAGTTACGCCAAGGTACTTTATGTTGTTTGTGGCTATTGTGAAGGGTGTTATTTCCCTAACTTCTTTCTCAGCCTGCTTGTCCTTTGAGTACAAGAAGGCTACTGATTTGCTTGAGTTAATTTTATAACCAGCCACGTTGCTGAAGTTGTTTATCAGCTGTAGAAGTTCTCTGGTGGAGTTTTTTGGATCGCTTAAGTAGACTATCATATCATCTGCAAATAATGATACTTTGACTTCTTCCTTTCCAATTTGTATCCCTTTGACTTCCTTATGTTGTCTGATTGCTCTCGCTAGAACTTCAAGTACTATATTGAAAAGATATGGAGAGAGAGGACAGCCTTGTCTAGTCCCTGATTTTAGTGGAATTGCTTCAAGTTTCTCTCCATTTATTTTGATGTTGGCTACTGGTTTGCTGTAGATTGCTTTTACTATGTTTAGGTATGGGCCTTGAATTCCTGCTCTTTCCAAGACTTTTAGCATGAAAGGATGCTGAATTTTGTCAAATGCTTTTTCAGCATCTAATGAGATGACCATGTGGTTTTTTTCTTTTAGTTTGTTTATGTAGTGGATTACATTGATGGATTTCCGTATATTGAACCATCCCTGCATTCCTGGAATGAAGCCTACTTGATCATGGTGAATGATCGTTTTGATATGCTCTTGGATTCGGTTAGCAAGGATTTTATTTAGTATTTTTGCATCTATATTCATAAGAGAAATTGGCCTGTAGTTCTCTTTCTTTGTTGGATCTTTTTGTGGTTTAGGTATCAGCGTAATTGTGGTTTCGAAGAATGAGTTGGGCAGTGTCCCTTCTGTCTCTATTTTGTGGAATAGTTTGAAGAGTATTGGTGTTAAGTCTTCTTTGAAGGTCTGGTAGAATTCTGCACTAAAACCATCTGGTCCCGTACTTTTTTTGGTTGGGAGGCTTTCTATAACCCCTTCTATTTCTTTAAGGGTTATGGGACTGTTTAGCTGGTCTACTTGATGCTGATTTAATTTTGGTATTTGGTATCTGTCTAGGAAATTGTCCATTTCCTCCAGATTCTCCAGTTGTTTTGAGTATAGGCCTTTGTAGTAGGATCTGATGATCTTTTGAATTTCCTCTGTTTCTGTTGTTATATCCCCCTTTTCATTTTTAATTTTGTTAATTTGGATACTATCTCTGTGCCCTTTGGTTAGTCTAGCTAAGGGCTTATCTATCTTGTTGATTTTCTCGAAGAACCAGCTCTTGGTTTTGTTGATTCTTTGTATGGTTCTCTTTGTTTCTGCTTGATTGATTTCAGCCCTTAGTTTGATGATTTCCTCTCTTCTACTCCTCCTGGGTGAGTTAGCTTCTTTTTGTTCCAGCGCCTTCAGGTGTGCTGTTAAGTTGCTAGTGTATGCTCTTTCCAGTTTCTTTTTGGAGGCACTCAGGGCTATGAGTTTTCCTCTTAGCACTGCTTTCATTGTATCCCAGAGATTTGGGTAGGTCGTACCTTCATTTTCATTGAAGTCTAAAAAGTCTTTGATTTCTTTCTTTATTTCTTCCTTGACCAGGGTGTCATTGAGTAGAGTATTGTTCAGTTTCCATGTGTATGTGGGCTTTCTGTAGTTCTTCTTGCTATTGAAGACCACTTTTACTCCATAGTGATCCGATAGGAGACATGGGATTAGTTCGGTCTTCTTGTATTTGTTGAGGTCTGTCTTGTGACCAATTATATGATCAATTTTTGAGAAGGTACCGTGCGGTGCTGAGAAAAAGGTATACTCTTTTGTTTTAGGATGGAATGTTCTATATATATCTGTTAAATCCAATTGGTCCATAGCTTCAATTAGTTTCACTGTGTCCCTGTTTAGTTTCTGCTTTCCTGATCGGTCCATTGAGGAGAGTGGAGTGTTGAAGTCACCTACAATCATTGTGTTAGGTGCGATGTGTGCTTTAAGCTTTAGTAAAGTTTCTTTTACGAATGAGGGTGCCCTTGCATTTGGTGCATAGATGTTCAGTATTGAGAATTCTTCTTGGTGGATTTTCCCTTTGACAAGCAGGAAGTGACCTTCTGTGTCTCTTTTGATGACTTTAGGTTGAAAGTCGATTTTATCTGATATTAGAATGGCTACTCCAGCTTGTTTCCTGGGACCATTTGCTTGTAGAACTGTCTTCCAGCCTTTTACTCTAAGGTGGTGTTTGTCTTTGACACTGAGATGTGTTTCCTGTATGCAGCAAAATGTAGGGTCCTGTTTCCGTATCCAGTCTGTTAGTCTGTGTCTTTTGATTGGGGAATTGAGTCCATTGATATTAAGAGATATTAAGGAATAGTAATTATTACTTCCTGACATTTTGGGAATTGTTATTATTATTTGTATTTGAGTGGTTCTCTTCTTTTGGGTTGGATGAGATGGGGTTTCTATCTTGTTTCTTCTGGGGTGTTGTTTCCCCCCTTGTGTTGGTATTTTTCCCCTATTATCCTTTGTAGGGCTGGGTTTGTAGATAAGTATCTTGCAAATTTGGTTTTGTCGTGGAATATCTTGGTTTCCCCATCTATGGCAATTGAGAGTTTCGCTGGGTATAGTAGTCTTGGCTGAAGTTTGTGTTCTCTTAGGGTCTGCATAAGGTCTGCCCAGGATCTTCTAGCTTTCATGGTCTCAGGTGAGAAGTCTGGTGTAATTCTGATAGGTCTTCCTTTGTATGTTACTTGTCCTTTTTCTCTTACTGCTTTTAATATTCTTTCTTTGTTTAGTACATTTGGGGTTTTGACTATTATGTGACGGGAAGTATTTCTGTTCTGGTCCAGTCTATTTGGGGTTCTATAGGCTTCTTGTATATTCATGGGCATCTCTCTCTTTAGGTTGGGGAAATTTTCTTCCATAATTTTGTAGAAGATATTTGCTGGCCCTTTAAGTTGTAGATCTTCATTCTCATCTATCCCTATAATCCTTAGGTTTGGTCTTCTCATTGTGTCCTGGATTTCCTGAATGTTTTGGGTTACCAGCTTTTTGCATTTTGCATTTTCTTTAATTGTTGAATCCATGGTTCCTATGGTATCTTCAGCATCTGAGATTCTGTCTTCTATCTCTTGTATTCTATTGTTGATATTTGCATCTATGACTCCTGATTTCTTCCCAAGGTTTTCTATCTCCAACATTGTCTCCCTTTGCGATTGCTTAGTTGTTTCTACTTCTGTTTTTAGATTTTGTATGGTTTTGCTCAGATCTTTCAGTTGCTTGTTTGTGTTTTCCTGTAATTCTTTAAGGGATTTTTGTGTTTCCTCCTTTATGACTTCTACTCGTTGACCCATGTTCTCTTGTATTTCTTTGGGTGATTTTTGTTTCTCCCCCGTATTGGGATTCACTTTTTGCTCTATATTCTCCTGGATTTCTTTAAGTGATTTTTGTGTCTGCCTTGTATGGGCTTCTAGTTTTTGATCTATTTTCTCCTCTATTACTTTAAGAAATTTATCTAAGTGATCCTCAATCTGCATCTTTACCAGTGATTTTAGATCTGAGTCTTGTTTTTCTGGTGTGTTGAGATATCTGGGATTTAATTGTGTTTGTCTTGCAATGGCTTCTAGCTTTTGATCTATTTTCTCATGTATTACTTTAAGAGATTTATCTAAGTGTTCCTCTATCAGCATCCTGACCAGTGATTTTAGATCTGAGTCTTGTTTTTCTGGTGTTTCGGGGTATCCAATATTTATTGCTGTTGGGGAACTGGGTTCGGATGCCGCCATATTGCCTTGATTTTTGTTAGTAGCGATCTTACGTTTGCCTTTTGCCATCTGGTTAACTCTGGTGTTAGTTGGTCCTGTAGATACTAGCTGGTGCTTGACCCTCCTGTGGGGTTGTAAGGCTATTTCCCAGTGACTGGGATACCTGAATCACTGTCCTGCGGGGGTCTTGCTCACAGATTGCTGACGGGTGGCCTGAGTCCCCCGAGGTCTTAACCTCAGGATATCCCAGGTATTTGGTTCCGCCTGTTGGGCGGCTGCTCTGCACTGCTCCTGCTCAGGGTTCGCTGTCTGATATCCTGTTTCCCCAGGGGTCTTAAAGATGGGATATCTCAGTTATCTGGTTCCGCCTGCTGGTCCCAAGCTGCTGGGAAGCTGGCTGGGTCCGGTTTCCAGCTTCCCTGCCACTGGCTGGATGGGAGGCTGGTTCGGCCTCCGGCTGGGTCTGGGTACCTGGCACACTGGCTGACTCTGGCTTCCTCACCACCAGCTGGACGGGAAGCTGCAGGCAATATGGCAGCTGCCTGCAGGGAGGTCGGGGTCCGCCCCGCGCGCGAGTGCAGAGTGCACCCGCTATTCTGTGCCCAATTCCCACTCCAGGCCTGAGTCCCCGAAGGTCTTAAGCTCGGGCTGTGTCGGGTACCTGGTTCTGCCGCCGCCGCCGGATGGTTCTGAGCACCTGGCACGCTGGGTGACCCTCCGGCTTCCCCACCGCCAGCTGGGCGGGAAGCTGCAGGCAATATCAGCAAGCACTTTTTGTCATCTGCCACCATGTCTGAATTTTGTGTCTGTACATGGGATGACATAAGATGAACAGTTTCTAGATGGCCTTTTCTTTAGCCTAATCTCCAAAATTTGCCTCCATATTTTCTTTTGGGGTGTTTTGTTTTGTTTTGATTGGATATTTTATTTATTTACATTGCAAATGTTATCCACATTCCAGGCTATCCCTCTGGAAATCCCCTATCCCATCCCCCTGCTTCTATGCGTGTAGTCCCCCATCCACTTACCAACTTCTGCCTCCTCACACCTTCTTCTAAGAAGGACTTAAGCATCCATACTTTTGTCTGCCTTCTTCAGCTTCATGTGGTCTGTGAATTCTATCTTGAGTCCTCTGGGCTTTTTGGCTATTACCCACTTTTCAGTGAGAACATACCATATGTATTCTTTTGTGACTGTGTTACCACCCTCAGTATGATATTTTCTACTTCCATCCATTTGCCTAAAGATTTCATGAAGTCATTGATTTTTAATAGTTGAGCAATACTTCATCTTGTAAATGTACAACAATTTCTGTATCTATTCCTCTGTTGAAGGACATCTGGGTTCTTTCCAACTTGTGGCTATTATAAATATGGCTGTGATGAACATAGTGGAGCAGGTGTCCTTGTTATATGTAGGAGCATTGTTTGGATATATGCCCAGGAGTGGTATACCTATATCTTCAGGTAGCATTATGTCCAATTATAATTCAAAGTGGTATGACAGGGTCCTCTGGATAATTCCATTGCTGAGGAATGGCCAAACTGATTTCCAGAGTGGTTGTAACAGCTTGCAATCCCACCAACACTGGAGGAGTGTTCCTCTTTCTCCACATTCTCACCAGCATCTGCGATCATCAGATATTTTGATCTTAACCATTCTGACTGGTGTAGGTGGAAACTCAGGTTTATTTTGATTTTCACTTTCCTGACACTAAAGATGTTGGACATTTCTTTAGGTGTTTCTCAGGATTTGGGTATTTTTCAGTTGAGAATTCTCAGTTTATCTCTGTTCCCCATTTTTTTACCTTTTTTTAAATTTTCTATATTCTTTGTTTACATTACAAAGGCTTTCCCCTTTCCCAGTTCCCCCCTTGCCATATGCCCTATAAATCCTCTTCCCTCCACCCATTCATCATTCACCTCCCCCACCCTTTCTCTGTTCTGATACTCTCCTACAAAACTGGATCAAGTCTCTTTGGGACCAAGGTCATCTCCTTCTTTCTTCTTGGGAATCTTTTGATTTGCTAATTGTGCCTTGAGTATTCAGAGCTTCTGGGCTCATTAATATACACTTATAAGTGATTGCATTTCATGTGTATTATTTTGTGATTAGGTTAACTCACTTAGAATGATATTTTCCAGATCCAACCATTAGCCTACAAATTGCATGAATTCGTTATTTTTAATTGCTGAGTAGTATTCCATTGTATACGTATACCACATTTTCTGTATCCATTCCTTCTTTGAGGGACATCTGCGCTCCATACAGCTTCTGGATATTATAAATAAGGCTGCTATGAACATAGTGGAGCATGTGTCTTTATTGCATGTGGGGAATCCTATGGGTATAAGCCCAGGAGTGGTATGACAGGGTCCTCTGGAAGTGCCATGTGCAATTTTCTGTGGAACTGCCAGACTGATTTCCAGAGCGGTTGTACCATCTTGCAATCCCACCAACAGTGGAGGAGTGTTCCTCTTTCTCCACATCCTTGTCAGCACTTGTTGTCTCTTGAGTTTTTAATCTTAGCTATTCTGACTGGTGTGAGGTGGAATCTCAGGGGTGTTTTGATTTGCATTTCCCTGATGACTAATGATGTTGAACATCCCTTAAGGTGTTTCTCGGCCATCCAAATTTCTTCTGGTGAAAATTCTTTGTTTAGCTCTGTACCCCTTTTTTGATAGGGTTATTTGGTTCTTTGGGGTCTAACTTCTTGAATTCTTTGCATATATTGGATATTATTCCTCTGTCAGATGTTGGGTTGGTGAAAATCTTTTCCCAATTTTTTGACTGCCATTTTGTTCTTCTGATGGTGTCCTTTGCCTTACAGAAACATTGTAATTTTATGAGGTCCCATTTGTTAATTCTTGATCTTAGAGCATAAGATATTTGTTCTATGGAGTCTAACTTCTTGAGTTCTTTGAATATATTTCATATTAGTATCTAATGGATATAGGATGGGTAAAGAACTTTTCCCAATATTTTGGTTGCCATTTTATTCTTTTGACAAAAGCTTCAGAATTTTATGGTTTTATGAATCTCATTTGTAGATTCTTGATCTTAGAGCATAAGCCATTGGTGTTCTGTTTGGGAAAGTTTTCCCAGTGTCTATGTACTCTAGTGTATTCCCCAAATTCTCTTCTATTAGTTTCAGGGTATCTGCTTTATGATCAAGTAGGATTCATCCTAGGCATTCAGGGATGGTTTAATATATGGAAATCCCACAAGGTAGTCCCATATATAAAAAAAATCACAAAAGAAAAAGAAAAACACATGATCATTTCATTAGGTGCTCAGAAAGCATTTGACAAAATTCAACATCATTTCATGATAAAAAGTCTTAGAAAGATCTGGAATTCAAGGCCCATATGTACACATACTAAAAGCAATATACAGCAAACCAGTTGACTACATCATTCTAAATGGAGAGAATCTTGAAGCAATCCCACTAAAATAAGGGACTAGACAACGCTGCCTATTCTCTACCTGAGTTTTCAGTATAGTACTCCAAGTCCTAGCTAGAGCAATCAGACAACACGAGGAGGCCCAAGGGATCCAAACTGGAAAGGAAGAAGTCAAAATGTCACTATTCACATATGATATGATAATATACATTTATGTGACCCCAAAAATCCACCAGAGAACTCCTAAAACTAATAAATAACTTCAGTAAAATGGCTGGATATAAAATTAACTCAAGGAAATCAGTAGCCTTCCTATACACAAAGGATAATTGGGCAGAGAAAAAAATTAGGGAAATGACATCCTTCAAAATATTCACAAATAATATAAAATACCTGGGTGTGACTCTAACTAAGTGAAAGATCTTTATGACAAGACGTTCAATTCTCTGAAAAAAGAAATTAAAGATCTCAGAAGATGAAAAAATCTTCCATGCTCGTGGATTGGTAGGATTAATATAGTAAAAATAGCCATCTTGTCAAAAGCAATATACAGATTCAGTGCAATCCCCATCAAAATCTCAACTCAATTTTTTTTTTTAAACCATTCCTCCCTGGTCTCTACTATAGTTTATTTTTTGTTTTGTTTTGTTTTGTTTTGTTTTTTGTTTGTTTATGTATTTATTTAACATTTCAAGTGTTATTTATTTTACATTTCAAATGTTATTTATTGATTTTACATTTCTTTTTTTTCTTTTTTTTTTTTTACAATTTTTTTATTTTCTATATTCTTTGTTTACATTCTGAACGCTTTCCCTTTTCCCTGTTCCCCCCTCACCATATGTCCCATATGTCATCTTCCACCCCACCCCACCTCCCGCCTATGGAATACTACTCAGCAATTAAAAATAATGAATTCATGCAATTTGTAGGCAAATGGTTGGTTCTGGAAAATGTCATCCTAAGTGAGTTAACCCAATCACAAAAGAATACACATGGAATGCAATCACTGATAAGTGGATATTAATGATCCCGGAAGCTCTGAATATTCAAGGCACAATTAGCAAGTCAAAAGATTCTCAATTCTTTATAGAGTTAGAGCAATTCTGGACCAGCTCGCTGGGCTTGCGGCAAGGCCACCATCTTGCCTCGGGACACCGTGGACTGCTGGCGGCTGGGGTCATGTATGTGGACAGAGACCTAGCCTAGCGTAGACTACCCTGTCGGGTTCTTACCTGTACCCAGAGTGAGATCAGTTTGGCAGGCGGTCTCTACACCGACCAGCATGTGCAACAACCTGCTCACACATCTGAGCCTGGAGTATAGCCAGAGGCTGACATCTTGCCTCAGGACACCACAGACAGCTAACCAGACAGAGACCTGTGGACTGAGAGCGCCACTATCTAGGTTTCAGCAGTCCAACCAGGGAACCTCTGGTCCTGCAGGGAATCCCTTGGTTAGACAGAGACCTGAGACCCACCACCATCTTGGAGCTGGTGGCCAGAACAGGTCAATATAGAGAACCAACAGAGGAGCCCAGGGCACCATAAAGATCTAACAGAGGAGCGCAGATCTGTGGGGAAAAAAAACGATCTGATTCTTAAGAGCTGGCAACTAGACAGGACAGGAGGAGACTGCAGGAGGCCAATTGCAGGTCCAGCAGCAAGCCTGGGGAAGACTTGGGTCCAGCCCACCAGAGCTGAGGAGGTAGCAGAGCCCAGTAGCAGAAACCTCCCTGTCTCCATCTCAGGAGCACAGACACCCTCTATGACAGCAGCGCCAAACGCCAGGCTCACAGGAGCTTCAAACTCCAACCAGTAACAATAAGACAAACTAACTCCAGAGATAAACTGATGGCAAACAGCAAATGTAGGAGCATTACTAACAGAAATCAAAGCAATATGACACCATCTGAAACCAATTCGCCAACCACAGCAAGTCGTGAATACCCCAACACACCAGAAAAATAAGAGTTGGATATAAAAGCACTGGTCATGATGCTGTAAGAGGAATACCAAAAAGATATAAACAAAAGAAATGCAGGGGAACATGAATAGGGTAGAAGCCCTTACAATGCAAACACAAAAATCACTTAAAGAATTCCAGGAAAATATGGATCAACAGACACAAGCCAATAAGGAGGAAATGTAAAAATCACTTAAAGAAATGCAGGAGAAATTGAGTCAACAGGCAGAAGTCATGAAAGAGGAAACACAAAAATCTCTTAAAGAATTGCAAGAAAACACAAACAAGTGAAGGAACTGAGCAAAACCATTCAAGATCTGAACACAGAGGTAGAAACAACTAAGAAACCACAAAGGGAGACAAATTTGGAGATAGAAGACCTTGGGAAGAAATCAGAGGTCGTAGATGCAAATATCAACAACAGAATACAAGAGAAAGGGGTAAGAATCTCAGATGCTGAAGATACCATAGTAACCATTGACTCCACAGTCAAAGAAAATACAAAATGCAAAAGGCTTGTAACCCAAAACATGGAGGAAATCCAGGACACAATGAGAAGACCAAACCTAAGGATTATAGGGATAGATGAGAGTGAAGATCTACAATTTAAAGGGCCACCAAATATCTTCAATAAAATTATGGAAGGATTATAGGGATAGATGAGAGTGAAGATCTACAATTTAAAGGGCCACCAAATATCTTCAATAAAATTATGGAAGAAAACTTTCCTAACTTAAAGAGAAAGATGCCCATGAATATACAGGAAGCTTACAGAACTCCAAACAGACTGGACCAGAACAGAAATAACTCCCGTCACATAATAATCAGAACACCAAATGGAATAAACAAATAAACAATAGTAAAGGCTGTAAGAGAAAAAGGCCAAGTAACATATCAAGGAAGACCCATCAGAATCACACCCGACTTCTCTCCAGAGACCATGAAAGCTAGAAGATCCTGGGAAGATCTCATGCAGACTCTAAGAGAACACAATTGTCAGCCAATACTACTATACCCAGCAAAAGTCTCAATCAACATAGACGTGGAAGTCAAAATATTCCACGACAAGGCCAAATTTACATAATATCTTTCCACTAACCCAGCTCTACAAAGGATAATAGGAGGAAAACTCCAATACAAGGAGGGAGATTACACCCTAGAAAAAGCAAGATAGTAACATTCTCCCATCAAACACAAAAGAAGATAACCACTCAAAAACAAAAATAACATCAAAAATGACAGGAATAAATAATCACTATTCCTTAATATCTCTTAACATGAATGGACTCAATTCCCCCAAAAAAGGCAGAGACTAACAGACTGGATACAGAAGCAGGACACAACAGTTTGCTGCATACAGGAAACACAGCTCAGGGTCAAAGACAAACACTACCTTAGAGTAAAAGGCTTGAAGACAATTTTGCAAGCAAATGGTCGCAGGAAGCAAGCTGGAATAGCCATACTAAGATCAGATAAAATTGACTTTCAACCTAAAGTCATCAAAAGAGATGCAGAAGGTCACTTCTTGCTGGTCAAAGGAAAAATCCACCAAGAAGAACTCACAATTCTAAACAACTATGCTCCAAATGCAAGGGCACTCTCATTAGTAAAAGAAATTTTACTAAAGCTCAAAGCACACATTGTACCTAACACAATAATTGTGGGGGATCTCAATACTCCACTATCCTCAATGGACTGATCAGGAAAACAGAAACTAAACAGCGACTCAGGAAAACTCATTCAAACTTTAGACCAATTGGACCTAACAGATATATATAGAAACTTTCATCCTAAAACAAAAGACTATAACTTTTTCTCAGCAACTCATGATACCTTCTCCCAAATTGACCACATAATTGGTCACAAGACAGACCTCAACATATATAAAAAGATTGAACTAATTCCATGCTCCTATCTGATCACCATGGAGTAAGAGTGTTCTTCAGTAGCAACAAAATCAACAGAAAATCCTCATATACATGGAGACTGAACAACATTGTACTCAATGATTCCTTAGTCAAGGAAGAAATACAGAAAGAAATCAAAGACTTTTTAGAATTTAATGAAAATGAAGGCACAACAATCACAAATCTATGGGACTCATTGAAAACAGTGCTAAGAGGAAAACTCATAGCCCAGAGTGCCTCCAAAATGAAACAGGAGAGAGCATATACTAGCAACTTAAAGGCACACCTGAAAGGCCTGGAACAAAAAGAAGCTATTTCACCCAGGAGGAGTAGAAGACAGGAAATCATCAAACTCAGGGCTGAAATTAATCAAGTTGAAACAAAGAGGACCATATAAAGAATCAACAAAACCAGGAGCTGGTTCTTTGAGAAAATCAAAAAGATAGATAAACCCCTAGTCAGACTTACCAAATGGCACAGAGAGAGTATTCAAATCAACAAAATAAGAAATGAAAAGGTAGATATAACAACAGAAACTGAGGAAATTCAAAAAAATCATCAGATCTTACTACAAAAGTCTATAGTCAACACAACTGGAGAATCTGGAGTAAATGGACAATTTCCTAGACAGATACCAAATATCGAAATTAAATCAGGATCAAATAGATCATCTAAACAGTCTCATAACCCCCAAAGGAATAGAGAGGTCATAGAAAGTCTTCCAACCAGAAAACAAAAACAAAAACAAAAACAAAAACACAGGACCAGATGGTTTTAGTGCACAATTATATCAGACCATCAAAGAATACCTAATACCAATACTCTTCAAACTATTCCACAAAATAGAAACAGAAGGAATACTATCCAACTCATTCTACGAAGCCATAATTACCCTGATACCAAAACCACACAAAGACCCAACTAAGAAAGAGAACTTCATACTAATCTCCCTTATGAACATCGATGCAAAAATATTCAATAAAGTTCTTGCCAACTGAATCCAAGAACACATCAAAATGATCATTCACCATGATCAAGTTGGCTTCATACCAGGGATGCAGGGATGGTTCAATATACGGAAATACATAAATGTAATCCACTACATAAAAAAACTCAAAGAAAAAAAACCACATGGTTATCTCATTGGATGCCAAAAAAACATTTGACAATATTCAGCATCCTTTCATGCTAAAAGTCTTGGAAAGAACAAGAATTCAAGGCCTATAGCTAAACATAGTAAAAGCAATTTACAGCAGACCAATAGCCAACATAAAAGTAAATGGAGAGAAACTTGAAGCAATCCCACTAAAATCAGGGACTAGACAAGGATGCTCCCTCTCACCATATTTTTTCAATATAGTATTTGAGGTACTAGCTGGAACAATTAGACAACATAAGGAAGTAAAAGGGATACAAATTGGAAAGAAGAAATCAAACTATCACGATTCACAGTTGATATGATAGTATACTTAAGTGACACAAAAAACTCCACCATAGAACTCCTACAGCTGATAAACAACTTCAGCAAAGTGGCTGGTTATAAAATCAACTCAAGCAAATCAGTAGCTTTCCTATACACAAAGGATAAGCAAGCCGAGAAAGAAATTAGGGAAATGACACCCTTCACAATAGCCACAAACAATATAAAGTATCTTGGTGTGACTCTAACCAAACAAGTGAAAGATTTATATGACAAAATCTTCAGGTCTCTGAAGAACGAAATTGAAGAAGACCTCAGAAAATGGAAAAATCTTCCATGCTCGTGGGTTGGCAGGATTAATCTAGATAAAATGGCAATCTTGCCCAAAGCAATATACAGATTCAATGCAATCCCCATCAAAATCCCAATTCAGTTCTTCATAGAATTAGAAAGAGCAATTCTCAAATTCATCTGGAATAACAAAAAACCCAGGATAGCTAAAACTATCATCAACAGTAAAAGAACTTCTGGGAGAATCAATATCCCACACCTCAAGCAATACTACAGAGCAGTAGTGTTAAAAACTGCATGGTATTGGTACAGTGACATGGAGGTGGATTAATGGAATAGGATCCAATACCCAGAATTAAATCCACACATCTATGGCCAATTGATCTTCGACAAAGGAGCTGAAAACATCCAGTGGAAAAAAGATAGCCTTTTCAACAAATGGTGCTGGCTCAACTGTAGGTCAACATGCAGAAGAATGAGAATTGATCCACTCTTATCTCCTTGCACTAAGCTCAACTCCAAGTGGATCAAGGACCTCCACATAAAACCAGACACACTAAAACTAATAGAAAAGAAACTGGAGGAGACCCTTGAGGACATTGGCTCAGCGGGAAAATTTCTGAACAGAACACCAATTGCTTATGCTCTAAGATCAAGAATAGACAAATGGGACCTCATAAAATTACAAAGTTTCTGTAAGGCCAAAGACACTGTCAAAAGGACAAATCTGCAACCAACAAATTGGGAAACGATCTTCACCAACCCCACATCCAACAGAGGGCTAATATCCAATGTATACAAAGAAATCAAGAAGTTAGACCCCAGAAAACCAAATAACCCTATCCAAAAATGGGGTACAGAGCTAAGAAAAGATTTTTCACCTGAAGAAATTCGATTGGCTGAGAAACACCTTAAAAAATGTTCAACATCATTAGTCATTAGAGAAATGCAAATCAAAACAACCCTGAGATTTCACCTCACACCTATCAGAATGGCTAAGATTAAAAACTCAGAAGACATCAAGTGTTGGCGAGGATGTGGAGAAAGAGGAACACTCCTCCACTGCTGGTGAGACTGCAAGCTAGTATAACCATTCTGGAAATCAGTCTGGCGGTTCCTCAGAAATATGGACATGATACTTCGTGAGGACCCAGCCATACAACACCTGGGCATATACCCAGAAGATTTCCCCAGCATGCAATAAGGATACATGCTCCACTATGTTCATTTCAACCTTATTTATAATAGCCAGAAGTTGGAAAGAACCCAGATGTCCCTCAACAGAGGAATAGATACAACAAATGTGGTATATATACACAATGGAGTACTATTCCACCATTAGAAACAATGAATTCATGAAATTCTTAGAGAAATGGATGGAGCTAGAGAACATCATACTAAGTGAGGTAACCCAGTCTCAAAAGAATACCCACGGTATGCACTCACTGATAAGTGGATATTAGCCTAGACTCTTGTGACACCAAAGATGCAATCCACATATCAAATGATGTCCGACAATAAGGAAGGAGTGGACACTGGTGCTGGAAAGGATCAAAACATCAGTGTAGGGGAATACCAGAACAGGGAAGTGGGAAGGGGTGGATGGGGTACAGGGGTAAGGGAAAAGGGCATGTGAGACCTTTGGGGGATGGGGAACCAGAAAAAGGGAAATGAAATGTAAATATAGAATATATACAACATATATGTATATATATGTATATGTATATATATGTATATATATATATATATATACATATATATATATATATATATATATATGAGAGAGAAAGCAGAAATACTGCCCAAGCAGGTGAAAAAAAATGAAAGAAAGAGCAATTCTCAAATTCATCTGCAATAAAAAAAAAAAAACAGAATAGTAAATACTATATTCAGCAATAAAAGAACTTCTAGAGGAATGACCAGCCCTGACCTCAAGCTGTATTACAGAGTCATAGTTATAAAAACAGCCTGATATTGGTATAGAGACAGACATCTTGATTAATAGGATGGAATTAAAGACCCAGAAATGAACCCATACACCTATGTTCATTTGATCTTTGACAAAGGCGATAAAACCATCCAGTTAAAAAAAAAGACAGCACTTTCAAAAATAGTGTTGGGTCAACTGGAAGGAATCATGTTGAAGAATGCAAATCCATCCATTCTTATCTCCTTGTAGAAAGCTCAAGTCCAAGTGGATTAAGAACCTCCATTGACCCATATTCTTTATTCCCTTTACAGTCATTTTTAATAGAAGCAATGACTTTGAATTCTCCTAACACAACAGTATTGAATGGAGGGATGTAGGATTTCTTTGCAAACCACATTCTTCAATTTGTATATTTCTAACAGTGCAAAGATAGTTATTGATTAAGCATCAGTCTCTGTGACAGAAATAGAGACACTCAGGTTAGTGGTATCAAATGTATTCTAAGTTTTCCAAAAGCTTATCAGACACTTGTTCTATCCTGTGTATAGAAGTTCTACTAGAGTGACATTATGATGAGAATATGAATTTTTAAAGATTTAGTAGCAGGATAATGAGAAATTAATGTTAGTATCCAGAAAACAGTAAAGCAGGGTTTGAATTCAAGCAATTGTTGTCACAAATTTTAGGCACTGACCAACAACTCCCAGAGAGTAGTCTATGAAGAATTCTTATACATTGCATGTCTGGAGGGTCTAATGTGTTAGGCATATTCTTGTCCTCTGACAGCTCACAGTAAACAAGGAAATTTGACATTTAACAAGAAAAATAAAGTAAAAATAAAAGATTGTCTCTACAACAAGATATTGTTACTTTGTAAAAGGTAAAGCATGGCATTAGAAGATTTATTATTGTAGCCCTCATATTGCTTTATCACATCAATGTACACTCAAGTAATGGCTATAGCACAGTCATAACATTCATTAGAGAGAGAAAATGTGCTGTCTGAAAGTTATAGTGAAAAAAACAAGCAGTGGTTCTTCCTGTGTACACAACAAATAGGACAGCACCAACATTTATGAGTCAGACACTGCCAGAAACACAAGGCGATGCATTGGCACTCCTGTTAATGCTGGAGACTTGACCACGACTCCAATAAGGATGACAGGTCTTGCCGCTAGAAAACAGTGACTTCTTAGTTAACGTCAAAAGTGCTCCCAGGGCCTGCATCCAAGCAGCAGCTGTGGACAATTTTTTCATCAGAATTCTCATGAGCAAGAGTGGTTTCACAGTGTGCCAACTCATATTTTACAAACTGAAATATGAGAAATCACACAATAGCTGCCTTAGCCTCTATGGAAACTAAACTAGAAATCGCATCTGGAAAGACAAACAGAAAATCTTAAATTATTGGGGAGTCAACAGCACAATGTATGCATACACCAAATGGCACACACACCTGGGAGTACTTAATACTGATATAAGTCTAATGGAAGGGATAAAAAAACTGTCATCATTTTGATTAATGCATTTGTAGATGCATTAGTGAGCAGCAGATATGGTATTGTCTTCTATATGTTTAGGATAAAAAAGACAAAATACATTTATTTTATTATCATTTTTTAATTTCATTTTCAGCAATTGCATCTAATTTTAATCTTTCAATTTTGTGTTTTCTCAATATCTGGTGAGCAACAGACCCTGTTGTAGCTTTTGAAAATTATGTTAGGAAGAATTTCCTAGTGTTAAAGATACTTTGTAAAAAAGAAAAAAGACAAAAAGAAATAAATTAAATCACTGGGGAGAAGAATTAATGTTTCACAGTGGGAAGCTCCTTTAGAGGAGAAGGCATGTGACTGAACATTATTTTTGTTAATTAAACTGAAAGCGGACAGAGAAATTTAATAAAAAACATAAAAGGAGCAAATGGCACTTTTTCTTAAAGATTTATTCTTATTTTTACTTATTTTTTATGTGGTGTGTGTGTATGCATGTGTGTTTGCATTCATGTGTTTGTATGTGCATGCAGATACATGAGTGAAGGTGCTCACTCAGTCTAGAAGAGGACATCAGATGAATTACAAGGAACTTGAGAACTCATGAAATTAGGGACTGGGAACCTCTAGAAGAATAGTGCAAACTCTGAAACCCAGAGCCATATGTATAGCTTGCTAATGATGATGATTCCTATAGACCATGATTCATATAGAAATGAATTACAGGAAAATATCAGGTGTGCAGGAAAGGGCCTGTCAGAAATTGTTTCAGATATTAAGACGCATGCTTCCAAGTGAGATACCAGGCTCTGTGCTGCCACTGGCCCATAGATTTGTCTCCTCTCTTTTTGTTCTTTTCCGGGTTTATGTATATAGATCTATGCTCTCTTAGTTTCATTGAAAAAAGGATAATGTGGTGATATCAGGCACTACTGCTGCTGTGTCAAAACACCTAACAAGAAACAAGTAATGGAAAGAAGCATTTACTTTGGCTCCCAGATGGAGGCTAAGGTCTGATGTGGTTGGAGGTCACAGCATTATTAGGCTGAAGCAGCTGCTCACATTACATCCACAGTTTGGATGCTGTTGTTGTGAGATGGTGATAGCCAGTATGAGCACAGGTGTTAAAGAAATATGCTCCAGGAACACAGACTGGATCTCTGATATGAAATCCCAGAGTGCATAAAGAATGACGTAGTATCAAATTGCAAAGGGGGTCCATTTTACAATCACATTGTGTTGGCTGATTTAGTCATCAATTTGACTGATCTAAAATCACTTAAGAGGAAGCCTTTGGGCATTCCTGTGAAGGATTATCTTAACTAGGTTAAATTGTCAAGGGAAGTCCAGGAACTGTGGGCAGCACCATTCCATGTGCTGATTGCCAGACTTAATAAAAATGAAATTCCTACTTTGCACAAGAAATAATCTCTCTCTGCTTCCTGATTGTGGATATATTTATATATATATATATATATATATATATATATATATGTATATATCCAACCCAGAAAAACAAAACAAACAAACAAAAAAAACAGCCAGCTACCTAGATATGGTCTCAGTGGCAGCAGAACTCATCTCCATGGCCCCACCCATCAGGCTGTTCTTCACCACCATAGCACCTCCCCTTCTACCTCTCTTCACAACACACAAACTACATCCTTTCTCTTCTCTTTTATCTCTCTACCACACACTTGTTCTTCATAGTGACACCACAAGGCAGCTGGTGAACCTTTCCGTAAGCATTAAATTCTGAACAAATCAATGATAATGTTTTGAGGTATAAAGTGACTCAGAAATGCTGTGACTGTGTGGAGGAGAAGCCCTGTCTGAGAGATTTGCTAATATTTTCAATCACTATGGATATTGATGACTCAGCATCATAGTGATAAGGATTAGCTGAATAAATTGCTAGGGAATCACACATCTTCCCACACTCCTAACTCCTAAGCATTGCACAGTATTTACAATGTTCTTTACTAATAACAATAATTGTAGTATAAATATAAAAGCACATAATTAGACAAGGAAAAATGATAAAACGACTAGTTTATATACCTCAAAGATAGTCAACAATGAATTTAAAAATCATATACAGTTTGAAACATAGTTTTATATAGCCAAACTTGATTCTTTGAAAAATAATGTGTAATTCCTTCTAAAGAGACAACCAGTCATTAATTTACTGGTGACAAGAAAACTGGAAATTTCTGTAATTTAAAAAATATTGGAATTAAAATATTTATAGAATAAGTAAAGCAGCCAGAATGTTCAAAACATATCTCAAGCACTCCCTTAAATAACTACATAGGTAATTAAAATTCACAGTATATTTGTTTAAAAATTTAGTTATTATGTTAAATATCAATTCATTTCATGGCTCTCTGGAAGAATATGACCAGAATAGCTACTCAGTGGAAAGGGTTTGAAGTGGAATGTAGTTATTCACATAGAAATATTTTACCTATCATAGGAGAAAATCAATGTTTTTGGTTCTTTGCCTCCAGTCACTTAGCAATGTGCTATTAAATTCACAGAGTAGGATACAATATGTGCCTGCTCTGCATTATACAGAGTAAAAACTATAGTTACTCCTCTGAAACAGACTCTACTTGGTCAATGGGTAGCTGAAAAATTAATGTTTAGTCTATCATTATGCTCAGGATGGATTAATGAGACCTAATCTTGTCCAATTGTCCATTTCATTCTGGTGAGCAATTGCTTCTTTCATGGAAGATCTAGAAGGAGCTCACCATTGCTAGGGACCCCATATTCCATGAAGCTCCACTCTAGAATTCAATGACTGCATACAAGTGTGTGCTGAACTCTAGGTACCAATGGGGATGTGATCTTACTGTATAAAGAAGTGTCATTGTTTTTAAGAGCTGAGTACTACTCAACTGTGTAAATGTGTAAAAATATTCTTTATCCATTCTTTGGCTAACGATGTCTTTGGGACATCTGGGTTTCTTCCAGTTTCTGGTTGTTAAGAACAAAGCCTCTATGAACATAGCTGAACAAGTATCCTGGACATAACATGTACTATCAATTAGATATATGCCCAGGAGTGGTATAGCTGAGTTTTGAGGTAGATTAATTTTGTTTTCTGTGAGGCCCCATATTGATTTCCAAATTGACTGTACAAGTTTGCACTCCCACTAGCAATAGAGTATTGTTTGCCACCCTCCACATCCTCACTGTTATAAACTATCCCTTCTGGTTTTTATCTAGATGTGAGATGGAATATCAAAGACATTTTGATATGCACTCCCTTGATGGCTAAGTATGTTGAACATTTCTTTTTTTCTCAGCCATTTGAGATTCCTTACTTGAGATTTCTCTGTTTAGATCTGTGCCCAAGTTATAATGGTATTACTTAGTTTGTTGATTACTAGTTTCTTGAGTTCTTTATGTATTTTGGATATTAGCCCTGTGTCAAATGTGGAGTTGTGATACATGGTTTTAATCCCAGAACTTACATCACTTACATAGGTAGATCTCTGATTTTGAGGCCAATCTGGCTACATAGGATTTCCAGAAACCCTGCCTCAAACATCAAACAAGCAAAAGGACAGTTTTGTAATAAAATATTTTTAGTTTTGATTTTCTGTCTTGTGAAATTCCTGTAGTTGAAGTCCTTAGACCAATAAGACAGCCTAACTGCCAATTTCTGAAGATAGGTCTTTTGCATATATGACACATTTCTTTATTAATGAAGGATTTATTCTAATCAAGTCTTCATCCATGTAATTAGTGATGCAACTACTAATTTTTCTGCTGTATTTTATGTCATTTCACCCCTACACCCCAGGAGTGAACAAGGTTTTCTGAACTCTGTTTGCACTACAGAACAAATAACACCCTTCTCTATTCCTTTACAAACATCTTCAGTAGTGAAGAATTCAGAAAATATGTTTACATTTCATTAAGATGAATTAATGGGCCCTGAGACTGGCCACCATTTGGAACGGGTAACCAACCAAGGTACAGTGGGCACCACAGTGAAGGATTTCCCAGGGTATAGCCTGCCTGGGTGCCTTTTGCACCAGGGAGCTGGGCAGCATTACAGCTGCCTGAGCAGGCTGAGGAAAGTCTGACCTGCAGGAGGTTCCTTAGATAGATGGAGACCCAAGGACTGGGATCCGCACCATCGTGGACCCTGCAGCCCAACCGTGAAGGGGTGGAGCTCTGGATCCACAGAGAGCCCGCAGTGAGACAGAGCTCCGCGGTCCAATACTATCCTGGGGAGAACAGCTCAACCAGACTGAGCCCTGCCAACTGGGAAAGCCACTGCTTAGGCTTCAGCAGCCCAGCCAGGAAGCCCCAGGCCTGCAGGGAATCCTGTGGTTAGACAGAGCCCTGAGACCAGCCACCATGTTGGAGGTAGTAGATGAACCAGGCAAACCAGGAGGAGAACACTGGAGGCCAGTTAAGTATCCAGAGGCAAGGAGGGAGGAGACTTGAATCCAGCCCAGCAGAGCTGAGGAGGTAATTTGGAGCCCAGTGCTGGAAACCTTCCAGTTTTTGCCTCACAAGCACAGACACCCTCTAAGACAGCAGCACCAAATGCCAGGCTCTCAGAAGCTTTAAACACCAACCAGTAATAACAAGACCAACTAAGCCCAGAAATAAAAAAAAAATGGCAAAAGGTAAACATAGGAAGGTTACTAGCAGAAATCAAGGCAATATGGCAGTATCTGAACCCAGTTCCTCAACAGCAGAAAACCCCTGATATCCCAACACTCCAGAAAATCAAGATACAGATATAAAATTATTGGTGAAGATGCTGATAGCAGAACACATGCATATATCTCTTAAAGAAATACAGGAGAAAATTGAGCAAATGTTCGAAGCACTTACAAGGCAAACACAAAAATCACTTAAAGAAATTCAGGAGAATATTGATCAAAAAGCAGAAGCCAATAATGGGGAAATACAAAAATCACTTAAAGAAATACAGGAAAACATGGGTCAACAAGTAGTAGTCATGAAAGAGGAAACTCAAAAATCTCTTAAAGAAAGGAGGAATGGATACAGAAAATGTGGTATATTTATACAATGGAATACTACTCAGCAATTAAAAATAATGAATTCATGCAATTTGTAGGTAAATGGTTAGATCTGGAAAATATCATCCTAAGCGAGTTAACCCAATCACAAAAGAATACACAGGAAATGCAATCACTGATAAGTGGATATTAATGAGCCCAGAAGCCCTAAATACTCAAGGCACAATTAGCAATTCAAATGATTCCCAAGAAGAAGAAAGGAGAAGACCCTGAGACTGAAAAGATTGGATCCAGTTTTATAGATCCACATCAGAAAAATGGTGTGGGGGGGAATGATTGGGGAATAGTTAGGGGGGAAAGGACTTATGGGACATATGTGGGGGAAGTTAACTGGGAAAGGGGAAAGCCTTTGGAATGTAAACAATGAAAATAGAAAATAAAAAAATGTAAAAAAAAAAAAGAATTACATGAAATCACAAACAAGCAAGCAAATTATCTGAGCAAAACCATCCAGGATCTAATAATAGAAGTAGAGAAAACTAAGAAATCTCAAAGGGAGAAAACTTTGGAGATAGAAAACCTTGGAAAGAAATCAGGGGACATAGATACAAAGTATCAACAATAGAAAACAAGAGATAGAAGATGCCGAAGATACCATAGGAACCATGGACTCAACAATCAAAGATAATGCAAAATGCAAAAAGCTTGTAACCCAAAACATCCAAGAAATCCAGGACACAATGAGAAGGCCAAACCTAAGGATTATAGGGATAGATGAGAGGGAAGATTTACAACTTAAAGGGCCAGCAAATATCTTCTACAAAATTATGGAAGAAAGCTTCCCCAACCTAAAGAGAGAGATGCCCATGAATGTACCAGAAGCCTACAGAACTCCAAACAGACTGGACCAGAACAGAAATACCTCCCATCACATAGTAATCAAAACCTCAAATGTACTAAACAAAGAAAGAATATTAAAGGCAGTAAGAGAAAAAGGCCAAGTAACATATAAAGGAAGACCTAGCAGAATTACAGCAGACTTCTCACCTGAGACCATGAAAGATAGAAGATCCTGGGCAGATATCATGCAGATTCTAAGAGAACACAAATTTCAGCCAAAACTACTATACCCAGCAAAACTCTCAATCACCATATATGGGAAACCAAGGTATTCCACGACAAAACCAAATTTGCATGATATCTTTCCACAAACCCAGCCCTACAAAGGATAATAGCGGAAAAACACCAACACAAGGAGAAAAACTACACCCCAAAAGAAGCAAGATAGAAACATCCTCTCATCAAACACAAAAGAAGATAGCCACTCAAATATAAAAAATAATTTCAAAGATGTCAGGTAGTAATAGTTACTATTCCTTAATATCTCTTAACATCAATGGACTTAATTCCCCAATAAAAAGACATAGACTAACAGACTGGATACAGAAACAGGACCCTACAATTGGCTGCATACAGGAAACACATCTCAGTGTCAAAGACAAACACTACCTTAGAGTAAAAGGCTGGGAGACAATTTTACAAGCAAGTGGTCTCAGGAAACAAGCCAGAGTAGCCAAGTATCTAATATCAGATAAAATTGACATTCAACATAAAGTCATTAAAAGAGACACTGAAGGTCACTACTTGCTGGTCAAAGGGAAAATCCACCAAGAAGAACTCTCAATACTAAACATCTATGCTCCAAATGCAAGGGCACCCTCATTCGTGAAAGAAACTTTACTAAAGCTTAAAGCACATATTGCACCTAACACAATAATTGTGGGTGACTTCAACACTCCACTATCCTCAATGGAACAATCAGGAAACCAGAAATTAAACAGGGACACAGTGAAACTAATTGAAGCTTTGGACCAATTGGTATATATATGTGTATATATATATGTATGTATGTATGTGTATATGTATGTATATGTATATGTATATGTATATACATATATATGTATATATATATATATATATATATATATAGAGAGAGAGAGAGAGAGAGAGAGAATATTTCATCCTAAAGCAAAAGAATATACCTTTTTCTCAGCACCACACGGTACCTTCTCCAAAATTCGTTCATATAATTGGTCACAAGACAGATGTCAACAAATACAAGAAGATCGAACTAATCCCTTGCCTCATATCAGATCACTATGGAGTAAAAGTAGTCTTCAAAAGCAAGAAAAGCAACAGAAAGCCCACATACACATGGAAACTGAACAATAGTCTACTCAATGACATCTTGGTCAAGAAAGAAATAAAGAAAGAAATCAAAAACTTTTTAGGATTCAATGAAAATTAAGGTATAACCTACCCAAATCTTTGGAACACAATGAAAGCAGTGCTAAGAGGAAAACTCATAGTCCTGAGTGCCTCCAAAAAGAAATAGGAGAGAGCATACACTAACAGATTAACGGCACCCCTGAAAGCCCTGGACCAAAAAGAAGCGAATTCACCCAGGAGGAGTAGAAGACAGGAAATCATCACACTAAGGGCTGAAATCTATCAAATAGAAACAAAGAGAACCATACAAAAAAATCAACAAAACCAGGAGCTGGTTCTTTGAGAAAATCAACCAGATCGATAAACCCTTAGCCAGACTAACCAAACGACACAGAGACAGTATCCAAATTAATAAAAATAGAAATGAAAAGGGAGATATAGCAACAGAGACTGAGGAAATTCAAAAGATCACCAGATCCAACTACAAAAGTCTGTAGTCAGCACAACTGGAGAATCTGGAGTAAATGGACAATTTCCTAGACAGATACCAAATACCAAAATTAAATCAGGATCAATTAGATTAGCTAAACAGTCCCATAACCCCTAGGGAAATAGAAGGCCTTATAGAAAGTGTTCCAACCAAAAAAAGTACAGGACCAGATGGTTTTAGTGCAGAATTCTATCAGGCCTTCAAAGAAGACCTAATACAAATACTCTTTAAACCATTCCACAAAATAGAAAGAGAAGGGACACTGCCCAACTCATTCTATGAAGCTACAATTATGCTGATACCAAAACCACACAAAGATCGAACAAAGAAAGAGAACTACAGGCCAATTTCCCTTATGAATATCAATGCAAAACTACTAAATAAAACTCTTGCCAACTGAATCCAAGAGCACATTAAAATGATCATTCACCATGGTCAAGTAGGCTTCATCCCAGTGATGCAGGGATGGTTCAATATACGAAAATCCATCAATGTAATCCACTACATAAACAAACTAAACGAAAAAAAACCACATGGTCATCTCATTAGATGCTGAAAAAACATTTGACTAAATTCAGCATCCTTTCATGCTAAAAGTCCTGGAAAGAACAGGAATTCAAGGCTCATACCTAAACATAGTAAAAGCAATATACAGCAAACCAGTAGCCAACATCAAAATAAATGGAAAGAAACTTGAAGCAATCCCACTAAAATCAGGGACTAGACAAGGCTGCCCTCTCTCTCCATATCTTTTCAATATAGTACTTGAATTTCTAGCGAGAGCAATTAGACAACATAAGGAAGTCAAAAGGATTCAAACTGGAAAGGAAGAAGTCAAACTATCATTATTTGCAGATGATATGATAATATATGTAAGTGACCCAAAAAACTCCACCAGAGAACTCCTACAGCTGATAAACAACTTCAGCAAAGTGGCTGGTTCTGAAATCAACTCAAACAAATCTGTAGCCTTCTTGTACACAAAAGACAAGCAGGCTGAGAAAGAAGTTAGGGAAATAACACCCTTCACAGTAGCCACAAACAATATAAAGTATCTTGGCATGACTTTAACCAAACAAGTGAAAGATCTGTATAACAGGAACTTCAAGTCCTTGAAGAAAGAAATCAAAGAAGACCTCAGGAAGTGGAAAAATAGTTTATGCTCTTGGATTGGGAGGATCAATATAGTAAAAATGGCCTTCTTGCCAAAAGCAATCTACAGATTCAATGCAATACCCATCAAAATCCCAAATCAATTCTTCATAGATCTAGAAAGAGCAATTCTCAAATTCATATGGAGTAACAAAAAACCCAGGATAGCTAAAACTATTCTCAACAATAAAAGGACTTCTGGGGGAATGAATATCCCTGACCTCAAGCAGTACTACAGAGCAATTGCATTAAAAACAGCATGGTATTGGTACAGCGACAGGCAGGTAGATCAATGGAATAGAATTGAAGATCCAGAAATGAATCCACAGAGTTATGGTCACTTGATCTTTGATGAAGGAGCTACAAACATCCAGTGGAAAAAAGATAGCCTTTTCAAAACATGGTGCTGGTTCAACTGGAGGTCAGCATGCAGAAGAATTCAAATTGACTCACTCTTATCTCCTTGCACTAAGATCAACTCCAAGTGGATCAAGGACTTCCACATAAAACCAGACACACTGAACCTAATAGAAAAGAACCTGGGGAAGACCCTGGAGGACATGGGCACAGGGGGAAAGTTCCTGAACAGCACACCAATAGTTTATGCTCTAAGATCACAAATTGACAAATGTGACCTCTTAAAATTACAAAGTTTCTGTAAGGTAAAAGACACTGTCAGAAAGACAAAACAACAACCAACAAATTGGGAAAAGATCTTCACCAACCCCACATCCGTCAGAGTGCTAATATCCAATATATACAAAGAACTCAAGAAATTAGACCCCGAAGAACCATATAACCCTATTAAAATGGGGTACAGAGTGAAACAAGGAATTTTAACCAGAAGAAAGTCGGATGGCTGAGAAACATCTTAAGAGATGTTCAACATCATTAGTCATCAGGGAAATGCAAATCAAAACAACCCTGAGATTCCACCTCACACCAGTCAGAATGGCTAAGATTAAAAACTCAAGAGACAATAGGTACTGGCAAGGATGTGTAGAAAGAGGAACACTCCTCCATTGTTGGTGGGATTGCAAGATGTTACATCCTCTCTGGAAATCAGTATGGCGGTTCCTCAGAAAATTGGGCATGACACTTCCAGAGGACCCTGTCATACCACTCCTGGGCATATACCCAGAGTATTCCTCTGCATGCAACAAAGACATATGCTCCACTATGTTCATAGCAGCCTCATTTATAACAGCCAGAAGCTGGAAAGAACCCAGATATCCCTCAAAGGAGGAATGGATACAGAGAATGTGGTATATTTATACAATGGAATACTACTCAGCAATCAAAAATAATAAATTCATGCAATTTGTAGGCAAATGGTTGGATCTGGAAAATATCATCCTAAGTGAGTCAACCCAATCACAAAAGAATACACATGAATTGCAATCACTGATAAGTGTATATTAATGAGCCCAGTAGCTCTGAATACTCAAGACACAATTAGCTAAGCAAAAGATTCCCAAGAAAAGGGATGGAGAGGACCCTGGTCCAGAAAAGACTAAATCTGGTTTTGTAGGAGAGTACCAGAACAGAGAAATGGTGGGGAGGGGTGTGATTGGGGAATGGGGGAGGGGGGAAGAGGACTTATGGGACATATGATGAGGGGGTACTAGAAAGGGGAAAGCCTTTGGAATGTAAACAAAGAATATAGAAAATAATAAAAAAAGGAAAAAAAGAAAAAAAACAGCTAAAAAAAAGATGAATTAATGGAAGTACTGAGCTAATGCCAGGGTACTACTGCTTGTGTCCAGGAAGGAGGGAAGCGTGTATTATGTGAAGAGAGCTCAGATACAAATTAGTTTTATGATACTCAGGCACACCTGAGTTCCTGTCTATGCAAATGTGTCACTCCTTGCTCATGTTTATTTTATTATTGAAAACATCTTTATATCCCAATTCACTGAATTACTTTACTTTTTTGAGCACACAGACATGTAGTCCTGAATATAAAAATGATCTTAAAAATGAGACAATGTAGTATGTCAATCAGCTGAAGGAAAATCTGGGCTACATAAGACACTCAGCAATTTCTTTTCATTGATTGAATAAAAAACTCATGATACCTGGATTCCAATTTTTCCCCATGCTAGATGCCAGATGTGTGCATGCCCCATTAGCAAATCAGTTGTTAGAAAGAAACTTGTTTGTGTACTGCCTTTAGCAACACACCATACCCTTGATTAAAAAATTTATCTAGATGAATAATTTTCAAATGCCAGCATACCAGACAGATCAGAATACTAAGGGGAAGGTTATAGCCTCCCATTAGAGTTTTCTCTCATTATAAAGTACCTTGGGATAATCATAATTTGTGACATTCCAAGAAACATTTTTCAAGAAATGAGGATTTCTTTGCATATTACTTTAAATGGAATGTTGGAAGATATTGATCCATGTATTTCAAATATGATATGGTAATTTATTTCAATACTGTATTATAGCAAATCTGTATCTGTTCAGAAATATGCTTGTTAACTCAGAAATTAGATGATTTTGTTTTAGTTAAAAATAATGTATAGTTTATGATTTTAAAAATCACTAAGTTGTACAGGACAAGTTTTTGTCTCTCTCTTGCTTTCTCTGTTATATTTTCCTGACTACAAATTGTTGCTTTAATTCAATTTGCATGATATAATTAGACTGACAGTTTTCTCCATGAGTGATTCTTACATAGCAGGTAGCAGCAGCAGGTGATCAGCTCAGAAGAAAAAGCTACATTTTCTGTATCAGTGTCTGAACAGACAAAATAAACTCCATGTCACACTGATGGTCATTTCCTCACAATATTTGTGAATTTCTTTACTCTATTTGCATTTTACAAATATATTATACTGTGTATCTACTCTAATTACCTTGTATATGTACAGTGATATATATTTTTATAATTTTATAAACTCTTTGTTTACATTCCAAATGATTTCCCCTTTCCTGGTTTCCCCCTTCCCATAAGTCTCATATGCTCTCTTCCCTCTGCCCATTCCCCAATCAACCCCCTCCCATTTCTCTGTCTTGGAAATCCCTTATAATGTTGCATCAAGCATTTCTAGGACCAGGGCCCTCTCCTTCCTTCTTCTTGGGAATCACTTGATATGTTAATTGTGTCTTGAGTATTCAGAGCTTCTGGGCTAATATTCACCTATCAGTGACTGCATTCCATGTGTATTCTTTTGTGATTGGGTTACCTCACTTAGGATGATATTTTCCAGTGCCAACCATTTGCCTAAAAATTTCATGAATTCATTGTTTTAAATTGCTGAGTATTATTCCATTGTGTAAATACACCACATTTTCTGTTTCCATTCCTCCATTGAAGGACATCTGGGTTCTTTACAGCTTCTGGCTATTATAAATAAGGCTGCTATGAACATAGTGGAGCACGTGTCCTTGTTGCATGCCAGGGAATCCTCTGGGTATATGCCCAGGAGTAGTATAGAAGGGTCCTCCTGAAGTGTCATGTCCAGTTTTCTGAGGAAACATCTAACTGATTTCCAGAGTGGTTGTAGCAGCACTGGTTCCACCAGCAGTGGAAGAGTGTTCTTCTTTCTCCACATTCTCACCAACCCCTACTATCTCCTGAATTTTAAATTTTAGTGATTCTGAGTGGTGTGAGGTGAAATCTCAGGGCCGTTTTGATTTGCATTTCCCTAATGGTTAATGATGTTGAGCATTTCTTAAGGTGTTTTTCAGCCATTTGAAATTCTTCAGGTGAAAATTCTTTGTTTACCTTTGTACCCCATTTTAATAGGGTTATTTGGCTCTTTGGGGCCTAACTTTATGAGTTCTTGGTATATATTGGATATTAGCTCTCTGTTCGATGCAGGGTTACTGAAGATCTTTTCCTAATTTGTTGGTTGCCATTTTATCTGATTGACAGTGCCCTTGAAACTTTGTAACTTTATGAGGTCCCATTTGTCTCTTCTTGATCTTAGAGCATAAGCTATTGGAGTTCTGTTCAGGAACTTTCCTCCTGAGCCAATGTCCTCAAGGGTCTTCCCCAGTTACTTTTCTATTAGTTTTATTGTGTCTGGTTTTATGTGGATGTCCTTGATCAACTTGGAGTTGAGGTTACTACAATGTGATAAGAATAGGTTAACATGCATTCTTCTGCAAGCTGATCTCCAGTTGAGCCAGCACCAAGATACTTTATATTGTTTGTGGCTATTGTGAAGGGTGTCATTTCTCTAATTTCTTTCACTACCTGTTTATTCTTTGATTATAGGAAAGCTACTGATTTGCTTGAGTTGATTTTATAACCAGCCACTTTACCGATGTTGTTTATCAGCTGTAGGAGTTTCATGGTGAAATATTTTGGGTAACATAAGTATACTATCATATCATTCTGAACATCTATGCTCCAAATGCAAGGCCACCCTCATTTATAAAAGAAACTTTACTAAAGCTCAAAGCACACATTGCACCTAACACAATAATTGTGGGTTACTTCAACACCCCACTCACCTCAATGGGCTGATCAGGACAACAGAAACTAAACAGGGGCCCAGTGAAACTAATTGAAGCTTTGGACCAACTGATTGGAGATATATATATCCGAGGCAGCGGCAGGCGGATTTCTGAGTTCGAGGCCAGCCTGGTCTACAGAGTGAGTTCCAGGACAGCCAGGGCTATACAGAGAAACCCTGTCTCGAAAAACCAAATATATATATATATATATATATATATATAGAGAGAGAGAGAGAGAGAGAGACAGAGACAGAGACAGAGACAGAGAGAGACAGAGAGAACATTTCACCTTAAAACAAAAGAATATACCGTTTCTCAACACCTCATGGTACCTTCTCCAAAATAGACCATATAATTGCTCACAAGACCGACCTTAACAGATATAAGAAGAAGAACTAGTCCCATCCCTCCTATCAGATCACTATGGAGTGAGAGTGGTCCTCAATAGTAACAAAAACAACAGGAAGCCAACATACACATGGAAGCTGAACAATACTCTACTCAATGATAACTTGATCAAGGAAGAAATAAGGAAAGAAATAAAAAACATTTTAGAATTTAATGAAAATGAAGGAACATCATTCCCAAATTAATGGGACAAAATGAAAGCAGTGCTAAGAGGAAAACTTATAGCCCTGAGTGCCTCCAAAAAAAAAAAATTGGAGGGAGCATACTATAGTAACTTAATGGCACACCTTAAAGCCCTGGAGCAAAAAGAAGTTAATTCACCCAAGAAGAGTAGAAGACAGGAAATCATTAAACTCAGGTAGAAATAAAGGAAACCATACAAAGAATCAAATCCAGGAGTTGGTTCATTGATAAAATCAACAAGATAGATAAAGGCTTAGCCAGACTAACCAAAGAGCACAGAGACAGTATCCAAATTAACAAAATTAGAAATGAAAAGGGAGATATAACAACAGAAACTGAGGAAATTAAAAAAATCATCAGATCCTACTATAAAGGAATATACTCAACACAACCGTAGAATCTGGAGGACATGGACAATTTCCTAGACAAATAACAAACACCAAATTTAAATCAGGATCAAATCATCTAAACAGTCCCATAACCCCTAAAGAAATAGAAGGGGACATTGGCACTCTTCCAAATAAAAAAAGGCACATGACCAGAAGGTTTTAGTGCTGAATTCTATCAGACTGTCAAAGAAGACCTAACTCCAATACTCTTTAAACTGTTCCACATATAGAAACAGAAGGAACACTACCCAACTAGGTCTATGAAGCCACAATTAAGTTGATACCAAAACCACACAAAGGTCCAACAAAGAAAGAGAGCTTCAGACCAATTTCCCCAATGAATATAGATGCAAAAATAGTCAATAAAATTCTTGCCAACCAAATCTAAGAACACTTCAAAAATATTCAACATGATCATATAGGCTTCATCCCAGGGATGCAGGGATGGTTCAATATATGGAAATCCATCAATGCAATACACTACATAACAAACTCAAAGAAAATAACCACATGGTCATCTCATTGGATGCTGAAAAAGCATTTGACAAAATTCAGCATGCTTTCATTCTAAAAGTCTTGGAAATAACAGGAATTCGAGGCCCATACCTAAACATAGTAAAAGCAATATACAGCAAACCAGTAGCCAACATCAAACTACATGGAGAGAAACTTGAAATAATCCCACTAAAATCAGAGACTAGACAAGGCTGACCCCTCTCTCCATATTGTTTCCATATAGTACTTGAATTTCTAGCTAGAGCAATTAGACAGCATAAAGAGGTCAAAGGGATACAAATTGGAAAGGAAGAAGTCAAACTATCACTATTTGCAGATGATATATATGAAAGATTACAGTGGTATTTGGAATATTCGATTTTCATCAAAGTATGGATATGTTAGCTAACTTTATGAAATAGAAGTTTTAGAAATAGATTAAATGTGTTTAAGTACTGTATGTACATTGTTTGTTGTAGTAAAAATGTGTCTCCTCATGAACAAAGATATTCATGAAAGTCTCATATCAATAGGGAACAAATTAAAAGGGAACAATTCACTTAGCCCAATGACTGAATATTTTTTGAAAAAATAAATAGGATCTTATGTGTTGTCAAATTGATTTTAAAAGCTGAGGATGAGTTTAAACTTCCAACCTTTCTACTCCATCCTCCCAAGTAATCCACCATGCTGGATGCATGCCATGCTGGTCACCAAACCCTTGACTTTGCACATGTTTTTCTAGAATTCTACCAACAGTGCCACATTCTCAGCTTATAGATACAGTTTTTAAAAGATTTTTTAAACCAAATAATTAATTCCAAAGATTCTTACAAACATGATACAAATGACAACATGAAAATATATTGCACAGTACAAAATCTGCTCTACAATGTAGCTTTAAACTGATAGGACAGTATTACTTGTCTGAGTTTTACATTTCCAAATATAGATGCTACAGCATCTCTGCATCCACATATAGCAACCACTGTTGGAAATAGGTGCCCACATTAAGGGGCTGAAGTACAACCATCTCAAAAGGTGCTTATGAGTCACATATGCAGTTGACTCAGCACCATTCCTTACCCGCTGCTCCAGGAACTGGATAAACAAGGAACAGGCTAAACAAGGAACTGGCTAAATGGTTACTCACTGGAACCCCATACAGGAACTAACTAACTGACCTTTACCCAACCTTCCTCACCCTTGCATTCCGAGGATGTTTTCACCTGACTGTTCCAGTTTTACCACCTTCCCCTCCCTTCACCTCCTTACTGCTTATAACTCCTTGCCCTTGTTACAATAAACAGACCTTGACAATGGTTTTACTTGGTCTCACTCCTCTGTTTTGCCCATTTCCCTAATCTTTCAGGCTGTATCCCCCTCAGATCCACGAATAACTGAGTCACGTGGGTCGGGACAAACCAGGAAGGAACATCTTTGAAAACCTTCCAAGTTTTTTTTTCCTACCCTTTCCCTGCTGGCTTGTTTTCACAGCAGCTTTTTTTCCTAATTAAAATAAAATTGTAATTATATTCTACAAATCTATCCATCTTAATAATCCTTTGACAAAAGCAATGTTTGAAGATGTTTTTATTTTTTATATTTATTAGATATTTGATTTATTTACGTATCAAATGTTATTTCCTTTCCTTGTTACCCCTCTGAAAAACCCCTATCACAACCCCTATCCCCCTGTTTACAACCTCCTTCCCACTTTCCTGACTTGGCCTCCCCCTACCCTGGGGAGTCTTCACAGGACCAGCTTTTAAAGACTGCTCATCATTTCACCCACAGTGCTACACTATGTCTCAGCTACTGGATGAACTACAGCTTTAATCAATCTCCTCCATAAGTTTCTATATCATTAGGACATCACCTTATTTTTAAATTGAGTGAGTGAATGAAACTTAAATTTTATTTTAAATTAATTTTGCTTTTTTTCTTGGATATTTTCTTTATTTACATTTCAAATGTTATACCCTTTCCAAGTTCACCCAGACCTTTCTAATCCCCCTGCCCCTGCTCCTATGAGGGTCTTCCCTCACCCACTCCTGCCTCCCCACCCTGGCATTCCCCTACACTGGGGCATTGAGCCTTCAAAGGACCAATGGCCTCTCTTCCCACTGATATCCAGCAAGGCCATCCTCTGCTACATATGTGCCTGGAGCCATGGGTTCCTCTGGGTGTACTCTTTGGTTGGTGGTTTAGTTTTGGGGACCTCTGGGGGGGAGGTCTGGTTAGTTGATTTTTTGCTCTTCCTATCAGGTTGCAAACCTCACTTTAACTGCTCAGGATCTAGATTTACTTCAGTCTAAGAAACACTAAATTCAAAGAAAATTCAATCTTGCTCAAAAGAACCTTGTAAAGTAACAATTCTTGATGTCACATGCCTCCTATGATCCATTTGAAAGCATAGAGAATTATATGTTTTGTGTGTCACTGATCCAAGAGACAAAACAGATTAGAGCAGCTAAAACAACAGCTAAAAGTCTTTAAAATGCACAAAGCTTATGCAGTGTGAAACAAAACCTTAATTTCTTGTACAAATTAAGTTATTTTTCTGTACACCACTTTTTCAAACTGGTCTTCTATTTTCCTTTCATCTGACCTAGATTGGCTATGAGACCTAGAGAAGGATCAAGATGCCTTGTGATTTCTCTCATGAGACAGAGACCTTTCTCATCAACATTAGCTCATAGACATTTAGCTCATAGACAGCATAAGCAGTATCTTGGAGATCCTCAAACTCAAAGAAAGCAAAGCCAAGGGTATTTTAAGCAACCTACACACTGTGGAGTTATCCATAACAGCCAAAAGCTCATTATACTTCAGTCTTGTTCCCATTGTTTCCAAGATTACACACATAAACCTTAACATCCAAGGGATAGGAATCACAATGCATTTCAATATCCAGAGTTTATAAGGTCCAAGTTCAAGTCCAATGGCTCAGTACAGGCCGACCTGCTCCCCTCTAGCTCTGTTCCCACAAATGCTCTCCCTCCTTCAGTGTCCATGGAGTGTCTAAAGAAATTTGTTGTTATTTTGCATAACTTATGTATGGTCTATGTTTAAATCTGTGCATTCGATTACAGTGCCCATAGAGTTCAAAGAGGGGCATTAGATTCCTGTGGATCTTCCTGATTTGGACTCTAGGGACAAAAGAAGAATTAGTCCTTAGCCACAAGGAAGCCTTCTCTTCAGCCAAGGGCTGTCCTTTTCAATGCTGACTTTAGCCAGGTAGGTGACCCTAAGGCACATAAGAGCTATGATTCACAAACAGAGTTCACAGATGCCCTGGATTTATTTCTCCCTTCTTTGTAGAGCCTTTGATGTCTGAAAGGAAGTACTTTGCAAGCTATCATCCTTTTTACTTGAAGTTAGATTAACTTTACAAGTTCATTCCCTTGACCTAAATATTTCAAAATTTTTGCGTCATTTTCCTATTCACGATGACTAAATTGGTTTGAATCCAGATAAAAATCTATCATATCCCTTTAGTGCAAAGTCAATTTTCATTCAATTTCTGGAGGCGATTAGATTTCTTTTTAAAAATCTATTCCAGTTTTTTCAAGAAGTTGAAGAAATGAAAAATTGAGTCAGAATTGAAAATGTAATACTTAGTGGATTGTACAATCCTGCCTTAGATGTTTATAAACCAGAAATACAACCATTTTGTCATGTAATGAATAAACACTACCTTGGTAATGTGTTATGATTGTTTAAAAACACTAGATATTACAGGAAACACCAGAGCAATTGTACCACAATCCTCTTCTTTAATGTTTGAAATCTGTGTGCTATTGTTATATAACAAGCAGAAGTTTGTTTTCATTCTAGAATGACTGTAAAGAAGAAGAAATAGATTGCTTCAAGTAAGTACACAGAAGATATTGCTTCTCCTCACCCACAATACTTTCAATATTAAATGATGAGCACATGAATGAAGTTACTTCTCTGAGTATACAGATTCACTGCACACTGTTAACTCAGATGCTATGTCCATGCTGAGACATGGCTGTCATCACTAAGAGGACACTCAGAGATAAGAGCTCCATCCTAAGGCATTCTATTGTTCTTGTCAATTACTATTCTAATTTTACCTAAGCATATACACCCAGATTGTTATAACCATCTTCCAGAGTATGATAGTATTATGATGATAGGAGTTGGATATTATTTATATATAAGGAAGTAGAGATTTAAATAAAAATACTAGGGAAGAATATCCCAGCCACAGTGATTATGCTACTTATTTCATGTATGATTATTCCAGGGATAGGAAAGACTGTCTGATACCACAGTTGAAGCAGACTCACCAACAGATAGGATTAAGAATTACCAATCCTCAGTGTCAATCACAGTACCAATCAAAATGGGCATAAGAAGCCTTTTCTTGACATATGCATCTTCATGTGTTTTCACATGTTCATATTGACATTTGATTATCTTAACAAGAATTTAACATGCATATATACATATATATTATCCATCATCATTAAAATGTTTCTGATTACCCATTTATATGAATGTGAGTGTAATATATTCTAACTGCCCACAGCTACTGCCAACTGGGTCCCTGGAAGATAAGCTGGGGATAGAAGGGGGAGGAGAAGTGAAAAGAACTGAGGCCAGGACAAACCAAGTGCTTATCTAGGCCCCAAGTTTAAAGGAAGTCTAACAATTTATAGCTTTTGGGGAGTGTCCCTCCCCACAAACTCCAGGGTGTGTTCCCAGGAAATGGTCTGGCAGTTCATTGGGTGTTGGCTCCACTATTCAGGCGACTGGGTGGGTCACCTGCTCAATTCAGGAATTCACTGACCTGGAGGAACAATGAACTTCACCTTCACTTTGAGCACTCCACCCTAGGTGGAGCAGGATCCTGACAAGCACAGGAATCCCCTTTCAACAAAGGCTGGGAGAGGAAGTTCACCTTGACCAATGTCTAGTTCCTACCAAGTGGCATGACACCCCTTTATGTCTCTGTACATTATATAATAAATAATATAATACATATAAGTAAAATTTATTGTCCTTATGTGTTTTCTTTTACTTTGCTTCCTGATACAGGTGAAAGGTTGAGGGCTACATGCTGGGAAGGTCCCTAGTATCCTTTCCCACCTTGCCTCCTGGGGAGAAGCTGAGGCAAGGGCAGACACCACAGGGTCACTGAGGTGGATGCACCAGTCCCATAGCAGGAAATGCATAACAAGAAATGCCTGCGTGACTGGCATGACCCTGTGCGTGGTGCCCACCTAAGCAGAAATGACTTAACTTGTTTATCTGGCCTCTATAGGAAACTGATTGGTTCTCAGAGAGTTCGGGCTCAGATAATTTAAACTGATTGGCTTAGATGCTATGGAGAGGCTTGTGTTAGGCGGGTTTTGTTATAAGCCTATAAAAGCTGCCCCAATTCTGTAGCGTGGTTCATAGCCACCTACCCCAAGTGGGGGAATGGCTGTGACCCCAGAACTCTGGAATTAAAATCCTCCTGCTATTGCATCAAGACTGTTTCTCTTGATTGAATGGGGTAATGCCTTCCAAGGCATGGGACACTGGGGTGCCCCAGTTTTTCTTTTGGGTCTTACATCTTGGTGTGTTAGCCTGGAAGTACAATCACACCCCCACACTCAAGAACCAACTTGGAGGTAAGGGGATCCGTTCTGAAATGTGTGTGTGCTGGCTGATGTCTTTGTTCTGAGTGCTTGAGTGTGGTGCCACTGTCTGTGTGTATGTGTGTGTGTCTTGGTTTTGGTTTGTAACAGAGGGAGTGGACGTGGAATCCCACTCCATGTTACAGGGGGAGTGGATGTGGAATCCCACTCCGTGCAGCTGCCAATGAGGACCATAAGGACACAGGGGCTGTGGGAGGGAATTACCTTGGGCCACAAGCTGCGGCCCTGGAGGACGCTCTGGGATGTAAGGAGTGCCGGGGATGCCTGGTAGACTCCCAGTGCCAGTCAAGAGGACTGAGGTCTGTTCTAAAAGTAGAAGCTTCCCCCTCTGTTGCTGTCTGATTCTTTTGCCTGCTTGTGGGAGATGCAGAGGGGTCAAAAGGGCTTGGATCTGTTGGTTTCTGTTTTGTGCATTGTTGTCTTGTGTGCCTTTATCTACTGAGCCTGTCTGGTGCAGAGATTTTGACTGGCAGTTGAAACCACGGGGGTCTGGAGGACCCTGGAGAAGGCCGAGTAAAGCTCTTCTCTGTCTGTATTTGGTTCCTGCAATGGGCAGGAACATGTGGTATCTGAAACTGGACTTGTCTAGAGGCAAACTGTTTTGAGTTTACAGGCCTGACAGTGGCAGTGTCAGGTTGTCTATGTAGTGATTGTTTTTCTCTGTGTTGTTTTGTATATTGTTTTGTATTCTCCGACTTAGATGACTGAGGATTCAGTTAGGAATTTAGACTGGCTGAAAAGCCCGCCATGTTAAGACTCTGTGACACCAAGATCAGGTCACGTGACTCAAGCCTGCCATGTAAGGCTCTGTGGCAGCAATATCAGGTCACATGACTCAAGTCCGCCATGTTAGAACAAAAATGAGGTGAAATATTTGAGCTCTGAGGCCCCTGGTGTGGAAAATAAGTTTTAACAAGACACTCAAGGAAGCAGATATGGGAATTCTGGCTTTAAGTTACAGATGTCTTATTTCATTTATTTTAAATTGTTTAGATTATTATAATAGATATGATGTTAAACTTTATGGTTATTTTGTTCCTTTGGGAAAGAGGTCAAAATAGGGAAGACCACCAAAAGACTAGATTCTAAAATATTAAGCCAAAAATCTGTCTCGGTGATACTAAAAATCTTGTTTTGAGATTTATATTACAGAAATTATTATTATGTTCAAGGCATAAATTCTTATTTGACACAGATTTTAATACAAAATCAAGGCTTTCATTGGTATAAATACTAAAAATGTAAAAATGCGGGATTTATACCCAGTCCTTCCTTGCTGTTATTATTATAGTTCTGAGATGTTTAAGCCTGTGAGTTTGGGGCCAAATAAAAATATACGGCTCTGAGTTTATTATTAGGGTGTTTGCTATGTTTTAATCAGAAATAGCTGAAGATAGTTTAACAGACAACAGCCCATGTTACTTTACATAGATAGTTGGTTTTAAAAATTGTCAGAAGTTCATGGAATATGATGTTTAATGTTATTTATTTTTGTTATAGAGACTAGTCTGCTCCTGACAGCTTCCCTTTCTTGAAGAAACAGCATGTGAGCATGTGTAGAGTTGCTTCTGTTATGGAGAGAGAGAGAGAGAGAGAGAGAGAGAGAGAGAGAGAGAGAGAGAGAGCCACAAGATTGCCTCTCTTCATTTACAGACAAAGAGGACTGCTCACATCAGAGGAAACCAACAGGAAATCTTGGACCTCTTAGATGCCCTAATGAAGCCAGCAACCGTGAGTATTACCCACTGCCCAGGATGTCAAAAGGGAAAAGACTCAGTGGGCAATAGCCAGGCAGAGAAAATGGCTCCAAGGATGGATATACAGGAGTCTATACTGGTTGTGGGTCTGCAAGAGACACCCACTGAGAAATGGGACAAAATTAAGAGATAGCCTCACTTAAAATATGCTAAAAAAAAAAAAAAGGACTGAGATTCTGAGATTGCTAGCCATCTGACCAACTATTACCAACGGAAGGTGCACATAAGAAGGGAGAATTATACTCCCCAGAAAATAAGCCAAGGACTCACCAGGACAAATGCACAGATGAACTCATTAAAAGGATTGATAGAACAGTGTAAGGTATGCCAGCAAGTGAAGGCTTATGCAGTAAAGAGTAAACAGGGCAAAAGACCTAGAAGAGAACAGCCTAGAGTATATAGAGGTTTCATAAGAGGTAAGGCAGGAAAATATGGTTATAAATATCTTCTAGCATTTGTAGATACTTAATCTAGATGGGTTGAGACTTTTCGCAGCAAGCAGGAAACAGCAGCAAGGGTTAGAAGAAAGTTTCAGAGTGCCCGAGGTAATTGGATCACACGATGGTTCTGTTTTTGTTTCTAAGGTGAGTCAGAAATTGACAGAGATATTGGGTACTAATTGGAAACATTATTAGATATACTGTCCCCAGGGTTCAAGACAGCTAGAGAAAATAAACAAAACCCTATGAGAGACCTTAACTAAATTGACCTTGGAGACTGGCTTAGGCTGAGTGCTGCCTCTCCCCTTGCTTCTGAATAGTCCTTGCCATTTTAACCTGACCCCCCTGGAGATCCTCTTTGTTACCCCAATTCATTTGCCATCCACTGGGTCCTCCCAGGAGGTGTACCACAACATGAGATTTGGCTCAAACTGTCTGCCTTAATGCTCCAGGCATGTTAGAGACTCCTCACGGCTTCCAGACAGGTTACTGGATCTGTGAAAGAAGGCTTCAGGAACAGTTGCTGGAACCCTGGTGAAAGAGATCCTCACCAAATTGACCACAGAAACTGGACCTCTGTTCTCTAGGCTCAAGGCACTCCAGTGGATGAGGCATCGAGGTCTGGGAGGCCTACTCAAGAGAAGGAGATACGCAAGTCCCACATCGCTTGCTTCCATGTTGGAGATATGGTTTATGTAAGATGTCACCACGTGGGAAACTTTAAGACTTGGTGGAAAGACCCTTATCTTGTACTCTTGACCACCCTGTTTTCTGCCTTGAATGGACCCCTAATGATAATGCTCCTATTGCTTACAGTTAGACTTTACATAGTTAATAGGTTAGTTGCCTTCATCAGGGAACAGTTGAGCGCAGTCCAGATTATGGTACTTAGGCAGCAGTATAGAGCCCTCTGAGCCAAGAGGAGGCTGACCTTTAATTCTCCTAGTTCTAAGGTTAGAACTATTAACAAGACAAGAAGTGGGGAATGAAAGGATGAGGGCTACAAGCTGGGAAGGTACCTAGTGTCCTTTCCTCCCTCGCCTCCTGCGGAGAAGCTGAGGCAAGGGCAGACACTGCAGGGTCACTGTGGTGGATGCGCCAGCACCATAACATGAAATGCATAACAGGAAATGCCTGCGTGACTGGCATGACCCTGTGCATGGTGGCCACCTAAGCAGAAGTGACTTAACTAGTTTATCCGGCCTCTATAGGAAACTGATTGGTTCTCAGAGAGTTCGGACTCAGATAATTTAGACTGATTGGCTTAGAAGCTATGGAGTGGCTTGTGTTAGGCGGGATTTGTTATAAGCCTATAAAAGCTGCACCAATTTTGTAGCATGGTTCACAGCCACCTACCCCAAGTGGGGGAATGGCTGTGACCCCAGAACTCTGGAATTAAAATCCTCCTGCTATTGCATCAAGACTGTTTCTCGTGATTGAATGGGGTAATGCCTTCCAAGGCGTGGGGCCCTGGGGTGCCCTCGTTTTTCTTTTGGGTCTTACAGAGGAAATATATGTAAAGCTCAAAGACCTATAGATTTATAGAGAAGCAAATGATATATCCAATGATTGGTAGACCAATAATAGACAGAATTAGATACAAGATATTTTTCATGACAGGTTCTCACTCTGCAGCCTAGACTCACTATATAGCTCGGAATTGTCTCATACTCATAGCAATTCTGTATTGGATCCTAAATCCTTGATTAGCAAGAAGAACCATAAAAATATCATGTGGGACAACATTTCTGTAGTTTTAAAAGTATTTATTGTTGCTTTGCGAATAAAGAAAAGTAAAATGAGAATTTACAGGTGTGATGTTTTAGACTGAAGCCTAGATTTAGTTCTGAGTTTTGAATTAAGCACACATTTATAATTAATATGTACACTTTAATTTTACTGTAGTGCACTTATTATCTTCTGTTTTGACAGTACATCATGATCAAAAGCAACTCAAGGAAGAGAGAGTTTATGTTTCCAGAGAGATGGTCTGTCATAAGTAAGGCATGGCATCATGGCAGGGGAGTAAGGTAGCTGATTACATATTATCTACATACAGGAAGAAGAGAAAGAAATACAGAGACAGAGACACAGGCAGAGAAAGAGACAGTCAGAAACAGAAATGGAGAGGGACACAGAGAAAACAGGAGATGGTGAGGTTTAAAATCTTCGAAACTATCCCCATAACATATTTTCTTTGTCAAGGTGCTATCCTCCTAAATATCTCATAATTCAACTAGACAGCACCACCAGCTGGAGACCAAGTCTTCAAACATGCAAGCCTCGAGAAAGACTGCTCACTCAAAGTTTTACATGAGGTAAATTCTTCAATGAATGGCAATTAAGACTACATATAACTTTTCAATTCAATGTCTATTGCTATGTCCATAGCAAACTTGTAGCATAGTCTTAATATTTGGAACACATCAAACATCTGTTTATCTTTGGAAGAGAGTTTCAATTAGTGTAAAATAATACTGGCAAAATGGAGGAACATATGGGCATGGATTCGAACAAATTCAGGATGGCCAAATCCTGAAGAATTAAGATGGGATGAAGAGGAAGTGTCCGGACAGGAAATGGAGGAACCAGGATACAGAAGCCAGAATGTGTTGTGATTTATTAAGAAAACATGACAGAAATCACCCTGAGAATCAAAGTACATGTGCAATGTTATGAGATGTGAGATGAGTAGGTGATCCTCATGAAAAAATGAGAAGGACCTGTCTACCAAGCTTCTTAAACCTTATCCTCCAGGCCACATTGCAATGCTCCTGTCTCACATGGATCTGCTTCTTTTGTGTTAAATCTAGTTTTTTTTTTTTTTTACTGTTTCTGCTTTTTAAAAAATATTAGATATTTTCTTTATTTACATTTACCAGGCCTTCACAGAACCAAGGGCCTTTCCTCCCATTGATTCCCAACAAGGTTATCCTCTGCTACATATGCAGTTGGAGCCATGGGTCCCTCCATTTGTACTCCTTAGTTGGTGGTTTAGTCCCTGGGAACTCTGGGAGATCTGGTTGGTTGATATTGGTATTCCTATGGGGTTATAAACCCCATCAGCTCCTTCAGTCCTTTCTCTAACTCCTCCATTGGGGACACCATTGGAGATCCTGAGCTCAGTCCAATAGTTGGCTGCTAGCATCTGCCTCTGTATTTGTCAGGCTTTGGCAGAGCTTTTCAGGAGGCAGATATATCAAGCTCCTGTCAGTGTGCACTTCTTGGTAACCACAAAATGTCTGGGTTTGGTGACTGTATGTGGGATGGATCCTCAGGTGGGGCAGTCTTTGAATGGATGGCCTTTCCTTCAGACTCTGCTCCACACTTTGTCACCATATTTGCTTTGGTCTTCCTTCTTCTTGAGCTTAATGAGGTCTGTGAGTTATATCTTGCGTATTCCCACCCTTTGGGCTAATATCCACTTACCAGTGAATGCATACCATGTGTGTTCTTTTGTGATTGGGTTACCTCATTCAGGATGATATTTTCTAGTTCCATCTATTTGCCTAAGAATTTCATGAGTTCATTGTTTTTGATAGCTGAATAGTAAGTACTCCATTGTGTAAATGTACTGCATATTCTGTATCCATTTCTCCGTTGAGGGATATCTGGATTCTTTCGAGCTTTAAAGACTTTTGTGTTTGCTTTCTCACCTTGTTTACCACCTTTAGAGAAATGCATTTATCCCCCCCAAAGAAAGCCTTTGTTGCAGGAGGGAGAAAGTATGTTTTCTGGTAGTGTGACAAAAAGCAACCTATACTCCAGGAGCCACATTCTGTGACTTTCATGTGTTTTCTCTAGTACTTTAAAGTACCCTTATGGAAAAGAACCTTTTAAAGATCTTCAAATATAGAACAGAAGTATCTGAGATTTAGAAAAGTTATTCTGAATGTATATTTATTTCATAAATAAAGGGAATTTTCTGAAGATGAGAGAAAAATGTAAATAATAAATCACAGTATGTAAATAAATATTAATCTAGTATTATTCTTTTTTTTTGTTTTTTTTTTTTGTTTTTTGTTTTTCAAGACCAGTTTTCTCTGTGTAGTCCTGGCTGTCCCAGAACTCACTCTGTAGACCAGGCTGGCCTTGAACTCAGAAATCCGCCTGCCTCTGCCTCCCAAGTGCAGGGATTACAGGCGTGCACCACCACGCCTGGCTTCAAGAATTATTCTTAATACATTTTAACCAAGCATGATTTTTAACATGCATGGTCTAGATAACGACAGTTTGCTTCCAATATCTATTCATTTTAATACATTATAAATAGTTTCTAGTATTTCAGTGACACAAATATTACAATATTACAAAGAAGATAAATGGAATAAAACTTAAGGGATGTTATTTATGCAGGACAAGAAAAATGATTTTAAGTTTTTTTAAATGTCAACAGTAGAAATGAGATAAACCAATCTTCTATCCTATCCACATATCTGACAGTAAAAACAACTAATGTCTTTGTTGTGAAAAGTTAATCTTCCGAAAATATATACTCAGACAACAAATGTTGAAGTGGTATAGAGTTTGACCTTGGATATATCAAGTTGAGAGAATTTTATATGAATATTACACAAAGATGGATTTGTGTCTTGGCTGCATTTTCTTGTTGTGTATTTGTAACTACCTACAGATAAAATATATTCCTCTAGGAAGATTATATTCCTCTACTTTTGTTATAGTCTAGCAGGAAAATAAACTTATTCATGATAAGTGTGAAAGATATCAGCCATTTAATAGATGTCCTAGCATGCCTGTTATCCTAAATTCATCAGCAAAAGCCTTGTTTAATCTTTATATTCTAAACATTGAGGCAGAAGAAAAAAATCTGAAAGAACTCACCAAAACCGTGCAACCAAGCATACACATATAATCTGACAGTTTCAAGCCTTTACAGAAAGGGCAGCAGGAAGGTTACATTATGTTCAGTCTTTAACTGAGGCATTTGCAACTGCAGACAGTTGATATCTGCCCTTGTGTCTCTTGTCTTGCTCCATTATTATAAGTAGTACTTGCTGCAAAGACCATCAGTAAATAAGGGTAGGCTCTCCTGGCTCATAAGTACAAGTAGAATTCCAGGAAGATCAGGATTGACTCTCATTTTCTTGACAGTAATGTCATTAACATTGACAAATACAGTTATACTACTTTGGATTCTTATTTCTGTTGGGTCCAAAATATGGCTACATGGTTGCATAAAGGGAGGTGTGACACAGTTCCTGCCACTGGACCATTGCCAGGTCATCGATCCTCACATTTGTTCTTGGTTGTTGTTGTCCTGAAACTTGCCTACTATATCTTCTATTTTACTTTAAATCTCTTTTTCTGGAGAATATACTTCTCCCATTACTCAGAGTTAATGACTATATAATAAATGAAATGGATGCAGTTCTCAGGAGTGGAAAATGGAGTAGGTCATGAAGTTACCTGTGGATGACAAGGAGCAGACCATCTGCTTGGTCTTTAGAGCCATGGGAATGTATGTTAACAATATAACCACAAAGGCTATAATAGCATACACTGTCCTTGGTAGAAATTGTTTGTTGTAAACTTGGCCTAAAACTTGAAAGTATAGGGAGATATGTGTACCCGACAGTTCAATGACTGCTGGGTTAATTAGCCAATGTGAACTTGGGGAAATCAAGGATAGAGAGTTAAAGTGGTCTCAACAGGAAAACGTATGGATAGGAAAAGAAGGAATTTATAGAAAAAAAGCAAATTATAGTAAGTTTATCTCATAGCAGAAAGGCTTGGATACTATCTAGAAACAAGTAATATTAGAAGGTTGGTATATAAGGCCATAAAATTCCAAAGATAGGAAACAAAGATCGGAGAATTAAAGATGATATATAAGCATATAAAAGTTATTACTTCATTCTCCTTGTTACTTGAAGGATTGGAGATGGCGGTTCCTAGAGAGATATTAGAGAGAACTAGCTGCTTTGCTTGCATGCCTTTTAAAAATTTGTAAGAAATAATTTTAACCCTTATAGTCTGTCATCTGTCTTTTCTTACATTAATATAGTTACTAAAGACTTCTGCACACATAAGAAACCACAAGAACTGTGCCCAGCTACCCATGAAGAATAAGCTGTGTAAAACATATAAGGAAATGTGATTTTGCTTTTAGTTTCCTTTTTAAGGAAGCAGGGGTTGGGATTAATGAGCCTGGACTAAAAAATTTATAAGAATTTAAGGATTTCTAAAAGTATCGTTTAAAAAAGCCTTGATGATGTAGATTTTTGTAAATAAGAGACTGGTTTAAGTCTCTCTGAAGAGAGAAGGATGAAAGGAGGGGAAGGAAGGATGAAGAGAATCCTTGGAAAAAGAGAGAGCACATGAACTGACAGCTTGCATCCACTGCTGTCTCTGAGATATTATTGAGTCAGCACTTCTCCTACTCCCTGCTATCGAAGTACTCTCATCTCACTGAGGCTGGATATTGGTATATTTTAAACTATTTAGAGAAGGTGTTCAGTAGAGTAAATTTTATGAGCTATGTTCTAGTGATTTGGTAAGTGTTCATGTAGGTGGAAGTTAAATTTATTTCTAATTATATGTGTTTGTGTATTTAGGTATGTGCATTTGAGTGCAGGTGCATGAGAAAGGCAGATGAAAGTCAAGATCTCCTGGAGCTGGAATCATAAGCAATTGAGAGTCACCTGATAGAGTTCAGCTTGGGAATTGAACTCAGGTCCTCAGCAAGAGCAGAGAGACGTCTTAACTACTTGGTCAGTTCTCCATTCCCAAATTTAGTATTTTTAAACTGTATAATACCTTCATTTTTGGAATCTAGGAAATTATTTGGAGTTTTAGAACATGGCATATTATAAAATCGTACATCCAGGCCAATCAAGGAAACAATGTCTGTGGTTCATTTTTTCAGCCACAGGGGACAGGCACAGTTGAGTATCTGATCTTTACTTACAGAGTTGCTACAACATGTTTCCTGAATTAAGCAGGCTACCCACCAAGCAATGTGGAGCAGTGGAGCTGTTAGACCCCCTAGTGGGGAGATTCCCACTCAAATCTCAAGGCCTCACCTTGAGCTGAATCTCAATTTGGGGCTGTCACTGGACCTCCTTTCTCTCATGTTGTGTCCCCCCACCCAGCCCCCTCAATTCTCTGAGCAGAAATTTCCAGACCTCAGTGCTAGCCACAAGCCTCCCACCACCTGAGGTGGAAAGCTGGACTAAGGTGAATTCCATTGTCCTTCCAGATTACAACATGTTTTCTATGTGACATGTCACTCTTGCATTCTGGAATATCTACCATATGTTGTTACATGAATAACATAGTACCTTTATCACGAGGAAATACTGGCCATTCTAAAATTAGAGACTTGTTTTCACTCTGTCTACATGTGTAACTCCACAGATAAAGATAATGCTGATGCTAAACACATACTGGTAATTTCACAAGGACTTCTTATCGCCCACGGAAGGCACACTAATGTGGGCAATGAGGAGTTAATAAGGCAACTCTGGCTTTCCATTGTTCCCTAAAAGTTGCTACTGAAATCATTAACTACCATCCCCAGTCATTTTTATAAACTGCTTCTTTGTCCAAAATTAATATCATTTCTAGCACATTCTTTAAAAAAAAAAAAACTATTTGTTTCTTATCATCATGGGCATTTAATCACCACCTTTCTTTGCAATCTATTTTTTGTAAGTGTAATTGTATGTGTAAAATTTTTATTTATACATTTTTATGTGAATGAAAACAAAGCCTTTTACAGAAACAAAGGCAGAATTTAAAGGAGTATCCTTAAACACTTAATATTAATTATTATAGCGCTATCCATTTCTATAACTATTAACTCAAAGTTGCAATCAAATAAACTAAGCATTGTCCAAAGTTTAATATCTGTCTGGAACATTACAAATTGGCAGAATAAATATTGTTAGCACTCAACTATTTGTAAAATTCTCAATATGAACAAATATTTCAAAGCTAGGTGATGTGGTAGACATTTGAATCCAGAACCTGGGAGCCTGAAGGGGAAACATTGCTGTGAGCCTGAGGCCAGATTGGCTTAGAAAGACAGAAGCTGACAACCAATAGTATATAGTAACTCCCTATTCCAAAATAATTCATGAGTAAATACAATAATAGGAAAAGAGACCATTATATAAAGAAGATAAAATAATAAAACAAAAATATGCTTACAAGAGCCCAAGAAGCACATCATAACTCTATAGCTCACATGAGAAGAAAGGATCATTTTGAAAGACTAGAACTAATTGCCTGTGTTAGACCTTCCTAACCAAATGCAGTACAGGATCAAGAGGGAGTTCCTCCCGCATGGGGCTGAGGTGTGGGATATGAACATCAGATATTTTCTTGGATGTCGAATCTAAGGCTGATATGGAAAACTCCAGTGATGAAAGGCCTTCTGGATTTCAGTCTTCACTTGCTATTTACAGATTGTGTCTGAAGGCACATGCCATTGCCAGGTGAGTACTAAAGTCCCAGTGTCTAGGTCTCCTAAGTGTCAACACATGTGGTTGAGGATGTGGAGAAAGAACACTCCTCTATTGCTGGTGGGATTAGAAACTGGTACAACCACTCTGGGAATCAATCTGGAGGTTCCTCAAAATATTGGAAATAGATCTATCAGAAGACCCAGCCATACAAGTCTTGGGCATATACCCAAAAGATGCCCCACCATTTCACAGAGGCACGTATTCCACTATATGCATAGTAGCCTTATTTGTGATAGACAGAAGATGGAAACAATTCAGATATCTCACAACTGATGAATAGATATAAAAAATGTAGTTTATTTACACAATGGAATGCTACTCTGCTATTAAGAGCAAGGACATGCTAAGTTTTGCCAGCAAATGGAGGGAACTAGAAAATATCATCCTGAGTGAGGTAACTGAGACCCCGAAGGATGTGCTTGATATTTACTCACTAATAAGTGGATATTAGCCAGAAAACTACAGAATGCTCAGGACACAATCCACAGAACACAAGAAGGTTAACAAGCCAAAGGGTCCAAGTGAGGATTCTAGGCTCCTGTCTGTAAGCACACAGGAGCTTGGGAGGGATAAGAAAGCAATCATGGGGGCCAGCAGGAAGGAGGGGCCTGGTTGGGAGAGGGGGCAAAGAGGGGAAGGGGGAATATGACTAGGTATTAGGGGTGGGAGGAAACAGGAATAAAGCCCTGAGGGTCAGTAGAAAGAATGGAAACAGGCAACTTTGGAAGGTAGGACATGAAGGGATGCTCTAGAATGCACCAGAGACCTGGGAGGTGAAAAACTCTCAGGACTCAAAGGAAGGGATCTTGAGTGAAGTGCTCTACAGTGGGGAAGGGGAACTCGTAGAGTCCACCTCCAGTGGAGGGAGAGGACATCAAGTGGAGGGATGGGCTTGCCATTCCACAGTCAAAAGCTCTGACCCAAGATTGTACCTGTCTGAAGGAACCTCATGGACAAAAATGGAGAAGAGAATGATGTAGCCACCAGCGGCTACATTTAAACAGTTTGACAGGTCACGTGGAAGGAAAGCTGGGGATAGGGAACGGGATGACAAGAGAAACATGGAACCAAGACAAGATTTCCTGCTCAAGGCTCAAAATTTATTTGGGGTTCTGAGAACTTAAGTTTTGGGGGCGAGACCCTTCCTCTCAAGGTTCGAGAGACTGTTCAGCAGGGTTGGCTCTGTTCAGATGGAAATTTTTAAGTTGGCCCAGCCCTCAACTTAGCATGAGGAATATGGACTCAAGAACCTGCCAGGAAGCCAAGGAAGAAACTAACTTAGAAACTAATTTCCCAGCACTGGAGCTATGTGTACATTTCCCAGGAATGCAGCTGTGTGTGCCAGACAAACACAATGACTAATAGGCCTTGCTGGACCACCTGGAGCCCATCAATCAGGAGAGTTACAGCCTGGAATGCAGCCTGTGAAGTCGCTAACCCCTGAACCCCCGCCCTGTCTGCTGTTTTTGCCTTTATAAGCTTGTATGATTTTGGGTTCGGAACTCTTCTCCTTCCCTCCTGCGTGAGGTGTGAGTTGAGTACCAGCTAGCAAGTGCTGACTTCTGTGGTCTGTGGGACAATCTCGGTTCCCCGAGATTTGAGGGGAGGCCTGGGGCACTGACACTATTACTGATGCTGTGGTGTGCTCACAGATAGGAGCCTATTATGGCTGCCCTCCGAGAGGCACAACAAGCAGCTGAAAGAGTCAGACACAGATTCCAGCACCCAACCAATGGACAGAAGCCTGGAACCCCAGTGGTTAAAATAGGGAAATCTGGAATAAACTGAGGAGGAGGGCAGCCCCAGGGGAAAACCAGCCATTTAAAATTACCTGGATCCCTGAGATCTCTCAGACAGTGGGCCACCAACCACGCAGCATACACCAGGCAATATTAGGCCCTGGCATATATACAGCAGAGGACTGCCTGGTCTGGGCTCAGTAAGAGAAGAGGCACCTGATCCTTGAAAAACGTGAGGCCCCTGGGAGTTGTGGGTCTGGATGTTGGAGTGTGAAGGTGGGGAACATCCTCTTGGAGCCAGCGGAGGAGGTATATGGGATAGGGAGTGCTCTGGGCAGACTGGGAAGGGGATGAAGAATGGACTGTCAAAAAGGATTAATGAGTAAAAGTTTGTGTTTTTTTTAAAAGAACTCTAAAGACTTATGAGTAATGAAACAGGTGAAATGACATTAAGAAAGGAAGCTGATAGCAGGTTTTATCATAACTTAGATGGCCTTGTTAACACAGCTGTTGAAGACCATAGAGGCTCAAAGAATAATGGAGTGAGAAACAGTTTCACAATGGGAACTCTGCCCACCAATCCTGAAGACCTGAGTTTGAGTCTTAATTTCCAAAGTTTAAAGGATAAAGGATTTCCGCAAGTGGGCCTCTGACCTCTACATCAGCATCCACATCATGACACATGGTCACCTAAACACACACATACACAAACACACACACAAACACACACACACACACACACACACACACACTCACACTTAAAATAAATATAATGAAAATTTAACGATGAAAAACAAGTTACCTCCTCATTTTATAAAATGCCTGAAAGAATAAGATTTGTTGACTCTTACACAGAAAACTCAAGAATATTTGTATGTACTTCCTGTTTCATCAGTTTATGATTTTTCTGTTTATAATGTAAATTGAATTTTAGCTGATACTCTAAAATAAAAATTACACAAAATTTAAAAAATAAGACTCACATAATTTTACACGTGTGTTTTTCTTTTTTTACTCTAACATTGTTTAATTAAAAATTATATTATAGAAGTTTCTCTAATATATGTCACGTAACATTTAAATCAAATGTATGTTGTTTCCTCAACATTTGGCATAAATTGCTTATAATGTGACCTTTAAAGATTTTCATATATCTCTTTAAAATGTTTTACTCTCACCTCAGATAACCTGTGACATCATACCAGGGCAACTCCCTGCCAGTCAAGATGCTCACATCAGTTCCTTCATCAGCATCTGCCCACACCCTCCCAAATCCAGCCAGTGCCCCATATCTTCCATCCCATTATCAGCTTCTGATAATTGTAAGACTTCTGAGATGGTAGAAAATAGTCATAATTACTCTTGTGTTAATTTTACTTTATTATTTTAATGAGAAAGGCTCCTGCCATTCTGCAATTCTTCCCATCCAAGCTCTGTTTTCCTGTGAAGTGGGAAGACTTTGAGTGTTTTTTTTTCCCCTTGTTATCGTAAGACTTTCCTCTTCCACACCACTTGGAGACCTTGGATTTTTATTTGTTTGTTTTATTATTGTTTGTTTTTTGTTTGTTTGTTGTTGTTTTGGTTTGGGGGCTGTTTGCAGGCAACAATCTTGATGTAATTCAATCTCAGTGCTGACTCTTGGTGTCTCTATATCTGAGTAGTCAAAGTTTTCTATAGGTTTGGCATGGATTCCTGTGTTCCCTATCAATAAATTCATTCTGCATTTGTTTTCTAGAAAGTACCATTTTAAATTCAGTATCTCAACTATTTGTTCTTTTTTTAAAATTTTTATTTTCTATATTATTTGTTTACATTCCAAAGGCTTTCCCCTTTCCCAGTTCCCCCCCCCCACCATACATCTCATAATTCCTCTCCCCCCCAACTATTCTACAATCACCCCCTACCGTTTCTCTGTTCTGGTACTCTCCTACAAAACTGGATCCAATCTTTTCAGGCCCAAGGTCCTCTCCTTTCTTCTTCTTGGGAATCATTTGACTTGCTAATTGTGCCTTGAGTATTTAGGGCTTCTGGGCTTATTAATATCAACTTATGAGTGATTGCGTTTCATGTGTATTCTTTTGTGATTGGGTTAACTCACTTAGGATGATATTTTCCAGATCTAACCATTTACCTACAAATTGCATGAATTCATGATTTTTAATTGCTGAGTAGTACTCCATTGTATAAATATACCACATTTTCTGTATCCATTCCTCCTTTGAGGGATATTTGGGCTCCTTCCAATTTCTGGCTATCATGCTCCACTATGTTCAACTATTTGTTCTTCTAAGCTGTCTCCATCACTCTCCTTGTTTCACCCCTTCAACCATTTTCCCCCACCACTCACCAAGTAGTGCATTCTTTTTCTGTTTTTAGTAGGAAGGTTTCCCTGCTTGTAACATTCTCTGGGGTTTGTGAATGTTCTTAGAACAAGACTCTGTTTCCTTTATGTTGTCTGACATAGACTTAAAACAGATCACATTGTCACCTTCCAAACTTCAGCTTCTTTAGTTCTTCCTTGTGTCCTTGAGTACACTAAGGTCTTCCCATCTAATACTGTGTGACTCTGCTATTTCTGTCAAAGTAATCACTTGATGGATATTTTAAAAGTTTGAGAATATCATGTGGGCAAACAATGTATTTGGATATAATTCACATCATTCTCTCCCTCCAACTTCTACTATATCCCCTGCCCAGCCACTACTTCTCCCTCTAAACATAATTGCTCTTTAAAACCCACTGAGTCCATTTAGTAAGCTTGGGACCATCCCGTGGAGCAGAGGTAGCCTTTCAGATCTACATCCCTGGCGACAGATCTGAGCATGGATTTATGTAAACACTCTGTCTCATGCAATGTGGTATTCTTGGTTGGGTTAGAATTCTGCCTAGAAAATGGCCTTCACAATTTGAGAGATCTCATCCTGTGACCGCAACTCTATTCAAAATCAATCTGTATTGCTCAAGAAAGCGAACTACACATGTGAAGGAACCAGTTGCTCCATTGTAACTAAAAGAAATTTTGAAGTAAAAGGGGACTTCCAGGTGATATCATCAGAGACTGGGAAAAAAACTTTTAGCTTCTCCAAATTCTGAGTCTCTGCAATTGTAGTCAACTGAGTAAAATCCTGTTGTCCAGAGGTGTACTTTCTAAGTAGTTTATCCGTATCTTTATATCAAGGAAGACACTCTTTTTTAGTCCCATGTCAGCACACAGCTTCTCCTGAGTCCCTCTTTCCTCATTGCTAATACAATGAACTTTGTGAGGTTGAAATGATAAAGTTCCCTTTGATGATCTTGGTGTGCATATATTTTAGTAATGGAAATTTAAATGAAGACTTTTGTAGTAAATTCAGCCCTCAGCATCTGCATCTCACTTTTCATGAATGTGCAACTGGTATTTCCCCTTTTTATTTTCATTGCCTGTTTTCAGTCTTGGTGCATGAGTTAGTGTCTTTCTAACTGTTGTGATGGTGGAGGAAGATGATTGCTAAGTGTACTGGCTAGGTTTGTGTGTCAACTTGACACAAGCTGGAGTTATCATGGGGAAAGGAGCTTCAGTTGGGAAGTGCCTCCATGAGATCCAGCTGTGGGACATTTTCTCAATTAGTGATCAAGTTGGGGAGGGCTCCTTGTGGGTGGTACCATCTCTGGACTGCTATTCTTGGGTTCTACAAGAGAGCAGACTGAGCAAGCCAGGGGAAGCAAGCCAGTAAGGAACATCCCTCCATGGCCTCTGCATCAGCTCCTGCTTCTGACCTGCTTGAGTTCCAGTCCTGACTTCCTTTGGTAATGTGTGGAAGTGTAAGCTCAATAAACCCTTTCCTCCCCAACTTGCTTCTTGGTCATGATGTTTGTGCAGGAATAGAAACTCTGACTAAGACACTAAGCAACTTAATCCCTTTCACATGAAATGCTGAGAGCTATTCTAGTAGAATTTTATTTATAGAGAATCCAAGGGGAAAGCTGCTTTTAAATAAAATACCTTTGACAAAAAACAGAGAGATTTGAAGCACATTCCTGCAGAGTTGTGAAAGTATCAGCAGGAAAACAAAAATTAGGTGAGATAGGATATAATTTTTTTACTGTTATGTTTTAAAAGATATCTTTAGTTAAAAAATTGTCTTCATAATACATCATGACAACATTAGTAAATTACCAAAGAATGTCTGATTTTCTCCAGTTTTAATGAATTTTAAGTTCTAGTATGGCTTTCTGAGCCTCAGAAATCTTGAAGAAAGAATGAAATAAATCTGCTTTGGTTGCAGATAGATATACTTAAAGTTTACATACTAACTGTGGGTATATATTTAATGTTACACATCCCCTTCCCAGTGCATACTTGAAAGAAAAAGGAGACTTTCCTCATATGTGGAAATTTCATCTTTTTCTGCTAAATAACATTGTCTCATCACAAGGATATAATCTCACTTGGAGCTCCTACTGCACAGACTAGGAAAAGGTAAAATAAGTAGTGGACAGCACAGATCAGGTTAAATTTATTCCATCAAAAAAATAGTCATGCTAGAGTGTTAAGATGTCAAAGTATTGAGTGAAATACAACTCACAATCTTTCCTTGGTTCTAAGTTTATCTTATGTTTAATATTTTAAGTTACATATTAATAATTATACAAGTATAATAAACTTTAGCACAGTATTTTTAGTATTATTTTCATGGATAATAACAAGCTTTCCATAATATTTATTTCTGAAGCATCATTTATAGACAGAAATAGAGACAGAACATTGTTCTTGATTGTGATCAAGTACAAAGAGGAAAATTTAGCACTTCTGATCTGAAAACAGCATGATTTCTACAGTAGAACCAATGGAAGCTCCAAACTCTCCATCCTGTGGCATCCTCTGGAGACTCTGTTCCAGTCTGTCATGTTGATTTGAGTGATTATTAATTATCTTCTTCATTTTTATCTGCCTTTAGTAGCTCTGATGACTACCTGGCCATAATAAAGCAAGAGGACATAAAACTATCCAGATCCAGTATATTAGGGTGTTTTTATTTTTATTATTTTAGACAGGGTCTGGTTGTATTTTTGGCTGGCCTCTAAACCAGAGATCCATCTGCCTTTCCCCGCTGAGTGCTGACAGTATGATTATTTGAGATAAAAATAAAATTATGTTATTTCCTTTTGCTTTCCTCTGAGCCTTCCAATAGTCCATTTTACCTTGTTCTCTCTCAAATTTATGGCCTCTCTTTCATTAATTTTGACATATACATGTATATATACATATGTATATGTTTATGTGAATATGCATATATTTGTTCATATATAATTTACATGTATAAATACAACATTCACAGTCTAAATAATGTAATGTCTCTCTCTCTCTCTATATATATATATATATTACATTATATATATATAAACATATATATATATTAACAGGGTTAAGCACTTGTTATTGTTTTGTTATTGTTATCTAAGAGCTCTTCTGTGGGGAAGACTATTTCTCCCACTCTCAGCAATCCTTGGTTGACTGTAGAGATTTGTCTGGGGTTAAAACCTCATGAGTGTGCCTCCATTCATATTAACATATATATTGGGGTAGTCTTATTCAGGTTTTGCTTACGAGTGATGTCAGTGAGACTTTATGGTGTGGCTTTTGACATAATCTTAGCTGCATCTTTTAACTAAGAAATCTCATAGTAAACTCACTGTTCCAGAAGATTTTATAACATTTCTAACTCCATTTTCACAACGACACATAAACATTTGGTGCTGGGGTTATTTTGTAAATGCAATACTAGCACTGGGCCCAAAACCCTACTTTTTGACTGGTTGTGCTTTTCCTGTAATGGTTTGTATCTATTACAAACAGAAATGTCCACAATGAGCAGTGAAGTCTACAGTTCACTGTGTATGTAAGGACAAATATTTATAATTTAGTTATGGATTAACTAACTTTGTAAAGTAGCTGTTGTAGACTCTTCTTCAAAATCCATGCCTTCTCTAGCCCCAAGTTGTGAGCTAGATTTCTCTCTTTGTGAGTTGGTCTGAAGTCCAATTAGAGAGGTTTTGGTTGTTTCCAAGCTATACTCAAAACTATTTTACACCCAGGGTCATCATGCAGTGGTGGTCATTGTTGCAGCACAAGTGTGTCATAGCAGCAAGTGTCTGTTATTTGCATACATCCCTTTGATAATTAACATGTTGCTTCTTAGAACCATAAAAGTTAATATTGAGAGAGTAGGCATTCAAGTCTTATTTGTTGCTGTTATAAGCAATGAAATATGTTGCATCATATGATCTATGTAAAACAAATATAAAAGTAGAAAACAACCTTGTGTATATATAGACAGTTCATCATTTACAGAGGAAAATAAAGTAAACAAAAGAACAACATAGATTGTGGTGAAAGTAAATACAGAGGGAAATAATATCTCTTGTACATACTTTGAAATTTCTATCTATTGGTCTCATTTTTTAAAGAAAAAAGTTAAGCTATATGTGGGGATGTAGAAATTAACTCTGGCAATATACTTATATTATCAGTTTCCATTAAGAGATAAAGCCTAAGATCAGAATTAGCATGCATAAAAAATCAATTTAAGACAAATAGGAGTTAGTTTCTATACCTCAGTCAAAATGAATAAAATGGTTACTTGTGTTGTCAAGAAAACCAGAAAGCTGTTAATTGCTCTGTGGAAAGGTTATGTGATCATTAAAGAAAGGGCAGTGAAAAGTTTGGTAGCTAATTTGAAATTGCCAATTATTTTTGTAAGAGATTCTTTCTAGATTATTTTGTGCCCTCATGCTAACTAAATCACATTTTGAACACTAAACAAAAGTTCATTGTAATTTATTCTTGTTCATCACTGATATCATTTCAGTCTGATTAGTCTTTAATGCACTAAAAAATATGTAATTTTAAATGAGGCAATTCTTACAGACCTCTTTAAAACATATTGACATGGGTTGTTTTCTTCTAACTTTGGAAAGTAATGTTAAGTGATAGTAAGATAAACAATTTCTCATAGATTTTTTTCTCTAAATCATAATTTGACAAAGAAGATGTTTTCAATAGTCTATCACATCAATTAGAAACATATCTCATGGTGGCGGAGGGGGGACTGGGAAAGGGGAAAGCCTTTGAAATGTAAACAAAAAATATAGAAAATAAAAAAATAAAAAAAGAAACAGATCTCATATATTCTTTTGGATAATGTTTAATATTAAATAATAACCATTACTATTAGTAGTGATAAAAATTAACATTCTATACTAACCTAGATGCAATAAAATAAATAATAAAAGTATTAATTAAAAAGATAGAATAATACATTTTTTAAGTCAAGCAAAGAAAGAGATTCAAATAACATGACTCTGATTACACTTATATTTTGTTTCTTATTCTACGTCATCCATAATAATTTCTGTAATTTTAAATTTTCTGCAAATTATTATTATTATTATTATTATTATTATTTTGTGTCTGTTAGAACATATATCAGCAGCAAAACACAGTAGCTGAAAGCTGTGAATTCATCATGCAGGCATCCTTTAAAATAACCCAGTATCAATCATAAAATGTTTGATGGGTGATTCTAAGCAAATATTTAAACACATATATTCAGTAATGTTGAGGAAGACAAAAAGCAAGCCTAATAAAAGTAAAAAAAATGTATAGGGAGAATAATATAATTGTAGTTTAGGGATCCTTTTATAGTTTCTTTGCATTATTGGTATTTCAACATTAATGACATGAGTCTCTAAAGAGTTCTGTCAATTTTTCAAGTAAGAACGAGCTTTGAAAATGGGAATGTATTTTCCTTACATTAAAAGTGGAAGTTGTCGGCCTGCTTATCCTTCGCGTATAGGAAGGCTACTGATTTACTTGAGTTGATTTTATAGCCAGCCACTTTGCTGAAGTTGTTTATCAGTTGCAGGAGTTCTCTGGTGGAGGTTTTTGGGTCACTTAAGTAAACTATCATATCATCTGCAAATAGGGAAATGACACCCTTCACAATAGCCACAAATGATATAAAGTATCTTGGAGTGACGCTAACCAAACATGTGAAAGATTTATATGACAAAAACTTCAGGTCTCTGAAGAGGGAAATTGAAGAAGACATCAGAAAATGGGAAAATCTTCCATGCTCGTGGGTTGGCAGGACTAATATAGTCAAAATGGCAATCTTGCCCAAAGCAATATACAGATTCAATGCAATTCCCATCAAAATCCCAACTCAGTTCTTCATAGAGCTAGAAAGAGCAATTCTCAAATTCATCTGGAATAACAAAAAACCCAGAATAGCTAAAACTATCATCAACAGCAAAAGAACTTCTGGGGGAAACAATATCCCGGACCTCAAGCAATATTACAGAGCAGTGGTATTAAAAACTGCATGGTATTGGTTCAGTGACAGGGAAGCGGATCAATGGAATAGGATCGAAGACCCAGAATTGAACCCACACATCTATGGCCAATTGATCTTCGACAAAGGAGCTGAAAACATCCAGTGGAAAAAAGATAGCCTTTTCAACAGATGGTGCTGGCTCAACTGGAGGTCAACATGCAGAAGAATGAGAATTGATCCACTCTTATCTCCTTGCACTAAGCTCAACTCCAAGTGGATCAAAGACCTCCACATAAAACCAGACACACTAAAACTAATAGAAAAGAAACTGGGGAAGACCCTTGAGGACATTGGCTCAGGGGAAAAAGTCCTGAACAGAACACCAATTGCTTATGCTCTAAGAGCAAGAATAGACAAATGGGACCTCATAAAACTACAAAGTTTCTGTAAGGCAAAAGACACTGTCAAAAGGATAAATCGGCAACCAACAAATTGGGAAAAAATCTTCACCAACCCCACATCCGACAGAGGGCTAATCTCCAATGTATACAAAGAACTCAAGAGGTTAGACCCCAGAAAACCAAATAACCCTATCCAAAAATGGGGTACAGAGCTAAACAGAGTCTTTTCACCTGAAGAAATTCGGAGGGCTGAGAAACACCTTAAAAAATGTTCAACATCACTAGTCATTAGGGAAATGCAAATTAAAACAACCCTGAGATTTCACCTCACACCAGTCAGAATGGCTAAGATTAAAAACTCAGAAGACATCAGGTGTTGGCGAGGATGTGGAGAAAGAGGAACACTCCTCCACTGCTGGTGGGAATGCAAGCTGGTACAACCAATCTGGAAATCAGTATGGCGGTTCCTCAGAAAACTGGGCGTGATACTTCCGGAGGACCCAGCCATACCACTCCTGGGAATATACCCAGAAGATTCACCAGCATGCAATAAGGATACATGCTCCACTATGTTCATAGCAGCTTTATATATAATAGCCAGAAGCTGGAAAGAACCCAGATGTCCCTCAACAGAAGAATGGATACAAAAAATGTGGTATATATACACAATGGAGTACTATACAGCCATTAGAAACAATGAATTCATGAAATTCTTAGACAAATGGATGGAGCTGGAGAATGTCATACTAAGTGAGGTGACCCAGTCTCAAAAGAATACCCATGGTATACAGTCACTGATAAGTGGATATTAGCCTAGAAGCTTAGAACACCAAAGACACAAATCACATATCAAGTGATGTCTCAGAAGAAGAAAGGAGTGGACACTGGTGCTAGAATGGACCAAAACATCATTGTGGGAGAGTACAAGAACAGTAAAGTGGGAAGGGGTGGATGCGGGAGCAGGGGGAGGGAAAAGGACATGTGGGACCTTTGGGGGTGGGGAACCAGAAAAGGGGAAATGAATTGTAAATATAGAATATATACAATAAAAAAAAATAAAAAAAAAGTGGAAGTTGTGTTTAACAACTGAAAGCGAATGGTGTAAAGAACATTTTTCTCTTAGGGATGGATGTGACATCTTACAAACTGTAATCATCTTCAGTTGTGTAGAGAAGGGTATTCTCTGAAAAATCAGGGGTCAAACTGCAAAGCAAATCGATCCATTCTTATCTCCGTGTACAAGTGGATCAAAGGACCTCTACGTAAAACCAGATACACTGAAACTAATAGAAAAGAAAGTGGGGAAGAGCCTTGAGTACATGGACAGAAAGGAAACTTTCCTGAATAGAACTCCAAGGCATTATGCTCTAAAAACAACCAACAAATAAAACCTCATATAATTGCAAAATTTCTGTAAGGCAAAGGAAACTGTCAATAGGACAAAATGGTGACCAACATACTGGGAAAAGATCCTTACCAACCCTACATCCGACAGAGGGCTAATATCCAATATATACAAAGAAATAAAGAAGATAGACTCCAGAGAACCATATAACCCTATTAAAAATTGGGCACAGAGCTAAACAAAGAATTCTTAGTTGAGGAATGCTGAATGTCTGAGAAGCACCTAAAGAAATGCTCAACATCCTTAGTCATCAGGGAAATGCAAATCAAAACAATCCTGAGATTCTACTTCATACCAATCTGAATGGCTAAGATAAAATCTCAGGTGGCAGCAGGTACTGGTGAGGATGTGGAGAAATGGGAACACTCTTTTACTGCTGGTAGATTGCAACCTGGTACAACCACTCTAAAAATCAATGTGGTGGTTCCCATGAATGTTGGACATAGTACTATCTGAGGACCCAGCTTTACCACGTCTGGGCCTATACCACAAGATAATCCAACATGTAATAAGGGCACATGCTCCACTATGTACATAATTGCCATATTTGTAATAGCCAGAAGCTGGAAACAACCCAGATGTTCTTCAACAGAGGAATGCATACAAAAAAGTGCTACATTTGCAAAATGGAGAACTACTCAGCTATTAAAAACAGTGACTTCATGAAATACTTAGGCAAATGGATGCAACTAGAAACTATCATCCTTAATGAGGCTACCAAGTCAAATATATATATATATATATATATATATATATATCCACTGATAAGTAGATATTAGCTCAAATGCTCAGGATACACAAGATGCAGACCACATGAAACTCAAGAAGAAAGACCAAAATGTTGATACTTCTGTCCTTCATAGAAGGGGTAAAGAAATACCCATGGGAGGAGGTACAGAGACAAAGTGTGGAGCAGAGACTGAAGGAAAGTCTATCTAGAGACTGCAACACACGGAGATCCATCCCATATAGAGTTATGAAACCCAGACACTATTGTGGTTGCCAAGAAATGCTTGCTGACAGGAGTCTGATATCCTGTCTTCTGAGAAGCTCTGCCAGTGCCTGACAAATACAGAGGTGGATCCTCACAACCAACCTCTGGACTGAGCATAGGATCCCCAATAGAGAAGCTAGAGAAAGGACTGAAGGAGATGAAAGGGTATGCAGCCCCATAGGAGTAACCTCAATATGAGTTAACCAGAAACCCTAGAACTCCCAGGGACCTAACCACCAACCAAAGAGTACACATGGAGGCACTTATGGCTCCATTTGCATATGTAGCAGAGGATGACCTTGTTGGACTTTAATCGAAGGAGAGTTCCTTGGTCCTGTGAAGACTAGATGCCCCAGTGTAGGGAATGCCAGGACAGGAAGTAGGAGTGGGTGGTGAGTTGGTGTGCAGGGGGAGAGGGGATGGAATAGGGAAGCTTGGGAGGGGAAATCAGGAAATGGCATAACATTTGTATTGTAAATAACAAAAACACCTAATAAAAAGAAAAAAGATAAAAGAAAACTCCCAGTGATGAATTTGAGTCTCAAATTCTAGGCACCATTGCATGCTGGAATTTGGTCCTGAGACATACTTCCATTCTTTCTTTTGTTGTGAGGTGAAACAATTTTGTCCCCACCATGTTCGGAGTTTTTGAGACCACAGTATGTGATTTGTGGTTCTTACACAAAATCAGAATTACTTTGCATTCCTCAGGATTTTGTCTGAGTCACTGAGAGTAAGACCCATGATATAACAAGGAATGTAGCCCATGGCTGTGGAATGAGGCCACATCAGTAAATTTTCTCCACTAGAGTACAAGTTTCTTATGGAGGCAACTTTTGTTTCTCTCCTAGGTATTTAATTATTATTTGTTCAAACTGAATGTGAGAACCAAGTTCACAATGAGCATGGTGTGCCCTTGGTGCTCGAGCTAGAATTCTGTGCTTTGAACCTGCATGAGATGAAAGCAAGGACACTGAACCACCTGTTTTGTTTGAAACACTTGTCTAATGGATTTAACTTTATAACCGTCACACTGACAACTGATTCAATACAAAATGCTGAGAAGTAAACCAACATCTCACCCATGCTAAAGCAAAGCTGATGGCATCTATTGCTTATCACTCCTGTTGGCAATCAGCAAAGCCAATGTGCAGTTCCTTTCATTGATTACTTACAATCCTGGTGCTTAACTTGATATTGATGAGTACAGATTCATACCATTATCTTTAGTTCTTAAGCATCTTCCTAATACAGGGATTAGGCTGTCCTACTTTACGTGAATGAGACATCTATCTGCACAAGGATCAATTCTTGCCGACGATGTGCAAAATTGGTCAGTGTTTCTTGAAAACCTTAAGTTGCAAACCATCATGAGTATCAAGGACCAAAGGTAAGGTTTTGAAATGTTTGCCATAATGTGAACTATGTGGGGACAGTCTGGACTAAAGCAGGATACATTCAAATTTATTCAAATGGTAAGTGAAAATCCAAATTGTTCATATGTGTTTCAGAAAAATAAAATAACGAAGTGTGTCAAGTTTGAGGGAAGGATTTTGACAATAGAGATTATTGAATTGGCTTTAGATCCTTTGCACACAGGGGACATCAGTGATGTGTCCACGGTTTCTCTGACATCAGTGCGATACTTTCTGTAGTTTGCCTTGTGTCTTAGGTACTGGTTTTTCATAGTTCTGTACCACAAGGACCTTCTATTAAACTTAATCTCTTTTTATCAGAGTTCTGTTATTCCCTCCTTTAGGTGTTTTCAATTGTTGTTTCCTCAGCTTCTTTTAGGTAATAAAATGTGTCCACCCTTTACTTAGCAGCTGTTGCCTTCATTCTGCTTGGAGTCAACTTTAGTGAAATTCCTATTAGCACTCAGTATATCTTGTGTGGCACTTACAGCAATGTTAATTGGGTGACTACATTATCTAAATCTTAATCACATTACTGTTTGGATATAAAAGAAAGTGATTATATTCTTATTAACTCACAGCATGGATAAACAAGAATAAACTCCCTGGAGGCTATACCTATATATCCCAGCATGCATTGTTCTGAAACTCATAGCTTGAGAATTTCTAATCTCAGGAGCAATTATAACAAAAACTATCTCAGGAGCAATTATAACAAGAATTAAGAACAAAATGCAATCTTTATCGGTTATTTATGAAAGTTATTCTAAGAGATGCAGGGCCAAAACAGCATATGTACAGAGTACTAACTTCTGCATGCTGCTTATTCTATTGGTGTCCTTTACCTTTAAACATTATTTAACCAGTCCATTAACACTGGGCTAGCTGTCTGATCCCTGATTCATCATACTCACCCTTGGTCTTCAAACAAATATATCTCTCTTTGTCCAAATCTTACATTGTCTTATCTGTACTATAACATGTTTTTTTTTTCTGTGAGAAAATATAATACCTCCACCTCTACCACACAAACACACTGGGTATACGTATCTCAACAGCATCTAGCTCTCAAATATACTTCTCTGGTTTAATACCTCTCAACACAATTTAGTCTCAGCCTAATCACACTGGAACTTGGATTGCCTCCAGGAACAGGCCTTTTTCAAAGACATTGAAATCTAATGTAATTTCCTGTTTTACTACTCATTTAGATATCTAGAGGTGAAGTTAGAAATTATTAAGTTTTTTCACTTGCTTTATTAAACTCCAAACCAACCAACCAAAGACCAACGTTTGCTTTACTTCTCCATACCTTTCTGTCTTTTTGAGTCCTCTAGTGGCAGGATTTACTGCCCATTCAGGCAATCCACTGACCATCCAAACTCAACAATGCTTTCAATCATTCCCACTACACGTGCTGATTATTTTTCCCCTTACTTTTTTTTGAATTTAAATTTCATCTTCCATTGCTGTATCCTGGAACTTTTGATTCATACATTGTTGCTAGACAATGTTAATACACATACATACGATTACAAATAGAGTAGAAAATTAATAAGGACTGAAAAGCTCAGATCCAACCTCTTTAGTTGTCTCATGTAAAGCAGGGGGGACAAGATCTCTCCTCAGTGAAAGTTATGTCTTGAAATCTGCCATTCAGTTTCTTCTCTGGACTTCATAGCATTGGGTGTCAGTCTATGTTCGAGGTCTGTTAAAAATCACCAAGTGAACCCGGAAATTCCAGAGTAAGAAGCACACTGAATGAATGGTACACAGAGTTACTTATTTTGCAAATACATAAAATTTCTCAGATTCCTAACGATAATTGAAAAGGTGCTTCCATGGCCTTCTACACACTAAAAGGCTCCAATCAGTAAGCTGATCTATATCAGAGGCAAAAGATGTGCATGTGTGTGTACCTGTATGATTGTTTGAATTTGTATCAGCTCATATATGTCTATAAATATTGAAGCACCTTTATGCGCATGTGCATATATATGGATATATGGTATGTGCATAAATATATGTATGTTCTTAGGTCTGTATAAGCATATAAATACCTTTGTGTATGTGAGTGTGTGTGTGTATGTGTGTCAGTCTGTCTTGTGAATGCATGTATGTGGATGGGTTTAAGTATCTGAATATATGTGCTGTGTGTGGTTTATGTGTGCATGATTTTAAGTATTTGTGTTTGTACATATTTTTCAGCCTCTTTATTCCTTTGAAGATAAGGTTGTAAGACAGTTTTGATCTAAAGATTTAAATTATGAAAATAATGTGTGTTGTGTCCAAATAAGAAACATGTGGAATGTACATAACTTACTGTGGATTTTTTCCTCTTGCCTAGGTGAGACTATGTAGATCAAGATGGGTTCCAGATCAAGGGAGCCAAAGAGAGGAAAGAGAAAGAGGAAATAATATAATTATATTTTAATTTCTTGAATTAAAATATTTTTTCACCAAAATGGATTTTTCTTTTATTGAAAATAGTTTTAAAATATATATATCATGTCTACGGTTTCCCCTCATCTAAGCCGTTCCTCATCACCTCCCTTCCCATAGATGTCCACCCACTTGCTATTATTAGAAAATGAACAGGCTCTTAGAAGATAACTAAAAAAGGTAAAGCAGAAGTGCACATTAGAATAAAACAAAAGAAACAGGTAAGGACCCCATGAAAAGCTATAATAAATAGATACAGACCCAGAGACTCACTCCTTTGCACATCCAGGGATTCCATAAAAGCCCATAATCAATGCTTTCTAAATATAATTAATGTTGACTGAATTTAGCATCATCTAGGAGAGACATAGTTCATAGAGGGTATTTCCAGAGAAGACTTTCTAAGGAGTTAACCTGGGCAGCATGACATGGTATTTGGAAGTGAATAAAAAGAAGAAATCACACTGAGATTTGATTTCTCTCTATTTCTCCTAACTGGACAAATTTAAAAGAGTATTGAAACTGACTCCATACTGTTCTCTTCTGCCAACCTTTCAAACCTAAATGGCTTAGACAAAAAGCCATTAGTTTTCAAGATGGCAGAGTATTGGTTTCCAAACTGTCTTCCAGGAAAGCAATGGGAATATTGAAGAATTTGATAAAACAAAACGTTCAAAATTGTGAAAATTAATCAGACACATAAAATACTCTCAAAAATGATTAAGAGGTGGGGAAAGTAAGACTTATGGTGCTTGAACTTAGATGACAACCTTCCCTTCGTTTCCAATTACTGGTTTAGCTGAAAGCTGATAGCCTCAGACCTAAATTGAGAAAAATGCAATTGCTTTGCCTCAGAGGAGCAGGGAGACATCTTGTCAAGAAACTCCCTAGATTATTTTACTGAATAGAAAAATAGAGTTGGATGGTGTATTGGTCAGTGTTCTCTAGAGTCACAGAACTTATGAATAGTCTCTATTCTGTAAGGGAATTATTTGATGATTTACAGTCTGTGGTCCAACTCCTCAACAATGGTTAGTAGCAGCTGTTGATGGAAGTCCAAGGATCTAGCAGTTGCTCAGTACCACAAGGCAAGCAGGTGAAGAAGAGAGAGAGTAAATCATCTTTCTTCCAATGTTCTTCTGTAGGTCTCCAGAAGAAGGTGTGGCCCAGATTAAACCCCTGTCATCCCAGATGACCTTGAACTGTCTTATTCTTCTGGAATTCATAACCACTATGCCTCAAGATCTGCATGCCAAAATCCAGGCTGGAAACTTGTATCTCTTAGCCTCCAGATTAGGATCACAATTTAGGATTGCAGTTCATTCCAGATATAGTGAAGTTGACAATCAGGAATAACAACTACAGAATGTTTCCATAGGGTCCTGCAGAGCAGTGGCATGTTCTAGAGATGCAAGTGTGAGCAGGCTTATCATTTGTGGATGAACATTTCATAGTGTTTGGATCACCCCTGCAGATTTGATGTCCTATGAAAGGAAGAGCCATAGAAGACAGGAGAGAAGAGATTTACAAGGCATCTATGACTAATATTAGTGGACACAGAAGCCCTTACTTAAGTATCTGTTTCTTACTGAGTAAAGTGTTTATAATAATAAACTAACCACTGTAACTCTGTGGATATGTCAGTATCACAGTTTGGGAAGACATGCATGGTCCTTCTGCTCTCCTAAAGTTATCAATCCCACAGTGAGGGAGAAATTCAGGAACAGTGATCAACCGTGGCTCAGAGAACAGGGCTCTGCTTTCCTTAGACAGCAGATTATTTTACATTCCCAACACTTTATATTCATCAAGGGGAAAATCCACCAAGAGAAAAATCTCAGTTCTGACCATCTAAGTCCCAAATTCAAGAGCACCCACATTCATAAAAGAAACTTTACAAAAGCTCAAAACACACATTGAATCCCACCCAATAATAGTGGGAGAATATAAACCTCTACTCTCAATAATGGACAAGTCACTGAAACAGAAACTAAACAGAGACACAATGAGACTAACAGAAGTTATGAACCAAACGAGTTTAACAAATATCTATACAATATTTTATCCTAAAACAGAAGTATAAACCTTCTTATCAGCACCTCATGGGAACTTCTCCAAAACTGGAGAGATCTTACATTAACAACTTAACAGCACACCTGAGAGCTCAAGCACAAAAAGAACTAAACTCACCCAAAAAGAATTGATGGAAGGGAATAGTCAAACTCAGGCCAGAAATCAAGCCAATAGAAACAAAGAAAACAATACAAACAATCAACAAAACCAGAAGCTGATTCTTTGAGAGAATCAACAAGATATATTAACCACTAGCCAAAGTAAATGGCAGAGAGGCAGCATCCAAATTAACAAATTCAGAAATGAAAAGGGAGACATAACAGAAATGGAAGAAATTTAAAATATCAGATCCTCCTATAATAGCCTACACTCCACAAAACTGGAAAATATAAATATAATGGATAGTTTTCTTGACAGATACCAAAGTTTAATCAAGAGCAGGTAAAATATCTAAACAGGCCCATATAACACAACTATTCCATAAAATAGAAAGAGAAATAATACTACCTAACACATTCTATAAAGCCACTATTACTGTGATACCTAAACCACAAAAGGACCCAATCAAAAAAGAGAACTTCAGACTAATCTCACTTATGAATATCGATGCAAAACTACTCAATAAAATTCTTGCAAAGTGAATCCAAGAGCAGATCTTTCACCATGATCAAGTAGGCTTCATCCCAGACATGTAAAGTTGGTTTAATACAGGGAAGTCCATTAATGGATTCCACTATATAAACAAACTCAAAGAAAAATATCACATGATCATCTCCTTAGATGCAGAAAAATCATTTGACAAAATACAAAACCACTTCATGTTAAAAGTATGGGAGGAAAAAGTATGGGAGAGATCAGGAATTCAAGGCCCATACCTAAACATAGTAAAAGCAATTTACTGTAAACCAACAGTCAATATCAAATTAAATGAAGACATATTTGAAGTAATCACACTGAAATCGGGGACAAGGATGCCCACTCTCCTCATATCTATTCAACATGGTACTCGAAGTGCTAGCTAAAACAATAAGACAATGAAAAGAGATTCAGGGGATACAAATTGGCAAAGAAGAAATAAAGAAATAAAGGTATCACTATGCAGGTGATATGATATTATATATAAGCAACCCTGAAAATTCTACCAGAGAACTTCTCCAGCTGATAAATTACTTCAGCAAAGTGGTGGGATATAAAATTAACTCAGATAAATCTGTAGCCTTCCTTTATACAAATCATAAACAGGCTGAGAAAGAAACTAGGGAAATAATTCCCTTTACCATAGAAACAAATAATATAAAATATCTTGGGATAACTCTAACCAAAGAAGTGAAAGACCTGTGAAGACAATAACTTCAAGTCTCTCAAAAATGAAATCAAAGATCACAGAAAATTGAGAGATTTTTCCATGCTCAGGGATCAGCAGAATTAACATAGTTTATTATAGCCATCCTACCAAAGGCAATCTATAGGTTTAATGCAATCCTTATCAAAATCCTGACACAATTCTTCAAATACATGGAAAGAGCAATTCTCAAATTCATCTGGAAAGCCAAAAAAAAACCAAAAACCAAAAAACAAAAACAAAAAACAAAAAACAAAATAAAACAGAATAGCAAAAACAGTTCTTGACAATAAAAGAACAGCTGGGACATAATTATACCTGACCTCAAGGTTTACTACAGAACAGTGGTGATAAAAACTGCATGATTTTGGAACAGAAATAGTCATACTGATTGATGCAATAGAATTGAAGAACCAGAAATAAAACTACACACACACACACACACACACACACACACACACTGATACTCGATCTTTACAAAGAATCCAAAAATATACAATGGGAAAAAGAAAGCATCTTCAATAACTGGTTCTGATCTAACTGGCTGTCTGTATGTAGAAAAATGAAAATAGACCCATATTTGTCTCCTTGCACAAATCTCAAGTCCAAGTGGATCAAGGACCTCAACATAAAACCAGATGTACTAAATCTAATAGAAGAGAAAGTGGGAAAGAGCCTTGAACTCATTGGTACAGGGGGAAATTTCCTAAACAGAACTCCAAAGGCTCATTCTCTAAGATCAAGAACTGATAAAGGACACCTTATGAAACTGGAAAACTTCTGTAAGGCAAAGAACATAGTCAATAAGACAAATCAGCAAACTATAGAACGGGAAAAATTCTTCACTAACCCCATATCTGATAGTAGGTAATATCCAAAATTTAAAAACAACTCAAGAAACTAGTCACCAAAAAAACAAACAACCCAATCAAAAACTTGGATATAGTAGTATACTGAGATTTCACAACTGAGGATTCTTAAATGGCTGTAGGAAGAACAGCTATCTCAATTAATCTGGACCTCTGAGATCTCTCAAACACTGGACCACCAAAGAGGCAGCATACAGCAGCTGATAAGCGACCCCCAACACACATACAGTAGAGGGCTGCCAGGTTTGGGTTCATTAAGATGTGATGAACCTAACACTCAGGAGATTGGATTTTGAGACCAGGGAGTTTAGAGGTCAGGTGGGGTGAGTGGTTGGGACATCCACGTGGAGACGGGGGTTGGGGAGGAGGTATGTGTTGTGGAATAGTCAGTGGACAGGAGTTGGGCAATAAGATATGGAGTATTAATTAATTAATTAATTAATTAGCTAATTAAATTTTAAAAAGAGACCAACAGTGGGGAGAGGCATTCTAAAGAATCTCTCTGACAGGAAAATAATTGCAATGTATGAGCAAATTCATATGCAGACTTTAAGTTGCTATTATAAATACATTCAAATTACTAAATATTAATTAACAACCTGAAAATTAAGAGTTACATTGAAACTACATTGAAACTATGCCCCAGTGTAGGGTAATGTGAGAACAGAGAAGCAGAAGTGGGTATGTAGGTGGGTGCACACCCTCATAGAAGCAGAGGAAGGGAGATTGGATAGGGGATTTCTGGGCAGGGAGAATCAGGAAAGGATATAACATTAAAAATGTAAATAAAATATCCAATAAAAATGGCTAAGCATAAAAAAATGCTAAAACTACCATAGGCAAAGTTATGAGCTTTATTCAACATTATTATTTATATCAGATTTACATACTTGTGTAAGATGAATGTGATAGGACAAGATAAATGTGTGGCATATATTAAACTATATCCTGTATATAACTTTCATTTAAATTTAAATTTATTCTAAAACTAATTTCTTTAAGATAGCTTTTAATTGACATTATATTAGTTATATAACTACTCTTACCAGCAAAGCATAGAAGGAATTCATTACACGTAAATATTACTTTCACCATTTATTCAGTCCTTGTACTTGTTCCAAGACCCTGTGTACCATTGACTTGATATATTTTGCTTCTTATAGAGCATTATGTCACTGCTCTATATGTATATGTAGTATAAATTATAAAAAGAAGAAAAAGAAAATATCATGTCATTAAAAAGTACTGATAGTGAAATTATTTTTAATATCCACTCAGCAAACTTGAACTAGTCTAAAAAAATTGAACAGTGCATGACACAAGTATGCATCACTAATAAGTTAGCACCTAGTCTGGTAAGATCAGGAACAAAGCAAGGATTCTGACACCCTGTTGATACCAAGTTTAAGACTCACACTGTAAATCTCCCTTGATCGAATTTGACAAAGTAGGAGTTCTAGCACTCTGATGGAGAAAGGGAATGAATACTCTCCCTGCCTATTCCTTCACTGGCATTAGAACTGAAAGGTGATATAAACCCCATTTGTCTACACTTAAGGACAAGTCCTGATTCAAAAAGAAGGCCATAAGGAACCAGTTCCAAGAATGAACTATAAAATCCAGAAACAATGTCACAAAACCCCCTTCCCAAAGAACAGCCTGGGGAAAACCACAAAAATTGGGAAAATCTTATCTCAGAATGGGTCATCTGGGCTTGGCAGCTCCTATGTCATCCTATGATTAAATGTTCATGACCCAGGAATGCAGAACAATGAGCACCTATGCCCCCTGGCACCCACCAATGAAGTTTTAGGTTACCTAATCCTTCTAGAGCATTCCTCTGATTCCCTATTAGAAGGCCTGCAACACCTTTGTCTGGGATTGCCATTTCAAAAAATAGTTGTTACACCAACCCAATGCTGGTTGTTTCTGCAGATTAAGTGCTCTTTGCCTTTGCATAATACCTTGGTCTGGGGTCTTCCTTCCTCGATTTTTGGATCCTAAGAAAACCTACTTATTTGTGATACCAGCACATAATGAAAGTCAGCTGAGACATCCAGCCTTGTGCACTGGGCTACTACTGGATTCCAGGAATTTCCTTTCATACCAGCCATTGTTGGATTAGCTGGAACACAACCTAAAATCATTCTAATCAATCTCCTTTCTCTCTATATAAGTACTGTTACTCGAGAGAGCCCAAATACCACATCTGACTTGGGTATGAGGACTAAAATATAAAATACAAACAAACAAACAAACAAAAACAGGCAGAACACACAAGAGAAGTAAAAAAACCAATGAATCATTGAAAAACAATGACTTTATTTTAAAATAGAAAAAGATGGACCCTTTGCCATCATGCTTTATACAATCAAGGGTGATCCTTACTTGACTGCATTTTTGTACTGGGATTTCAGCTTTTGGAAATTTTCTTATTTTGTTCTTCTTCATCTTTTTTTTTTCAAGACAGTATTTCTCTGAGTGACTCTGGCTGTTTCTAACATTAAAATTTTCCATTCCCCAGAATTCAGAAAAATTACCTTTCTGCACATTTTGGGAGTCTGAGCATCAGGTAGGATGTAGTATATTTTGTTGATCATGAGACTAGATATGGTGTGTTGTGTTTCCACAAAGCACATTGCCATCTATCCCAGATAACAGGAATTGTATGAAGATCAGGTGGGTGACCCACTTGACAGTGATTTAGCTACAATACTGCTTCAAGTTTGGTACATAATGGGAAAGGCTGTGATTAGAGAACTAGACTGAGGTACTGTTCATCCCAAATATTATACTTAATGATATACTTAAAACTAATTTTTTATAATTTCAAAATTATACCAATGAAATAATTATTATAGTTTCTTCTTTATTTTCTACTTCCTTTGCCAAGAAATTTCTTCTTCATCACATTTTACTCATCTGTGATTTATATGTAAATCTATTGTCTATTAGCTGTGTGTCATCTATTTTATCTATCTTTACCTGTCTCTCATAACCTATTATCTATCATCTTTTTCTACATTCTTATCTATTTATCACCTAACATCTATCTGCATATCATCTATGTAGCTTTCATTTAGCTACCTATGTACCAATTTATCTGTATCATCTATGTAGCTATCTTTCTATAATCTGTCAATTTCTCAACTATTTTAGAAAAGAATAATTTCTGTCTAATATCACCTTACATTATATCTTCACTTGTAAAAATTCTTCCTCTCAAATGTGTTAAGATTTTCTTTTCTATTGTTCCTCTTCAATGGTGCGATCTCCCTGAGCCATATCTAACACTATAGTCCTATTTTTTATCTCTTTTTACAAAATGAGTTTACTTCAAAATAATCTGAGCTGTGATTTGTAAAGAATAGAAGAATGTTTCCTAAAGAGAATGCTTTACAATAATGACATGTTCCTGAAATGTCAGTTAGTAGTTAAACATTCACTTGATTTGAGAATGTTCTATGAAAGAAAGTTCTTATGTGTATGAGCAAAGAACACGTTGTGTAACTACTGATCTTATTTTCAAATCATTTCTTTAATTCTGATATAACATCAGAAATAGCTGTTTATACTTTTAATTGTGCTGACTTTCTAGTCTTCTGCCTGGTAACTATAATTAACCTAATAAAATAAAACAATTCTCTTTTCAAAAAATTCTTCAAAAAATTCTATTTCATGATTCTTTGCATTGGCAGCACATGAAAGTCAAGTGCCTCTTGTAGTCCTCAGCTTTGACTGTATTCCTCTGGTACTGAGACGAGAGATTGCCTAAGGATTACTAACTCTGAGAAGACATTCACAGACAGAAATGATATGGCACTTTCTGTCTCTTAGATTAAGGACTAAAAATTCATTAGTTTCTTTGTAAATGGGTATTTATGATCTGCTATAGAAAGAAAGTTCAACAACATATATTTTAATTGTATCATGTGGCATAATACATGTTTTTGGTTTCATTTTGTCTTTGTATTTTAATAGAACTTTTGAAGTCTGAACTATAATAAATCCAAAACATTCACCTAAATCAGTGACTAATTTTGAAATTCTTCACATTCCTGATTTCTTATGTACTCCAAACTTTTATTCAGAGAAGCAAGGTGTGTCCCCAGAAGCATCTTCAGGGACTCCCAAGGTGGTTTGTCACACAAACACCAGGAAGAAGAAGCAATAATAACATAAGGGAGGAATCAAATAAAAGGAACCTTCAAAGTACATTTAAACCAAATGGCCTTGGTTTTTCTCTGGGCGAGCACTGTTTAACAGCAGCTCTGAGGCACCATGTGGCAGGCATCATGTGCCATGTCATGGGGAGGATATCTGCACTCCTGTGCCAGCACAAGTCACACACCAGACCGCACAACTTAAATGGTAACTCCCAAGCAAAAGTATTTTCTTAATGTTCTTATTTTGGAAGAGTACAAGAGTGTACAGCATGAGAGACTGGCCTTTTTCTGGAGGCTGAAAACGGTTCTCTGTCTTCCTTTGCCTGTCATAACCTTTACAGTGGTTATAGGCCCACAGCAGCTTCTTAGCTGCACAGTTGCTGGAGCCAAGCAAGAGTTTTCACAGCAACTCACTCTGACATGGTCTCTTTCCGTCATATCTTCTCCTTATAAGGACTTATGATTGTAATAGGCCGCAACTCTCTTCACTTATAGCTACCTGATTAATTATCAAGTTGACACAACATAAGAGTCACCTGGGATTAAATTGTAGAATTGTGTCTATCACATTGAGTTGTGGCCATGTCAGTGCAGGATTGTCTCTTTTATTGGATGATGCAGGAGGGAAATTCACTATGCAGAGTCCAATCCATAGGTAGGAGGTCCTGGGATTTTAAAAAGGTAAAAATCTAGTAAGCATGAACCAGTGAGGACCTAGATAGTGAGCTTAGTAAATGGCATTCCTCTTTGTTCTCTGCTTCTGTTCCTGCTTTGACTTCCATCAGTAATGGACTATTACCTAAAAGTCTAAGCTGAAATTAACCTTTCATACTTCTCCTTTTAATCATGATATTTATCACAGCAGTACAAAGGGAATTAGAACACTGACCATGCCGACTTCACATTTGAAGCAGTTTTAAAAATAAAGATGGTCAATGGACTAGTATCCTGCTAACTTCAGTTCAAGAGGAATTGACCTTTTCTCTTGATACCTGAATGGAACAAATTTCTGTCCTGTGTGGTCACTGTCAATACAGGGCTTACTGAATTGCCCCTAATAGAGATGTCCAGACTTTCTTTTGTACCAAGCATGTAACATTAGGCTGTTTGCATTGTTTGTATTGATAGTGGAGGATGGTGGTTTCCTCACTATTGCTTGAAGTTCTGGATATGAGCAATTTGTTTCCTTCTGTCTGACTGAGTCACATGTCTCTGACACTCATTTATCATGGTTTACACTTATGCCTGATTAGCCCGGCATATTTTAAATCACATTCAGTTTCTCTCTATCCATCCTTCTGAATATTGCAGAAATTGAACTTCCCTTTGGCATGACATACTGATATGACTCACACTGTACCATGTACATGTCTGTTCAGTTGAGGGTTTGAATCATAAAACTATAATCTTAGTTCAGAAGTTCTCATAAGGAGAGAACTGTACTCAAAATCTCCACTGTCAAATTCATAGTTAGAAGCTTCATCTATATCACATTACCTGATTAATCTTATATGATATTGAACCTTAAAACTGAATATAAGGCCTCCATAACTGATACCTTTTTGATGGAGAAGAGTATTTTAATATTAGAAACTAATATGTTTTCTAACATGGAGTAACCTACTTTTGTGAGAAAACATGTAGAAAATCATGTTTCCATAAATGATGGCACCAATAAAGCTTTTTGTTTGACAATATAAAAATGTTTCTATTAGCATCTTTTCATTGGACAAAGTAATATGTTTCATAATGCATAGGTAAATAAATGTTAATCTTATAGTATGTACTCACTTTTCCTATGAGAGCCAGGGTCTATGTTCTATGTTACTGACTGTTATAAATAATAAATTGACAATGTATTAGGTCATAGGTGATGCAGAAAACTGCATATTTAGTGCCCACAATTTTATATCTGGACATGTATATTCAACATTAAAGCTGTTACTAATATCCAGGTAATGAATTACCTTGTTAGAGTTACACTAAGATATTTTATATTATTTGTGGCTATTGTGAAAGGAGTTATTTCCATAATTTCTTTCTCAGTCAATTTATCATTTGTATAAAGGAAGGCTACTGGTTTGTTTGAGTTCATTTTATATCCAGCCACTTTGATGAAGTTGTTTTTCAGCTTTATACCCAATATCCAGAGTTGTGCCTGATAAACCTTCATTACTCTAAATACAGTAAGGTATTTGGTCTAAGCCAAAAGGCCAAGAAGCTATCACAATACATCCAAAATCTGAAATAAGCCTTGGGTGGCAGATGTAGCTCTCAGTGCCATGAAGAAGAAGAAAATTCAATGATGAACCTTGGGAGTTAAGGTACAAATGTAGTAAAAAATGATAGTCTTGCACTGCTGACTTTCTGTTTGAAGACTTTAGAGATTAACATTGAAACCAGCTAAATTACAGTTGGCATTTCAAAAATATGAACTGAACACAGAGCAAAAAAGTGTCACTCACTCACCAGCATATTATCTTTTCAATTTTTAACAATATTACTGAATTTGTATGGATATTTGCTTCATGTATATCTGTGTTCTACATGCATGAAGTTTCCTCAGAATTAGAAAGAGCACAAGATCTCTTGATACTGGACCTACAAACAGTTGAGGGCCCCAATGTTAGTGCTGTGAACTAAATCCAGGTCTTCTGTGAGAGCATCTGGTGCACTTAACCACTGAGCCATCCTCCCATCCCCCAAGATCATTATTTTAAAGACTTGTTATCTTCATTTCAGATGGCACATTCGAAAGAGTTGGAAACCTTCAATGTGGGTTTGTGGGAGGATTTAGGTGGTTGGAAAATCTTCCTTAAAGGAATTGTGGGGTGCTATCTCTTTCACTTTCTCTTTGTGTGTGCCCAGTGTCCATGAAATGAACAGCATACACCATTACCTCCTCCTAAATAATATGTCTCTCCTCATCATAGGTTAAAATAAGACCAAACATTTAGTCATAGACTGGAGCCTCCAACACTATGACTGTTCCTTTTGGTAACTTATTTACCTCAGTTGTGTGTTACAGTGGCAAAGCTGGCTACCATCTCATTCACATGAAAGCATCTCACAAAAACATCAGCATCTCAGGGGTCAATAGCATAAACCTTTGGTTAGATTTTTATTGTGTTGTTTGTTTGTTTATCTGTTTGTTTTTTAGGTAAAAAGTCTCATTGTGTAGCTGCAGCTATTCTTCATATTCATGATGCTCCTATTTCAACCTACTAAGTGGTGGGTTCTTTGAAAACCTTAAAAGTAGTTTCTTTTCAAATTCTAGCTTCAATGAATTTGGTGTAGGAATTTGGAGCTACCCTGAAGATTTGTCTCAACTGTGATATTAGGTGTAAATCACATAAGGACTGAGCAATATGAGTAACAAACTCATTTAAAATGAGCAAAAGAGGCAACGGAGGCTATTGCTTTATTTTTCTCCTTATAATTTTTATTTGAACTTATATTACAGAGTTTTATAGTAAGAAAGATATATGAATGTCATTGGATATAGGTAATACTCAAGTGAGTGTTTTTAGATACATAATATGGATAGACTTCATTGGTCATTAGTTGCATATGTCATGTTGATTATTATACATTGAGTCACTTTCAGATTGATAATAATTCTCCAACAGTATCTCAAAACATAGCTTAGTTAGGATTTATATCTGTGGGATTGTGTGTGTGTGTGTGTGTGTGTGTGTGTGTGTGTAAATTGTTCCTGATTATGTTTAGATGTTTGTTTATGTACATTTTTGTGTAAATTTGTACATTTTTATTTGTATGTTTGTATGTGTTCGCGTCTTCTGAGTGTGTGTGTGTGTATCTTTCTGAAGTTGTGTCTATGTGTGTATTTATATGTTCTTCTTGTATTTGTTTGTGTGTGTGTGTGTGTGTGTGTGTGTGTGTGTGTGTGTGTATGTTTCTGTTTTTGTATAGCTGGGTGCTTGGGCTTTTGCTTAGATCCTATGAAGAAACAGTGACAGCTGCATGTGTGCTCATTGAACTATGTGCTTAGAATGTGAGCATTAGTACAACGCTCAGAGAAAGCTCGACTCCTAGGTGCTCTAACACGCCCAGATTACAGGAGAGCAGGCCACAACATCTACCCCAACATCAGAAGTAACTGGGACGCCCTGGAATCCAGGGACACAGGAACCCTTGCCCTGCCAGTTTCATGTGTTTGTGCCAGTTTGAACCTGCACCCAGGGAAGACCTGGAGTGCTAGCTCTAGCCACCTATTCCTACAACACCCAGAGGGTGCCTGAATCTCAGGTGCTCCAAAATGCCCAAGATCACAGGAAAGGCTAAAACATCTGCCCCACCACCTGGAGTAACTGGGTCCCCTATGATCCAAGGACTCAGAAACCTCTGCCCACCTAGTGGCATGGGTTTCTTCTGGTCTGAACCTGTGCCCTGAGCAGATAAACCTTGGGCACTGGCTCTGAACCCAGTCTCTCAACATACAGAGGAAGCTCGACTTCCAGGTGCTTTAACATGCCCAGCATCACAGGTGAGGAGGCCACAACAACTGCCCCAACAATTAGAGTAATTCCACTTCTAACAACAAAAATAACAGGAAGTAACAATCACTTTTCCTTAATATCTCTTAACATTATTGGACTCAATTACCCAATAAAAGAACATAAGCTAACAGACTAGATACTTAAACAGGACCCAGCATTTTGCTGCATACAGGAAACACACTTCAGTTACAAAGATAGACACTACCTCAAAGTAAAGGACTGAAAAACAATTTTCCTAACAAATGACCCCAAGAAATAAGCTAGAGTAGCCATTCTAATATTGAATAATATTAACTTTCAATAAAAAGTTATCAAAAAAGATAAGGAAAGACACTTGATACACCTCATAGGAAAAATCTACCAAGAAAAACTATCAATTCTGATGATCTAGGCTCCAAATGCAAAGGCACCCATATTCATAAAAGAAACTTCAGTAAATCTCAAAGCAAACATTGCATGTCTTGAAATAATTTTGGAAAACTTCAACATCCCACTCTCAACAATGGATGGATCATGGAAAGAGAAACTGAACAAAGATGCAGTGAAACTAACAGAATGGATTACCAAATGGATTTAAAAGATATATATAAACACATTTTATCATAAAACAATACACCTTCTTCTCAGCACCTCATGGTACCTTCTCCAAAAATGACCATAAAATGGGTCATAAAACAGGCCTCCACAGATACAAGAAAATTGAAATAATCTCATGCATCCTATCAGATCACCAGGGACTAAGGCTGTTCTTCAATAGCAACAAAACAAGAGAAAGACCAAATACACATGGAAGCTGAACAATGTTCTACTCAAAGAAAACTTGGTGAAGGAAGAAATAAAGAATGAAATTAATGACATTTTAGAATTTAAGGTAAATGTAGGCACAACATACCTATGGGACACAATGTGATCGGTGCTAATAGGAAAACCTTTAGCTCTGAGTGCCTCAAAGAAAACAACTGAAAAGAGAATACACTAGCCACTTGGCAGCATACCTGAAAGCTCTAGAACAAAAAGCAGCAAATATATCAGAGGGGTAGTTGGGTGGAAATATTCAAGCTCAGGGCTGAAATCAAGCAACTAGAAACAAAAAGAACTATACAAGGAATCAACAAACCCAGAAGCTTGTTCTTTGAGAAAATCAACAAGATAGATAAACCCTCAGCCAGAATAACCAGTCAGCACAGATACAGTATCCAAACTAACACAATAATAAATAAAAAGGGAAACCTGACAGACAGACAAACAGAAAGACAGAAAGACAGAAAGACAGAAAGACAGACGGAGACTATATGTAGTCAATGAATACCTGCCCCAATATATTAGGATTATGTGTTGGTCCATAGGACATTTCCTTCAGCATGCCTACTGAGTCAGTAGAGTCAAATGAAAGCCAGTCAAAGCATTGGTGTTAGATCTAAAACAAGACACTGATGAGGGATCAGGACCTTGAGAAGAGTCAAAAAGGAATAAACACTTGGGATAATGTTTAAGGAATGAGTGGTTTATAAAAGATTTATAAACATGGTTTCCAGGCTTCCCTTGAGGGAGTTCAGTTTCGAACATGCAGGTAGCAGAATCCCCAATAGGCAAGTGGACTACCCATCTCCATTCTAAAAAGGCACAGAGTGTGAAAAGTAATGAAATGATTATGACTAACGCATCTCTATTTCTGGGTTCAGGAGAATATAAAAATACATACACTGGCATGGTTTTAGATTTCTGGCAGTTTTCACTACAAAGCCAAGGAGAACAGAAAATAGGAAATTTCTGTAGTAAAACACACCTGGGAAATGTTTACAAAGAGCAGAAACTCATATGTTGTGTCCTGTGTATTTTGTGCAGCTTTTGGATGTGGAAATGGAAATAGCTACATGGGGGTATACACTCATAGAAGAAGGATAAGGGTGGATGGGATAGGGGGTTTCCAGAGGGGAAACCAGGAAAGGGGATAACATTTGAAATGCAAATAAGTAAAATAAAAAAATTAAAAACAAAAAACAATGAGAAAATGGAAAGCTCCCATGCTGTCATAGCTATTGAGCCTTTTAAGTCCTGCTTGAGTATGTGTTAAGGTCATTGCTTTGACGTTTCAAGGTTAAATCCTGAAGAGTTCTGAAAGTGACATAATTTTCAAGAGAAAAAATGAATTCCAGCCAAGTACATTCACACATATTTATGCTTTTATACTTGAGGAAGTAGAGACTCAACATTCTCAGAGGCATCACTAAAAAAAAGAAAACACTCCAGATTTGAAGCCTAGAATCCCCTCCAGGCTCCACTCCTCAAGCCTTGGTGGTTGCACAAGCCTTCAGAACACCGTGGGCTAATCTCTCTTTTAAAAGGAGCCAGTTTTCAGACTTCACTGGACAATAGTTGCAGTCTCTTTCCTTTTGCCTCACCTATACACAGGCTCTATAAGTAGAATGGTGCCTATCCCTGCAGAGTTCAAGGAGCAGAGAGAGGAATTCAATCCCTATTTATTCATAGAGTCAGTGATCTGAGAAGGCAGTAAATTAACACCCTAAAAACTTTCTTCTTCTCATTAAAGAGTTTAATGAGGTAAAGTAGTTTAATGGGTCAGTGAGTTTTTCCTTAAGTTATACCAATAAATGAGTATTTTAATTATATAACTATTTTGAATTACATTGTATAGTTTATACATCTATAATTTTTTTTGTAAATTAAACTATGATTGCAAAGACTCCCTGGGTCATCTTTAAAAAGAAATGTTGGGAAAAGGCACTAGTAATCATGACACTGTATGCAATAAGTGGAGGAGCACACCAGGGAGAGATGCTACATTCAGTATGTACAACAACTAATCAAATTGTAGTTCATAATATGCAGATTCTGACCTGAGTTCATGGAAATTGAACTACATAAAGATGCAAAGACAGTTCTTAACAAGCAGAGGCAGAATCTGTGTGCCAATTTCCATGGTTTTTTTCTTTCATTATTTGTGACAATCTGTTGTGTTCATTTAACCCCACTGACTAGGCATCTGTGTGAAGTAAGCACTGACAGAGTAAGAGGAACAGAGCCTGGGCAATTGAGGTCCTGAAACTACCTAGATTGTAGTACCAGTAAAGTATAAATTAGGGATATCATGTATTAACCAAATCTGATGTCTTTCTTCAGACCCAGCTTTTGGAATATTCACTCTTTAGCCATAATCTCTCATCTCTCTCTCTCTCTCTCTCTCTCTCTCTCTCTCTCTCTCTCTCTCTCTCTCTCTCTCTCTCTGTGTGTGTGTGTGTGTGTGTGTGTGTGAATGTGTGTGTATATGTGTGTGTATGTATTTATGTATGTCCTGAAACTTTTAATTCTTCAGTTTAAATAAGAGTAGTGTTGCCTTTCACAGGACAGCCTGCAAGATAATGAAAATGAAAGCTTCTGGGTGAATCACAGAGAAGAGATCTTTCCCACTTCAGAGGGAAAGTCTGAAGTCAAGTCTGAAGTTCTGAAGTCAAGTGATTCTCAGCAAATACAGTGAGGATGATAAGCAAAAGGTGTAAAGGAAGTGTGCATAGGGAATGTGGGATGGAAACAGTTGCCACACTTTTGAAGCTATCAAGAGAAAGGAAACACAATCTTTTGATGTGGGATGTTCACAGAAATAAAACACATATGATTGTATTATTCTTTCAACACTTGAATAAAGTCAGTGTGATGGGAGAGAATTCAGATCTCCAGGTCTGTCATTATGTAGTCAAGGTCCCACACTGTTGAAACTCCTAGAGACCCACACTTTGTCTCCTTCCACTTCACTGTTTTTATATTCAGATTCATCTTGAATTTTTCAGAAAGTGAAGCTATGGTGTGTATGAAACAGTTGTTCTTACAGATGTTTCATGGTAGAATATTTAATATTTTTGTCTTAAATACTTATTATAACTCAACAGACATAGAAAAGGGGGTCTGTACTAGATATAAAATATAATTATTGTCTCTTTCCTCCAAGATGGGCAGCTTGGAAAATGAGCTTGGAAAGCATCAGGCTGAGGAACTCTCAGGACATCCATTGGTATTATTCCCTCTAGCAAATAATGTATGGGAGAATTCTAAAGTATGTAATATCTTTTTTTTTTTTTACTCATAGTAGTTTTTATTGTTTTTATACTTTTATTTCTTTTTATTTTCTTTTTTTTTAAATTTTTATTTTCTATATTCTATGTTTACATTCCAAAGGCTTTCCCCTTTCCCAGTTCCCCCCCTCCCTATGTCCCATAATTTCTCTCCCCTCAACTATTCCCCAATCATTCCCCCTCCCCCTACGGTTTCTCTACAAAACTGGATCCAATCTTTACATGCCCAGGGTCCTCTCCTTTCTTCTTGGGAATCATTTGACTTGCTAATTGTGCCTTGAGTATTTAGGGCTTCTGGGCTCATTAATATCCACTTATCAGTGATTGCATTTCATGTGTATTCTTTTGTGACTGGGTTAGCTCACTCAGGATGATATTTTCCAGGTCTAACCATTTACCTACAAATTGCATGAATTCATTATTCTTAATTGCTGAGTAGTATTCCATTGTATAAATATACCACATTTTCTGTATCCATTCCTCCTTTGAGGGATATTTGGGCTCCTTCCAATTTCTGGCTATTATAAACAAGGCTGCTATAAACATAGTGGAGCATGTGTCTTTATTGTATGCAGGGGAATCCTCTGGGTATATGCCCAGGAGTGGTGTGCCAGGGTCCACTGGAAGGAACATGCCCAATTTTCTGAGGAAGCGCCACACTGATTTCCAGAGCAGTTTTACCATCTTGCAATCCCACCAATAGTGGAGGTGTGTTCCTTTTCTCCACATTCGCGCCAACACCTGTTGTCTCTTGAGTTTTTAATCTTAGCCATTCTCACTGGTGTGAGGTGGAATCTCAGGGTTGTTTTGATTTGCATTTCCCTGGTGACTAATGATGTTGAACATCTCTTAAGGTGTTTCTCGGCCATCCGTATTTCTTCTGGTGAAAATTCTTTGTTTAGCTCTGTACCCCATTTTTTAATAGGGTTATTTGGTTCTTTGGGGTCTAACTTCTTGAGTTCTTTGTATATATTGGATATTAGCCCTCTGTCAGATGTGGGGTTGATGAAGATCTTTTCCCACCTTGTTGGTTGTCGTTTTTAGTACCTGAATGGATATGCTCAGATCTTTCGCTTGCTTGATTGTTTTTTCGTGTATTTCTTTAATAGATTTTTGTGTTTCCTCTTTCATAGCTTCTACTTGTTGGCCCACGTTCTTCTGTATTTCTTTAAGTGATGGTTGTCTTTCTTCCTTATTGTCTTCTTCTTTTTGATCCATCTTCTCCTGCATTTCTAGAATTGATTTTTGTATTTGCCTTGTAAAGGCTTCTAACTTTTGATCCATTTTCTCCTCTATTTCTTTACGAGATTTTTCTTTGTGTTCAGCTACCAGCATCCTGACCAGTGATTTTATATCCAAGTCTTATTTTTCTGGTGTTTTGGGGTATCCAGGGCTTCCTGTTGTTGGTGAACTGGGTTCAGATGCTGTCATGTTGCTTTGATTTTTGTTAGTGACGTTCCTTCATTTTCCTTTTGCCATCTGGTTATTTCTGGTGTTAGTTGGCCTTGTTGTCACTGGCTGGTGTTTGAATCTCCCGTGAGGCTGGGCTCACCTGTTGTTTCTCTACTGGTGGTTATGTGTGATTGCTGCTCAATGGGATCATGAGCTGGCTGCCACCTGCTGCCTCGGTGCAAGGCCTGAGGTCACGGGGAAGTGCAGGGAAGTGCAGCAAAGCCTAGGTGGGCACTGCTGGGCCTGCCTGTTGGCGAGAGCCTAGGAGATTCCCCCGGCGAGTAGCCCCAGATGGAATCTGTCTACCTGCGCCTTTCCAGCTGTGTCCTGGTTTCAATATGGAGGCCTGCAGCTATCGCTGGTCCAAGGTCCTGGGAGCTGGGTGCCTCCAGCTGCTTGGGTGCACAGCCTAAGGTCTCCGGGAAGTGCAGCAGAGCCTAGGCGGGCACCACTGGGCCTGTCTGGCAGCGAGAGCCTAGCAGATCCCCCCCCTCAGCGCGATAGCCCCAGATGGAATCTGTCTACCTCTGTCTACCTGCACCTTTCCAGCTGTGTCCTGGTTGCAATATGGAGGCCTGCCGCTATCACTAGTCCAGGGTCCTGGGAGCTGGGTGCCTCCGGCTGCCTTGGTGCACGGCCTAAGTTTGCCGGGAAGTGCAGCAGAGCCTAGGCGGGCACCACTGGGCCTGCCTGGGGGCGAGAGCCTAGCAGATCTCCCCGCGCAAGGTAGCCCCAAATGGAATCTGTGTACCTGCACCTTTCCAGCTGTGTCCTGGTTGCAATATAAGTATGTAATGTCTTGAAAGTCAGCACTCTGTTCCTTTTTTGATAACCTTGGTCATTTGTATTTTATGGTATATTACTATAAATCCTTTCAGGATGTGAATGGTTTATAAATTATAAATCAGGGCACTAATACTTCTGGGCATAAACATCTTTGTATATCACAGTTTTGCTCAGGGTTAATAACTTACAAGCCATATTCCTGACCCACCCTACTAAACTCTAAGCTTAAGGATTAAACTTAGTAAACTCTATTGGTCAGGTCACTAATATGCACTGACTAGATCTAAAATTGGGGGTACATAAAATGACCTGCACATTTTCCTCTCCATAAAGTTAGGCCAGTTATTGAAGCAAAAGCACCGTTTCAAATGTACTGTTAGCAACTCTTCCACCTCTCTCCAAACAAGAGGAGTGTTGGCGAGTATATCAACAAAAATAACTGGGGAGAAAAGAATTGGATTTGTTGAAAAATTCTTGTAATCTCTCTTTGCAAAAGCTGGTTTGGTAACCCTGTCATATAATTATGTATAGAAAAATGATACTCTGCAGTGATTAAAAAGCAATGCTCATCAGTGACATGTTATGATTTGCTTAGGATAGAGACTATACAGGTTTCACTCTATCAACTCCCCAGTTCATGTCTTGTTTAACTGACATAGTTTTCAGTCACAATGCCTCAAATACAATATATTCATGGTAATATTGCCAACAGTGTAAGAATGAGATTCAAATTAATCTGAAAATCAAAATGGATTTGGCATAATTGGCATTAAATGTTTTACTATATGTGTGTATGATGTGTATGATGTGTATATATGTGTGTGTGATGTGATATGAAAATTAAGTGTACTTTGTTTGACCTTATGCTTTGTGAGCATTCTTGCTTTTTAACAATCAAGTGATTAACAACTCCAATTGTCAGTTCAGAATCCTTGATGTAGTCATTTCAGATATATCTGGGGAATTCCTTTCTAGTCTTTGAATTTCAGATTTGTTTATTTAAAAACTAAAATGGACTCAATACATTGAATATTTTAGCTTTAATATACATACACATGTGTAAGTATATATAAGTAGCAATAATAAAGTAAAATCATTAATTTAGAAGGACACAGAAGCAGAGAAGGAAGAGATGAGTAAGATTGATGTAGATACAGTGCTCCATTCTCAAACATAAAACTAAACTAAAATAAAACATTTTTGGAAGAATGTAAAAAACTCCAAAATTCAAGAATGACCAATGATAGAGTTTTGAGTTGTGCTTAATTAATTCTTTGTTTTCTGTGTTCTGTTTGCTAAAGATCGCACTAGGGAATACATTGCTGATTATTTAACAAGTATAACAGGTCCATGAAATTGGAAATGAAATCAAAATATTTTTAAGTGGGCAAAAACTTTGTCTTCCTTCATTAGAAATGTCCACTTGATTTTCTTGCACTCTAGTGTAGAATGAGAATGTTTGTAGGAGTCTGGTGATTATGATCTCAGAAAATGCTAGACCACCTGTGAACAAGAATTGTTTTAAACTCTAAGATACGCAAAACAATACTTGATGTGCTAAACGATGCTGGTAAAGGCTGTAGCCCAAATCTTTCCTTTTTCACCACAGCAGGATTCACAGTTGGACAGCTGAGACATTTCCTCTCTGCAAAAGGCCAAAATCTCTACCTCATTACTCCAGGAAAGCTTCAGCTCCTTCCACATGCAATCAGCACTTTTCTTCATTAATGTGCAAAACATCTCTTTGATGACCTCACTGTTGTCGATATCATTACTAGAAAACATAGGGAGACAAAGCAGCTATTTCCCATTAATCTTTTTCCTCTGTTAAAACTCCCTCAGAAGTGTAGGATTGGCTGGTCTGACAGAAATGTCTCAGATTCTAAAGGCATAAGTACTATGCTATGAATTCCTCAAAAGGTGGGCATGTGACTAGTTGGTCAATACTTCTCCAGAAGCTGCAGTTAAGACATGTTCTGTCAAGACTCTTTCAGAAGAAGAGATATAACTGGTTCACTGGATCCCCATAAGCATGCTTATTTAATACAGTACACAAAAGACAGAAAATGGCGGACTACAGATGCAGAAGTCATCCCACCTCCTGAGAACAGATTGCCTTTCATGCTGGTATCCAGCACACTGAGGATCTACAGCTGGCCTGAGCAGGTATATCTTTGACATTTATACAATGATTTCTAAAGGTCAAACTAAGCTACAGTGGCCACAGTTCACTGCCTTGTTTCCTAGCAACTGCACTTTGACATCCCTGCTCAGGCAGAAGCCATTTTCCTGGTTTTGAGAGACCAATTTCTCTCTGAAATATAGTCAAAACTTCCTGAATCAGTGAGAAGGTCATGACTCAATTAGTTTGAATTCACAGGTGCAGTTTCCTTTCTTTTTTCAATCCTTTATGATGGGTTGCCAATATGTTTGTTTGAGTCCCGTGTAAATGGCACCATTATGTAGCAAGGACTTCTTGGAGACTGGGATTGAATCACTCTTGGATTTTACTACAAACCAAACCTTCTAGCTAGCTCATTGGTTCATGTCAAGGTTTTTAATTTAGAAACATCAATTCTGTGCTGAGTGCCCTTAACAAAGAGAACTTGCTCCACCATTACTTACTCAGTACACACATGGAAATGGGTAAGGGTTTTTAGAATCTTAGAAGGACAAAGAAAATTAGATTAATCTAATCTTAGAATTTCAAATATAATTAGGAATAAACATTGTGTTATAGATACTGTTGAAATTATAGTAGTTAGAAGGTACTCCAAAGATTCAGTTAGTCAGCCACACAATAGCTCTGTTTTTCACTATTTTCTGTTGTGTATATATATGCAACTTTATAACTGGTTCTTTGAGGCCCTCTATTTTATTATATTAACTCTGTGAATTTGGATATGTCTTATCATTTCCTCCAGATTCAAATTTAAAAAAAAATCTTAATTTTTCTCCATTGGTCTATGTGCTATTTAGATATTTATTACTCAATATTTGTGTCTTGGGGCTACTCAGTAGTTTTCACTATTGATGTCTAGTTTTTCTCTATTCATGTTTCAGAAGCAGATATCTTATACTTCTTATTGATTTAAATTTTAAAGAATATAGTTATATGTTTACTGAAAATATAGATTATAAAACTACAAAATTGCTAACCTACACCTTGTCTCCAATCTTTCATAGCTCCTCATTATCAGCTGTGCCTCTATTGACCTATTATACAACAGTTTGCATTCAATATGTTATGCTATGTTCTTGTCACCTACTGTATCAATCAGGATGGTTTTGTATCCAAAAGCCCTGTTGTGCACCAATTCTCTCTAACCTTCACCAGTTTGTCAGTTCATGTTATTTTCATTGTTTGTGTATTATTTCCATTCTAGGATGCCGTATGTTTTAAGTCATGTAGACTTTTCAGATTTGCAACATCTGATGTTAATAAATTATTTGGTGTCATGGCCTAGCTAAAATATTTTCAACTTTATTGGTAACTTCAGTAAACCCTCATTAACTGTTGCTGTCGTTGCTGCTGCTGTTGCTGCTAGCCGTGGTGGTGGTTGGTGGTGGTGGTGGTTAGTTGGTTGGTTGATTGGTTAATTGGTTGATTTTTTTGGACAGGGTTTCTCCACATATCCTTGGCTGTCCTAAAACTAACTATGTAGACCAAGCTGGCCTGGAATTTTGGAGGTTCAGTTTTCTCTGCTAGGATCAAAGATATGTGCCACCATCACATAGCTCCTTCATTTGTTTGTTTGCTTGGTTGGTTGTTTTTGACAAATTCTGTTGATTTCTGTTTCTAGTTCAATTGATTTTCTCCTCTGTTTCTTCTGTTGCTGTGGATTAAAGCTGATGTGGTTCCCTGTAGTGGAAACACAGATGATTGATTTGAGGAATCCTTTTAAAATACTAAGACAGGTGCAGATACCCACAGTCAAGCAGTGGATGGAGTTTTGGGACTCTTGTTGAAGAATAGATGGAAAGATTGTGAGCCCTGGAGAGGATAGGAACTCTACAGGAAAACCAACAGTGTCAACTAACCAGGACCCTTGGGGCTCTCAGAAACTAAACCACCAATTGAAGACCATTCACAGACTAGGCCTATGCTTCCTTGCACATACGTATCAAATGTGCAACTCAGTCTTCATGTGGGTCTGGAAAAACTGCAGCTGTGGCTATCCCAAAAGCTGTTGCCTGTATATGGGATATGTTCTAGCTGAGCTGCCTTGTCTGGTCTCAGTGGGAGAGGATGTTCTTAGCCTTTCAGAGACTTGATATGCCAGGGTGCGGGGATTTCTAGGGGGTCCACCCTCTCAGAGAAGACACAGGAAGGGAGGAAAGAGAAATGATTGTGGGAGGGATCATGGGAGGGGCAGTAAGCATGATGTAAAGAGAATAAGTAAAACTTAATTAATTATTTAATTAAGAATAAAATATATTCATTCATCTTCTTACACTTCTCAAGGATTTCCACTGGTATTCTGAGGCCCTTTACTTTATTATATTGACTCCCTGTATTTGTGTATGTCTTATCATTTCCTCCAGATTAAAATTAAAAAAAATCATATATTTCTCTATGGTTTATGTGCTATTTAGATGTTTAATGCTCAATATTTATGTCTTGAGGTGACTCAAGCTTTTACCATTGACAGTTTTCCTCTATCCATGCTCCAGAAGCAGATATTATATACCTCTTCCTGGTGTAAATTTCAAAAGATACCCGTCATGACTTCTAATAGGATCTGACTTGCTGAATAATTCCTGAATTTGAGAAAAATGAAAACTCCCTGTTTTTTTTTTTTTTTTTTTTTTGGGTTTTTTTTTTTGCTTTTTTTTTTGGTTTTTCGAGACAGGGTTTCTCTGTGTAGTTCCGGCTGGCCTGGAACTCTGTAGACCTGGCTGGCCTCGAACTCAGAAATCCGCCTGCCTCTGCCTCCCAAGTGCTGGGATTAAAGGCGTGCGCCACCACCGCCTGGCTTTCCTTCTTTTTTTTTTTTTTTTTTTTTTTTCTGTTTTTTTATATGTAGCAACCAAGGGCTATATGTTGTCATAGCCTGTAGCTGTTAATTATACCATAGCTGAATGATGAGTTTATGATAATGTGTAGATGTTTAAGACTCAGTTTACTAGTAGTCTTATTATTTTTAACTAAGTCCTTCTTGTTTTTCTTGCTGGAATCTCGCTGTCAGAAGTGTTTATACCTGAAATTCCATTCACAGATTTATCCACCTTTCCTGAAATTCTGGTTCCTTTGATTTCATGCAGTCTGAAATCTTGATAGGCAAATCAAGGATTGTGTTCATCATTTCATAATGCCTATCTTTATATCTCTTAACTCTTCTCTTTGATGTCTATTCTTTCTGAAATTGATGTACTTATGCTTTCTTGTAATTGCGAAATACTGACAGCAGGGTATCTCTGCAGCTGTATTTAAACTGCCTTTCTTCTAAACTGACAGCTGAATCTTGTCTCATCATCAACTCTAACTTTCTTAACTATTATATTTAGGCCATGAATGTTCAAAATAATCATTACGATAACTGGATTCAGATCTATCCTGCTTCTTCCCACTTTTATTGTCCTCCATTTGCTCCCTTTTGATTTTGACTTTTCTACATGGATCTATATTTCCTTTATTCCTTTCTTACCATATCAATTATGTTATTTATGTTGCTTTTTAAGACAACTGTATATCAATGATAAACATCTCCTTGATCTTCAGGAATATGGTCCTTTGTAATAGCAAACCATCTTCTCCCAAACTACCTGCACATTGTAATATTCCTATCATTCATTTCATTTGGAAATAAGTATCTGTACACAAATTATTATATATAGATATGGCATTGATAATCACATACCAACCACACACACATACATTTCCATGCATACATACCCCATGTCATGAAAAGAGGACATATTACACATGTGCAGTATACAGTACAGAAATACCTATACTATAGATTAAAGATACATATACATATTCCATACATATATACTTGTGCAAAGACATATAACACACCTACATGCACACGAATCATACAAGCACATGACACACACACAAATCAATGGATCCACAGAGAAACAAAAAATTTCAGGTAGCATCATATGGGCATATCTACCACTAAAATAGGTGGTTCAATGAGGGGAAACACATAGAAACAGATGAAAACATGGGGGCAGAGCACTTATGAATTGGTCAGTGTTATGGGATAGACCCAATCGGGTTGCTGGCTCTTGCTTCCAAGTTAGAAATCAATGAGTAGATTCCTTCTATGAAAAACCAGGCATCCTTGTCTAGTGAGGCCTGATTCAGGAAGTCACAACCTCTGGAACTATAAGATACATATGTTTATGGATTGTGGTAGTTTTATTGCAGAATCCTGAAGGACCAGAAAATGGAACACATAGATTGACTTTTGCTTTTTAATTTATAAAAGGAATTTCCAAAATGCAGGTGGCTACACCTTTGGGTGTTTAATGAGCCTTTCAAAGGGCTGGCATGTCAGATATCCCACAAGTTAGATATTTAAGTTACAATTCAGAAACAGCTGCAAAATTACAGTTATAAAGTGGGAGAGATAATAATAATTTTATGGTTTTGGGTCACCACAGTATGAAATACATTCATTTTCAACATTAGGAATTTTGAGAAGCACTGATTTAGGGAGTTCATCCATTCTATTGAAAACCGGCAACCACTGAGCTTCTGAGTATGTGGTTTACAGTCCTACACTGATTTTAAAGGTATTCATGTTTCAGTTTCTCTGTTCTTTTCTCTCTTTATCCCACCTCAACCTTTCTCATTATACATGTTGGGGCTTTGCTAGTGCTGTGCAACACTTTGATATTATACTGTTTTTAGCACACACACACACACACACACACACACACACACACACCCTTTATCTTCTGCTATTTGTAGATGGTAGATTCTCTCTTCAGAAGTACTCTCCATTCCTGGTGGAGTGTTTAATCTCTGATGTTGTCACTGTCCCACAAAACTATCATTAGTCCTTTAATGGAGTTCACATTAGTCTGTTAGATCTCTTAGCCTGTTAATTATATTTGTGTAAAATTACCACCTTAATGATATCAAAAATTTTTATTATGTCTGGCTCTAATGTTAATTTGTTCAAATTGTTCATTTCTGTTTAGGTTTGCCTCATAATTTTATTGATAGTGAGACGTGATACATAGATAAAACATACTGCATAGAGCCTGCAGTAAACTGGTGGGAATGTGAGGAAGAGCTCTAATTCTCTCTTAAGGCTCAGTACTCAACCTGTTTTCTACACTGTGAACTTAGGACTGTGTCTTAGCCAAGCCCCATGAATGAAGGATCAGTCAACAGTGGACTGGAGTTGAGTGTATCCCATCCTAAACATGTCTGTCTGGGGCTCATAGGTTTGGGTTTTATGTATCCCATCTTACACATGACTGTCAAGGGCTCATGGACATGGAGGTGAGTTCCCATCTTCCACATAGCAGACAGGAGCTATTAGAGATGGCTATTTCCTTTCCATCTGTTCAGCTTGATTCTTACAGTGTCATAAAAGGTTGGGTTTGTTTAATCATTTCTCCCGAGGGCACATCTAGTTAAGGAGTACACTCTGACCTCTCCAATGCCAGAATCAGGAAGTGATTTTTCAGTGACTTTTAGTTCAGGAGTCTGGCGCTTTCTGGTTATGTTTTATATTACTGTGGCCATTCATCTCCTCCTAAAGTCTGTATATCTGACTTTTCCTGAGTTGTTTTTGTTGGCATGTTTTGCTTTGTTTTCAGTACTTTTGGGAACAGATAAAAGTCTTTACTAATATGAAATATTTTATTTAATTCTTCTTTATGAATTTTTATATATGAGAACTCTATTTTCATGATTTTCACTCCTTCCTCTCCCAACTCTTACAGTGTGGTTCTTTTTAATGGAGAATTTCATACATAAGTGTAATAAATTTTTATTTTCTTCAATCCCTTCTTCTCTAAATCTTCCCATATCCCCCACCCTGCTTTTCCCACATGTAATCCTTATCTTATTAGTGGAAAGGAAAAATTGATAAGTAATTGGAAGACGCTAGGGAGAATGTTTGTAAGAATGAAGAAAAACAAGTCATTCTTCTGTAGACAAATGCACATGGTCTCTGTTCAGAAAAACATTGGTCTTTACAGAACTTCGGGGTTATAAATGGTTTTACACAGACCATGTGTGCATCTTCTAGGCATATGACACTCATATCAAGAGAGTTTAAAAGACATATATCCAGACAGTAGACACACATGTCTCCTTGCAGATGATTTGTTTGAGTCTTATTTGTGGTAACTGACCAACATTCTGGTGATTAAAAGGAAGTTTTCATTTTAAAACTTAATTTAATAATTAGTAAATTTTTAAAATTAATAAAAAAATAATAATTAAAATTTATGATAGAAGTTTACATTGCCAAATTGCTGGTTCTTTAAACTTTTCAACCAGCATGTTCATATAGTATTTAATAACAGTGATCATGTTATAATATAATATAAATAATATGATTGCTAGTTATATTATTTATATATATAATATAATTATATGTAATATAATTATATGTATAATTATATATAATATATATACTATATCTATATACTATGTCTATATCTATATCTATATCTATATATATATATATATATATAGTATATATATAAAACTTAGCACTTATTAGTTTCTGAGGGTGGCCATTTGACTACTTTAGGTATCAATTTCCTTTTGTGTAGTTAAGGGGTGGTACTGTGGTGCCAACTGTGCCAGTACTGTGATTAAGTTTTACAGCAGCATGATACATATCACATACTGAAGATTGGCAGCCTCATCAATGACTGTTTTCACAGGTGAATGCAGAGTAAAATCAACTCAGTTTTGGCAGCACACATATCATGATTCTACATTCCCTCCTTCCTTCCAGGGTATCAATTACAGACAACATCAGGCAAAGGAAATTCTTTAAGCTTCAGTTACTGGAATTTCTACAGACACTTCACTATTATTTACACATCAAAAGCCAATAATAGATGCTCCTGCATCTGTATTTCTCTACATGCACAGTTGTTGGTCAGCACAAAACACACTTCCTGTGTGTGTCTGTGTCAGAGTGAGTGAGACAGAGAGGGAGAGAAAGAGACAGAAGCTTTTCATTTTAATTTAATCTTACTGAGTCTTTGCTTTACTGTTTCATTTCCATGGTAAGCATAGATGTTTATAATCTAGTTGGAAATGGGATAAAAAAGGACAGACCTTTGAGTCTAATTTGAGGGAGCAGAAATGGCCAACAAATGTGAGGGAGGAAATTTGCACCCACATCATATTATATTTTCTCCTGTCATTTCTGTCCCAGGTCAGTCATTGCCAGTTTGAGCCTTTATTAAGACAAATCACTTTAGATTTGTGTCCAAAGAATAAAAGGAAAATTTCACAGAAATTAAAATTTGGTAATAAAAGTAAAGTAAGTCATTTACAAATGCGATGCAAAAAACAATTGTACTTTTAAGAACAGAAGAGAGTCCTTTTCTATTACCAATCACCTAAAGGCTGCATATTACACTGGTTTTTAAAGATTAATTTACTTTTATTTTTTGCATGAGTGATTTGTCTATATGGATTTCTGTACACTACATGATTATACTGCCCATGAAAGCTCAAAGAGCTTGTCAGATAACTTAGGACTGTAGTTAGAGATATGTGTGAACTGCCTGTGGGTGCTGAGATCCGAACCCTGGTTCTTCATAAGAACAGCAAGTACTTTGAATCATTGAGTCATCTCTACAGTCCTTCTATGATTTTGTTTTTTTTTTTTTGCCATTCACTTACTTATATGTATTAAATGCATTTTAAAACTATTTTATTTATGTGTGTGCATCTTCATCATGAGTGTACCTAGAGACATCAACAGAGCACATCAGATCCTCTAGAACTGGAGTTACATGATTTATGAGATTCCATGGTTGCTAGGAACCACACTTGTGTGTTCTGCAAGAACTGATTAAGATTAGGCATTCTCTATCTTGCTCTAACTCCCCAGCCTTCAGATGTATTTTTAAATGAAATTATCATAGTAATGCCTAAGATCCACTATTTCAATCTATCTAAATTTTTGCTTATGTCTAATTATGACAAATTCACATGTTTTAACCTCTCAAACACTGCATAACAGATAAAACATGACTGGGCATTCATGTTTTCCTCAGTATACATTTCTGAAGCATGTGTTCAGTTTTGGGAATATGTCTTAAAATGAGAATTATAAAATAACAAAGGCATAATTATGTATTGAGAGGTGATTTTTTTCATACATATTAAGTAAATAAGTAATATCAAATGCACATAATATTATTCTATTATCTAGAGAGTGTAAAGTAGATATAGTTCCCTACTTGGGACAATAACTGCTTTTATAAAATGGACACGAAAGTTTGGGTATGACATACTTCCTTTGAATCTGAGCATTCGTAAGGTAGAGGCAAGTGGATTTCTGGGAGGTTCAGTGTAGGGGAATGCTAGGGAGCTAAGGTGGATGGGGAAGCACCCTCAGAGAAGCAAGGGGAGAACGGGCAAGGAGATTTTTGGAGAGGTAACTGGGAAGGGGGATGACATTTGAAATGTAATCAAGCAAAATAACCAATAAAAAAATAAAAAAAAACTATTCATCAATCTTACTTCACTGTCAAAATCTTTTTAAAATTGTTGAATGACTGTCACTATTTGTTTCTGTTCATGAAAATTTAAAACACACACAAGAGGAAGAAGATTTTGAAGTGTTGACATAATATATATATATATATATATATATGTATATATATATATATATATATACTGGGAGTGATCATATATATATATATATGTATATATATAATGTTTAAACATAGATTGAATTTAATTGTGTGAATATCATGTGTTCTTTATATTGGTTCTGTACAGATATGTCTTGTGCTCATGGGGATGTGGACTAGATTCCAGATTACCCTGCACCTGGAGTTGTCTGTATACTGGGAACTGAATACTGGTCCATTACAAGATCTATAATTCCTCTTATTGCTGAGGTTACATTAACAAGCACACAGTAGTTTACTCTACAGGTGTCCTGTGTATGTGCTGTGTATATACAAGGCTCTCTGAAGGCATTTGCTGTCCTTTTCTTGAGAACCTCATTTTCTTTCTATATATGACTTCCACAGAAGTTTCTGCCTTCCTGACTCAGAAAATAACTAGTACAAATCTCAAAATGCAACAAAAGTCAGCTCACAAACACTTGAGGTCGTTCACAATTAGTGAGGTGTGCATCACTAAATTCTTAAGTTCCTTATGGGGAATCAACCTCCTGTCACTCACAGTAGTAAGTGGCCTGAAAAGATAATCTTTTCTTCTTGTTTCATCCATTTCCTAAAGGAGCTGCTTGCTTTTGAATCCTTGCCTCAGGCATACCTCTGGAAACACAAGCTCAGACATCCACTGTGGAAACTTCTATGGATCTTGCTGTGTGCTTTCTGAGGACCCAGATATCTCTCTGATTAGTGAGCCATCACAGCTGCAGTTTCCTCCACCCCAAGCTGCTTTCACTGTGTCTTTGTCCTCTTCATATACTGTAACATAATCAAGCTTGCTGATTCTTCCTGGATTTACATATCTGGATACCTTGAATCCTGAAGTAGCAAAAATTGCACAGGATGGGGTTAAACAGATGTGGGTCTCTTTATTTTTGCCAATAGCAAGGGAAGAAACCTAAGCTCATCTCTGCAATGTTCACAAGCTTGCAGAAAAGCACTGGGTGTCCACATGACCTGGAGAAGCACACCCAACCACTCCCAAGTGAAGAATTGTTTGCATTTGCTTATTGTTCTTCTTGATTTAATTGCATCAGCTTTGCTTGTTGTCCACCAATTAGACTTCTTTCCCTAAAAGACTGACAATTAGATGTGTATGTTTTCAGGATACTCTTCACAGATAATTCTAAGGAATGTATTTGGCTTCAGAACTACAAAGGTTAGTAGAAATTTTGTATATGTTTGGAAAATCCATAGAAAGAAATCTTATTAGTAATCATCCTAAAGTAAATATTCTTTAGGGTAGAAGCAACTCTTTTTTTTTCCAGGAACAGTGGAGCAGCTGGAATGGGATCTTTCTGGTCTCAATTTTGATGCAAAATCTAGGGTTCTTCCAAAGCTCTCACCACCCAAACCCTACCCAGAAAAGATCTGGTCTTGCCAGCAGTGCTTACCCAGGCTTACAGGCCTACAGAAGGTACAAATTCCAGTCAGAGACAGCAATAACTGTCTTAACTAGCACCAGATATAACCAGATGGTGAGAGGTATGCACAAGAATGGTACCAGCAGAAACCAAGGATACTTGGCATCATCAGAACCCAGTTCTCCTACCACAGCAAGTCCTGGATACCTCAAAACACTGGGAAAGCCCTATTCAGATCTAAAACAGGACTCCCAGGGACTAAACCATCAACCAATGGGCACACATAGTTCCAGCCAAAAATATGTCAAAGGAATGCCTTGTTGGGCATCAGTGAGAGGAGTGGTCCTTGGTCAGGTGAAGGCTCAACAGATGCCCCAACAAAGGGAAATCGAGGAGCAGAGGTGGGAGTGGGTTGGGTGGAGGGGCATATATATGGAGGCAAGTGACAGAAGCCATTTTTACTTATCTCTATGCCAAGAGATTTCAATGCCAGGAGCCATCCCCACCTAGATCTCAATGCCAAGAGACCTTGCTACCAGGATTTATTCTTACCTTGATCTCATGGCCAGAGCCATAGATCTCAAAAGCCCCTCCTTTTGAAGCTCATCTGTGGATAGGTTACTATAGGAACTCTTTTCCACTTCACCTCCTCATGACCCCCCTTATCATACCAAAAATTCCTACAAGCAGTAACTAGCTTTTCCCAGAAATTATGAGAAAGTGTTTCTTAGAAGTGATGCCAGGCCGGGCAGTGGTGGTGCACACCTTTAATCCCAGCACTCGGGAGGCAGAGGCAGGTGGATTTCTGAGTTTGAGGCCAGCCTGGTCTACAGAGTGAGTTCCAGGACAGCCAGGGCTACACAGAGAAACTCTGTCTCAAAAAAACAAAAAAAAAAAGAAAGAAAGAAAGAAAGAAAGAAAGAAAGAAAGAAGAAAGAAAGAAAGAAAGAAAGAAAGAAAGAAAGAAAGAAAGAAAGAAAGAAAGAAACTGATGCCAGCCCTTTGAGATTGTTCCCCATTCACCCCTCCCCACATCTTGCTTGCTTCCCTTTATATTGCTTTGGGAAAAAAACAAAAATTGACAGCTTGATCAGAATACTGTGTTGCTGTCTCTCTCTCATATCTCTTGTCTCTCGAATTCTCCTAGGTGGTTTGTGGAGCCTGTTGACTGTCCTGCATGTTGGGACAGGCAGTGGATGGGAGAAGGGGTTGGGGGTCTTTGAGTAGGGGAAAAATCTGGAAAGCATTTGCCATTGATAATGTAAATGAAAATGATATTCAATAAATAAAAATAGATACATTATACCAATAAAATAAAATAAAATCATATTTCATGATGGTAATAGAGGACTTTAAAAAGAACACAAATAACTCCCTTAAGGAAATACAGGAGAACACAGGTAAACAGGTAGAAGCCATTGAAGAAGAAATACAAAAGGCCCTTAAAGAATTATAGGAACACAACCAAACAGGTGAAGGAATTAAACAAACCCATCCAGAATGGAAATAGAAACAAAAAAGAAATCACAAAGGGAGACTACTCTGAAGATAGAAAACCCAGGAAAGATACCAGAAGTCATAGATGCAAACATCATCAACAGAATAAAAAAGATAGAAGACAGAATTTCAACACTGATACAACTGTCAAAGAAAATTGTAAATGCAAAAAGCTCCTAAATCAAAATATCCAATAAATCCAGGAGACAATGAGAACACCAAGCCTAAGGATAATAGGTATAAAAGAGAGCAAAGATTCTTGTTTTAAGTGGCCAGTATATATCTTCAACAAAATTGTAGAAGAAAGTTCACAAATGTAAAGAAAGAGATACCCATGAATATACAAGAAGCCTACAGAACTCCAAATATATTGGACCAGAAAAGAAATTCCTCCCATCACATAATAGCCAAACACCAAATACACAAAACATAAAAGAATGTTAGAAACAGTAAGTGGAAAACATCAAGTAACATGAAGGCAGACCTACAGCAGACTTCTCACCAGAATTACACCAGACATCTCACCAGAGATGATAAAAGCCAGAAGATGTTGATCAGATGTCATACAGACCCTAAGAGACCACAAATGCTGGCCTAGGTTACAATATCCAGCAAAACTCTCAATTACCATAGAAGAAGAAACCAAAATATTTCATGATAGAAACATAGTTACACAATATCTTTCCACAAATCCAGCCCTACAAAGGATACTAAATGGGAAACTCCAGCACAAGAAGGGAAACAAGAACCTCAAAAAAGCAAGAAAATAATGTTTTTTTCTTTTCTTTTTTTTTTTTGCTCTTTCCCATTTATTTATTTATTTATTTATTTATTTATTGTTTTCTACATTCTTTGTTTACATTCCAAATGATTTTCCCTTTCCTGCTTCCCCTCTTCCCATAAGTCCCATAAGCCCTCTTCCCTCCTCCAGTTCACCAATCAACCCCCTCCCACTCTGTCCTGGTAATCCCCTACAAATCAAGCCTTTCCAGGACCCAGGCCATTTTGTTCCTTCTTCTTGGGAATGATTTGATAAGTGGGTTGTGTTTTGGATATTTTGAGATTCTGGGTTAATATCCACTTATTTTTTTAATTTTTTATTGGCTATATTCTATATTTACATTTCATTTCCCCTTTTTTCTGGTTCCCTGCTCCCCAAAGGTCCCACATGCCCTTTTGCCTCCCCCTGTTCCCCCATCCACCCCTTCCCACTTCCCTGTTCTGGTATTCCCCTACACTGATGCTAATATCCACTTATGAATGACTTTGTTCCACATGTGTTCTTTTGTAATTGAGTTACCTCACTTGGTACGATATTTTCCAGTTCCAACCATTTGCCTAAGAATTTCATGAATTCATTGTTTTTAATTGCTGTGTAGCATTCCATTACGTAAATATATGACATTTTCTGTATCCATTCCTCCATTGAGGGACTTCTGTGTTCTTTACAGCTTCTGGCTATTATAAATAAATCTCCTATGAACATAGTGGAGCATGTGTCCTTATTGCATGCTGGGAAATACTCTGGGTATATGCCCAGTAAAGGTATAACACGGTCCACCGAAAGTGTCTTGCCCAGTTCTCTGAGGAAACATCAGACTGATTTCCAGAGTGGTTTTACCATCTTGCAATCCCACCAGCAGTGGAAGACTGTTCCTTTCTCCACATCCTCGCCAACACTTTCTAATTCCTGAGTTTTTAATCTTAGCCATTCTGACAGATGTGAGGTGAAATCTCAGTGTTGTTTTGAGTTGCATGTCCCTAATGACAAATGATGTTTAACATTTCTTAAGGTGCTTCTTAGCCATCTGAAGATCTTCAGGTGAAAATTCATTGTTTAGCTCTGTAACCCATTTTTTAATAGGGCTATTTGGTTTTATGTGGTCTAACATCTTGAGTTCTTTGTACATTTTGGATATTAGCCTTCTGTCAGATGTAGGGTTTGTGAATATCTTTTCCTAATTTGTTGGTTTCTGTTTTGTCCTTTTCATGTGCCCTTTGCCTTACAGAAACTTCGTAATTTTATGAGGTTCCATTTGGTTTTTTGTTGTTGTTGTTGTTGTTTTTTGTTGTTGTTGTTGTTACTGAATATGTTAGGTGTTTTTTTTTAAATTTTTTTTATTTTCTATATTCTATGTTTACATTCCAAAGGCTTTCCCCTTTCCCAGTTCCCCCCCTCCCTATGTCCCATAGTTCCTCTCCCCCCCAACTATTCCCCAATCATTCCCCCTCCCCCCACAGTTTCTCTACAAAACTGGATCCAATCTTTCCAGGCCCAGGGTCCTCTCCTTTCTTCTTGGGAATCATTTGACTTGCTAATTTAATTGTGCCTTGAGTATTTAGGGCTTCTGGGCTCATTAATATCCACTTATCAGTGATTGCATTACATGTGTATTCTTTTGTGATTGGGTTAGCTCACTCAGGATGAAATTTTCCATATGCACTAAGATCAAGAATTGACAAATGGGACCTCATAAAATTACAAAGTTTCTGCAAGGCAAAGGACACGGTCAGAAGGACAAAAACGACAGCCAACAAAGTGGGAAAATATCTTCACCAACCCCACATCCGACAGAGGGCTAATATCCAATATATACAAAGAACTCAAGAAGTTAGACCCCAAAGAACCAAATAACCCTATCAAAAAATGGGGCACAGAGCTAAACAAAGAATTTTCACCAGAAGAAATTCGGATGGCCGAGAAACACCTTAAGAGATGTTCAACATCATTAGTTATCAGGGAAATGCAAATCAAAACAACCCTGAGATTCCACCTCACACCAGTCAGAATGGCTAAGATTAAAAACTCAAGAGACAACAAATGCTGGCGAGGATGTGGAGAAAGAGGAACACTCCTCCACTGTTGGTGGGATTGCAAAATGGTAAAACTGCTCTGGAAATCAGTGTGGCGGTTCCTCAGAAAATTGGGCATGTTCCTTCCAGAGGAGCCTGGCATACCACTCCTGGGCATATACCCAGAGGATTCCCCTGCATACAATAAAGACACATGCTCCACTATGTTTATAGCAGTCTTGTTTATAATAGCCAGAAATTGGAAGGAGCCCAAATATCCCTCAAAGGAGGAATGGATACAGAAAATGTGGTATATTTATACAATGGAATACTACTCAGCAATTAAAAATAATGAATTCATGCAATTTGTAGGAGGTTCCATTTGTTAAATCTTGATCTTAGAGCATAAGCTATTGGTGTTCTGTTGAGGAACATTTCCCTGTGCCCCTGTGCTCAAGGGTCATCCCCAGTTTCTTTTCTATTAGTTTCAGTGTGTCTGGTTTTATGTGGAGGTCCTTGATCCACTTGGAGTTGAGCTTAGTACAAGAAGATAAGAATGGATCAATTTGTACTCATCTGCATGCTGAACTCCAGTTGAAACAGCACCATTTGTTGAAAAGGCTATCATTTATCCACTAGATGGTTTTAGCTCCTTTCTCAAAGATCAAGTGACCATAGGTGTGCGGGTTTATTTCTAGGACTTCAATCATATTCTATTGATCCACATGCATATCTCTGTATAAATACCCTGCAGTTTTTAATACTATTTCTCTGTAGTATTGCTTGAGGTCCGGGATACTGATTTGCCAGAAGGTTTTTCCTGTTGAGAATAGTTTTAGCTATCCTGGGTTTTTTGTTATTCCAGATGAATTTGAGAATTGCTCTTTCTAACTCTATGAAGAATTGAGTTGGGATTTTGAGGGGGTTTGCTTGAATCTGTAGATTGCTTTTGGCAAGATGGCCATTTTAACTATATTAATCCTACCAACCCTCGAGAATGAAGATTTTTCCATTTCTGAGGTCTTCATCAATTTCCTTCTTCAGAGACCTGAAGTTCTTGTCATACAGATTTTTCACTTCTTTGGTTAGAATCACACCAAGATACTTTATATTGTTTGTGGCTATTGTGAAGGATGTCATTTCCCTAATTTCTTTCTCAGCCTGCTTGTCCTTTTAGTACAGGAAGGCTACTGATTTGCTTGCTTTGATTTGATTGCTCCAGCCAATATGCTGAAGTTATTTATCAGCTGTAGTAGTTCTACTGTGGAATTTTTGGGTCACTTATGTATACTATCATATCATGTGCAAATAGTGATCATTTGACTTCTTCCTTTCCAATTTGTATCCCTTTGACCTCCTTATGTGGCCTAATTGTTCCATCTAGTACTTCAAGTACTATATTTAAAAGATATGGAGAGAGAGGGCAGCCTTATCTAGTCCCTGATTTTAGTGGGATTGCTTCAAGTTTCTCTCCATTTAGTTTGACATTGGCTACTGCTTTGCTGAATATTGCTTTTACTATGCATAGGTTTGGGACTTTGTTGTGTTCCATAGCTATCTGTAGCTATTGAGGACTTGCTCCTGCAAAAGAAACTTATGGGATGGATGGGGGAGTGGTGAAAAAGAATTGTGTCAAGAAGACATTGTCTTTCAAGACTGAAGCTTTAATAAATGCTTTAATAATAGTCTGGAGGATTACCTCTCCCCTGGCTTGAGGCGAGGTCTTTGCTCACTCCAGTCTCAGCAGGTCACAGGCTGGCCTCTTGAGGCCAGAGAACTGTAGGTCCGAAATGATTCTGAGGCTTCCAGGTGAGGCTGACCTGAGGCCATGTTGTTCTTTGCAGGAAAAGGGCCAGTAATTTCACAGACTAAGAACTGATCAGAGCAGAGGCTGAAAAGCCTAGCTCAAATGCTGAAGTGGGGGAAGGGACAGGCCTTGAATTCCTGTTCTTTCTAAGCCATTTAGAATGCAAGGATACTGAATTTTGTCAAAAGCTTTTTCAGCATCTAATGAAATGACCAGGTTTTTTTTCTTTGAGTTTATGCAGTCAATTGCATTGATGGATTTTCATCTATTGAATCATCTCTGCATCCCTGGGATGAAGCCTACTTCATCATGGTGAATGATCGTTTTGATGTGTTCTTGGTTTCAGTTGGCAAGAATTTTATTGCATATTTTTACATTGAAGTTCATAAGAAAAATTGGCCTGAAGTTTTCTTTACTTTTTGGATTTTTGTGTGGTTTTGGTATCAAAGTAATTGTGGCTTCATAGAATGAGTTGGGTTGTATTCCTTCTGTTTCAATTTTGTGGAATAGTTTGAAGAGTATTGGTGTTAGATCTTCTTTGAAGTTCTGAACGAATTCTGCACTAAAACCATGTGGTCTGTGCTTTATTTGGTTGGAAGAATTTCAATAACCACTTCTATTTCTTTAGGGGATGTGGAACTGTTTAGATGATCTATTTGATCATGATTTAATTTTGGTATTTGGTATCTGTCTAGGAAATTGTCCATTTCCTCCAGATTCTCCAGTTGTGTTGAGTATAGGTTTTTGTAGTAGGATCTGATGATTTTTTGAATTTCTTCAGTTTCTGTTGTTATATCTCCCTTTTTATTTCTAATTTTGTTCATTTGGATACTGTTCCTGAGCCCCTTGGTTAGTCTGGCTAAGGATTTATCTATCTTGTTGATTTTTTTCAAAAAAACAGCTCCTGGTTTTGTTGATTATTTGTGTGGTTCTCTTTGTTTCTACTTGATTGATTTCAGCCCTTATTTTGATGATTTCCTGTCTTCTACTCCTCCTGGGTAAATTAGCTTCTTTTTGTTCCAGTGCTTTCAGGTGTGCCATTAAGCTGGCAGTGTATGCTCTCTCCAGTTTCTTTTTTAATGCACTCAGGGCTATGAGGTTTCCTCATAATACTGCTTTCATTGTGTTCCATAGATTTGGGTATGATATGCCTTCATTTTCATAAAATTATAAAATGTCTTTGATTTCTTACTTTATTTCTTCTTTGGCTAAGATACCATGGAGTAGTGTATTGTTCAGCTTCCATGTGTATGTGGGATTTCTGCTTTGTGTGTGTGTGTGTGTGTGTGTTTTTTTGTGCTATTGAAGACTACTCTTACACCATAGTGATCTGATAGGAGGCATGGGATTAGTACAATCTTCTTATTTGAAGACTGTCTTGTGAACAATAATTATATGATCAAATTTGGAGAAGGTACCATGAGGTGCTTAAAAAAAGGTAAATTCTTTTGCTTTAGGATGAAATATTCTATATATATTTGTTAAATCCAATTGGACCAAAGCTTCAATTAGTTTCACTGTATCCCTGTTTAGTTTCTGTTTTCCTGATCAGTTCATTGAGGAGTGTTGAAATCACCCACAATTATTGTGTTAGGTGCAATGTGTAGTAAAGTTTCTTTTACGAAAGAGGGTCCCTTGCATTTAGAGCATAGATGTTCAGAATTGAGAGTTCTTGAAGGATTTTTCCTTTGAACAGCAAGAAGTGACCTTTTGTGTCTCTTTTGATGAGTTTAGGTTGAAAGACAATTTTATCTGATATTAGAATGGCTACTTCTGCTTGTTTCCTGAGACCATTTGCTTATAAAATTGTCTTTCAGCCATTTACTCTAAGGTAGTGTTTGTCTTTGACACTAAGGTGTGCTTCCTGTGTGCAGAAAAATGTAGGGTCCTGTTTTCATACCCAGTCTATTAGTCTATGTCTTTGTAATGGGGAATTGAGTCCATTGATGTTAAGAGATATTAAGGAATAGTGATTATTACTTCTTGTTATTTTTCTTGTTATTTTTATATTTGAGTGGTTATCTTCTTTTGGTTTTGATGAAAGAAGGTTACTATCATGCTTTTTCCAGGATGTAATTTTCCTCCTTTTATTGGCATTTTCTGCCTATTATCCTTTGTAGGGCTGTGTTTGTGGAAATATATTGTATAAATATGGTTTTGTCATGGAATATCTTGGTTTCTCCATCTATGGTAATTGAGAGTTTGGCTGGGTATAGTAGTCTTGACTGGCATTTGTGTTCTCTTAGAGTCTGAATGAGATTTGCCCATGATCTTCTTGCATTCATGGTCTCTGTTTTAAAGTCTGTTGTAATTCTGAAAGATCTTTCTTTATATTTTACATGGCCTTTTTCTCTTACTGCCTTTAATATTTCTCTGTTTAGTACATTTTGGGTTTTGAATATCATGTGAAGGGAGGTATTTCTGTTCTGGTCCTGTCTGTTTGGAGTTCTGTAGTATTCTTGTATATTCATGGGCATCTCTCTCTTTAGGTTAGGGAAGTTTTCTTCCATAATTTTGTTGAAGATATTTGCTGGCCCTTTAAGGCGTAAATCTTCATTCTCATCTATACCTATAGTTCTTAGGTTTGTTCTTCTCATTGTGTCCTAGATTTCCTGGATGTTTTGGGTTACAAGCTTTTTTCATTTTGCATTTTCTTTCACTGTGTCATTGGTTTCTATGGTACCTTTTGTATCTGAGATTCTTTCTTCTGTCTCTTGTATTCTGTTGTTGATATTTGCATCTATGGTCCCTGATTTCTTCCCAAGGTTTTCTATCTCCAAAATCGTCTCCCTTTGGAATTCCTTAGTTGTTTCTACTCCTGTTTTTAGATCCTGGATGTTTTTGCTGTTTCTTCTCTTCTTTGTTTGTGTTTTCCTGTAATACTTTAAGAGAGTTTTGTGTTTCTACTTTTATGACTTCTGCCTGTTGACCCAAGTTCTCCTGTATTTCTTTATGTGATTTTTGCATTTCCTCTTTATTGGCTTTTATCTTTTGAGTCATAATCTCCTGAATTTCTCTAAATGATTTTCATGTTTCCTTTCTAAGGGCTTTTACCTTTTGATCCATTTTCTCCTGTATTTCTTTAAGAGATTTATTTATTTCCTTATTGTGTTCCTCTAACAGCATCATGACCAGTGATTTTAAATCCAAATCTTGTTTTATGGTGTGTTGGGGTATACAGGACTTGCTATTGTTGAAGAATTGAGTTCAGATGCTGCCATATTGCCTTGATTTCTGTTAGTAATGTTCCGAAGTTTGCCTTTTGCAATCTATTATCTCTGGCATTAGTTGGTCTTGTTGTCACTGGCAGATTGTTGAACTTCCTGTGAGCCTGTAAGCTATTTCTGCACTGCTGGATGACTGAGTTTTCCCTGGCACAGATTGCTGATATGCTGCTCTCCTTTTGGGTGCTGTTGGAGCCCTGGTGTGTCTTGACCCAAGCAATGTTATACTCAGGTTGTCTCTGTGAGCCTGGTGCTGCCTGTCTGCTCTGTCAGGTAGTGAAGATGGCAGATGATGTGGGGGCCTTTTCCAAGTGCTGATCACTCTGCAGGGCAAAAGACCCCTGACAGGTCTGACACACAGACAGCCTCCTGAGCTGCCTGGTCCCTGGGTGCAGGTAGAAGCCTAACGTTCTGAGACCCAAGTGATGTTAGACTTGGGCTATGTCTGTGTATCTGGCACTGCCTGTCAGCTCTATCTGGTGTCCTGGAGCCAAAATGGCGGAAAGCCTCTCAATGTGCTGGTCAGCTTGCAGGGCACACTTCCCCCAACAGGGCTGGCACACTGACGGACCTCAGAGCTGCCCAGGCCCTGCATCCAGGCAAAAGCCTGACAGGCTGAGACCCAAGCAGTGATAGACTTGTGCTATATCTGTGTATTAGTCTGGGTTCTCTAGAGTCACAGATCGTATGGGCAGTCTCTATGTAGTTAGGGAATTTGTCGATGACTTACAGTCTGTAGTCCAACTCCCCAACAGTAGTCAGCAGCAGCTGTGGATAGAAGTCCAAGGATCTTGCAGTTGCTCAGTCCCATGAAGCAAGCCGGCAAGGAAGAATGAGTCTTCCTTCTTTCAATGTCCTTATATATGTCTCCAGTAGAAGGTGTAGCCCCGATTAAAGGTGTACACCTTTAATCCCAGATGAACTTGAAATCTGGGATTAAAGGTGTATGTCTCCACACCTTTAATCCCAGATGACCTTGAACTGGAATCCATGCTTCAAGATCTCCATGCTAAGTCCAGGTCAGAAACTTATATCTCTGAGCCTCCAAATTAGGATCATAGGTGAGCCTTCCAATTCTAGATTGTAGTTCATTCCACATATAGTCAAGTTGACAACCAGGAATAGCCACTACATTCCACCCCTTGTCAACTTGACACAGATAATATCTCATGTCCACATGAAACAATAACAAGGTCGTGAATACGCCTAACATGATATAACTATTCCTCGTACAATCGCAAACGCATTTGTAAATTTACAATGGGGCAATGTCCCTTGGAAACATTCTTTTAGTGTCTCAATACCAATTGATGTTAAAGGAATTGGAAGACAAATGTATCCTTAACAAAATAAGATAGAAGCATTCATATTACTTATAATCCTCGTTTCTGCAACTGGTTACATGGCCTTAGCTGGTATTTATAACTACCATCCTCTGCTACCCATTCTGTATTTCCTTCACCTTCAGCAAGCACCTCAGCAGGTCTTGGCTCTTTTCCTGGAGGATTGACCCATACCTTCATTCCTGACGGGTCATCCTTCCTCATCCTGCTTGGATTAGGCTGTTGTAGTTTCCCATTGACTTTAATCACAGGACAGGGTAGTACTAAGAGACACCCTAGGGGATCTCCTGCTCTCCAGACATAATCCTGCTGACCTCCATTGTGGAGAGGCAATCCAATTTCCCCACTGTAATCTGGATCTATCACCCCTCCTAACACAGTTATTCCTTTCTTAGCCTGATGGTTTAAGGGCATTAGAAGCCCAAAATGGCCAGGGGGAAATCTGAGCTTCCAGTTCAATGGAATGTTTGTTGTGGCTCCAGGTAGGAGCACTCCCTTCTCTGGAACCAAAACTTCTAGGCCAGCAGAACCTAAAGCTGTGGGGACAGGAAGCAAAAATTTTCCTAGCGGGTCACTAGGAGTGATAGTGAGTGGAACTATTCCCTTTTCCACCCTTTGATTCCTGGACCCATGAATCCTGGCTATGGGAGAAACTGTACCATATATTGAATGCTGATTCAAAGCATATACTGCCTTCTGAAGAATTCTGCCCCAGCTCTCCATGCTGTTGCCACCTAATTGGCGCTGTAACTGTGTCTTCAAAAGGCCATTCCATCTTTCTATCAGACCAGCTGCTTCAGGATGATGGGGAACATGGTAAGACCAGTAAGTTCCATAATCGTGGGCCCACTGTCACACTTCTCTGGCTGTGAAATGAGTTCCTTGGTCAGAAGCAATACTGTGTGGAATACCATGACAATAGATAAGGCATTCTGTGAGTCCACGGATGGTGGTTTTGGCAGAAGCATTACGTGCAGGAAAGGCAAATCCATAACCAGAATAAGTATCTACTCCAGTAAGAACAAAACGTTGTCCTTTCCATGGGGGAAGTGATCCAATGTAGTCAACCTGCCACCAGGTTGCAGGCTGGTCACCTCGAGGAATGGTGCCGTATCTGGGGCTCAGTGTTGGTTCCTGCTGTTGGCAGATCTGGCATTCAGCAGCAGCTGTAGCCAGGTCAGCGTTGGTGAGTGAAAGTCCATGTTGCTGAGCCCAAGCATAACCTCCGTCTCGGCCACCATGGCCACTTTGTTCATGTGCCCACTGGGCAATAACTGGGGTGGCTGGGGAAAGAGGCTGACTGTCCACAGAACGTGTCATCTTATCTACTTGATTGTTGAACTCCTCCTCAGCTGAAGTCACCTTTTGGTGAGCATTTACATGGGACACAAACATCTTCACATCCTTTGCCCACTTGGAAAGATCTATCCACATACTTCTTCCCCAAATGTCTTTCTCACCAATTTTCCAATCGTGATCTTTCCACGTCCCTGACCATCCAGCCAATCCATTGGCTACAGCCCATGAGTCAGTGAACAATTGTACATCTGGCCATTTCTTCTTCCAAACAAACTGTAATACCATGTGCACTGCCCGAAGTTCTGCCCACTGTGAAGATTTTCCTTCACCTGTATCTTTCAGGGTTGTCCCAGAAAGGGGCTGTAATGCTGCAGCTGTCCACTTCTGGGTGGTGCCTGCATAACGTGCAGAGCCATCAGTAAACCAGGCCCTAGTCTTCTCTTCTTCAGTCAGCTGGTCATAGGGAACACCCCATGAGGCTATAGGTGCATGCTTGGCAGCAGATGGCATTGTAACAGGAGTAGAAACCATAGGCATCTGAGCAACTTCTTCATGTAACTTGCTTGTGCCTTCAGGACCTGCTCTGGCCCGATCACGTCTATACCACTTCCATTTGACAATAGACTGATGTTGTTCACGCCCTACTTTATGATTTGGAGGGTCTGATAACACCCAACTCATGATGGGGAGTTCAGGTCGCATAGTAACTTGGTGTCCTATTGTCAATTGTTCAGTTTCCACTAAGGCCCAATAGCAGGCCAAGAGTTGTTTTTCAAAGGGAGAGTAGTTGTCTGCGGATGACGGTAAAGCTTTGCTCCAAAATCCCAAAGGTCTCTTCTGTGATTTACCTACAGGAGCCTGCCAGAGGCTCCAAAACACATCTCTATCTGCCACCGACACCTCAAGTACCATTGGGTCTGTTGGATCATATGGTCCAAGTGGTAATGCAGCCTGCACAGCAGCCTGGACCTGTTGAAGAGCTTCTCCTGTTCTGGGCCCCACAGAAAGCAGCTTTCCTTGTCACTTGGTAAATAGGCCTTAGTAACACACCCAAATGAGGAATGTGCTGTCTCCAAAATCCAAATAGACCCACTAAACATTGTGCTTCTTTCTTGGTGGTGGGAGGGGTCAGGTGCAATAACTTATCTTTCACCTTAGAAGGAATATCTCTGCATGCCCCACACCACTGTACTCCTAAGAATTTCACTGAGGTAGATGGTCCTTGAATTTTGGTTGGATTTATTTCCCATCCTCGGATACGCATATGTGTTACCAATGAGTCCAAAGTGGTTGCTACTTCCTGCTCACTTGTTTCAATCAGCATAATGTCATCTATATAGTGCACCAATGTGATATTTTGTGGAAGAGACAAACGATCAAGATCCCTTCTAACTAAGTTATGACACAGGGCAGGAGAGTTAATATATCCTTGAGGCAAAACTGTAAAGGTATACTGCTGGCCTTGCCAACTGAAAGCAAATTGCTTCTGGTGGTCCTTATGGACAGGTACTGAGAAGAAGGCATTTGCCAGGTCAATAGCTGCATGCCAGGTTCCAGGAGATGTGTTAATTTGCTCAAGTAATGAAACTACATCTGGTACAGCAGCTGCAATTGGAGTTACTACCTGATTTATTTTCTATAGTCAACTGTCATCCTCCATGATCCATCTGTCTTCTGCACTGGCCAGATGGGAGAGTTAAAGGGAGATGTGGTGGGAACCACCACCCCTGCATCTTTCAAGTCCTTGATTGTGGCAGTAATTTCTGCAATTCCTCCAGGAATACGTTACTGTTTTTGATTCACTATTTTCTTTGGCAGAGGCAACTCTAACGGCTTCCATTTTGCCTTTCCAACCATAATAGCCCTCACTCTACAGGTCAGGGAACCAATGTGAGAATTCTGCCAATTTCTGAGTATATCTATCCCAATTATACATTCTGGAACTGGGGAAATGACCACAGGATGTGTTCGGGTACCCACTGGACCTACTGTGAGTCGGACATCCGTCAAAACTCCATTAATCACCTGTCCTCCACAAGCCCCTACTCTAACTGGAGGGCCACAATGTTTCTTTGGATCTCCTGGGATCAGTGTCAATTCAGAACCAGTATCCAATAGGCCCTTGAAAGTCTGCTTATTTCCTTTCCCCCAGTGTACAGTTACCCTTGTAAAAGGCCTTAGGTCCCTCTGGGGAAGAATTGGAGAAAGAGTAACAGCAAAACTTTTAGGTGTCTTATCAAAATCCTTCCTCAGGGGAACCTGGCCATCACTTCATTCAAGGGGCTCTGGATCTGCAAACTAGCTCAAGTCTGGAAATTGATTCACTGGCCGAGATTGACTTTTGCCATGATTCAATGCAGCCTTTTTATCATTTGTTTGAGGATTTTTCTGCTTATACAGATCAAACAGATATGCAGTAGGTTTCCTATGCATTTCTTCCCTGAAAACACCATGATTGATTAGCCAGTACCAAAGGTCCAAACGAGTTATACCATTATAAATTCCACCTCTCTGCCCATTACCGGGTACGTCATTATAAACATTGTTTTGTCTATGCTGTCCATTATAAGAACTACGATCACCTTGTCTCTGGTGATTCAATGCTGCCACCTGGCCCTTGTTAACTCGGGGTCCAATTAAACCCATTGAATTTAATTCATCTAATTGAGCAGCAGCATCTCCAACCCTAAGGTCTGGCACAAGGAAAAGGGCAAGAACAAAACTCTTTAAATGTGCCGGTGCCCCTCTCACCAGTTTGCGTCTTATAGGACTGGTGAAAGGCATGTCTTCTGGACCTTCCCATTGTGGGGGATTAGGTTTTACACAACGTATCCACTCTAGCACTGCAATTTCCCTAAGCCTTAAAATCCCTTCATCAACACTAAGCCAAGGGATATCAGGCATCTCCAACTCCTTTTCAGTAGGCCATCTTTTAATAAATACTTCAGCCAACCAATCAAACAAACTTTTGACACCTTTTTTAACTGTGCGAGCTTCTATATTAAACCTAGAATCTCCACTCAGAGGGCCCATGCCGATAAACTCAGTTTGCTCTAGTTTTATGTCCCTTCCACCATTATCCCACACCCTTAAAATCCATTTCCACGCATATTCCCCAGACTTCTGCTTGAATAAATTAGCAAACTCATTAAGCTCCTTAGTAGTATAGTGTATTTCCTCATGGACTACACTTTCTACCTCCCCTCTAGGGGCCTGTTTTGCCTTGAGTCTGGTTATAGGTCTAGAAGAAACTATTGGTGGGCCCTGAGAAACATCAGTATTGTCAGAAAAAGTCACTGCTGGTCTATCAGGCTCTGAGGGATTACTTTCCTCAAGTGGAGAAGGCATTAATTCAAGGGGTGGGGCTGAGGGTACTACTTCTTCATGTGGAGCAAATCCTTGAAAATCTGAAGATTCAAAGTTCTCAATTTCAACAGGGTCTTCCCACACATCCCCATCCCAAGTTATAGGATCCCATTCTTTGCCAATTAATGCCCTTACATTAACTGCTGACACCCTCTGAGGTTGAGACTTGAATTTTCGCTGTATTTCAGCCAACCTTATAATGAGTGCTTCAGTTTGATTTTCTGCTCCTTGAGCTCTATGGCTGCTGGAAAGAAGATTCTCTTCAAGGGCACACTTGGAAACTTTTAGATTGTTTACTTGAGTCTGGAGCTGTTCGATTTTATCACACAACTCCTTCCTTTCCTTCATTGCTTTTTCCCGAGATGCTAAGAGTAACCAGCCAGCAAAATCATTTTCCAATTTTTTCCCCAACTTGTAGAACGTATTGTATACCACCAAATCACCTAATTCATCAAGATAATCAAAGGCCTTAGCTTCTTTAAGCTTGGAATATAGTTTCATCCATGGGTTTTCAATATCCCCCGAGCTCCCAGGAGGGAGAGAATCTGGAGAGGTTTCAGTAATTGAGAGTGCTGGTGGGTCAACCAACCAACTCCAAAATTTTGAAACATTCATCCTTATACTTCTGCTCCTCTAGAACAACTTCTGGTACCACTTCTGTATTAGTCTGGGTTCTCTAGAGTCACAGATCGTATGGGCAGTCTCTATGTAGTTAGGGAATTTGTCGATGACTTACAGTCTGTAGTCCAACTCCCCAACAGTAGTCAGCAGCAGCTGTGGATAGAAGTCCAAGGATCTTGCAGTTGCTCAGTCCCACGAAGCAAGCTGGCAAGGAAGAATGAGTCTTCCTTCTTTCAATGTCCTTATATATGTCTCCAGTAGAAGGTGTAGCCCCGATTAAAGGTGTACACTTTTAATCTCAAATGAACTTGAAATCTGGGATTAAAGGTGTATGTCTCCACACCTTTAATCCCAGATGACCTTGAACTGAATCCATGCTTCAAGATCTCCATGCTAAGTCCAGGTCAGAAACTTATATCTCTGAGCCTCCAAATTAGAATCATAGGTGAGCCTTCCAATTCTAGATTGTAGTTCATTCCACATATAGTCAAGTTGACAACCAGGAATAGCCACTACAGCCTGCATACCAGGCACTGTCTGTTAGATCTCTTGAATATAATGATTTATTAATCTTTTAATGAACCAAAAAGAAGATAGCCACATAAAGATAATTCCACCTCTAACAAAAATAACAAGAAGCAACAATCATTTTCCTTAATATATCTTAATATCAATGTACTCAATTCCCCCAATAAAAGGACATAGTCTAACAAACTGGATATGGAAACAGGACCCAACATTTTGCTGCATACGGGAAACATACCTCAGTGACAAAGAAAGACACACTACCTCAGAGCAAAAGGCTTGAAATAAATTCCAAGCAAATGGTCCCAAGAAACAAGCTATGAATAGCCATTCTTAATATAAAAACCAGCCTTTAACCTAAAGTTATCAAAAAAGATAAGGAAAGGCACTTCATACACATCAAAGGTAAAATCTACCAAGATGAACTCTCAATTCTGAACATCTAAGTTCCAAAAACAAGGATAACCACATTCATAAAAGGAATGTTTCTAAAGCTCAAAGCACACATTACACCTCACAGAATAATAATTGATAACTTTAACACGCCGTTCTCATCAATGGACAGATCATGGAAAAAGAAACTAAACAGAGACACAAGGAAACTAACAGTGGTTACGAACTAAATGGATTTGACAGATATCTCTGGAAGGTTTCATTCTAAAACAAAAGAATATACCTTCTTCTTAGCGCCTCATGGTACCTTCTCCAAAATTGACCATATATGGTTCAGTATACTGAAATCCATCAACATAATCCACTATATAAACAAACAAAGAAAAAAACACATGATGATTTCATTAAATGCTGACAAAGCACTTGACAAATCCAGCACTTTGTTCATGAGAAAAGTCTTCGAAAGGTCAGGAATTCAAGGCCCATACCTAAGCATTTTAAAACCAATATTCAGAAAACCAGTAGCCAACATCAAACTAAATGTAGATAATCTTGAAGCAATCCCACTAAAATCAGGGACTAGACTAGGCTGCACATTCTCTCCCTAACTATTCAATATAGTACCCGATGGCCTAGCCAGAGCAATGTGATATGATAGTGTTCTTAAGTGACCCCCAAAATTCCACTAGAGTACTCCTAAACCTGATAAAAAAAACTTCAGCAAGGTAGCTGGATATAAAATTAACTAAAAAAATAATCAGTGACCGTCCTCTACTCAAAAGATAAACAAGCTGAGAAAGAAATGAGGGAAAGGACACCCTTTACAATAGACACAAATAATACCAAATAGTTGATGTGACTCTAACCAAGAAAATGAAAGACTTGTTATAATAAGAACTTCAAATCTTTGAAGAAGGAAATCTAAAAAGACCTCAGAAGATGGAAACATCTCCCATGCTCATGGATTGACAGAATTAAAATTGTAAAAGTGGCCATCTTGCTGAAAGAAATCTATAGATTCGATACAATCGCCATCAAAATTCCAACTCAATTCTTCACAGTTACAAAGAACAAATACATTTGGATTAACAAAATCTCAGGATAGTGAAAATTATTCTCAACAATAAAAGAACTTCCGGGGGAATTACAATGCCTGACATCAAGCTGTTTTACAAAGCAGTAGTGATTAAAAAAAAAAAAAACTGTATGGTATCGTCACAGTGACAGGTAGGTAGTTCAATGTAACAGAATTGAAGACCCAGAAATTAACCCACACATCTATGGTCACTTGATCTTTGACCAAGGAGCTAAACCATTCAGTGGAGAAAAGTTACCATTTTCAACAAATGATCCTGGTTCAACTGGCAGTTAGCATGTAGAAGAATACAAATCAATCTATTCTTATATCCATGTATATAGTTCAATTCCAAGTGAATCAAGGACCTCCAACATAAAACCAGACACACTGAAAGTAATAGAAAAGAAAGTGGGGAAGAGCCTTGAGCACATATGCACAAAGAAAAATTCCTGAACAGAACACCAATGGCTTATGCTCTAAGATCAAGAATTGACAACTGGGACCTCATAAAATTGCAAACCTTCTGTAAGGCAAAAGTCATTATCAATAGCATAAAATTGCAACCAACAGATTGGGAAAAGGTCTTTTCCAATCTCACATCTGATAGAGGGCTAGTATCCAATATATACAAAGAACTTATGAAGTTAGACCAGAGAACCAAAGAACCCTATTTTAAAAATTGGAACAGAGATAAACAGGGAATTCTCAATTGATGAAACTCAAGTGGCTGGGAAGCACATAAAGAAATGTTAAACATCCTTAGTCATAAGGGAAATGCAAATCAAAACAACTCTGAGACTCCACCTCACATCAGTCAGAATTGCTAAGAAGAAAATCTCAGGTAACCGCAGTTGCTAGATGTGGAGAAAGAGGAAATCTCCTCTTCTGCTGGTACAACCATTCTAAAATGGTTCTATTGCAAGTTGGTACAACCATTCAAAAAAGTCAGTCTGACAGTTCCTCAGAAAATTGCACATAGTGCTGCCTGAGGACTCAGCTATACTTCTCCTTGGCATATACACACATTACATGTTCCAACATGTAATAAGGACACATGCTCCACTATGTTCATAGCTACCATATTTATAATAACCAGAAGTTAGAAAGAACCCAGACATCCCTCAACAGAGAAATGGATACAGAAAATGTGGTACATTCACACAATGGAGTACTATTCAGCTATTAAAATCAATGACTTCATGAAATTCTTAGGGAACTGGGTGGAACTAGAAAATATCATCCTGAGTGAAGTAATCAAATCACGAAAGAACACATATACAGGTTACATTCACTGATTAGTGGATATTAGCCCCAAAACTCAGAATACCCTACATACAATTCACAGACCACATGAAGCTCTATAAGAAGGAAGACGGGAGGGTAGTTACTTCTGTCCTTCTTAGAAGGGGGGAACAAAATACCCATGGAAGGAGGTACAAAGACAATGTGTGGAGCAGAGACTGAATGAAAGGCCATCCAGAAGAGACTTCCCCATCTAGGGATCCATCCCACATACCGTTACCAAACCTAGACACTATTATGGATGCCCCAAGTGCTTGCTGACAGGAGCCTGATAGAGCTGTCTCCTGAGAGGTTCTGCCAGTGCCAGAAAAATACAGAGGTGGATCCTGGCAGCCAACCATTGTACTGACCACAGGGTTCCCAATGGAGAAGCTAAAGAATGGACAAAAGGAGTTGAAAGGTTTGCAGCCCCATAGGAGGAACAACAATATGAATCAACCAGAACTCCCAGAGCTACCAGGGGCTAAAACACCAACTAAAGACTACACATAGAGGGACCCGTGACTCCAGCTGTATATGTAGCAGAAGATGGCCTTGTTGGACATCAGTGGAAGGAGAGGTCCTTGTTCCTATGATGGCTCAATGTCCCAGTGTAGGGGAATGCCAGCATAGGTAAGTGAGAGTGGGTGGGCTGGTAAGAAGGGGGAGGGAGTGTGATACAGTCTTTTCAGAGGGGAAACCAGTGAAGGGGATAATATTTGAAATGTAAATAAAAAAATATCCAATAAAAAGTAAAAAAAATAAAATTTAGTCTAGATATGTGATTGAATACTATTCTAAAAATAACAATGGAATTCTGTAGTTTACAGGAAAAATCAATGAGACTGCAGATCATCATGATAGATGAAATAAGCCAAATGTATTAAGAGAAATACCATGTATTTTACTACAGACAGGATCTCTATTTTTTTTTAATATACAAAAATAGGAGGGTACAAGATTGGAAGAAAATGACGATCAATGTATATATCTCAAAAGAAATAAAAGCATTAATATCATCACAATAAACCATATGCATGACAGAAAATGCCAATACTAAACACATTTTATACAATGAATATAAAGTAGAACAGTGCTTCTCATCCTGTGGGTAGCAACCCCTTTTAACAACTTCTATTTAAAAAAAATAGTAATTACACTGGCAAAATTACAATCCTGAAGAAAGTAACAAAAATAATTTTAAGATTGTGGGTCACCATAACATGAAGAACTGTATTAAAGAGATGCAGCATTAGAAAGATTGAGGACCACTGAGCTAGTAAAAGTGAAGGGAATTGTAAGAGTTGTTATTGGTACTGAAGAATTGGCTCTGCTTAGTGCTCCTCTAGAGCATCTACTGGTCCACATCTGCCAGCCTCTCGGGGAGGTGTGTATGGGGCTGTCCAGAAGCACCAATTCCACTCCGGGAGTGGGAAAGCACAGGAAGAGAAGTGTGAAAACCAGGCCACCCTAGCCCGCACGTCGGGTTTTCAGACCCTTGGGTATCCAGGCGCTGCTGGGACTGATTCTCTGAAGAGCCAAGAACAGAGCTAAGGGCCTGCAGGCTGGGAACAGCATCCAGCCCTGGACTAGTGGTGGGAGTGCATGGGAACAGAGCTCTGGCTTGTCCAAAAGGTGATTGTCCTTATCTTATTAGAGGTAGGCTTGGAAGCAGCTCTGGCTGGGAGCACTGAGAGGCCTTCTATGGGAGAATTAAGCTGTGTCTCTGGAGTCGAATGCCTTCTCCATGGCGCCCCACAGTAGAACTTCATGAAAGTCAGTCTATGGTTTTAAAGAGTTTATTGTTTGTTCATGGTGGGAAATGGATGCAAAATGTACCGTGCCCACTTCTAAGGGTAGAACTGAGATTAAAATACCTCTTGCAGGGAGGAATATGTGGGAAGGCAAGCTTATTGGCTAAGTCCTCTAGTGACTATAACCTTTTCTATTATATACAAATAATTAATGGTTGAGATAACAATTACACTGATGTGATAGGCACCTGGAGACCCTTTTCTTCCAGGATCCTTGGCCTTCATTTAAGAATCTGAAACAGACTATTCTCTCATTTCTCTAATGACTTTGTCACCTGACTATAATCCTTAATTTTTGAAAGATGAAATTCATTCTGTGTTCAGTCTGGCAAAGAAAGTTGTGAGCAAGAAGAGTCAAATGCTCTGAGAATAAAATTACTCTTCTCCTAGGAAGATCTCAAGCAAATACCAAATATGAAGCAGTTTGTATTCCTTCAAAGTAACTTGTGTTTCCCTTTAAATATTTTGAAGTGAACTTATTATTTAGCAATTTAATGCTTTTCTCTGTATATTCTAACTATTCATCTAGGCTCACACTTTTGTAATTCATTTCACTCAGTTATTACAATCTCTTTATAAAACATAATATCAGCTATTAACAAAGACTGATTTAGAAGAGAGGGGGAGAGAAAGAGAGAGACAGACAAGACAGCAGACAAAGAAAGAGACAGACACTCACAGAGAGAAGCTAAAACAAGTACAGAATATAAATTTACACTGATCCTCTGTGGGCTGTCTTGAGAGTTTTGTTTTACTTATGGTAAAACTCTGACTTAATGAAAAGAAAAGAATGAAACAAAAAGGAAAAAAGATAAACACAAGGCTGGAGATACAGTTCAGTGTCCGATAACATGTGTATCATGCCTGAGGTCCAGTGGCCAGTCTGGGAAATTTCAGTCATGACTGGTTGACCCTGTAGCTTTTTAGAGTAAGGTCATATCCAGTAATGGAAACATATTTGGAGAAAAAATGTTGACTTTATACTCAGGATATAGAAAAAGAAGAGGAAGAGAAGGAAGAGGAAGAAAGAAGATGAAAAGCAGAGGGAGAAGGAAGAGAAGCAGAAAATGACTGGGTCCTAAAACCGTCTCAGGAAATCACTGTTAATTTATAGATCTCCTAGGACTTCCCACCTTGTGAAGGTTCTATCATTTTTCCAAAAGTGCAACTTTGTCACCAAAGTTTTAACACACAGAAGTCTATGCTACATTCAGGTTCTGAGCTATCATGGGAAGTTGAACTGGAAACTGAGCTATCATGGGAAGCTGTTACTGGAAGATGAATCTGGAAAACTAGGATGTGTATAGTGTAGGTCACAGCAGCTGCTAAGGCCTGTACATGTGAACATTCTGTTAAAGCTAGCATTGTGCTGTCATGTTCTCTATCACAGCAGTGCACAGTACCTGGCTGTCACAAGAAATCTGTGGCATTTGAAGTGTTTGCCCCTGTTGCAGAAGAAAAATTATGTATCCATGACAAGATCCACTTAGTGAATTTAAAGTATATTTTCTTTTGCATTTTTTGCAAATTTCATAAATTGTATTCTGAGTGTATTAAATCCCTCTCCTGTCAGATTCAGTCTCAATTTTATACACAACCAACTTTGTCTTCTTACATTTTTAGTTTTTGTTTTGTTTGTTTTTCTTTTTGCTTGTTTTTAGCTTTGTTATTGTTTGTTTTTTCAACGACAAACATGTTTTATAAAAGTTTATAAACTGTAATATTCTGAGTTTTGTACATATGTATTATGTGATTTATTGTGAGTATACTCACTTCCACTTATCCTGTGTTATCCTTTTTCTTTCCCTCTGAACTTCCCAACTTGTCCAACAGAGGTTATGACCCTGGGGAAAAACAGTCACTCAATCCTACAGCAACAATTAACAGTAATGGGATCAGGAACTTGCAGGGGCTTCCACTTCCTATGATAAAATGGTGAAGGTCACAGCCTTGCACTGGTTTCTATCAATTGCTGCTGTGAATTCATGATTGCGATTGCTCTGCCATAGTTGAATGGCACTGTGTCACAGTACTTTTCCTCACCTTCTGGATCTGACAGTTTTTCTGCATCGTCCACGATGTGCACTAGAGTCTGTGGTATTTCTGAGATAGATGTCCCATTTAGGGATGAATGCTTAACAGTCATCTATTCTTAGTGTCCTTTTCATACGAAGTATAACTTTCGCACCTTCATTTTCCTTTTTATTGAAAATAATTTTCCTTTTGAAAGAAGCTGTAATTCTTTAATTCACTTCACATCCTTATCACAGCCCTTTTCCCTCAGCACTTCCCAGTCCCACGAATACAGATCCATCCCATTACTATAGCTGAGGAAAAGAGAAGACACTCTTGAGTATCAACCCACCTCAGGGTTTCTAGTTCCAGCAGGACTAGGCACATTCTCTCCCACTGAGGCCCAAACCAGGCAGTCCAGGTAAGGGGAAAGTGAACTAAGGACAGGCCACAGAGTCAGAGAGAATTCCCATTCTACTTCTTAGGGGGTCCAGAGAAAGACCAAGCTGCACATTTGCTATGAATATGTAGGGGGTCCTCCTGCATGCTCCCTGGTTGGTGGCCCAGGTTATTGAATACCCATGGTCCCAGGTTAGTTGAGACTGTGGGTCTTCTTGTGATGTCCTTGACCCCTTCAACTTGCTCACTTATTTACTCACTCTTCCAAAAGACTCCCTGGGGTCAGCCTGATGTTTGGCTGCAGGTCTTTGTATCTGTCTCCAACTGCTGTTGGATGAAGCCTCTCAGGAGATGGTTATGCTAGATTCCTGTCTTAAAAACATAACAGAGTGTCATTAATAAGGGCCAGGGTTGGTTCTCTCACATGTAGTGGGTCTCGAGTTGTGACAGACATTGATTGGCTGATACCTGAAACTCTGTTAATCTTTTAAGGTTTATATAGGCTATTGCTTTGACCTCCTACCATGAATCATGCTGACTCCGAATTGATTACTCAGGGTAAAACCTTCCCAGAAAACTTTCAGAAGAATCATTGTGGCAACTGCGGACTTGTGAAGACCATTTATTATAGACTAAAACATAAACATCAAAATAAAACTCTCTTGATCCATGGCCTATAGAATAAACAAGTGAGAAGGTATGACAGCATCTCAGTAAAGGCTCTTTTTTTATTGGATATATTCTATATTTACAATTCATTTCCCTTTTTCTGGTTCTCCACTCCCAAAGGTCCCTTGTGCCCTTTTCCCTCCCCCTGCTCCCATTCACACCCTCCCACCTCCCTGTTCTGTACTCCCCCACAATGATGCTTTGATCCATTCTAGCACCAGTGTCCACTCCTTTCTTCTTGTCAGACATCACTTGGTATGTGATTTATGTCTTTGGTGTACCAAGATTCTAGGCTAATATCTACTTATCAGTGACTGCATACCATGGGTATTCTTTTGAGACTGGGTCACCTCACTTAGATTGATGTTCTCCAGCTCCATCCGTTTCTCTAAGAATCTCATGAATTCATTGTTTCTAATGGCTGAATAGTACTCCATTGTGTATATATACCACATTTTTTGTGCCTATTCCTCCATTGAGGGACATCTGGGTTCTTTCCAGCTTCTGGCTATTATAAATAAGGCTGCTATGAACATAGTGGAGCGTGTATCCTTATTTCATGCTGGGGAATCTTCTGGGTATATTCCCAGGAGTGGTATGGCTGGGTCCTCCGGAAGTATCACGTCCAGTTTTCTGAGGAACCGCCAGACTGATTTCCAGAGTGGTTGTATCAGCTTGCGTTCTCACCAGCAGTGGAGGAGTGTTCCTCTTTCTCCAAATCCTCACCAACACCTGATATCTTCTGAGTTTTTAATCTTAGCCATTCTGATTAGTGTGAGGTGAAATCTCAGGGTTGTTTTGATTTGCATTTCCCTAATGACTAATGATGTTGAACATTTTTTAAGGTGTTTCTCAGCCATCCGAATTTCTTCAGGTGAAAAAATTCTGTCTCTGTTTAGCTTTGTAACCCATTTTTGGATAGGGTTATTTGGTTTTCTGCGGTCTAACCTCTTGAGTTCTTTGTATATATTGGATATTAGCCCTCTGTCAGATGTGGGGTTGGTGAAGATCTTTTCCCAATTTTTTGTTTGCCGATTTATCCTTTTGACAGTGTCTTTTGCCTTACAGAAACTTTGTAATTTTATGAGGTCCCATTTGTCTATTCTTGCTCTTAGAGCATAAGCAATTGGTGTTCTGTTCAGGAATTTTTCCCCTGAGCCAATGTCCTCAAGGGTCTTCCCTAGTTTCTTTTCTATTAGTTTTAGTGTGTCTGGTTTTATGTGGAGGTCCTTGATCCACTTGGAGTTGAGCTTAATGCAAGGAGATAAGAATGGATCAATTCTCGAGCTACGGGTGCAAACTACCGGCCGGGACCAGCTCTCTGAGCGGACTAGCAGCGAGGGGCCACCTGGCCGCCTTGGGGCACAGCTCGGAACTCTAGCAGCTAGAGTCAGGGGCCTGGACTCAGAGCGAGCATAGTCCAGCACAGACAACGCAGCCAGAAGGGAGCAGCAGAGCCGGGTACCAGCAGCTTAGCCAAGGTCACACCGTGCCTTCAGCTGGGGCAGCCATCTTGCCTCAGATCCCCACACGCAAACAGCGGGCACACTGGACACAGTGAGCAGCTGGAATCAGGTGCGTGGCCAGAGATATAGCTTAGCTTAGCTCTGCAGGAGATCCGGGCACAGAAAGCTCAGCTGCGGGTGCAGACTACCACGGCTGGGACCGGCTCTCTGAGCTGACTAGCAGCCAGGGGCCACCTGGCCGCCTCAGGGCACAGCTCGGAACTCTAGCAGCTGGAGTCAGGGGCCTGGACTCAGAGCTAGCATAGTCCAGCACAGACAAGCTGCCAGAAGGGATCTGTCTCCTGGGGACAGGCGTGTTGTGCTTTCAGCAGGGTGCCATCTACAATAAGACCAACTAACACCAGAGATAAAGAGATGGCAAAAGGCAAACGTAGGAACGTTATTAACAGAAAACAAGGCAATATGGCACCATCTGAACCCAATTCGCCAACCACAGCAAGTCCAGGATACCCCAGCACACCAGAAAAACAAGAGTTAGATATAAAAGCACAGGTCATGATGCTCCTAGAGGAACACAAAAAAGACATAAACAAATCTCTTAAAGAAATGCAGGGGAACATCAATAGGGTAGAAGCTCTTACAATCCAAACACAAAAAACACTTAAAGAACTCCAGGAGAATATGGGCCATCAGACAGAAACCAATAAAGAGGAAATGAGAAAATCAGTTAAAGAAATGCAGGAGAACTTGAAACAACAGGCAGAAGTCATGAAAGAGGGAGCACAAAAATATATTTAAAAATTACATGAAAACACAAACAAACAAATGATGGAACTGAGCAAAACCATCCAAGATCTGAACACAGAGGTAGAAACAACTAAGAAATCACAAAAGGAGGCAACTTTGGAGATAGAAAACCTTGGGAAGAAATCAGGGGTCGTAGATGCAAACATAAACAACAGAATAGAAGAGATAGAAATAAGAATCTCTGATGCTGAAGATAACATAGTAACCATTGACTCCACAGTCAAAGAAAACGCAAAATCCAAAAGGCTTGTAAACCAAAACATCCAGGAAATCCAGGACACAATGAGAAGACCAAACCTAAGGATTATAGGGATAGATGAGAGTGAAGATCTACAACTTAAAGGGCCAGCAAATATCTTTAACAAAATTATGGAAGAAAACTTTCCTAACTTAAAGAGAGAGATGCCCACGAATATACAAGAAGCCTACAGAACTCCAAACAGACTGGACCAGAACAGAAACACCTCCTGTCACATAATAATCAAAACCCCAAATGTACTAAACAAAGAAAGAATATTAAAGGCAGTAAGAGAAAAGGGCCAAGTAACATATAAAGGAAGACCTATCAGAATCACACCAGACTTCTCTCCAGAAACCATGAAAGCTAGAAGATCCTGGGCAGACCTCATGCAGACCCTAAGAGAAAACAAATGTCAGCCAAGACTACTATACCCAGCAAAACTCTCAATCAACATAGATGGAGAAATCAAAATATTCCATGACAGGACCAAATTTACACAATATCTTTCCACTAACCCAGCTCTACAAAGGATAATAGGAGGAAAACTTGCCAACCGAATCCAAGAACACATCAAAACGATCATTCACCATGATCAAGTTGGCTTCATCCCAGGGATGCAGGGATGGTTCAATATACGGAAATCCATCAACATAATCTTCCATGCTCGTGGGTTGGCAGGACTAATATAGTCAAAATGGCAATCTTGCCCAAAGCAATATACAGATTCAATGCAATTCCCATCAAAATCCCAACTCAGTTCTTCATAGAGCTAGAAAGAGTAATTCTCAAATTCATCTGGAATAACAAAAAACCCAGTATAGCTAAAACTATCATCAACAGCAAAAGAACTTCTGGGGGAATCAATATCCTGGACCTCAAGCAATATTACAGAGCAGTGGTATTAAAAACTGCATGGTATTGGTTCAGTGACAGGGAAGCAGATCAATGGAATAGGATCGAAGACCCAGAATTGAACCCACACATCTATGGCCAATTGATCTTCGACAAAGGAGCTGAAAACATCCAGTGGATAAAAGATAGCCTTTTCAACAGATGGTTCTGGCTCAACTGGAGGTCAACATGCAGAAGAATGAGAATTGATCCACTCTTATCTCCTTGCACTAAACTCAACTCCAAGTGGATCAAGGATCTCCACATAAAACCAGACACACTAAATCTAAGAGAAAAGAAACTGGGGAAGACCCTTGAAGACATCGGCTCAGGGGAAAAATTCCTGAACAGAACACCAATTGCTTATACTCTAAGAACAAGAATAGACAAATGGGACCTCATAAAACTACAAAGTTTCTGTAAGGCAAAAGACACTGTCAAAATGATAAATCAGCAACCAACAAATTGGGAAAAAAATCTTCACCAACCCCACATCTAACAGAGGGCTAATCTCCAATGTATACAAAGAACTCAAGAGGTTAGACCCCAGAAAACCAAATAACCCTATCCAAAAATGGGGAACAGAGCTAAACAGAGACTTTTCACCTGAAGAAATTCGGATGGCTGAGAAACACCTTAAAAAATGTTCAACATCACTAGTCATTAGGGAAATGCAAATTAAAACAACCCTGAGATATCACCTCACACCAGTCAGAATGGCTAAGATTAAAAACTCAGAAGACATCAGGTGTTGGCGAGGATGTGGAGAAAGAGGAACACTCCTCCACTGCTGGTGGGAATGCAAGCTGGTACAACCACTCTGGAAATCAGTATGGCGGTTCCTCAGAAAACTGGGCGTGATACTTCCTGAGGACCCAGCCATACCACTCCTGGGAATATACCCAGAAGATTCACCAGCATGCAATAAGGATACATGCTCCACTATGTTCATAGCAGCCTTACATATAATAGCCAGAAGCTGGAAAGAACCCAGATGTCCCTCAACAGAGGAATGGATACAAAAAAAATGTGGTATATATACACAATGGAGTACTATTCAGCCATTAGAAACAATGAATTCATGAAATTCTTAGAGAAATGGATGGAGCTGGAGAACGTCATACTAAGTGAGGTGACCCAGTCTCTAAAGAATACCCATGGTATACAGTCACTGATAAGTGGATATTAGCCTAGAAGCTTGGAACACCAAAGACACAAATCACATATCAAGTGATGTCTCACAAGAATAAAGGAGTGGACACTGGTGCTAGAATGAACCAAAACATCATTGTGGGAGAGTACAAGAACAGTAAAGTGGGAGGGGGTGGATGCGGGAGCAGGGGGAGGGAAAAGGACATGTGGGACCTTTGGGGGTGGGGAACCAGAAAAAGGGAAATGAATTGTAAATATAGAATATATACAATAAAAAAATGAAAAAAAAAAGAATGGATCAATTCTCATTCTTCTGCATGTTGACCTCCAGTTGAGCCAGCACCATTTGTTGAAAAGGCTATCTTTTATCCACTGGATGTTTTCAGCTCCTTTTTTGAAGATCATTTGGCCATAGATGTGTGAGTTTAATTCTGGGTCTTCGATCCTATTCCATTGATCTGCCTCCCTGTCACTGAACCAATACCATGCAGTTTTTAACACTACTGCTCTGTATTGCTTGAGGTCCGGGATATTGATTCCCCCAGACGTTCTTTTGCTGTTGATGATAGTTTTAGCTATCCCGGGTCGTTTGTTCTTCCAGATTAATTTGAGAATTGCTCTTTCTAACTCTATGAAGAACTGAGTGGGGATTTTGATGGGGATTGTGTTGAATCTGTATATTGCTTTTGGCAAAATTGCCATTTTAACAATATTAATTCTGCCAACCCACGAGCATGGAAGATTTTCCCATTTTCTGATGTCTTCTTCAATTTCCCTCTTCAGAGACCTGAAGTTTTTGTCATATAAATCTTTCACATGTTTGGTTAGAGTCACTCCAAGATACTTTATATTGTTTGTGGCTATTGTGAAAGGTGTCATTTCCCTAATTTCTTTCTCGGCCTGCTTATCCTTTGCGTATAGGAAGGCTACTGATTTGCCTGAGTTGATTTTATAGCCAGCCACTTTGCTGAAGTTGTTTATCAGTTGCAGGAGTTCTCTGGTGGAGGTTTTTGGGTCACTTAAGTATACTATCATATCCTCTGTGAATAGTGATAGTTTGACTTCTTCCTTTCCGATTTGTATTCCTTTGATTTCCCTCTGTTGTCAAATTGCTCTAGCTAGTACCTCAAGAACTATATTGAAGAGATATGGTGAGAGGGGACAGCCTTGTCTAGTCCCTGATTTTAGTGGGATTGCTTCAAGTTTTTCTCCGTTTACCTTGATGTTGGCTACTGGTCTGCTGTATATTGCTTTTACTATGTTTAGATATGGGCCTTGAATTCCTGCTCTTTCCAAGACTTTTAGCATGAAAGGATGCTGAATTTTGTCAAATGCTTTTTCAGCATCCAATGAGATGACCATGTGGTTTTTTTCTTTGAGTTTGTTTATGTAGTGGATTACGTTGATGGATTTCCGTATATTGAACCATCCCTGCATCCCTGGGATGAAGCCAACTTAATCATGGTGAATGATCGTTTTGATGTGTTCTTGGATTCGGTTGGCAAGTATTTTGTTTTGTATTTTTGCATTGATATTCATAAGAGAAATTGGCCTGTAGTTCTCTTTCTTAGTTGGATCTTTGTGTGGTTTTGGTATCAGGGTAATTGTGGCTTCATAGAATGAGTTGGGTAGTGTTCCTTCTGTTTCTATTTTGTGGAATAGTTTGAAGAGTATCTCTTTGAAGGTCTGAACGAATTCTGCATTAAAACCATCTGGTACTGTGCTTTTTTTGGTTGGAAGACTTTCTATGACCCCTTCTATTTCTTTGGGGGTTATGGGTCTGTTTAGATGATCTATTTGATCCTGGTTTAATTTTGGTATTTGGTAATTGTCTAGGAAATTGTCCATTTCCTCCAGATTCTCCAGTTGTGTTGAGTATAGGTTTTTGTAGTAGGATCTGATGAATTTTTGAATTTCCTCAGTTTCCTTGTTATATCTCCCTTTTCATTTCTAATTTTGTTAATTTGAATACTGTCTCTGTGCCCTTTGGTGATCAATAAAGGTTCTTAAAAGAACAGGTATGTTGTAAACAAGCAGTCATATGTTTAAAACAACTGCATTTCTCAGAATTGTGTCTCAAGGGTGTGCTCAACAAATCGGATAATGTCTTCTGTACAAAGATGCTCCCTTATATAGGCTTTATTTGTCCACAAGCAAAGTAGCCCTATTATAGTGTTTAAAGTGGTGTGAGTCATGGTATTAAGTACTGACTTTGACAGAAAGTCACCAGCTCCACTGTGATATAAGAGATCCATTCTATCCACTGGAGTTTCATCAATATGCACTAACTCCTTCTCATTGTCAACACCATTTCTTAAAGTCCTACTCACACAAAGCTGTTATCTGTTCCATGATTTTGTCTCCTACAGACACATTCATTATTGCAGCTTCTACATAGCAACTCACTACATCACCCTGTACTTGAAAACTGGGGAGATGGCTTAGCTCATTGGCGTATGTCACTTTGTTCTCCAAAGTTCTGGGCATAACTTTGTTCCTTTATTCCTTTATTTACTGTGTCACATTTTACTTGAAAGTCATGGAGGTGGCTGCTTTCCTTAAGCTTCATGACAGAGTTTCTTCTGTAAATATCCATTTTCCAATTTCTCTACCAATTATAAATATTCATAGACAAGCCATGGGCCTCACTATGGGTATTATTTCTTATTAGGGGATGAGGTGGCTCCTTTTATCTATCCACATATTGGGATGATTTTACAGATGAACAGTAAGACTATTTCACTTTCTTTCCCCTTTTGCTTTCAATGATACACATATTTGATTAATTATCTTCATATTTCAAAACTTACAATGTGACCAACTTTTTGTGTACAGCCCTATACAGAGCTCAGTTTGTCACATACCTTCTTCATTGAAGAATATATTTCTCTGTTTAAAAATACAAGTCAGATTCAAGTCATATGGTTTATGCTTACCAACAGTGAGACTCGAGGAACAATACAAACACTACACCACCTTGGTCTTCCTTGGAGATTGACTGTATAGATTGCTCCTTTCTTTTTTATGTTATTAAATATATGCCTTATATACATTTAAAATGGTATCCCCTGTCCTTGTTACCCCTTTAAGAACATGGTATCCCATCCCCCCCCATTACATTGCTCCTACTTTCCTGACCTGGCATTTCCCAACACTGGGGCTTCAAGCCTTCATAGTACCAATGGACTGTCCTATTATTGATGTCTGAAATGGCCCTCTTCTTCTACATATGTAGCTGAAGCCATAGATCCCTCTATTTGTACTCTTTGGTTGGAGGTTAAGTCCCTGAGAGCTCTGGGGGTATTGGTTGGTATATATTATTGTCCTTCTATGGGGCTGCAAACCTCTTCAGCTCCTTGGGTCCTTTCTATAGGTGCTCCATTGGGAACACTATGCTCAGTCTATTGGTTGGTTGTGAGCCATCGGTATTTTGATCCACTTTCTAAGAAGGATCAAAATATCCATACTTTGGTCTTCCTTCTTCTTTAGTTTCATGTGTTCTGTGAGTTATATCTTGGGTATTCCAAGCTTTTAGGCTAATATCCATTTATCATCAAGTGGATACCATATGTGTTCTTTTGTGATTGGGATACCTGACTCAGGATGATATTCTCTAGCTCCATCCATGTGCCTAAATATTTCATGAATTCATTCTTTTTAATAGCTGAGTAGTACTCCATTGTGTAAATGTACCTCATTTTCTATATCCATTCCTCTATTGAGGGACCTCTGGGTTCTTTCCAGCTGGTTATTATAAATAAGGCTGCTATGAACATGGTGGAGCATGTATCCATATTACATGTTGGAGCAACTTCTGGGTATATACTCAGGAGTGGTATAGCTGGGTCTTTGGGTAGAAATATATCCAATTTTCTGAGAAACCACCAAAATGATTTCCAGAGTGGTTTTACCAGCTTGCAATCACACCAGCAATGGAGGAGTGTTCCTCTTTCTCTAAATCCTCAACAGTATCTGCTGTCACTTGAGACTTTGCTTTTAGCCATTCTGATTTGTGTAAAGTGGAATCTCAGGGTTGTTTTGATTTGTATTTCCCTGATGACTAAGGATGTTGATCATTATTTGAGTTTCCTCGGTTGAGAATGTTTTTAGCTCTATGCCCCGTTTTTAATAGGGTTATTTAGTTTTCTGTAGTCTAACTTCTTGAGTTCTTTGTATATATTGGATATTAGTCCACTATCAGATGGATTGTTTCTTTCTAATTAGGTTCAAGATAAACAAAAATCATCTCAATGTTGTATCTTCCATCTGCCTCCACTATGAGCAAATATTTGCATGTGTGTGTGTGTGTGTGTGTGTGTGTGTGTAAAGTGTAAAGTGTAAAGTTTGAATTAAATATTTAAAATAAAAACTCAGGGTGTAAGGAAGAATCCATCTATAAGACTAATTTGGCAATGCAGTTATGTTCTGAAAAAAATTCAGAAAAGAGAAAATTACTTCATACTAATTTTGTTAAGTAACAGTGACTGCTGCCAGAAAATTAAGTTCAAGATTGTTCGTAAGTATTGGGTTAGGGTAGTGTGAAGTTTAATCATCAATAATCAGGATAATTTCTTCGTTCAGTTTTTCTTTTGGAAGGTGAACACATACACATAAAAATCACTATAAGTGTAAGTAGAAAAAAATGAATAAGTCAGTTGAACTATAGTTTATGAAATAACATAATAGTTAAGTTTTGAATGTTATATAAAAATAAGATAAACAATTCTTGCAGCTTTCAATCTGTATGAAATGATTTATGGAGATAGTGCACAGAAAAGATAATAAATTGGAGTTGTTTGGAGCAGGGGTGTCTGAAGTTAGAAAGGGTGGTATTTCAGACAAAGATCCTAGAATATGATGGCAAGATAATATTTTTTTCAGATATCAGAAATGATCATTTATTGTGTTCAGTCAACAAAATAATTTAACATTCCAGTGTTTCAGTCTCTTCATTTACATAATATGAACACTTTTATTTTAATAGAAATTACAGCTGATACCACAAGTAAAAACTGATCCAACTGTAATAAGTAATCATTTAGAAAACATTATTTTCCTATCCTTGCCTCAAATTTTTGCCAGAAAACATATAAAAATGTCTTCAAATATCATAATTCAAATAGTTTTTAAATGCAATCAACTGTTGCTGCCAGGTGCTAGATATAATGCAGCAAACACTGAAATTTATAGATGCCAGGATGCCAGAATATGAAAATGTTTTCACTTAAAATTCCACATCAGGCAGACAAACTCACTTTTCAAGGCATATGTTTCCTGTACTTTATACTGTTGAGACAGGATTTCAGCCTCTATTCTATATACATTCATGCTGTGACCTTTTACAGCACTTTGTCACATACACTGCTCTGATCCCTGTCTGCAAATACTCAACACTGTTTAATGGCCATCATACTCATGACACTCCCCAGACAACCAGAGTCATCCAACATCATGTGGCTGGGGATTGGGGTGTAGTCATTTGTATGAAGATCAAACCTGCATTTATTATTGGCATAAATAATGTCAGCACACAGGGCTGATTTTACACTCTCCTTACAGTTTCTGTAGGTTCTGGAGGTACTTACACCATATATACAAAAAAGTCCACATATTTGCAAAGAGAACATTGGCTTGCCATCTTACAAAAGATTCTGTTTTGTTACAAGTGTCAACAACTTATTGAAAACAAGCTGAAATAAAACAGAAATCAAACCGTACCTCTACTGATTTTAATGCTGGTATTACAATGGTATAATTGATAATCAATTAATTATTACCCAGCTATTACTTAGACTACTTGTCCTCAATTTCACAAGCATTACATAGAATAAGGTGATATAGATAAGATGTATAATTATCCATACTTTACATGATAATAATGTTTAAAATGTGAGAAAATGGCAGAACATTGGGGTAAAGGTTTGTGTTCTCTGGTACTGTGGATGCTGAGGTTGAAGGATTCTAACACTCATGAATTCAATACTTCATGACATTACTGTGCCATCGTGAGGGTATACAACCAAGCTCATGCATACGCTTGCATGCATGTGCACCAAACACTCACTCACACACACACAAACACACACACACACACACACACACACACACACACAAACACACACACAAACACAAACACACACACACAAAGAAAGAAAAAGAGAAAAGCAGACAGATAGACAGAAAGAGATAGAGACACAGATCCAGAAAGAGAGACAAAGAGAAACAGAAAGAGATTGAGGCACCCATGCTGCACATCTGGTGCTGGATCTCTGGCTCTGTAGTTGTAGCTGCAGTCTCATGCTTCAGGAATGAAGCTTCAGGGATTGCATCAAGTTCTTAAATCAGAAAATGAGTGATATTCCTCAAGTGCTTAAAATTCTGCGGGTGTAAGTTTTTAGTCACAGTAACTCACTGGTGGGAAGTTTTTAATAGACACATTTGTATACATTTAATGAGAATTAAATTTCATTTTGTCTTTAACTTGGATACTTTATTGGGAGTTCAGTAAAATGTATAAAATGTATCACCTCCATAATTGATACTTTCCCTCCTAAAATGAACAAATATTCAGGTAAAGATTGAATTGGAAAGATGTTTGGTGCAGCATTTGATTAATGATTAATAATATAAAATAGTTAAGTTTCCAGGTACAAAGCTGGATTTGAAACTTTTCTGCAACCAGAACTTTGAGACGAAGCTTCAGAATTCAAATGTGTCTTTGGTGTAACTCTGTCTCTTCACAGCCCATTCCAGTTCACACTGCTGTCAGATGTCCCTCCTTGGAGCATGGATGCAGCCTCCTCCCTGCTTGCTGTGTCTTTGTTTTGTACTTTTCTTTGTCTTTTCTGCAGGTTCAGTTCTCCACAGCTGACATGATTCTTGTGGAATTTCTAATATATCACATGTATCCTTGATAGCATTCTTCATTGGATCAACTCTTAGTTAAAGGTAAACTCCTTAATATTCTATTAACTACCATCTATTGTGACCTTTTCTGCCCCTATGGATCATCTGCCAGTATCAGTCTTGGAACTGAAATGAAAGAAGGTGGTGTCTGAAGACCAATGAGTATGTAAATGTAATGAGGACCTTAGGACCAGCTAGGGAAAGATTGGGGGGAGAGGTGTTGGAGTATCCAGGATGGGCAAAGGCTATTGACTTAAGTCTTAATATCTTAAGACGCCTCATTAGCAAGGGGAAGCACTACAGGAATCTCAGATGCAAGGTGAACAGGTTCTTATCTAGAGAAAGGAAGTTGATCCTCTAACTAAGGCTACAGATAGAGGTGTGTGAGATTTAAGGTCAGAGAAGGGGAAGCCCTGCTAGTAAAAGGAGTCCAAGAATGCTATCAGCACAATGGTAGCCTTTGTCCTTAATTAGCAGGGTTTTCCCATATCTCCCCCAGATTAATATTATAATGGTAAAGTATCATCAGACCCCTCAGAATTGATTTTTGCTATGCTCCTTATTTGCCATTTTAAAAATTGGACAAAGCTGCGTGTATGCACCAAAATAAAATACAACAAAAGCTGTGGAATAATGAGAAGTGGGAACCAGGGAGAAAAGGATTATTTGTAATATTATATATAATGAAAATTATAACCTTTCATCGAGAAATATAATGTTCATGCGACTGATAATCAAGCTTAGTGCCCATTCTTTTAGCCCTCAGATAATGACCACTTGATTAGAAAATGAAGTCTCTTCGGCCACATGAAGTCTTTTTTTTTTTTTTAATTTTATTTTCTATATTCTATGTTTACATTCCAAAGGCTTTCCCCTTTCCCAGTTCCCACCCACCATAGTTCCCATAGTTCCTCTCCCCCCCATCTGTTCCCCAATAATTCCCCCTCCCCCCTCGGTTTCTTTACTAAACTGGAAGCAATCTTTACAGGCCCAGGGTCCTCTCCTTTCTTCTTCTTGGGAATCATTTGACTTGCTATTTGTGTCTTGAGTATTTAGGGCTTCTGGGCTCATTAATATCCACTTATCAGTGATTGCATTTCATGTGCATTCTTTTGTGATTGGGTTAATTCACTCAGGATGATATTTTCCAGGTCTAACCATTTACCTACAAATTGCATGAATTCATTATTTTTAATTGCTGTGTAGTATTCCATTGTATAAATATACCACATTTTCTGTATCCATTCCTCCTTTGAGGGATATTTGGGCTGCTTCCAATTTCTGGCTATTATAAACAAGGCTGCTATAAACATAGTGGAGCATGTGTCCTTATTGCATGCAGGGGAATCCTCTGGGTATATGCCCAGGAGTGGTATGCCAGGGTCCTCTGGAAGTAACATGCCCAATTTTCTGAGGAACCGCCAAACTGATTTCCAGAGCGGTTTTACCATTTTGCAATCCCACCAACAGTGGAGGAGTGTTCCTCTTTCTCCACATCCTCGCCAGCACTTGTTGTCTCTTGAGTTTTTAATCTTAGCCATTCTGACTGGTGTGAGGTGGAATCTCAGGGTTGTTTTGATTTGCATTTCCCTGATGACTAATGATGTTGAACATCTTTTAAGGTGTTTCTCGGCCATCCGAATTTCTTCTGGTGAAAATTCTTTGTTTAGCTCTGTGCCCCATTTTTTGATAGGGTTATTTGGTTCTTTGCGGTCTAACTTCTTGAGTTCTTTGTATATATTGGATATTAGCCCTCTGTCGGATGTGGAGTTGGTGAAGATCTTTTCCCACTTTGTTGGTTGCCGTTTTGTCCTTCTGACAGTGTCCTTTGCTTTGCAGAAACTTTGTAATTTTATGAGGTCCCATTTGTCGATTCTTGATCTTAGAGCATAAGCTATTGGTGTTCTGTTCAGGAACTTTTCCCCTGTGCCCAAGTCCTCCAGGGACTTCCCAAGTTTCTTTTCTAATAGTTTCAGTGTGTCTGGTTTTATGTGGAGGTCCTTGATCCACTTGGAGTTGATCTTAGTGCAAAGAGATAAGATTGGATCAATTCGCATTCTTCTGCATGTTGACTTCCAGTTGAACCAGCACCATTTGTTAAAAAGGCTATCTTTATTCCACCAGATGGTTGTGGCTCCTTTATCAAAGATCAAGTGACCATAAGTCTGTGGGTTAACCTCTGGGTCTTCAATCCTGTTCCATTGATCTGCTTGCCTGTTGCTATACCAATACCATGCAGTTTTTAACACAATTGCTCTGTAGTACTGCTTGAGGTCAGGGATATTGATTCCCCCAGAAGTCCTTTTATTGTTGAGAATAGTTTTAGCTATCCTGGGTTTTTTGTTGCTCCAGATGAATTTGAGAATTGCTCTTTCTAGATCTATGAAGAATTGAGTTGGGATTTTGATGGGGATCGCATTGAATCTGTATATTGCTTTTGGCAAGATGGCCATTTTTACCATATTGATCCTGCCAATCCAGGAGCAAGAAATATTTTTCCATCTTCTGAGGTCTTCTTCGATTTCTTTCTTCAAGGACTTGAAGTTCCTGTTGTACAGATCTTTCGCTTGTTTGGTTAGAGTTACGCCAAGATACTTTATGTTGTTTGTGGCTATTGTGAAGGGTGTTATTTCCCTAATTTCTTTCTCTGCCTGCTTGTCCTTTGAGTACAAGAAGGCCACTGACTTGCTTGAGTTAATTTTATAACCTGCCACTTTGCTGAAGTTGTTTATCAGCTGTAGACGTTCTCTGGTGGAGTTTTTTGGGTCGCTTAGGTAAACTATCATATCATCTGCAAATAATGATAGTTTCACTTCTTCCTTTCCAATTATGCACATGAAGTCTTTTAATGGGTAAATGTGTGTAAAAACTTTCCTCTGAATATAAACCTTATATCCAGAAGAGACTGAGTGAGACTAGGGAATTCAACAAAATTTACAAAGTACAAAAAATAAATCACTTATCTCAGGAAGTTCTTGAAACAATGATATGTTCTATTTTTCCTCTTATGATTTGCTAGCTCTGCAGTCAAATATTGAGTAGCAAGTGAGCTTGCAAGTCCCCTCTTTGGAGGGCTGCACTTCTATTTTTCCTAATTTTCATCTCTGCTTCAGGAATATGAAAGTCATCTTGCTAATCTCTTTTCCTCTTTTATTTGGTATTTTTCACAAAATATAATTCAGCAGAATATAGTTATTAAAACATAAAAACATGATAAGTTTATTCATCAGCATGTATGTATTATGACAGTGTTCTCCAAGTCATTATGTTCAAATTTTAAACAAAACTCCGTATTGTAATCATGTAGTTGCCCAGAAGTTGTATTTTGTTGGGATAGAACATAATAACCTGAAAATACTTACTTCAGTGTAAAGCCATTGACTTTGTATTTTCAAAGTAATTACAAAAACATCAAATTTGAAAATTAAATGTGGTTATTGTATGGTCCAGATTAAACTGTGAAATGGTAGAGGAATAAAGGTCTATATAAAGTAATTAATGTAATCACATCTTGGGCTACCTAGAGTTAATAGGAAGGTATGATTCATTATTTATTTGCCATGATTTTCTTTGGTAAGTAATTTGGTTCACAAAGAATTCAGAATTATGTACTCATTAGTTAGGTCAGTGAGTATCCCATGACCATCTATAGAGGTCAACCTGCACTCAACATATTAAATATGCAATGAGTTCTAAGAAAGGCTTCCATTCTAGAGGCTATAAGTGCAAAAACAAGGCCACATAGGACACTTTAGGTTCACTGGAGATGAATGAGAAGATAAAGAGAGAGTAGCTGGGTTAGTGATTCTTCTATTGCTTTGATAAAACAGCATGACTGAGGGACCTTAGAAAAGAAAAGGCTTGTTTGACGATGGTGTTCAATGGGTTAGATCATGTGACACAAGAGCATAGGTACACAAGAGAAGGCAGGCAGCTGGGGAAGCATCTGAGAACTCACATTCTGAGGCAAAAACAGGAAGCAGAGAACATTGACCCAACACAGAGTAAACGCTTTGAAGCCTCAAGTTCAATATTTAATGGCATATTGCCTCCACAAGGCCAAACCTAATCCTTCCCAATGATTAAGTATTAAAATACTAGATATTATGACAACATTTATCATTTATTCACCAGAGTAGTCATTTAAATAAGAATGTTATTTTATATAATAGAATGCAAGGGAAATCATCCTGAAAATCAAAAGTAAATTATCAAGCTAAATTAAATTGTATGTGTTTCTCACATAATTGATAAACTGCTTTAAATATTGATGTTATGTGAAATTTACTCAGTTTCTTAGGATATAGATATAGATATAGATAAATAGATAGATATAAATTCTCCAGCATACATATTGTTTTCATATATTTTATATGATTTATATAAAATTACATAAAATATAATACTTCTTGAGTTTTGCATTTAATTAGCTAAAGAATTGTGCCCCAATTACTTTAGCAGTTACTATATCCTTATTAACTATTATTTTTATCTTTTTACTATAAAATTTGTTTTCTGCATCCTCAGATCCTTGAACACACAAACAGAAGCAATGTGAGTTGCTGGGAATTTCTTCTATCAGCAGGATACTGAAACTGGGAATAATGGTAAATAAAGCCTTCCCATTCCAAAACGAATTTGACAGATGCAGAGGCTGTATCTAAAAGTTTTCACAGCTTCACATTTTCCAAACAAACAAAAACACACTGTATTCAATAAATTTAAATGGCAGGTTGTCTTGTAATTTGTTTTTTTAACAATCTGTCACAGTTTTCCTTAAAATAGCATTTTAAGGAACAAAAATTTCATGACTTAGCCATTTTTTATTACAGTTGTAAGACTCAAGGGAGTCTTAACTTATAGGAGAAACCCCCTGAGTGGACCATGCAAAGATGGGAATCGATGCAAAAAGCAAGAGGAATTTTATTTATTATCCAGCATGCTGGGGCCACCCTGCACATGGAGCCAGAACTATGCTCACTCTGGGCTGTGAGGGACTTTTCTTGGGCAGCCACTATTAGGCACAAAGTGATTGGCAGAACAGTGTTAATTAAACTAATTAGTTGATAGGGGATGAGGTAGGTGGCCAACAGACCCTGGGCCTTTCCTAGCTGCAGAGACCACGCTGTGGTCTGAGGAATATAATTTAGCCTCTCCCTTCTGGGAGGGGGAACACTTGCCCTTCTGGGAAGGGCCAGTGTTCTATGACCTTTTCAAAGTTTCTGAGTTAATGCTTTCACAGTCATTCCATGGGAACTATTTTAATAATAATAATAATAGTATATTTTCCCAAACAATCTGTCAATATTGACATTTTTTGAAAGATAGTGAAAAAAAATGTGTGCATACTGAACTTGAATGTATATAATAAACATATTCATATAAACACATGTGACATATTCCATATTTACTCATATTTAAATATAATATACTATTTATTACATTACACATATAGTCTTACAGCATTATGGAATAGAACTCTACATTAACCTATTTCTACAAAGAATGTGAAGGATTCATCTAATAGTTCATTAGTTCTAGGACGCAGGTTAAGATGATTACAGGCAGAGTTTCTGTAGCCCAAGTGAAATGCTTCCTTTGCTTGTTATGAATCATTTATTCTTGGATTCTTACTTAAATGCTGGAAAACCTCAGAAAAATCTGGATGATAAGATTGGAAATTATATTCTCTGCCGCACATTGCTAATATGATTAATGGAGCTTTACCTGGCCCTGTAAGAGTCCAGTAAACATCATCGCCTCTTTCTTTGTCTATGCCTATTGATTGAGCTCAGAGCAGCTGTATTAGGAACAAGACTGATAATCAACAAAATAGCCTTTAGAATAAATAAATGAGGCCATATTTGACATTTAATTTAACAAAAAATTAGTTGCAGCAATTAAGGTTATATTTGTGAGCATCAGAAAGCCCTGCTAATCTTGAAGCTATAGAATCATTTTTATCTCCTGCTGAAATTGAGAAGATTTGCAATTTCTAGCCTGTGTTTAGCTGCATGGAAGAGTTGTCAGAGAAGATGCCTTGAACTCTCACATTTTCAAGACAGCCTGTGCTGAGTTGCGTATCACAAAATCATTTAAGGTTGGGATGGAGCTCAGAAGGGGAAGTACTTCATTTTCTTACCTTTACATCATGAAACAAATATTTTTTCTGACATTCTATTGCAGTACTTCTGATATCTTTCTAGTATTGCCTATATCAGGGGTTTATACCTGGCTTCAAAATGTTCTAAAATATCAAAATATGTCCTTACTCTTTCCAAGAAATTTAAGGTTATATTAACAGGAAAGAGATACAATGTAATGTTTTATGCTCTTTTGTAATAGTCCTCGTAGGAAACATTTTAATTCGGATAGAGTTTCCTTTTCGTAATTTACAGAATAGTATTTTTATTATTGAATTTCCTATGTGAGTATAGTGAAACAAACATTTCATTAGTTTGTTCCTTTAAAGATTAAAAAAGAACTGAGGTAAGTTTTTATTTTGTACCTAGAATTTTTATGGTTTTGTTTCACTGTTTTCCTTATTTGAAAGTTATTTATTTATTTACACTCCATATTTTATGCCTCCATTCCTCTGTTCACCCTCTGTCTTCTTCACATCCCATACGGTTCCCACTCTCTGTCTCCAGATGGATGTCTCCACCAGCTACCCTACCTGTCCTCTAAAATCCCTGGGGCCTCCACTATCTTGCGTGTTAGGTGCATCATCTCTGAATGAACAGAGATGTGGCATTCCTCTATTTTATGTGTGTCGGGGGGCCTAATATCAGCTGATGTATGCTCTCTGTTTGATGATCCAGTGTGTGAGAGATCTCATGGGTCCATATTAATTGAGACTGCTGGTCCTCCTACAAGATCACCCTTCTCAGTTTATTTCAGCTTTCCCTAGCTCAACAACAGGGGTTAACTGCTTCTGTCCATTGATTGCGTGCAAGTAGCTGCATCTGACTCTTTCAGCTGCTTGTTGAGTCTTCCAGAGTGTGGTCATGCTAGGTCCTTTTTTTGTGAGTGCTCCATAACCTCAGTAATAGTGTCAGGCCTTGGGATCTCCCCTTGAGCTAGATACCTCTTTTGGCCTTTTGCTGGACCTTCTTTCCCTTAGGCTCCTCTCCATTTCCATCCCTGTAATTCTTTCAGACAGGAACAGTTATGGGTCAGAGTTGTGACTGTGAGATGGTCCCCCCTCTCCCTCATTTGACACCCTGTCTTTCTGTTGGAGGTAGACTACATACGTTTCCTCTCCCTACTCTTGGGCATTTCATCTACGGTCTTTCTTCTTTAACTCCTGAGTGTTTCTTATGTCCTGGGTCTCTGGTTCATTCTGGAGGGTCCCCCCCAACCTCCTATCTTCTGAGGTTTCCTGTTTCCCTACTTCCTGCTGGACCCCATGGCTTCAGTTCTGTTCCCTCACCAATACCATATCGTGTTCCCCACTCCCTCCCACTCCTCCACCCCTTCCACTTTCTATCTTGGTCCCTCTGTTCCACCCCACTTGTGATTGCTTTCTTCTTCCTCCTAAGTGGAACAACAGCATCTTTCTTCACTTGGACACTTCAGTTTGTTGACCTTCTTAAGTTCAGTGACCAATATCCACTTATTATTTAGCACATATCATGGATGTCCTTGTGGGTCTGAGTTACCTCACTTAGGGTGATATTTTCTAGTTCCATCCATTTACATACAAATCTCAGGATGTCCTCATTCTTAATAGCTGAGTAGTATTCCATTGTGTAAATGAACCACATTTTCTGTATCCATTCTGTCGTGGAACATCTGGGTTGTTTCCAGCTTCTAGCTATATGGCTAATATACATGGCTAATAAGGCTACTGTAAACATAGTGGAACACATGCTCCTATGGCATGATGGGACATCTTTTGGGTATATTTCCAAGAGTTGTATTGCTGGGTCATCAGGTAGATCTATTTCCAATTTTCTGAGGAACCTCCAGATTGATTCTCAGAGTGATTGTACCAGTTTGCAATCCACCAGCAATAGAGGAGTGTTGTTTGGTTCTTTGGTGGTTAGCTATTTCCAATTTTCTGAAGTGCAATACCCATAAAAATCCTAACACAAATCTTCAATGACATGGAAAGAGCAATTCTCCAGTTCATCTGGAAAGGCAAACTACCCAGAATAGCGAAAACAATTCTTAACAATAAAAGAACAACTGGGGAAATTGCCATCCATGACTTCAAGCTTTACTACAGGACAATAGTAATAAGAACTACATGTTATTGGTACAGAGACTGACAGTTGATCAGTGGAATAGAATTGAACACCCATAAATAAAACCACATACATACAGACACTTGATCTTTGACAAAGAACCCAAAATATACAATGGAAAGAAGAATCTTCAATAAATGGTGTTGGTATAACTTGTCTGTTTGTAGAAAAATAAAAATAGAACCATATTTATCACCTTGTACAATGCTCAAGTCCAAGTGGATCAAGGACCTAAAAGTAAAATAGACACACTGAATCTGATAGAAGAGAAATTGGGAAAGAGTCTTGAAATTTGGGCACAGAGGAAAATTTTTTAAACAGAACTCCAATGGCTCAGGCTCTAAGATCAAGAATTGATAAATGGGACCTCATGAAATGAAAGCTTCTGTAAGGCAAAGGACATTGTCAATAAGACACACTGGCAACCTATGATTGGAAAAATATCTTCACCAACCCCACATCTAATAGAGGGCTAATATCCAAAATTTATAAAGAATTCAAGAACCTAATCACCAAAAAAGCCAAACAACCCAATTAAAAAATGTGGTATAGAATGAAACTGAAATTTCACAACTGAGGAGTCTCACATATGGCTGAGACGCAGCTAAAGAAATGTTCAAAGTCCTTAGTGATCAGAAAAATGCAAATAAAAATGAACCTGAGATTCCACCATAAACCAATCAAATGACTAAAATCAAAATTTCAGGTGACAACATATGTTGGAGAGGATGCGGAAAAAGAGGAACACCCCTCCATTGCTGGTGGGATTACAAACTGGTACAACCACTCTGGAAATCAATCTGGAGGTTCCTTTAAAAAAAAGGATTTGTTTATTTATTATATGTAAGTACACTGTAGCTGTCTTCAGACATACCAGAAGAAGGTTTCAGATCTCAGTACTGATGGTTGTGTGTCACCATGTGCATGCTGGAATTTGAACTCAGTACCTTCAGAAGAACAGTCACTGCTCTTAACCGCTGAGTTATCTCTCCAGCTCCAGTCTGGAAGTTCCTCGCTGCTTTTCTTAAAAGAGAAAAAGGAGTTGAACAACTTGAGACACTGGCCATCACTGCACACCTCAGAATTCTCTAACTATGCTGCCTTTCCTTATTTTCTCAAATATTTAAATCTCATGTCTAATTCAAAGGCTTTTCTACAGTCCTTCATCTAGTTTGAATGTCTCTGAAAACCAACATTTCCATGTTACTGCAGTTCTCTCCAGCCTGGTCCCCTGTTAGGTCTGATGCAAGCTTCCCTTCCTTAGGGCAGCATATCTGGTTTGGTGCATTTTCAAGCACACTTCTATCTCACTAATTATATGTGTTTGTTGAATTTCCATTTGTAACATGTCGCATGTGAACTAACTGCTGTGCAAGTTGGTATATAACCAAACATGCCCAACATTAAAGTAGCCCCTTAAAATATTTTCCTGACTCATTCTGAAATTTTCTGAAACCAAGCCAGAGCTAAATACAGCTATTAAATGTGTATTAAAGAAATGAGAAAAACCCTCTTCCTTCCTAATTCATTCTTCCTCACAATGGAAAGAAATAATAAAGGAAAACACTTTTAAACCCAGAGAATTTGGTCAGGATTTAATTTTAGAAAAATGTCACATTATACACTTATTAAATGCAAAGGTCATCTATCAAGATGAAGTGGATTGACCATTCCATTTGATGAACTGGGAAATTATCCAGGTCATACATTCTGATACTACACATTGCTTAAATGGAAACCAAAACTCAGGGTTTTTAATGAAAGTATGTTGATATATACTTCAATTTTAGGGTCAAATTATTGATCAGATTTTTTTCATATACATCATGACACTTGCTTTCTTATGGTTTTCTGAGACATTAAACATCAATTTTAAAGACTTATTTAGAAATTTTAATCATGTGTGTGTTTGTGTATATGTGTGTTGCTGTGTGCATTCAACTGCAGATACCTTCAAAGACTGGAAGAGGATGTCTGATCCCTTGGAACTGGAATTACAAGTGGTAGTAAACCAATGTGACGTGAATGCAGATAAATGAGCTAAGAGTCCCTTCAGGAATACTGTACACTCTTAACCACTGAGTCACTTCTCCAAGTCCTAAATATTAACTATAAAGGGCAATTTTCCCTTGTTTTAAGAAATAGCTAAAAGAGTATAAGAGGCATGTCACCAAAGAAGATACACAGATGAATAATCAGTGCGTGAAAGGATGTTCAGTACTCTATCTACTGGGAAAACCATTGAGAGAACATGTATGTCTGCTCAAGATCATCCTTTAGAGAAAATGAATGCAGAGTCTCCAGGAAACCAAGTGCTGCTAAAGATGGAGAACAAAAAACACCACCCGGTGCTTACAGAAGTACAAAATGGTACAGCTGCTTTGATAGAGTTGAGCCTTTCTAGGTATTCTTTTCCATCTCCGCTGTAAATGTTGTCCTATAGTACTTTCTCAGATTGGTTGAATATATATATATTCAAAAATCTGTATATAGAAGCTTATTCCTAGTTGGCAAAGCTGGAAGCAATCAAATTACCTTCAGTATGTATGTGGTTATAGAAACTGTTAATTTTCAGAATACAATATAAACTATCAATAAAATTTTAAAGTACCAAAGCATGGAAAGGCATGAAATGTGCATTTATCCTCATATGGATAAATGAGAGAGCGACATAGTAAGAATAAACAGTATAAGACTTAAAATTTACAGTGAATATGGATATACCACTTCTGTATCATTATATATCCCTCATCATCATGTTTTTGATGTAAGATCCTGATTCACAGTCCTACACAACACTCTGATGTGGTCCTTATAACCATCAGGAAATATCCACTAAATGAAGCTTGCTTTAACATTCTCAGTGAAAAGAGCTGTTGTCTTCACATCCACATAGTTTGTTTTGACCTCTTCCCTCATTAGCATATTTAAATAACCAAAATTCAAAATACCTTCAAATGATATGTAAGTCTTAAGAGTTAGTGTTTTATCAAAATTCCATTTATAAGGATTTTCATGATTGTTCATCACATAAAACATCAGTCTTCGCAGTGACAACTTTGGTTTTGGAAACTTAAGGATAATAATAGTAAGTTGATCATACATAAACTAAATAGTATTCAAGGTTTGGTTTTTGTTTTGTTTTCTTTGATAATTATACAAAAGAAAACAAACATGGATGGTCTTTTCTACTGTTTTGGCACCACATTTTGTCCCTGTATCTCTTCCCATGGGTATTTTGTTAGCCCTTCTAAGGACAAAATTATTCATACTTTGGTCTTTTCTTCCTTCTTGAGATTCATTTGGTCTGTGTATTGCATCTTGGGTATTCCTAGTTACCAGACTAATATCCACTTATCAGTGAGTGCATAGCATGTGTGTTCTTTAAATATAGGGGAATGTCAGGACACAGAAGCATGAGTGGGTGGGTTGGTGAGCATGAGGAGTGGGTATGGGATAGCGGTTTTTCAGAGGGGAAACCAGGAAAGATGATAACATTTGAAATGTAATTAAGAAAATATCTAATTAAAAAAAAACTTTTTTAAAAAATACCCCCACACACTTTATGTGCAAATTGAAGTTTGTCCTGTGTGACTCATGAGCATGGAACAGCTATTCATTTAAGGTTAACTGGGTAGTAAAAGAAATGCTTCAGGAGCATAGCTCCAAGACTTACATACAGAACCAGTTCAGATTCCCTTGTTCTTGTTGGAAGCCTTGCCTTTATTAGTTGAGCCATCTTTCCAGCCTTCTGGGTGTCAATGGTTCCCTATATGTGAGTTCATAGTTCTAATGGTTGATTTTTCTCATAATCTGATATGAATCTGATTCATTCATATCAGATTGAGCATTAAAACACAATAATGAGAGCTAAACTTTATCAATGTAACTTTAACAGTGGTAAGACAATGTTTTTGATTCATTTCTGTGGACCTTAATCATCACAAGAATGTTACCTGTCCCTTGTTATAACTTCCAATGGAAAGGTTTCACACTGAATTATTTTCTTTTATTTAGTTTTCCTATCAAATTTCTCTCTTGAAGCCTAGGTTAGGGACCATGAAGCCTAGGTTAACATTCACAAAACTTGAGTGATTCATTGGTTGCTGGTCTCCTCGCTCTTCATAGCAACTAGCTCAAAGCTTATATTTTCTTACTGATGAAAGAAGCCTTGAGGTGACAAGGCAATAGAGTTTATTGATGAAATGTCTAAAGGTGAAAAACACAATTAAAATTAGTGTGAAGTTCTAATTGGGAATCAGTTTTATCCTTCACATTTGACAGTCAGCTCAATTTGTTTTCTCTTGTAAGCCAGGGCATAAAAACCACTGTTCAAAGAAGGAAACATCAGTGTTAGATCAATGGTTTCTTCCCAGATGTATGGATGGTACAACAGCAGTGCAGATCTTATCTCCAGGCTTTCTTACCAGACAGAGCCAGTTTCTCCAGGGCAAGAGGCATCTCTAGGTCTTCTTGTGAGGAAATATAACCTCTTCCCAGCATAGGCAGTCTCATCAGCTGCTGAGGTCAACATCATTGTCTCTACTTTAGAGCTTAAGAATCTGAACTTCAAGATTTTGGAGAACATGTTTAAGTAAGTTGTGGAATTATTTGAAAACCATGGCCCTCATTTCATTGTGTAATCTGTAGATTGAACCTGGAGTCATTTTGGTGATAAGTCTATTCTCTAAACTGAATGATGTCATAAAGTTTCCATTCCTCTCATTCCAACAGAGATGGCTTGCTAAAATTCATAGGTGCTGCCCCCGCCATAATGCTGGTTCTCATTCATGCTTTGGTTATATGGTTTCCTGTGCTGCACTACTCCACAGATCTTCTTGCTGGTGTCATTCTCTAATCTAATAGTTCTCTAATTATACATGGTGATTTCAGTTTTTGTATTTCATAGCACAATAAATTCAACATTACTTAATGACTTCTGTGAGCTCCTACCAAACTCTTCAGCATGACATCACTAGGGATGTGTGAGACCATTTTACTCCAAGTCCTCACAAATTGACTGGGAAATTGATTGTATTACCACACATCTTTGCTTGCCCATCTGACTCCTGAAATACTCTTGTTCCTTACCTCACTGTCACTATGGTGACATGCTTCTCCACCTACTAGTTCAATTACTATTTTGTCATCCATCTCTGTGAACACTAATAGATATGAACTATCATCTTTAAACATGGAGTCACCAATCTGCATTCATCTCCTATATGAAAACATACACTGAAACAATCTTCTACATCAATTAAGATTTTTGAATTTTGTTTGAAATATTACTTTATATGTATATATTGCTTAAATGAAGACATTAAAAACTCTGGCTGAATAATATGTGTATTGAACATGCCTTCACTAAGGATTTTCTATCATTTCCTGCTGAGTAGTATTCCATTGTATAAATATACCACATTTTCTGTATCCATTTCTCCATTGAGGGACATATGGGTTCTTTCCAACTTCTGGCTATTATAAATAAGGCTGCTCTGAACATAGTGTAGCATGTGTCTTTGTTGCATGTAGGGGAATACTCTGGGTATATGCCAAGGAGTGGTATGCCAGGGTCCTCTGGAAGTGTCATGCCCAGTTTCCTGAGAAGCCTCCAGACTGATTTCTAGAGTAGTTGTACCATCTTGCAATCCCACCAATAGTGGAGGTGTGTTCCTTTTCTCCACATTCTCGCCAACACCTGCTGTCTTTTGAGTTTTTAATCTTAGCCATTCTGACTGGTGTGAGGTGGAATCTCAGGGTTGTTTTGATTTGCATTTCCCTGATGACTAAGGATGTTGAACATCTCTTAAGGTGCTTCTCAGCCATCTGAATTTCTTCTGGTGAAAATTCTTTGTTTAGCTCTGTAACCCATTTTTAATAGGGTTATTTGGTTCTTTGGGATCTAACTACTTGAGTTCTTTGTACATATTGGATATTAGCCCTCCGTCAGATGTGGGGTTGGTGAATATCTTTTCCCAATTAGTTGGTTGCTGTTTTGTCCTTCTGAAGGTGTCCTTTGCCTTACAGAAACTTTGTAATTTTATGAGGTCCCATTTGTCAATTCTTGATCCTAGAGCATAAGCTATTGGGGTTCTGTTCAGGAATTTTCCCCCTGTGCCCATGTCCTCCAGGTTCTTCCCCAGTTTCTTTTCTTTCAGTTTCAATGTACCTGCTTTTATGTGGAGGTCCTTGATTCACTTGGAGTTGAGCTTAGTACAAGGAGATAAAAGTGGATCAATTTGCATTCTTCTGCATGCTGACCTCCAGGTGAACCAGCACCATTTGTTCAAAATATAGCCTATATTTTGAAGAGGCTATATTTTTCCCACTGGATTGTTGTAGCTTCTTTATCAAAGATCAAGTGACCTTAATTCTGTGTGTTCATTTCCGGGTCTTCATTTCTATTCCATTGATCTACTTGCCTGTCACTGTACCAATACCATGCAGTTTTTAATACAGTTGTTCTGTAGTACTGCTTAAGGTTGGGGATATTGATTTCCCCAGAAGTTCTTTTCTTGTTGAGAAATTTTTTAGCTATCCTGGGATTTTTGTTATTCCAGATGAATTTGCACTTTCTAAATCTATGAAGAATTGCACTTTCTAAATCTATGAAGAATTGATATGGGATTTTGATGGGGATTGCATTGAATCTGTAGATTGTTTTTGGCAAGATGGCCATTTTTCCTATATTAATCGCACCAATCCAAGAGTATGATTTTTTTTCCATTTTCTGAGTTCTTCAATTTCCCTTCAAAGACTTGAAGTTCCTGTCATACAGATCTTTCACTTGTTTGGTTAGAATCACGCCAAGATACATTATATTGTGTGTGGCTATTATGAAGGGTGTTATTTCCCTAACTTCTTTCTCAGCCTGCTTATCCTTTGAGTATAGGAAGGCTACTGATTTTCTTGAGTGTATTTTATAACCAGCAACTGCTGAAGTTGTTTATCAGCTGTAGGAGTTCTCTGGTGGAGTTTTTGGGTCAATTATGTATCCTATCATATCATCTGCAAATAATGATAGTTTGACTTCTTCCTTTCCTATTTGTATCCCTTTGACTTCCTTATGTTGTCTCATTGCTCTAGCCAGAATTTCAAGTACTATATTGAAACTATATGGAGAGAGAGGGAAGCCTTGTCTAGTCCTTGATGTTAGTGGGATTGCTTCAAGTTTCTCTCCATTTAGTTTGGTGTTGGCTACTGGTTTGCTGTAAATTGTTTTTACTATGTTTAGAGTTGGCCTTGAATTCCTGTTCTTTCCAAGACTTTTAGCATGAAAGGATACTGAATTTTGTCAAATGTTTTTCAGCATCTAATGAAATGATAATATGGTTTTTTCCTTTGAGTTTGTTTATGTAGTGGATTTCATTGATGAATTTCCTTATATTGAACCATCCCTGCATCCCTGGGATGAAGCCTACTTTATCATGGTGGATGATCATTTTGATGTGTTCTTGGATTCAGTGGGCAAGAATTTTATTGTGTATTTTTGCATCGATATTCATAAGGGAAAATGCCCTGAAATTCTCTTTCTTCATTGGATATTTGTGTGGTTTTGGTATCATCATAATTGGGGCTTCGTAGAATGAGTTGTGTAGTGTTCCTTATTTTTCTATTTTGTGAGATAGTTTGAAGAGTATTGGTGTTAGATCTTCTTTGAAGGTCTAATAGAATTCTGCAGTAAAACCATTTGGTCCCGTACTTTTATTGGTTGGAAGACTTTTTATGACCCCTTCTATTTCTTTAGGGGTTATGGGATTCTTTAGCTGATCTATTTGATCCTGTCATAATTTTGGCATTTGGTATCTGTCTAGGAAATTTTCCATTTCCTCCAGATTCTACAGTTGTGTTGAGTAAAGGCTTTTGTAGTGGGATTGGGTGATTTTTTTGAATTTCCTCAGTTTCTGTTGTTATATCTCCCTTTTCATTTCTAATTTTGTTAATTTGGATACTGTCTCTGTGCCCATTGGTTAGTCTGGCTAAAAGTTAATCTGTCTTGTTGACTTTCTCAAAGAACCAGCTCCTGGTTTTGTTGATTGTTTGTATGGTTCACTTTGTTTCTTCTTGATTGATTTCAGTCCTGAGTTTGATGATTTCTTGTCTTCTACTCCTGCTGGATGAATTAGTTTCTTTTTGTTCCAGGGCTTTCAGGTATGCCTTTAAGCTGCTAGTGTATGTTCTCTCCAGTTTCTTTTTTGGAGGCACTCAGGGCTTTGAGTTTTCCTCTTAGCACTGCTTTCATTGTGTCCCATAGATTTGGGTAAGTTTTACCTTCATTTTCATTGAATTCTAAAAAGTCTTTGATTTCTTTATTTCTTCCTTGACCATGCTATCATTGAGTAGAGTTCAGTTTCCATGTGAATGTCGGCTTTCTTTTGTTTTTGTTGCTATTGAAGACCAATTTTACTCCATAGTGATCTGATAGGAGGCATGGTATTAGTTCCATGTTCTTATAATTGTTGAGATCTGTCTTGTGGCCAATTATATGGTAGATTTTGGAGAAGGTATCATGAAGTGCTGAGAAAAAGACATATTCTTTTGCTTTAGAATGAAATGTTTTCTCTCTCTCTCTCTCTCTCTCTCTCTATATATCTGTTAAATCCAATTGGTCCAAAGCTTCAATTAGTTTCACTGTGTCCCTGTTAAGTTTCTGTTTTCCTGATCTGTCCATTGAGGATAGTGGAATGTGAAGTCATCAACAATTATTGTGTTAGGTGCAAAGTGTGTTTTGAGCTTTAGTAAAGTTTCTTTTACAAATGAGTGTGCCCTTGCATTTTGAGTATAGATGTTCAGAATTGAGAGTTCTTCTTGGTGGATTTTTCCCTTGACCAGGAAGAAGTGTCCTTCTGTGTCTCTTTTGATGACTTCAGGTTGGAACTCAATTTTATCTGATATTAGAGTGGCTACTCTGGCTTGTTTCCTGTGACCATTTGCTTGTAAAATTGTCGTCCAGCCTTTTACTCTAAGGTAGTGTTTGTCTTTGACACTGAGGTGTGTTTCCTCTAATCAGCAAAATGTAGGGTCCTGTCTATGTATCCAGTCTGTTAGTCTATGTCTTTTTATTGGGGAATTGAATCCATTGATATTAAGAGATATTAAGGAATAGTTATTATTAATTCCTGTCATTTTTGATGATATTTTTTATATTTGATAGATTTTCTTCTTTTGGGTTTGATGAAAGAAGGTTACTATTTTGCTTTTTCCAGGGTGTAGATTCCTTCCTTGTATTGGTGTTTTCCTCCTATTATCCTTTGTAGGGCTGGATTTGTGGAAAGATACTGTGTAAATTTGGTTTTGTCATGGAATATCTTGGTTTCTCCCTGTATGGTGATTGAGAGTTTTGCTGGTTATAGTAGTCTTGGCTGGCATTTGTGTGTAGGGTCCTGTCTATGTATGAGATCTGCCCAGGATCTGCCTTAGAGTCTGTGTGAGATCTGCCCAGGATCTTCTAGCTTTCATGGTCTCTGGTGAGAAATCTGATGTAATTCTGAAAGGTCGTCCTTTATATGTTACTGAGCCTTTTTTCTCTTACTGCTTTTAATATGCTTTCTTTCTTTTACTTCCTTTAATATTCTTTCTTTGTTTAGTACATTTGGAGTTTTGATCCCTATGTGAAGGGATATATTTTTTTTTCTTCTGGTACAGTGTGTTTGGAGTTTTGTAGGTTTCTTATATATTCATAGGCATCTCTCTCTTTAGGTTAGGGAAGTTTTTTTTCCATAATTTTGTTGAAGATATTTGCTGTCCCTTTAAGTTGTAAACCTTCATTCTCATTTATACCTATATTCCTTAGGTTTAGTCTTCTCATTTTGTCTTGGATTTCCTGGATGATTTGAGTTACAAGCTTTTTGCTTTTTGCATTTTCTTTGACTATTGAGTCAATGCTTTCTATGGTATCTTTTGCATCTGAGATTCTTTTTTCTATCTCTTGTATTCTGTTGTTCATATTTGCCTCTATAACCCCCGATTTCTTCCCAAGGTTTTCTATCTCCAAAGTTGTCTTCCTTTGTGATGTCTTAGTTGTTTCTACTTCTGCTTGTAGATCCTGGATGGTTTGTTCAGTTCCTCCAGTTGTTTGTGTTTTCCTGTAATTTTATAAGAGATTTTTGTGTTTCCTCTTTATTGGCTTATATCTATTGACCCATATTCTCCTGCATTTCTGTAAGTGATTTTTGTGTTTCCTTTGTAAGGGCTTCTATTTTATTCAAGTTCTTCTATATTTCTTTAAGAGATTTATTTATGTCCTACTTGTAATCCTCAAATAGCCTTTTGATATGTGATTTTAAATCCAAATCTTGTTTTTTCTGGTGTGTTTGGGTATCTACAACTTGCTGTTGTCAGAGAATTAGGTTCAGATGCTGCCCTATTGCCTTGGTTTCTGTTAGTAATGTTCCTTGGTTTGCCTTTTGCCATCTGGTTATCTGTGATGTTAGTTAGTTCTGTTGTCACTGGCTGGTGATTGAACCTCCTGTGACCCTGTAAGACTATTTCTGCACCACTGGATGATTGTGTTTCCACTGGCACAAATTGCTGATTGGCTGCCCTACTTTTGGGTGCTGTTGGAGCTCTGGTGTGAGTTGCCCCAAGCAATGTTATACTTTCTTGTCTCTGTGTACTTGTTGTTGCCAGCCTGGTCCATCCAGGATCAAAGATTGTAGAGGATGAGGGTAGCCCCTCCAATTGTTGGTCACCCTGCAGAGCAAACGTCCCAAGACAGGGCTGACACACAGATGACCCGCAGAGCTGCACATGCTTTGGGCACAGGCAGAAGCCTGGTGGGCTGTGTCCTGAGCAATGTTAAACTCAGGATTTCTTTTTGTACCTGGTGTTGCATGTCCAGTCTGTCTGAGGGGCAGGGGAATGTATTCATGGTAGAGGAGTATATCCTGTGGCTGAAGAAGAATATAACTCTCATAGCAAACACAAAATTAAACCCACGTAACCCTACCTGAGGAAGAACACTAAGCTTCTTAAATAGCAGTCTCTCATCTGAGATGCCAAAGATAATATAAATTCATGTGTGATGTCAGGGGATACTACAGATAGAAATCATATGTATAGGCACACAAGTAAGCCCTGAATTCCATGTAGAGATTATAGGTAGTTTCTAAAAATGTTGGAGACTAAGGACATACAAGGAGACTGCAGAAGAAATGGATGCAGCTGCAGTTCAGATCCTGGAAGGATTATGTAAAATTGTGTTGTACTCAAGTCTCATTTATTATTCAACAACTTTGGAGGGCAGAGTGACACATTGTTAAGAATCAATGTGTCTATCACACTGTCAACATCTCAGAGTAATATCTGTGAACATGCTGCACCAAAGCACTGAGGAATAGGATGTGGTATAGTTGTCAGACCAGGATGGAAGCATGTACTACTCAGTCACTCAAATGTCATTTCAACAAATGATGGGTAAAAACACATTACTTGCATTGATTTTTTTCCTCGAATTTACTTTGTGTTTGAACACCTGCTTGACCCACATATGTGTGTGCTGACCAAAGGTTCTGGCAGACTCACTTTTCCCATTTTCATCATCTGGCTCACACGTTCAAGGACAAGTCCTCCAGGTTAATTGATGTAGTTATCCTTGATCCAGAAGCCAAAAACAGCTGTGATAAATATAAAATGAAAAAGTACCATGTGCAATGGTCTCAAAGCAATTTTCTATGTTCAGTTTTCAGAATAACAGAGTGTGGTGTGTGGAAAAAGAACTTGAAATTTAAAATCATTCACCAAGGTAACTTCCAATATTTGTGTCAGGAGACTATTATAAAGACCTAAACTCTGAAAATGGAGCAAGTGAGAAGGAAAGAGTAAAGAAATGCTGACAAGTATACCACATATCTTTGTCCATTATCATACCTTCACATATTGTATATTTTGAACATAGAGGATGAGGGTGCATTCTAAGTGAAGATGGCATGATTGGTAATGTCAATGTACTGAGGAGCACTTCATGTCAAATTGTTCCTTAATGAAAACCTCAGGGGACTTACAGGCCAGTGGGCTGTATCTGAGTTCTAAAAACAAAGAAGACATAAGTAAGCATTGCTTGAGGTCATTCAATTCAACAGAGGGGGAAAAAGTTTTCCTAATAATCAAAATAGCTTGGAAATGAGATTGGCTTCCACACAGAAGGGAGCTAAACTGTCATGGCAAGTGAGATGATCTACTGATTAGAAGAAATTTATTGTATTGATATGCTGTGAGCTGAAGTGATCATCATTCATCCTTCACTATACCAATGAATTTATGTTGGTAGCAAATCAACTTTCCCTTAACCTTTAACAAGTCAGCTACAATTTGGAATGAGAACTCACTGAGTCTCATCCTTGTTTTAGAATGGAAACTCTAAGTATTCATACTATCTGACAGCAAAGAGCTCAAAGGGGAGTTCTAACTCTTCAAAGAAGTTAGCTCACTGCCAATTCAGAGCACTAGCTGTGCCCAGAGCAAAGCTCGCTGAAACTGAATTATGACCACTTCAGTTTTAGTCCCCAATTTACTGAGGAAAGTCCCCAATTATTGAGAAAGGACATTTCACTTTTCTATTCTATTTCTAGGCTGTAATTCAACTTGACAATTTTAAGAAAATAATTATGAAATTTGTAAGGAAAATCAAGGATATATCAGTCAGACAATAAATGATTGAATAAATAAATATTCAATCAGTAAAGATATGTATGCAAGTATTCAGTATTCATTGACTATAATATACACCAGCTTCAGGAAAAGGCATGGGGCAAAGTAATAGTACAATGTGTAACAAACTGTTTACAAATGACAACTGAGTAAACATTAGAGGAAGTGATGAAATGATGCATGAAGGTGGTGAATGATTGTGAAAATTAATAACTTCTTAAACTCAAAGTGGGGAAAGTAATACTAAAATAAGGTTTAGACATACAAATGTAAAATTAATGCAATGAATGAATTAATGTATTAATTGATGATAGTGCAACATCCATATGGGAAAGATGATTCCATGGATAAGAGCACTTGCTGGTATTCCAGAGGATCAGAGTTTGATACCTAGTCCCTATATGGTGACACAAACCTTTTTGTATATCCAATTCCAAGGGATCCCAGACTCTCTTGTGATCTACATGGAAGACACACAGTTGCTGCACATGAATACATTCAGAGAAAAACTTAATAGATATAAGATAAGCTAAATCTTATGAAAACAAATAAAATATATAATTGCAGGAATGGGACATATGAGAAAGTACAGGAAAGGGTCACTAATTGTTCAGGGTTAGACATTATATTCATGTCAGAAAGTTGGGGTGAGGCTTCAGAATTGTGGGGGCCAGGTTTAGGATGGGTGGAAGGATATTTTTTAGAATAATGGGCATCAGGTCTACCTCAGGAAGTTCACCCATGCAGTTCGTTCAAGATTGGATAGGAGGAGACTCAGAAGTAGCAATGGCTGGAAAGAACATCACTGTCATCTAAAAAGCAGCAGACACTTGGTTTTAAGTGTCACAGTCCCTAAGAACTTGCTATCCGAATTCTGAAAGCACAGTGCCTTGTAAGGAGAGTTGCATGTTGTGACAGTTACTACATTGTAGTAATTTCCAGGTAAGATAATAAGCTCTAGAAACAAAGGGCCATCAGAATGGAAATCGGAATCAAAACTCACAGGGCAAATGCTAAGGGCATTTGGGGGGGTCACTAAATATTGGAAATGGCAGAGTTGCCCTTAGAGGAAGTGGTGGTGATGACCTTAAACTGGGCACCTCACTCTCCTGAGAGACTGACCCCTGTACTGCTAAGTCTTTTTTTCTACCTCTGCTACTTTGCAGTATTCACTTTCCGAAAGACTGCTTTGTTACCTCTGCTCATAATGGCAACCCTGTCAGATCAGCATGGTTAAAGTATTTAGAGACTCATTCCTGTCATGATTTCCTTCGAGAAAATGATAGAAGAGAGGGACATACACACAAAAGGCCTCCCACAGCATGCTGCCATTGCTTTGGTCGATTGCTCAGGCTCTGTGAGAAAAGTGTCCTCTGGAAGAGGTTTGTATTCAGAAGAACCTGCCATTGGCTCTAAGGCAGGTGAGAAGAAAAGGTGCTGGAACAATTAAAGACATCAACACTGAACAAAGGCAATCAAGGTATTTTTAGAAGTCAAGACACATAATGAAGTCCATTGCTGTTCTTAATCCACACTCCTTGAGCTTTTTGTCAGCCATTTAAAGTAAACCTTTTTTTTTTGTTTTGTTTGTTTGTTTGTTTGTTTTTTGTTTGTTTTTTGTTTTTTGTTTTTTGAGACAGGGTTTTTCTGTGTGGCCTGGAACTCAGAAATTCACCTGCCTCTGCCTCCCAAGTGCTGGGATTACAGGCATGCACCACCACGCCCAGCAAGTAAACCATTTCTTTTAGAAGCATTCCATTCCTGACAGTATTCTTCTGGGGAATGTTGGAAAATGAAAAAAAAAAATGAAATCATGTGTGAGATATTGCACAATTTCTAATCAGCCACACTCATGAAAAGAAATGTACAAGCTAAAAGTGATTAGTGAGCATACTACTTTTGGGTGAGTCAATTTAAAGCAACTGTATCTAAATAGACTTTGTGTTTATAACTGATTTCAGCTTCTCAAACCCTGTGTGGAAGAGGTGGAAATTTCATCAATCCTAAGCATGCTTTTCCTGTTAACATTACCTCTTGCCACAGTTATGTACTTAATAAGATCTGTGAAACAATATTGAGCACTGTTACCACCAAAGTTCATCACTGGCTTAGTATCTGTCTTGGTTTACATTGATTTTCCATGACTGTACAGGCATCTAAGAAGATTGGCTACCCCATTTTCCCCAGACAGCTAAAAATGATTTAATATAACATGGTTGCTGCATTCTGTGCACATTTAGCAGATGCCCTGCTAAAATTAATTGTGTAGTTGTAGTGCTGGCAGGAAGGAGAAGATGCAGAGGAATAGATCAATCCAAGATTGCATACGCCAAGCTGCATCTCAGATGCAGCTACAGTGTAGATACAGCAGCATTTTTCTGAGTTTTATGCAATTTGTCCTACACAATCTCTTAACAGGGGACATGATGGCTGTACACTAGTTCTGTGTTACCCTAGTGGACAGCAGTTATTTCTAAAATAAAATCTGTAAATCAACAGTTACTGGAATATATCAGACATATGGCACCTATCCAAAACTTTTCGAGTTCCTTTTATGGAGTAGACAGTTAATCTTCAAAATTCTTTTATTTCTGAATCTTGTTACTGGCGTTTTACGCCCTTTTTGGTTTTGCCTATTTATTTATTTATTTATTTATTTATTCGATATATTCTTTGTTTACATTTCAAATGATTTTACCTTTCCTGGTTACCCCCTCCCCAAAAGTCCCATAAGCCCTCTTCCCTCCCCCTCTTCCCCAATCAACCCCTTCCTGCTTCCCTGTCCTGGTATTCCCCTACACTGCTGCACTGAGCCTTTCAAGGACCAAGAGCTTCTCTTTCTTTTTTGTTAGGCATCATTTGATATGTGAATTGTTTCTTGGGTATTCTGAGCTCCTGGGCTAATATCTGCTTATCAGTAAGTGTATACCATGGGTGTTCTTTGTGATTGGGTCACCTCACCCAGGATGACATTCTCCAGTTACACCCACTTGACTAAGAATTTTATGAATTCATAGTTATTAATAACTGAGTAGTATCCATATTTTAAATATACCATATTTTCTATATCAATTACTTCGATGAGGGACATTGGGATTCTTTCCAGCTTCTGGCTATTGTAAATAGGGCTGCTATGAACATAGTGGAGCATGTGTCCTTATTATATGCTGGGGAATCCTCTGGGTATATGCCAAGGAGTGGTATAGCGGGGTCCTCCTGTAGTATTATGCCCAATTTTCTAAGGAACCACCATACTGATTTCCAGAATGGTTGTGCCAGCTTGGAACCCCACCAGCAGTGAAGGAGTGTTCCTCTTTCTCCACATCCTCTCCAGCACCTGTTTTCACATGAGTTTTTGAACTAAGACATTCTAACTGGTATGAGATGAAATGTCAGGATTGTTTTGATGTGCATTTCCCTGATGACTAAGGATGTTGAACATTTCGTTAGGTGCTTCTCAGCCATTTGATATTCCTCAGGTGAAAATTCTTTGTTTTGCCCTGTACCCCATTTTTAATAGAGTTATTTGGTTCTCTGAAGTCTAACTTCTTGAGTTCTTTGTATATCTTAGATATTAGTGCTCTGTCAGATTTAGGGTTGGTAAAGACCTGTTCCCAATTTGTTGTTTGCCATTTTGTCCATTTGACAGTGTCCTTTGCCTTACAGAAACTTTGTAATATTATGAGGTCCCATTTGTCAATACTTGATCTTAGAATACAAGCTATTGGTGTTCTGTTGAAGAAAATTTCTCCTGTGCCCATGTGCTCAAGGCTCTTCCCCAGTTTTTTTCTTTTAGTTTCCTGTGTATCTGCTTTTATGTGGAGGTCCTTGATACACTTGGACTTGAGCTTAATACAAGGAGATAAGTATGGAACAATTTGCATTCTTCTGCATGCTGACCTCCATTTGAAACAGCACCATTTGTTGAAAAGGCTATCTTTTTTCCACTGGATGGTTTTACCTCATTGTCAGAGATCAAGTGACCATACATGTGGGGTTCATTTCTGGGTCTTTAATTCTATTCCATTGCTCTACCTGTAACTGTACCAATACCATGCAGTTTTTAACACCATTGCTCTGTAGTACTGCTTGAGGTCCAGGATACTGATTTCCCCAGAAGTTCTTTTACTGTAGAGAATAGTTTTAGATATCCTGGGTTTTTTGTTATTTCAGATGAATTTGAGAATTGCTCTTTCTAACTCAAAGAAAAATTGACTTGGGATTTTGATGAGGATTTCACTGAATCTGTATATTGCTTTTGGCAAGATGGCCATTTTTACTATATTAATCCTGCCAATCCAAGAGCATTGAAGATTTTCCATCTTCTGAGGCCTTTGGTTTCTTTCTTCAAGACTTGAATTTCATGTTGTACATATCTTTCACTTGTTTAGGTAGTGTCACACCAAGATATTTTATATTGTTTGCAGCTATTGTGAAGGGTGTCATTTCCCTAATTTCTTCCTTAGCATGTGTATCCTTTGAGTATAGGAAGGCTACTGATCCTCTGGAAGTGACATGCCCAATTTTCTGAGGAACCGCGAAACTGATTTCCAGAGCGGTTTTAACATTTTGCAATCCCACCAACAGTGGAGGAGTGTTCCTCTTTCTCCACATCCTCGCCAGCACTTGTTGTCTCTTGAGTTTTTAATCTTAGCCATTCTGACTGGTGTGAGGTGGAATCTCAGGGTTGTTTTGATTTGCATTTCCCTGATGACTAATGATGTTGAACATCTTTTAAGGGGTTTCTCAGCCATCCGAATTTCTTCTGGTGAAAATTCTTTGTTTAGCTCTGTGCCCCATTTTTTGATAGGGTTATTTGTTTCTTTGGGGTCTAACTTCTTGAGTTCTTTGTATATATTGGATATTAGCCCTCTGTCGGATGTGGGGTTGGTGAACATCTTTTCCCACTTTGTTGGTTGCCGTTTTGTCCTTCTGACAGTGTCCTTTGCTTTGCAGAAACTTTGTAATTTTATGAGGCATATACCCAGAGGACTCCCCTGCATGCAATAAAGACACATGCTCCACTATGTTTATAGCAGTCTTGTTTATAATAGCCAGAAATTGGAAGGAGCCCAAATATCCCTCAAAGGAGGAATGGATATAGAAAATGTGGTATATTTATACAATGGAATACTACTCAGCAATTAAAAATAATGAATTCATGCAATTTGTAGGTAAATGGTTAGACCTGGAAAATATCATCCTGAGTGAGCTAACCCAATCACAAAAGAATGCACATGAAATGCAATCACTGATAAGTGGATATTAATGAGCCCAGAAGCACTAAATACTCAAGACACAAATAGCAAGTCAAATGACTCCCAAGAAGAAGAAAGGAGAGGACCCTGGGCATGTAAAGATTGCATCCAGTTTAGTAAAGAAACTGAGGGGGGAGGGGGAATGATTGGGGAATAGTTGGGGGGGAGAGGAACTATGGGAACTATGGTGGGTGGGAACTGGGAAAGGGGAAAGCCTTTGGAATGTAAACATAGAATATAGAAAATAAAAAAATTATATTAAAAAAAGGAGGAGAAGGAAGAGAGGAAAAAAAAAGGAAGGCTACTGATTTGCTTGTAGGAGATCTGTGGTGGAGATTTTGGTTCACTCAAGTATACAACCATATCATCTGCAAATAGTGATAATTTGACTTCTTCCTTTCCAATTTGTATCCCTTTGACATCTTTTTGTTGTCTAATAGCTCCAGTTAATACTTCAAGTACTATATTGAATAAATATGGAGAGAGAGGGCAATCTTTTCTAGTCCCTGATTTTAGTGGGATTGCTTCAAGTTTCTCTCCATTTAGTTTGATGTTGACTAATGGTTTGCTGTATATTGCTTTTATTATGTTTAGATATGGGCCTTGAATTCCTTTTCTTTCTAAGACCTTTAACATGAAAGGATGAACAATTTTGTCAAATGCTTTTTCAGCATGTAATGAAATGACTATGTAGTTTTATTCTTTGAGTTTTTTATGTAGAGGATTACATTGAAGGACTTCAGTATATTGAACCATCCCTGCATCCCTGGGATGAAGCCTACTTGATCATGGTGAATGATCGATTTGATTTGTTCGTGGATTTGGTTGGCAAGAATTTTGTTGAGAATGTTCACATTGATATTCATAAGGGAAATTAGTCTAAAGTTAAAGTTCTCTTTCTTTGTTGGATCTTTGTGTGGTTTTGCTATTTGCAAAATTGTGGCTTCATAGAACAAGTTGGGTATTGTTCCTTTTGTTCCCATTTTGTGGAATAGTTGAAGAGTATTGGTGTTAAGTCTTCTTTGAAGGTCTGATAGAATTCTGCACCAAAATCATTTGGTCCTGTCTTTGTTTTGGTTAGGAGAGTGTCAATGAACACTTCTATTTTGCTAGGGATTACGGGACAATCCAGTTGGTCTATCTGATCCTGATTAAACTTTGGTAGTTGGTATCTGCCTAGGAAATTGTCCATTTCATCTAGATTTTCCAGTTGTGTTGAGTATAGGCTTTTGTAGTAGGATATGATAATTTTTTTTAATTTCCTGTTTCTGTTATTTCTCCCTTTTCATTTCTGATTTTGTTAATTTGGATACTGTCTCTGTGCCCTCTGCTTAGTCTGGCTAAAGGTTTATCTATCTTGTTGATTTTCTCAAAGAACAAACTCCTGGTTATGTTGATTCATTGTATAGTTCTTTTTGTTTCAACTTGCTTGATTTCAGCCCTGAGTTTGATGATTTTCTGCCTTCTACTCCTCTTGGGTGTATTAGCTTCTTTCTGTTGTAAAGCTTTCAGATGTACTGTTAAGCTACTAGTATATGTTCTCTCCAGCTTCCTTTTGGAGGCACTCAGAGCTAAGAATTTTCCTCTTAGCAGTGCTTTCATTGTGTCCCATAAGTTTCAGTATGTTGTGCCTTTATTTTCATTAAATAGTAAAAAGGTTTTTAATATCTTTCCTTATTTCTTCCTTCACCAAAGTATCATTTAGTAGAGTATGGTTCAGCTTTTTTTTAGAGTATGTATATATGGGCTTTCTGTTGTTTTTGTTGCTATTGAAGACCACCCTTATTCCATAATGATCTGATAGGTGGAATGTAATTATTTCAATATTCTTTTATCTGGTGAGGTCTGTTTTGTGACAACTTATATGGTCAATTTTGGAGAACTTACAATGAGGTGCTGAGATGAAGGTATATTCTTTTGATTTAGGATGAAATGTTCTACAGATATCTATTAAATCCATTTAGTCCAAAACTTCTGTTAGTTTCACAGTGTCTCTGATTAGTTTGTGTTTCCCTGATTTATCCATTGAGGAGAGTAGAGTGTTGAAGTCACCCACAATTATTGTGTGTAGTTTGATGTGTGATTTACTGTTTCCAACCTTTCGCTCTGAAGTAGTTTGTCTTTGACACTGAGATGTGTTTCCTGTGTGCTGCAATATGTTGGGTCCTGTTTACATATCTAGTCTGGAAGTCTATGTCTTTTTATTGGGTATTTGAGTCCATTGGTGTTAAGAGATATTAAGGAATAGTAATTGTTGCTTCCTGCTATTTTTAATGTAATTTTTATGTTTATGTGGTTTTCTTTTGGGTTTGTTGAAAGAAGATTAATTTCTTGCTTTTTCTAGTGTGTAGTTTCCCTCCTTTTGTTGGTGTTTTCCATTCATTATCATTTAAAGGGCTGAACTTGTGGAATGATTCTGTGTAAATTTGTTTTTGTCATGAAATACCTTGGTTTCTCCATCTATGGTAATTGAGAGATTTGCTGGATATAGCAGTCTGAGTTAGCATTTGTGTTCCCTTCGGGTCTGTGTGACATCTGCCCAGGATCTTCTGGCTTCCATAGTCTCTGGTGAGAAGTCTGATGTAATTCTGATAGGTGTACCTTTATAAGTTACTTGCCCTTTTTCCATTACCACTTTTAATATTCTTCCTTTGTTTAGTATATTTGGTGTTTTAATTATTATGTGATGGGAGGAATTTCTTTTCTGGTGAAATCTGTCTGGAATTCTGTAGGCTTCTTGTATGTTCTTGGGAATCTCTTTCTTTAGGTTAGGGAATTTTTCTTCTATAATTTTCTTGAAGACATCTACTGGCCCTTTAAGTTGGAAATCTTCACTCTCCTCAATACCTATAATTCTGAGGTTTGGTTTCCTCAATTTGTCCTAGATTTCCTATATGTTTTAGGACAGAATTTTTTGCATTTTGCATTTTCTTTGGCTATTGTGTCAATGTTTTCAATGGTATCTTCTGCATCTGAGATTTTATCTTCTATCTCTTGTATTGTTGTTGGTTCTTGGATCCATTACTCTTGCCTTCTTTCCGAAGTTTCATATGTCCCAAGTTGTTTCCCTTTGTGATTTCCTTATTGTTTCTGCCTCTTTAGATTCTAGATGGCTTTGTTCAATTCCTTCAACTGTTTTGTTGTGTTTCCCCCTAGTTCTTCAAGGGCTTCTCCCTGTTTACTTGTGTTCTCCTGTATTTCTTTAAGGGAGTTATTTATGTCCTTCTTGAAGCCTTCCATGAAGCCCTCCATCAGCATCATGAGCTGTGATCTTAAATCCAAGTCTTGATTTCCTGGTGTGGTGGGGTATCCAGGACTTGATTTTGTGGGAGTATTGGGTTCAAATGGTGCCATATTACCTTTATTTCTGTTAGCAACATTCCTATTTTTGCCTTTTGCCATCTAGTTATTTCTGGTGTTAGTTGGTCCTGCTGTCATTGGCTGATGCTTGTCCCTCCTGTGTGCCTGCAAGCCTACCTAAGCTATCCTGGGTGACCTGTTTTCACCTGGCACAGATTGTTATGGTGCTGCTGAACTCCTGGGTACAGGTAGAGTCCTGGATGGGCCTATCCCAAGTGATCTTCTACTCTAGTGATCCCTGAATACTTGTCTGCCTCCCTTCACAATCACAGTAACAAAGATGGTGACACCTCACCTTTAAGCTCAGGATTCCCTCTGTCTCCCTACAGGGCAGATGACTCCTGGCAGGGTAGGTGCCCAGCTGGCTGGCTGTGGTGCTGCTGAGCTCCTGGGTGCAGGTGGAGTCCTGGCAAACTGTGTCCCAAGTGATCTTCTATTGTAGTAATCCCTGGGTACCTGTCTGCCCCTTTACACAGTCATAGGAGCAAAGATGGCAAATGATGGTTTTCTTCTCTGACTTCCTTTTTCAGGTTACTGGGTTAGTAAATTATTTAAGATTCTCTAGAGGAAGTAAGTTAATTGAATTGATATATATTATGAAGGGGACCCACTGTATTGTTTCAGATGGTGTACACTGGGTAGTAAAAAGATGGCTGTCCCAACACTGGGGAAAAGAGACCACAATAGTTTATCCAGTCCAATAGGCTGGGCACAGTTCTATTTTAGTCTAGAAGATGGAGGAATCTTGGTAAGGCAACATTCCTCAGCCCATGTTAAAATCACAGTGAAGTTGGGTTCGCTTGCCACAAAAGGAAAACTGACACAGAAGGAATAATAGAATAGGTATGCTTACCAACAAATAGAAAAGTTGGGCAGGTAAAAATAAAATGCTTTCCCTTTAGAGTTCTGCTTCTAGAGCTCTGAGCTTCTGCTTAAAGTCCTGCCTGATCATGGTGAAGGTCTGTCTTCTCCATTAATTCTTCCTGGAAATGGCTTCATAGTCACACCTACAGATGTCTGTTAATGGATCCACTCTCCAATCATGTTGACAGTGATGCTTAAGCATTTCAGCTGGAATGTCCCTGGCAGGAACCTCAAAAAAAAAAGAGGCTGAGAAGTGCAGGAGTAACGCCAGTTGCTTAAGTTTACAGTGAAGAAAAGCTAACTACTACATTACAATGCCAATATTTTTGCTTATTTTGACTAAAAGATCAAATGAGAAATCTCACTACAAAATGTGACAATCTGTTTATAAACTGTCTTTATATTGCCATTCCCTAATACAATTCATATTCTCTGTGCTGAGATTAATAATATTTTGGAATCCTATTTGATTTAACTAGAATATCAACCTGGAGGTTCCTCAGAAAATTGTAATTAGGGCTACCTGATGACACAGCTATACAACTTTTGTGTAGATTCCCAAAAGATGCCCCACCAAACCACTTGGCATATGTTCCAATATGCTCATAGTGGCTTTATCTGTGATAACCAACACCTGGAAACAACCCACATGTCCCACAAGAGAATAGATACAGAAAATAGGGTACATTTATGCAATGGAATACTATTCAGCTATTAGAAACTGGGACATCATGAGTTTTGCAGGCAAATGTATGGAACTAGAAAATATTGTCCTGTGTGAAGTAACTTAGACCCAAAAGGACACAGTTGTTATGCACTCACTAATAAGTGGGTATTATCAAAAAACATGAACATAACACCTAAGATACAATCCACAGAACTCCAGAAGGCTAACAAGTCCAAGTGAGGATGCTTCAATCCCACTGGAAAGGGAGAAGAAAGTAATAATGGGAGGCTGAGGGAGGGAGGGACCTTGGTAGAAGAGGGGAGGGGAAAGGGGAACATGATAACATATGGTGTAGGGGAAACAGGGGAGAAGCCCTCAAGGACAGCTGAATGAATGCAAATATGTAACCTGGAAAGTAGCATGTGGGACCCTCTAAAAATTACCAGAGACCTGGGAGATGACTCTCCAGTCACAAAGGAAGGAACCTTATATGCAATGCCTAGCAGTGGGGAGAGGGAATTTGTAGAGTCCACCTCCAGTAGAAAGACAGGAAAGATGGGTTTCTGACCAGAATTGTTCCTGTCTAAAAGAAGTATAGGAACAAAAATGGAAATAAGAGGGATGGAAGTCCACTGACCATCCCAGCTTGAGATCCATCTCAAGGCCTGACACTATTGCTGATGTTATGGTGTGCTTACATAAAGGAGTCTAGCATGGCTGTCCTCCAAGAGGTCAAAAAAGAAGCTGACTGAGACAGATGCAGATACTTACACCAAACCAATGGACTGAAGTCAAGGATCCCTGTGAGTGAATTAGTGAAAGGCTGGAGGAATCTGAGGAGGAGGGGTGACTCTATAGAAAGACCAGCAGTCCCTGGATCCATGATATCTCTCACACACTGATTCACCAACTAGGCAGCATACACTAGCTGGTCTGAAACAACCAACATATATACAGCAAAGGACTGTCTCCTTTGACCTCAGTAGAAGAAGATGTGCCTAACACTAGAGAGACTTGAGGCCACTGGCAATGCGAAGACATTTTATGGTGCAGTGGGGTGGGAACATTACCTTGGAGAAAGATGAGGAGTGGGATGAGAAACTGTTGGAGGAAGGACCAGAAAGAGGCAAGTAACAGCTGTATTGTAAAAATAAATAAATAAATAAATAAATAAATAAATAAATAAAAATAAGTAAATGAATACATAAATAAATAAATGTAATTTAAAAAATGAAAAGAAAGGTTAGGTACAATTAAAAAGGATATTTTTTAGTTCATATTTATGAACAGTTTTCTTATCTCTTTTATGACAACAAAGGGACATTAGTAGATTTTCTAAACTGCTAATTTAGTTTGAAAGTTGACAATGTTTTTCTTTCTGCATTTAATTTCTTATAATTTGAGGAATAGAATACCAGAACATGTATCATTAGTAGGAATGGGAACTAAGTATGGTAAGAAGGCTGCTTCTACCTTAAACACAGGTACAGAAACTAATAGGGAAATTGCAAAACATCAGTGACTCACACCACCTTGTACATGACATGGCACAGTATGAATATATTAAATTACTCATCTTGTAATTGAAAGTATGCACAAGGAAAATATTCCATAAATTATCTGACTTTTCTTAAAATCAACATTTTCTAAAATTCAAAGTTCAAATTCTGAAAGGGTAGAGAAACAGTGAACAAATAAAATTATCCCTGGATTTGTTAAGGAGTCATTTTCTTTTGGGTTGTTTGAACTATGAAATGAATTTTTGACATGGATGTCACAAATCTATTTTTTTTCTCTTAGGAGCCCAGCTTCTCAGCCATTTCTGTGTCTGACACAAAGGAAGAAGAGTGACTTTAGATTGTCAAGATTTAGCTCTGGAAGATTCCAGGAAAGTAGAGTTAGTTTTCTTCTTTATGCTGATGTCTTTCTTTCTCCTCTGCATTGCATCTGAAGGACATCCACTTGAACTTGGTTCTCACAGATATGGCTCCTTTCACTCCCACACCGTGTGGAGCACTGTGATATGAACTTGGCCAGGCCTTCATTTTCTACTCTCTTGTAACCTAGGAAATTATGTCTGGATTAATTGTAGCTAAGCAGCCCTGCCTTTATGAGATGAGAAGATGATGAGAAAAAGGTGTATTCTAATTAAGGGCAGAATTAACATTTGTTACAGCTCATCATTTCTCAAAAAAAAATAGGCCAATATGTAATTGACATGAAATCAAATAAGGGGGAGCAAGTTCACTACAGTTTCTTCATCTTCCCCCACTGGCATACACTGGATAACTCACTGGCCGTGTATCACGCCTACCTTCACATATTACTATTATCTTTTTGTTTTGTTTTCTTTTGTTTTAATTTTGCCACAGAATTTATATATGTACATATATATATGTACATATATATACATGTTAATGAGATTCTCTGGCTGTATTATTACAACTTTATAAATGTGAATCTTTGATTACCTAATTGATGCTTTGTGCCCACAACAAAAACTTTCAGCACAACATTTGGAAGCTATAAATAGACACTCAGTTTTAAGCCACTTGTTTGAGCAGTCAATGAAAAAGAAAACTCATCTTATAGTTTTACAGGCAGGGGATTCTTCATTGGATTGTATGATTTAGAATTCTGAAGCAATGGAGCAATAGCTGCTCTAAACTGCACTGTTCTCAATGGCTGGGCTGTTTCTTATCAATGTACCTACTGAGAATTAGCTAAGTATGTGAAGTATAGGCATAAGCTTAGAAGTATTTTGGTCAATGAAAACTTAGGCTTGCTTCACGAAGATCCTTCTTAGGATGAAGAATGTGATCGGGCCGCCTGGGATATTTTCACTATTCTAACCCTGTATCTCCAGCTATGGACAGCTAAGTGATGGATATATATAACCTCTCTTCCTTCCAACCAGCAAATGGTAAATCTAAGAGGCCACATGAGCACACAGTACAGAATTCCAAAGGTATGACCTGACCTACATTCTTTGTGAGAAAATATAATACCTGATTCATTCAAGACATTATTTCCATAACAGGAAGACAACTACAGCTGCCAGCAGCTGTGCTAATCATGCCATTAGTAGCAGCTGTAATATTCAGAGTGAACCAAATTTCCGAACTTTTCCTTCATTCAAGAATGAAACAGGTGCAATTACATTAATTACTGAATAAATGTGTGATGCGGGGATTAAATAAGAAAATATATGGAGTGTTTCTATAAATGCATGGCAGAGGACTGTTACTCTTTAGAATATAATTTAAGAACAAGAAGAGACAAATGGGACCTCATAAAACTACTAAGTTTCTGTAAGGCAAAAGATGATAAATCAGCAACCAACAAATTGGGAAAAAATCTTCACCAACCCCACATCTAACAGAGGGCTAATCTCCAATGTATACAAAGAACTCAAGAGGTTAGACCCCAGAAAACCAAATAACCCTATCCAAAAATGGGGTACAGAGCTAAACAGAGACTTTTCACCTTAAGAAATTCGGATGGCTGAGAAACACCTTAAAAAATGTTCAACATCACTAGTCATTAGGGAAATGCAAATTAAAACAACCCTGAGATTTCACCTCACACCAGTCAGAATGGCTAAGATTAAAAACTCAGAAGACATCAGGTGTTGGGGAGGATGTGGAGAAAGAGGAACACTCCTCCACTGCTGGTGGGAATGCAAGCTGGTACAACCACTCTGGAAATCAGTATGGCGGTTCCTCAGAAAACTGGGCGTGATACTTCCGGAGGACCCAGCCATACCACTCCTGGGAATATACCCAGAAGATTCACCAGCATGCAATAAGGATACATGCTCCACTATGTTCATAGCAGCCTTATATATAATAGCCAGAAGCTGGAAAGAACCCAGATGTCCCTCAACAGAGGAATGGATACAAAAAATGTGGTATATATACACAATGGAGTACTATTCAGCCATTAGAAACAATGAATTCATGAAATTCTTAGAGAAATGGATGGAGCTGGAGAATGTCATACTAAGTGAGGTGACCCAGTCTCAAAAGAATACCCATGGTATACAGTCACTGATAAGTGGATATTAGCCTAGAAACTTGGAACACCAAAGACACAAATCACATATCAAGTGATGTCTCACAAGAAGAAAGGAGTGGACACTGGTGCTAGAATGGCCCAAAACATCATTGTGGGAGAGTACAAGAACAGTAAAGTGGGAGGGGGTGGATGCGGGAACAGGGGGAGGGAAAAGGACATGTGGGACCTTTGGGGGTGGGGAACCAGAAAAAGCAAATGAATTGTAAATATAGAATATATACAATAAAAAAAAAGAAAAAAAATATAATCACTGCACTCACTGGACCCAACCTTCGACAAAGAACTGCAGGCAGCTGGGGAAAACAGAAAGCTGGAGAAAGTGTCACCCCAAGGGAATAACTCCAAGTTAGTTCAGCCCAGAGCTCATATACGAACACAATATGTGCAGAACAAGATATGTTTATGTATTGAAGACTATATAATAACAGTAAAAGACAAAGAGGCCATAAATTTAAGAGTAATCAAGGTAGAAAGGGTTTATGGTTGGATTAAAATCAGCAAGGTGAAGGTGCTAATAATGTAGTTTTAACTGAAAAAATATAAAATTATATAAAACATGTTTCTGAGACTTGAGAATATCAGTCCTCATTTTGAATTCTATACCTGAATGAAAATGAAAACTTGAGCGTTTGTGTTGGAGACAAATGCCCACATTAAGGGGCTGGAGTGCAACCATCTTACAAGTGCTCTAAGTCATGTATGGAACTGACTCAGCACTATTACTCATCCGCTGTTCCAGGAACTAGCTAAACAATAAACTGACCTTTACCCAGCCTTTACCCAACCGTCCTCACCCTCACATTCCGAGGATACTTCACCTGATTGTTTCAGATTTATGACCTTCCCCAGTTCCCTCTCCTTACTGCTTAAAGGCCCCTGCCCTCATTACAATAAACAGACCTTGACAAAGATTTTGCTTGGTCTCACTCTCCTATCTCGCCTGTTCTATTTTCAGGCTGGATCGCCCTAGGACCCACGAATAACTGAGTCCCGCGGGATGGGACAAATTTGACTTAATTTTGGAATTCAAATAAATCTGATTCTTCACATGCCTTTGAGAATGCAATCACTGAACTTTAGTTAAAGATTTTCTGAATGTAGTGACCATTGAAAAATCTCCTGGGGACTGTTCTTATCCATCCTGAAAAGCAGCACCCATGCTTCAAACCTAAGTGTGTCCAAGAGAATTGAAAGCAGAATGAAGAAACTTTAAAAAGACTTGCCTTGTCCTGAAATGAGTGAAGACAACATAGATAGTTTCCATAAAGCTCTAAAATATCAGAGAAAACTCTACATGAGACAGAAGAACTGTTTAAGATAAACAATGACCTAAAAACTATCAATAAAGCCTGAAGAAATTAAAACTACCCTTTAATGTAATGCCCAGCCAATCTAGGAAAAAGTTTACAAATCATTAACTTTTAATTTACATTTAAAATTATGTATCATTTATTCATGGTATTAGGTGACTGTTCATTGAATGAAATATTAATTTCTCTTGATTTAATATGTAACTAAACTTCTTTTGCATAATTATATCACATTCACTTCAATTTGTAAGAAATATTAGAACTTCAAAACAGAAATCTTATTGCAATGCTAATATTTGATACTGCAAAAGAATCCCTCTCCAAATAACCCAATTAACAGCTCCATTAATTTCTTTTATAGTGTTTTTCCTCAACTTTTCTTGGGTCATTTTTTTTCATGGATTCACTAACAAAGTCAATTCTTCATGGTTTCTTCTAAAAGTGAATATGTTTCCAGTTTGTCCAATTGGCCTGTTGCTATATATTAATTTAGTAGCTTCAAATTTCTCTGCTGTCAATTATTTTATAAAAGCATTTTCAAAATTGTTCATTGGACATAAATTGCTTAATTTTTTGAAATCCAAGTCTCAGTTGAATTTTCTTTGCTTCCTAGTCTCCGGCAGAAAAAGAAAAGAAAGAGAAGAAACAAAGTGTGAACATGTGCAGAAAGAAAACAAGTATAAGGAAGAAAGGAAGAGAGAGTACAAGGTGCTCCTCTCAAGGCAGAACACAGGTTTATCTCCAAGCCAGCTTCTGTGTTCAAGAAAAGCATGCCTCTGAACCTCATTTTCCTCCCTGGATTAATATTGTTCCATACTCCTTAAGGGGACTGCTCTACACTCAGTCTGGCATTGAGCAAACACTGGAGGCTTTGTAGTCACTCAATCTGTTAGAATATAGCATATGAGTCTGAGTCTTGAAGAATGTCAGTTCCTGAACTGTTAACAATCCGAATAAAGCTGACAAAGTCAAGTTGACCCTAGATGACAGAATGGTAAATTCTAAAATTTAAAATTCAAAAATGAATCAAAAAAATCCAAGTACAGATAAAGGATGAGCTAGCTGAACAAATGTTAAGCATGCCTGTGAGAAGAGGGAACAGAAACAAAGGAGGGGAAGAGAGGACAGGGGAGGGGAGAGAGTCAATTAGCTCATCCATTGTGGATAAAGCTAAGTGTAATTGCAAAGAAGCACAAGCAGGTGCTCAAGAGACTGCTCAGCCCAGCACCCACATGGTACAACTTTATTTCTTTTTTTAAAAATTTTTTATTTAATGGAAAGGGAAGTAAAGGGAAATAAAAACATTGTATGATAAAATTAAGGATTTATATGGAAAATATTTCAGATAAGCATGTTAAAATGGACAATTTTCTTGGAAAATTAGAGTAAAGTGGTAGGCATGGAAAACACTGCTAAATTAATTAAAATATGGCATAGAAACATTTTATGATAGAGTTAAACATTTATGTGGAAAATATTTCTGATAAAATTGAAGAAATATATAGAAAAAACATGTTAAAATTAAAGATTATCCTGGAAATTATATAGATAAAATGATAGGCATAAAGATAATTCTAAGTTGATTGAAGGTGGAATTTTGAACATTTTCAGATAACATGGAAAATTTACATGGGAAATATTTCTGGTAAAATTCAAGAAATAAAAAGACAAACATGTTATAATTGACTATTCCATAGAAAATTTTACATATAAAATGGTAAATATAAAAACTCTTTCTAAATTAATTGAAGGTGGAATTAGAAACATTTGTGATAAAATCAAAGATTTACATTGAAAACATTTCTGATAAAATAGAGGAAGTATATAGAAAGACATATTAAAATTGAAGATTATCGTGAAAAATAATGCAGATAAAATGGTAGACATAAAAACATTACTAAATTAATTAAAAGTGGAATTACAGACATTTTCTGATAAAATTGAAGATTTACATTAGAAATATTTCATTAGTCTATGTCTTTTTATTGGGGAGTTGAGTCTATTGTTGTTAAGAGATGTTAGGGAATAGTGATTGTTGCTTCCTGTTATTTTTTATGTTATTTTTATGTTTGTGTGGGTATCTTCTTTTGTGTTTGTTGGAAGAAGATTACTTTCTTGCTTTTTCAAGGGTGTAGTTTCCCTCCTTGTGTTGGCATTTTCTATCAATTATCCTTTGTAGGGCTGGATTTGTGGACAGATATTGTGTAAATTTGGTTTTATCATGGAATATCTTGGTTTCTCTATCTATGATGATTGAGAGTTTTGCTGGGTATAGTAGCCTGGGCTGGCATATGTGTTCTCTTAGGGTCTGTATGAGGTCTGCCCAGGATCTTCTAGCTTTCACCATCTCTGGTGAGAAGTCTGGTGTGATTCTGATAGGTTTGCCTTTACAAGTTACTTGCCCCTTTTCCCTTACTGCTTTTAATACTCTTTCTTTGTTTAGTGAACTTGGTGTTTGATTATTATGTGTCAGGAGGACTTTCTGTTCTGGTCCAGTCTGTTTGGAGTTCTGAAGGGTTCTTGTATGTTCATAGGCATCTCTTTCTCTAGGTTAGGGATGTTTTCTTCTACAATTTTGTTGATATTTACTGGCCCTTTAAGATGTAAAGCCTCCCTCTCATCTATACCTATAATCCTTAGGTTTGGTCTTTATATTGGGTCCTGGAGTTACTGGATGCTTTGGGTTACCAGCTTTATACATTTTGCATTTTCTTTGACTGCTGATTCAATGTTTTCTATGGTATCTTGAACACCTGAGGTTCTTTCTTCTATCTCTTGTATTCTGATGTTGATGCTTACATCTATGACTCCTGAATTCTTTCTAAGGTTTTCTATCTCCAGAGATGTCTCACTTTGTGATTTCTTTTTTGTTTTACTTCTACTTTTAGATCGTAGATGGTTTTGTTCAGTTGTTTCACTTAATTGTGTTTTCCTGTAATTCTTTAAGGGATTTTTGTGTTTCTTTTTTAAGGGCTTCAGCCTCATAACCCATAATCTCATGTATTTCTTTAAGGAATTTTTGTGTTTCCTCTTTAAGGGCTTTTACCTGTTGACCAATGTTCTCCTGTATTTCTTTAAGGGAATTATTTAAGTCTTTCTCGAAGCCCTCTATAAGCATCATGAGATAAGATTTTAAATCCAACTCTTGCTTTTCTGGTGTGTTGGGGTATCTGGGACTTGCTGTGGTGGGAGAAATGGGCTCTGATGTTGCCACATGGCCTTGTTTCTGTTGGTAGGGTTCCTGGGCTGGCCATTCATCATCTGGTAATCTCTGGTGGTAGTTGGTATTGCTGCCTCTGGCTGAAGTTTGTTCCTCCTGTGGGCCTGTAAGCCTGTGTCCTTACTCCTCTGTGTTCAAAAGTGAAAGCACTGCTGAAAGAACTCTCTGTCCTGGAAGGCTATGCACAGAAGGCTGTGTAGTTTCCTGTTTCCCTGGTGCAAATGGCAATGGGAAGACTTCAGTTCCAACTGCTCCACTGATCTTATGCCCTGTGTGCTCCTAGCAGGTTCCCTCCAGAGAGAAGATGGAGATCTCACTCAGCACTCAGAAGTGAAATCGCTGCTGTTAGTTCCCCCCATTTGGTAAAATCAGAGGGGTCAGTACATCTGGAGTGTAAATGGACATGACTCCTACTGGGAAACCAACTTCAGATCATACTGTCTTCTCTAAGACTTGTGTACTGGAAAATAATCTTCTAGTTTCTGTAGTTTCTGGTCCTTCAGCTTCTTGTTTGTAGACTTGACTGTGAACTCTCATTAGTGTTTCATCACATTTCATGTTGCCAGCATCTGCACCTGCTCTTAGGGTATATTCATTGGATCCAACCTCCATGTCTCACCTCCATGAAGAATATTGGGAATGCATTTGAAAGTCAAAGAGAAGCTCACATTATATGTATGCCATTTAATGAAAAGTTGAACACTCTCAAATTTGTAAGAAAACAACATCAATAAGGATGCCCAAGTTACTAAATGCCATTTAAGAACAAATATATTCAACTGTTAAGAAGGGAAAATAAATCTGCTCAATTGACATTCTGGAAACTGTAAGGTCACATTGCATGGTGAACATTTGATTAATGTAGAAGACAAATCATGTTTATGGAGCCAGTAAGTAACCCCACATCAGTGAGAGACAGGGAAAGAGAAATGAAGGGGCCAGGGGGAAAAGTCAGGATGGAAGAAGGAGAAGGAGTCAGGGTGGGGAGAGGGACAGGGAGGGGGACAGAGCCAGGGACAGGAGAAAAATGATTCCAAAGTATGTTCTCTGATTTGCCTCTGAACCACTGTAATCCTTTCCTTTCTTTTCTTGTTGTATCAAGTTTGTGCTAATGACAAATTGTAGTTTTATTCTTATTTTATTTAAGTGATTTAATACTCAGTTCTGTCTAAGCTGCATAAACATTGAAAGAAATGGACTAATCTCCTGAAAGTTTTTGTTTGTTTGTTTGTTATTTGAAACAGGATTTCTCTGTGTAGCACTGGCTGTCCTGGAACTCATTCTGTAGATAAGGATGGTCTTGAACCTCCTGAAAGTTTTTAATTAGATTAATGTTAGTGAAACATACAGAACATGAAGTGTCAGCACTGTGTCTTCTATAGAAACCTAGGTACACAATCAACACATTTTATAAGTTAAGCATTCTAGAAAAATGTTTGTCTTGAATAAAACGTTCAATCGTATGCCCCCATTATCTTGTGTATTTTACTATACTTTCTGGATTTTCATTGAGATATAGTTTCCAGTGAAAGAGCTTACACAGTTGTTTTTACAGTAAAATGAATATTAACCTGTGACATCTGATTGATCTTCTCATTGTAAGTAAAGTTTGTACAGTTAACTCAATGTTCGTTGTGTCTTCTCTCAAACTCATAAGTGAAGAAAATATATCACATTTTGAGGGAATTGAATATTTGCTTTAATAACATCTCAAATCAACTAAAACATTAGAAAGATACATCCACAGCATGGTGTTTCCTCAAACCAGTTTTCCCACCACTGCTTTGATGAGTGCTACTGAAATCCAAACTCAGATCTCAAAGGAAAATCTGAAATTACCCACTATTTATTTGTTCACTAAGAGGAGCTGTTACCAGTGCAGTCTTACGTTTATAAGTAATGTAAAACACATACATGCACACGTATTTCTTACATTTGAATAAAAGCATTATTGACATAATATAATCTCCACCTGGGTAAAATGTACAACTACAATACTTAATGCTCATGTGATATGTATTTAAAAACCTTAGATGATTTATAGTTACATATATATGCTTTATGTATCATGCATGTATATATATATATATGTACATTTCAACAATCTGTGTTTATGGTTCTGTTTTTATTTTGTGTTTTTCCTCTGATATGTATCTCTTTCATCTAGATTTTATATTCTATTGACCTACAGTTATTAAAAATACCCACTAATTCAGTTGATTCATTTATTGTCAGCTTGGTATAACCTAAGGTCACCTGGAAAGTGTCAACTTCAATTGAATCACCTAGATTAGATTGGCCGGCAGCCTGTATGAAATTGCCCTGTACACTGATGTATAGAGGACCCAGCCCACTATGATTTCTATCCCTACAAAGATGGTCTTGGGACATAAAAGAAAGGGAGTTGAGCATCATACTGGGAACAAGTATAGAGGGGGCCAGCAAACAGTACTTCTCCATGTTCCTGCCTCAGGGTTCCTGCACTGAGTTGCTGCAGGATAGATCAAGACTGAGAAGTGTAAGCTGAAATAAACTCCTGTGTCACAAGCTTATATTTTTAATGTAATTTATTTTGGCAACACATATGTAGCTAGAATACTAATAAAATATTAGAATTGTTTGTATTTATATCTTCTTTTTTGTATCTGACAATTTTTGTCGTGTCTAAATATGTTTGTCAGCTAGCGCTGTATGTCTTCTAAGTCTCTATTGGTTTATTTCTACTTTGACATTTGTTTTGCCTATCCTCGTGTGCTTTTGTATTTGTTCTAACCTTTCTGTCCTAAATCTCTGAGGTGCATTGTGAGGATGACTATCTGAAATCGATCCAGGGATTGATCCAGGTGTTTATCAGACAGGTGCTTCTCTGCTGCACTCACATAACATCCCATGGATTTTATATCATGTGCTTTCATGTTAGCTGGTGTGAAAATTATTTAATATTTGTTCTTTAACACCATTTCAATTACACTATTTTTCATTCTCTGTGTTTTTCACAGTAGTTACAAAGCAGACCAACTCACTTAGCTCCCTGCTGTATCTTCTTGAATCTCAATGATGGGTCTCCATCATCCTCTTGAATTTTTCATTGATTCCTCTTATTCTCCTTCCATCTGTGATCTGCCATGGAAAAATTACTAGATCTGGCAGTATTGGTCTTTGATTGTTTCTTCAGCTTAATCAACAGTGGTGGTTTGATGGGCCTGGAGAAGGTGTCAGACAACCTGTGGAAATTTCTGCCCAGGCAGAATAATGAGCCAAATTTTGACAATTAATTTAATTACCTTGAAGATTTTATGTTTGTTGATTTTCCATTGGTTTTAATGTGTGATTTTTACCAATTACACTTACATTTTAATATTTTTGAAAGTAATTTTGTTCTGTCTTTAATTATAATTTTGTTATCCTTTACTATCATTATTTTATGATACTTCCTCTGCATCGTATATTTCTTACAGTCCCATATTATTGTATATTAACTGAATAGCATCTTTCTCATCACATTTTTATAAGTTTAAAAATACATATAGTTCAGGTTTTGTGAGTTCAGAGATGTTTGCTTTGTAAATTGGCACCGAGTCTCTTCAGACAGTATTAGCAATTATTTTTAGCTTAGACTAAACTTTGAACACAGTTTTAGGCTTCTTCACTCAAGGATGTTGTGTTATTTTTGTGTTATTATCTCATAAATTTACCACAACTGATGTTGGAGTTCCTAGAATACATTTTGTCTCACTAGACATTTTTTCTCCTGTATTTTCATCACTGTAATTTTCTGGAGCACTTGGCTTACTCTCAGTTATCTATTCTCAGAGTCTGCTTTCAGGATTCCCAAACATCAGCATATGAATAATGCCCCTGCATATTATTGTTTTCTTTTTGCTTGTTTAAAAAATAAAACCTGACTTTTCAAGTGCATTGTCAGAACTCTGGCATTGTGTACAGGCATTCTGCACACACAGAGACACTAAATTCCTCTTAATAAAGGAAGGGGCAGCCTGCTGTACACTGGCATTAGTGAAAGGTCCAGTTTCCTGAGATCTTTGCTTTCTGAGCACAGTGTTTTCAAGATCACCACAGCTATTTGTGGAAAGAGGGATCTCTTTCCAGTGCTTAAACAGTCTATCTCAGTCTCCTAGAATGTCTGTGGCCCGAGTCAATTATCTGACACCATCCCCCCACCCTGCCCACTACCTGCTCCATCTGTGATACCTGACACTTATATTAGTGGAAACCTGCTGCACTAGTTCCGGCCACACACAGAAAAATAGTCATCATTCAAAAGCAAAGCTACCTATAAGAATTCTAGTCTCCAGTTTCTGGCTATTATAAATAGGGATGCTATGAACATAGTGGAACATGTATCCTTATTACATGCTAGGGAATCCTCTGGGTATATGCCCAGGAGTGGTATAGCTGGGTCCTCCAGAAGTATCATTCTCAGTTTTCTGAGGAACCGCCAGACTGATTTCCAGAGTGGTAGTAACAGCTTGCAACCTCACCAGCAGTGGAGGAGTGTTCTTCTTTCTCCACATCATCCCCAGCACCTGTTTTCTCCTGAGTTTTTGGTCTTAGCCATTCTGACTGGTGTGAGGTGAAATCTCAGGAGTGTTTTGATTTTCATTTCCCTCTATGACTAAGGATGTTGAACATTTCTTTAGGTGCTTCTCCACCATTCAATATTCCTCAGGTGAAAATTCTTTGTTTAGCTTTGTGCCCCATTTTTTAAGGGGGATATTTGACACTCTGGAGTCTAATTTCTTGAGTTCTTTGTATATTTTGGATATAAGCCCTCTGTCGGATGTAGTGTAGGTAAAGATTTTCCCAATTTGTTGGTTTTGTCCTTTTGACAATGTCCTTTGCCTTACAGAAACTTTGTAGTCTGAGAGGTAAGGGGTGGATTGGAGAACAGGGGGAGGGAAGAGGGCTTATGGGACTTTTGGGGAGGGGAGATCCAGGAAAGGGAAAATTGCTTGAAATGTAAATAAAGATTATATCAAATAAAAAAAAGAAAAGAAAAGATGCATGATTTCATATAAAATAAACATACTTTAACAAAAACAACAACAACAACAAAAGAATTCCAGTCTCCAACTCTGAAGACGCCTCCCTGCTGGACCAGCAATCACCAAGGAAACCTGATATAGAGACCACAAGGACCACACTCAGCCTTACCTGCAGCAGCACTCTCTGTTCCTTCCTGCTCAATGCTTACCTCAGTGTTCCAATGTCTCATTTTCCCTAACACCTCTAGCTGCTGGTATCTATCCTTCTGATCCTTGAGGCCTTCCAACCTTGGCATTTCTCATTCCTACTAATCCATCCTTTGAAATCATCACTATTTACTTATTTATCCTCTGGGTTTTAATTCCTGACTAGAATACTTGCACAATAAAAGAAAATAGCTTGCACATTTTTGCACAAATGTGAAAATCTGAGATTTAAAATCAAGGAGGGCATTCCAGGGCCAGTGATTGAAAGATCACATCTTAAAACTTGTCACACACACATACACACACACACACACACACACACACACACACACACCCCAGCATCCTATTCACTGGCTGGCTCAACCAATTACTTCAGTTGACATATTTGAGGCATTTAACTGTCTTAAAGCATAATTAATCATTGATTTCTCTGTATCTCTATGCGAACTTGGATGTTCCTTGAATGTGTATTTATAACCCCAGCTCCCAGAGAATCTTGCTTAGCAGTATATGGCAACACATGTAAAGGTGTTTTACTGTTTTGAGAAAATAACTCAGCTCAATAGTGAAAAGCTGTCGGTTATGGAAAAGCATCATTAGAGCTGCTGAGCATCTAAGAGCAGAGAGCTGTACAATGACACTTGTGAAGAGGAGCTGGGGATCTATTCCCAGGCTAGTGCCTCCTTACATAAATTAGTGTCTGCTCTCCCAGCCCCATCATTTAGGATAATATCCTAATATAGCACAGTTGATGGAAATGTGTATCAAAGAGGATTATTCTCCTATTCCAGAAAATAAAGGTTATTAAATGGTTCTCACCATTTTTACCACCACAACCTTGACAGCTGTGGTTGGAGATAGTATTTGATATCTCTCCTTCAGTACTTCATAACATAGAAGAAGTTAATCTAACTACTGGCAGCAATACTTTTAAATTGGACTAACATTTTACATGTTCTAAGTTCACTTCTGAAAAAGTACATTTTATGATGTACTTTAAATGGGATCACTGTCACAGACAAATACATACTCTCATACACTCACAGACATAAACATACACACACTCATAGACACAAACACACAAATTCTCAGACATGTAGACAGACTCACAGACATACTCACACATGCTCACACAAACACAAAAACATATAAACATATAAACTCTCATAAAGACACAGTCACACACTATCAGATACACAGGCACACACAGTATGTGTATATATACATAAATACATGTAAATACACAAAAATTTACATACAGATGCAAACATACATAGTCTGGTACAAATAAACATGCACATTTAAACATACTTATATAATACCTACATATGCAGACACAGGTAAGCTCACACAAACACAGGTAGCACATATATAATACACATAGGCACACATACACACATATACCCACACAGTCAGAAACATATACACAAAGACACACACTCAAAGACATGTACACACCCACTCACTCACACATTCACAGACATGCAAGCACACACAAGGATGGCAATAGAAACCTGAGAACTAGAAGAGGTCTCCACTGCAATTGCATCCCTGATTTGGCTATCAACCTGTGTTCAGGGTTTTCTAAAAGTTTGGAAACAAAGGTCATATTCTGCCAGCATTCTACCAGGAAAAGAGCAGTAACTTAATAGTAATGAAAGGATGAGGGCTGGGATGCCGCTTGGTCAGCAGGGTCACTGCAGCAGATGAGTCGTCCTGTACGTATGTATGTGACCCTGGCCCCATAGGAAATGTGTAACAGAAAATGCCTGGCGTGACCCTGTGCAGGGCGGCAACATAAGCGGAAATGACTTAACTAGTTTATCCGTCTTCTATAGGAAACTGATTGGTTCTCAGAGAACGTGGATCAGATAATTTAAACTGATTGGCTTAGAAACTATGGAGTGGCTTGTATTAGGTGGGCTTTGCTGTAAATTTATAAAAAGTGTTCATAGTCACCTACCCCGCGTGAGGGAATGTCTGTGACCCCAGATCCCTGAAATTAAAATCCTCATGCTATTGCATCAAGACTGTTCCTAGTGAGTGACTGGGGTGACGCCTTCCAAGTCATGGGGCACTGGGGTGCCTCTGTTTTTCTTTTGGGTCTTAAAGTAACACACTTGTATCCATCCGTTTGTGCTCTGACACAGTAACCTTGGGTTCAGGAGGGTGATGTTGTCTTATTATCAACACAATAGCATTTTCTCATGGTGATGAACTATGTGAGGTCTCTTATTTTTCAAGAGAAAACATTAGTCAAGTTTCAATATCAACTCAGCTTGTGGAGAAAAATTCCAGAGAACACTTTCCTCTCAGCCTCGGTTTCAAAACCACCCCACATCTGGACTACAATTGCTACATTACATTGGTTTAGAGTAAGTTTTAACTCTAGTATTTGTTGTTATACACACACACACCACCACCACCACCACCACCACCACAACAACAACAACAACAACAACAACCATGTGTGTGTGTGTGTGTGTGTGTGTGTGTGTCCCTCAGTCCCTCAGTCTCTTCACTCTAAACTTTCTGGAAGTATACCTGTAAGACCCCCAAAATGGGGAAATCCACACAAAAGTCTCGGGATAAAGCAACGCCCAAAGAATCAGCCAAAGACCGTTCTTGCTGCAAAGAACACAAGGTCTTTATTGGGGGATCAGTGCACAGGGATTGACTCATAACCATCCAGGGTCAGAGGAGATCAATGTCCTGTGTCTGGCTCCAGGGGTATTTGAAACCAAAAATCGCAGAAGGAGAAGGGTTTGGGGGATTCAGATACGGAAGTTACACTTAGATCATGGGTCAATGCATCCCTGGGGACCGGGTGTAACTGCATTCTGCAAGATGGATTAATTGCATTCCACAAGATGGTTTAACTGCATTCCACAAGATGGATTAACTGCATTCTGCAAGATAGGTTGGGCAAACATTAACTATCTATAGAATGCAGAGCAAACTTTGCGGTTAGCTAGTTCCTGGAATAGAGGTCAGGTGAGGAGGGAAGGGGCTACAGAGTACGGGCTTAAGATTTTTACAAAATGGTGGCACTCTGGCCTTCCAAAGCAGGATTTTCTGGGGGTAAATAAACAAAATTTCAAGGCAGGATCTTTCAACCAACATATAAGGAATGCTGATTGATTTGTTTATGTATATTTTCATTTTAAATGTACTATTTTAAATCATGAATGTGTGTCTGTGTCTATCTGTGTGTGGTGTGTGCACATGAATTAGGTCAGGGAGACCAGAAGAGACAGTGCATCGGAGTTAGTCACAGGCAGGTGTAAGGTGCACTATGTGGGTGGGAACTTAAGCATCAGGAGAGCATCTCTCAGCCTTTGAACCAGGACCCCCTTGGGACATGGAGAAGGACCCTTTCAGAGGGGTCACTTAAGACAAATGGAAAACAAGAGTATGTAATTACAGTACAATTCACAAAAGTAATAAATTTACAGCTATGAAGTAGCAATGAAAATAATTTTATGGTTGGAGGTAACAAATTGAGGATCCTCTCTAAAGGGTCACAGCACTGGGAAGATTGAGACCCACTGTCTGAGCAAGAGGAGTCAGTACTCTTAAAGGCCAAGGCACTGCTCTGGGACCTTACTTGTTTTCAATATAACAAATACAGTATTTTTCCTTATAACTCTTTTTTTATTTCATAAGAATAAAATGCCTAAATATTTACTTATGAAGTTGATCATGAGGAAAGAATTTACAAGGCTAACTAAAGGTTGACACCGAAAATTATTGTTCTCATGATGTGGAATGCAGAATTCTTGTTGAGTTCTCAAAAGTCTGACCATAATCAAAGTATTTATTGCTAATATTTCACTTCAGGTTATAGTGTGAAAAATGAAGAAGTGAAGGAAAACGACATTGAGGCAAAGGTAAGGATGAAAATGCAAAGGGTACTGGATGCCATTCGTGTTCCCTCCCCCCAGCGTTTGAGGTGGGCTTTCAAATCTCTGCATTAATCATTAGTTCTCAGCCCTTGAAGTTCCTGGCGATTTCTTCTTAATAGAATATTGCTTTCTGCTTTTACCTGGGATCCACAGCCAGCCACCACCTGGAGCTTCCTGTGGATCTGCCAGGTTTGCAGTTTCCTGATCCCAGCAGGTCACCTGCTGACAGTGGAACCAAGGAAACTCCAGATCGCTTCCCCAGAACTCACCCCTCCCCCTCCGGAGTCTGAGAGGAAGGGCTCACATAAGCTGTTATATGGTCTGACCTCCATTAAACTTTGGCCTCCATTGGCAAACTGTTGTCTGGCTCACGTTTCTTTTCTCCTCTTCCCCATCTATCCCTTAGCTTCTGTTCCAGGATCCCAGTTCGCAGTAGCTGCTGGCAGCTACACATTTGGACCAGTGGTGAGTTCAGCTGTGGAACTTCCTTCAGAGAAACCAGACAACTTCAGAATTGAGTCCCATACTGACTACCCAATAAACATCCAACGATTGGCTTTTCCTCAAGAGTGCTCACTTCTGTTTAGATGAGTTTAATTTTCTAATTTAACAACTTAACATAAAACCAATTAATAAATTTAATATCTCAATGTTTGGTTCATTTTTAGGCAGTAATACTTTCACAAATTTACTTGATTATACTGCTTTTAATCTAGGAACATTAACAGAAAATAAACGAGTTGTGTAGCATATTTTAATAAGACCATAATATTGACTATCATTCTTTAACTTAAATGTAGTTTCTCTAACATATTCACTTGAGAAATGCAATGTAGTGGAGACTATAGTATGAACCGATTTTAGTGTAAGTGAAATGGACACTGCAAGTGAATAAAAAACTGGAAATGTATGAAAATGCATCAGGATATTTTCTCAAATAGTTCATGGGAACTTTTTCTCCTAGATTTATTAACTTACATCATACAGGATTTTTGTTTCTTTGTTAGTTTGTTATGTCACTTGTCATTGCAAAGATTGTAGCTGATGGGCTGTATACATCATGCAATTTTGCCTTCATTCAGAGGTATTTTTGATTTTTAAGTTGGAACTTGAAATACTATGCAATTTGTCATCACAACCTTCATGGGCTGAAGACAGGTCATTTCTTGGTGCACACATGTCTTTCATTGAATCTTGTTATTGGTTTTACGTTAATACAGTATTTTTGTATGACTGTTTCCTTTTTCTCAAATCAGTCTACAATGCAGTTCAGTGTTGCAGTTATAATGATTAGTGCTTTACAAGTGCTAACTAATACTAGTTCTCACGAAACTCAGGTAAAGCCATTTCCCTATCTGTAGCAGGACTTTTGGTTACTCTGTGCTTTTTTTTTCATCTGATCTTTCAATCAACTAACAAAAGTTAGGAGAGAAAAAAGGATAAAGGATAAGGGAGCTTGTGATCATTAGACTACTTCCTGCTGATTAGGGGCTTGAGTTCATTGGTGAAAGTTTGATCTTCACTGTTAGGATATCTAACATTTTCTTCTTGTTCTTTCTTCTTCACACACTACTACTTAACATTAATTACATACATAATTAAATACAACCATTAGCTATCAATAGCAACCCGACAACATCTCACCTAGGAGTCACAGCATGTATAGTCTCTCTGGAGTTCTAGAATTCCAATAGTCACACACTCAAAGAACCTATCTGCAGTTGCCAAAATTATGCCCCTTCTATAGCATGAGGAAAAAGATTGTTAGCTGCTAGGGACAATCTGAGGCAGCCTCACATCCCACACCTAGGTTTAAAATAAAAGCATATTCTTAGAATGTTTCTTTATTTTAAAGAAAGCAAATGCACCTATAATATTCACCAGCTCTCTCACTCCTGTCCAAAGTTCAGGATGGTGGGTTGAAGGTCATCACAGTGACAGATGAGGGCTCTGCTTTATAGAGTCAAGAATGTGACTTGCTAGGATTGAAAAACTGACCTAGAATAAATTTCAGACTACAACTAAACTGACAGATAGGTTTTTTTTTCTTTTTTTATTATTGGATATATTCTATATTTACATTTCATTTCCCTTTTTTGGTTCCCCACCCCCAAAGGTCCCACATGCCCTTTCCCTCTCCCTGCTCCCTCATCCACCCCTTCCCACTTCCCTGTTCTGGTATTCCCTACACTGATGCTTTGATCCTTTCCAGCACCAGTGTCCACTCCTTTCTTCTTGCCAGACATCATTTGGTATGTGAATTGTGTCTTTGTTGTCCAAAGATTCTAGGCTAATATCCACTTATCAGTGACTGCATACCATGGGTATTCTTTTGAGACTGGGTTACTTCACTTAGTATGATGTTCTCCAGCTCTATCCATTTCTCTAAGAATTTCATGAATTGTTTCTAATGGCTGAATGGTATTCCATTGTGTATATATACAACATTTTTTTTATCAATTCCTCCGTTGAGGGACATCTGACAGATTGGTTTAAGGAGAGATGTCTTAAAGTAAGTAAGAACCATGTATAGCTAGACCTCTAGAATTCTCACGAACCTCAGAATGTTACACTAAAATGAAGAATCAAAAAAACTGTCTTAACAACAGATCCACAGATGAAGGCATCAAACTCAATATGTGACCTAACTTTAAAATGAGTTAAAGTTGTGTAATCTGAATGTACATCACAGAGGAATTAGACAAGAAATGCTTGAGAAGATTGTATGGACAGTCAGCTCTCTAGGAACTGGATGATAGATGTTGCTTATTTCACTTTAATTAAGGTCAGTTTCAGGTTTTTCTTTTTTATTTAGAAAGAATTTTTCTATGTTTTTGTTTGCTGTGATTTTCTCTGCTAGTTTGGGCATACTATGGAAGGCAATCTCTACTCCCAGTCTTCACACAGTCTGTCTAGCCTTACAAGCATAATAGCCAACTCACTTTCTTCCTCTTTAGTCTTGCTCATTGTATAGTGTGTGATGTATTTAGATCCCATCAAGCTTCTCAGAAATGCAAGAAGATGGCATTTTTACATTTGCACCCTCCAGGTGACAAGGGCTATTCGATGCTCCTTTATCCAGGGAAAAGAAGATTTCTGGGAAGTTTAACTCTTTTGTTCTCATTGATCTCTAGTTGAGCTGAATGAAGCTAGCTCTGTCACCTTCAACCTCATTGAACTCCTAATAATAATGTCTGCTTGGGCCATTAATACTCCAAGGCAGTGTAGACAGTCACATTTTTGAGTTTTTAAGTAAATCATGATGCCCCTTCTGTGTTCCTTCATATTTTCTAAGAATTATTTTTCTCAACTATTCAACATTTTTCATTGTCTCCTTGGATATTATATATTGATGATGTACTTGTAAAAAGTACCTTTAATTTTAGTAGCCCTATAGTGTTCTGGAACAACAATGCTCCTGTGTGTGTGTGTGTGTGTGTGTGTGTGTGTGTGTATGTCTGTGTGTGTGTGTATATATATATATATGTATATATATATGTACATATATATATATATCATATCTATGAGTGATAGCTCTATTATAACTTATATATCTTTTACTCAATACTGTATTTCAAATCTCATAAGAGGATCATTGACACTCAACCATGCCATTTCCATTTCCTTTATTATATTCCTAGCACCACTAGAAGGCTAAAGACATAGGTTCTTTCCCCTTCCCAACACACACCGATTACTGTGGACTTGATTTCTTTTTTATCAAAGAATAAAACACTTAATTTTTAAGAAAAGATTGGTAAATATTTAACCACTATTATATATAAAAATAATTTTGTTGCTTAAATTATTCATTTATTAACACATATAAGACACATTCCTTCAATATTATACTATAAACTTTTCCTATGATTCTTCCTCAGTGATTGAGGTTGGCTAATTAACTAATTATATGAAGATTGGAATCTCTTCTCAGATCTAAGAACAAGGACATTTCATCTCAGATTTTCTGGTAATGGCTATGGATGTAAACATCCCCTGCCACAGCTGAGCTAATTTTAATATTTTAATAAAGAAACAAAGCAATCAGGAATTATGGTACACACGGCTGTAGCCTTAGAAGCATGGTATTATACATTATAGTGTTTACTTTAGATGGAATTGTTAGTTGCCAGCCAATCAACTCTTTGTTTACAAGAGTACTAGGATATATGTTTTCTCTATTAGGACAAAAAAATATCCCAGCAAGTGAGAAACCTGAAGGCTAGATGACTAGGGATTTGAGTCATCTCTCACCTTACCCAGACTTGGTGATTCTAATTAGAAAAGGAAAAGCTCCAGGAGATATTAAAAACAAATGGTTTTGCTACCTAAGACACTACAGAAACACACAAATAAGGGTTCTAGGTAGACTATTTAATTGGTTTAAACTCTGCTTTCAAATTAATACCCTTGAGACATTAGATAATTTCTTGTGATTATATATTAAATTATTGTTACAATTATTGTCCAGGTATGTTAATACAAAGAGTAACCACAAATGCCTTTGGTGTTTTAAATTTTTACTTGTAAGCCCATTGATTTATAATGATTTTGAATTTAATATTTTTGAGGGTTTACACGTTGTTTACTAAACTGGTGATATAGCCTCAATATATAAATTATTACAGTCACTATTCTGTACAGTAGATCACTACAGTTTATCCCTGCTGAGCCAGTACTTCAGCCTGCATCTCACCCTTCCTACACCTTCCCTCCTGTCCTGCTAACCACTGTTCAGTTCTACACATCTACAAGCTATGTTTCTTCAGAGTCCAGGTGTAACTGAGTCATGTGATATCTATGACTGGATTATTTCACTTGACATGTTGCCTTCCAAGTCCATCTATTTTATCAAGTGATATCATCCACTTCTTTTTCAAGGCTGGATATTACTTCACTCTTTCTGTGTGTTGTGTTTCATTATCCAATCCCAAGGAATGGGTGCCTAGGTTGCACTGTATCCTAGCTACTGTGGAAGATGCTGTATATCTCTCTCCAAGTCTTAATCTGAACTTGCCTTCATTTGCAATGCTCTTCATGATCAAATGTTTTGGTCATAGTCTTATTAAGACCATTTGAGTTTTCTCTTCACAGTTTGGATTTATCAGATAATTACACTTGAATAAAATAAAAGGATTCATCCAGTAACTTTGTCGTGAAATGGTTTGGTTTTCTCTGGAAAGGAAGAAATCTGTAACCCCAGTTAAAGCTGCAAGTGGAGAGCATGCACTCTGAGATCAAGATGGAGCAGGCCAAGACAGAGGAGAAGACCAGGTTAGCCTCTCTACAGGCAACTCACAACAGGCTCCTTCAGGAACATAATAAAGCACATAAAGATAGAATTAATATTTTATAGGTTCTGATAAAAGAAAACATTAAATTGCATGTCATTTTAATAGAGGGCTTGCCACTGTGATTAGTATAATTTTTATATGCCTTCTGTATCAATAGATATAATTTCAAACTAAGTTATATTCAATTACTCAATCAAAGAGACCATTATCTGGTCTTACATAATTTGTATTTTCCCCTGTAAACAAAGTCCCCAGTAAATCTCAATGTATTACAATGAGTTAGAATTTATTTCCGAACTCTGTCACATTCTGGTTGTGAATAATTCAATGAGAGTTTTCACAATTAAATTTCTCAAATCAATTTGAAAATATTTGTTACTAAGCTCATGTCTTAACTATATGAAGTATGTACTTAGAGAACATAATTTATTATTGTTTTTGTCTTCATCTTCAGACATATTTCTTGATCCATGGTAAAAAATGTTTGTCTAACACAACTGAAACCTGAGCTTGTGGTGCACTTTAAATGATATTTATGTATGTCATGATTAAGATTCACAGCAAACCTGTAAGTTTTTTTCTATAAAGCACTACTTTACAGATGAGTGCATTAAGCTATGAGAGCATTAACTCAAGTTTCTAGGTTAGAATGGAAGAAACCTGAATTTGTTTGATTTTTATTGAATCACCATATAATGTTTTGTCACAGCACATTATGGGTCTGAAATTCTCCTAGAACAGCAGATTTTCTCATTAAATATAGACTTCAGGTTCTGTTCTGAGTCATCATATCACTTGAATCATAGGATCAATATCATATCTTGAGTGATTTCCTATGTGTATTCTTATTGAAGATCTAAGCACACAGCTCTGCTCATGCATAGCTTCTACCCTGAAGGGTGCAGGAGCAACTTGATTGCAATCGATTTCAGAATGGTTAGGAATCTACTTTATTAAAGGACTGACCTAGGAATAAAAAAATTAGTCTTAAAGAATAATAATTCATTGACTTTACCCTGTCCTTTCAAATACCAACTAAGAATATGGCTGACAAGTGACCTATAATGACTAAAAGTAATGAAAACAGGTGAGCCTTATGTCATTTTCTATTATAAAGCATGAAGGTATTAGACACACAATGGAGGCATATTTCTTGCCTATGTTTTAGACACTACTTGGAAGCTACAATTACCTTATTATATATAGGACTGTGAGCAACATAAATTTGGCTTCTGGTGATAACACCATCTACAACTTTCGCTGATCACCTCCATTCCCTAGAGAAAAGCCTTCTGTACCTAACATCCTTTCCCAGTCTGACATGTTATGGTGGTCAGTCTGAAAAATTGCACATGCCAAATTTTAACTCCAACTGGGAATTTAGCATTAGAATTTAATACCTGCCTTGGATTCATCACCTTCATCTTTACACACCTTCAATTCAAGGGCTCTGACTGTTTGGAAAGCTGTTAAATAACTACTAAGACATTTTCGTTTGTATTACATTCAGAAAAGTGTAATCCTACATGCATGCTTGTAGACATGTGCAAAATAACATTTATATTTGCAGTCTCCACAATGTATCAAAGCTATTAAAAGTTAGGGAAGACAATAATGTTAATGGAATCTTTATTGACTGTCTTTAGCCACATTCTTCTTATTATCCCGTTCTTTTTTTTATTTTTTATTGGATATTTTCTTTATTTACATTTCAAATGTTATCCCCTTCCCATATCTCCCCTGTGGAAACCCCTTATACCATCACTCCCCCACGACCCCCACCTCTATGAAGATGCTCCCCTACCTACCCACCAACTCCTGCCTCCCTGCCTTGGTATTCCCCTGCACTGAAGCATTGAACATGCTCAGGCCCAAGGACTTCTCCTCCCACTGATATGGCCAACAAGGCCATCCTCTGCCACATATGTAGCAGGAGCTATCAGTTCCTCTATGAGTATTCTGTGATTGGTAATTCTGTCCACTGGAGCTCCAGGAGGTCTGGCCAATTAACAATGTTGCTTCCCCCATGAGGCTGCAAACCTCCTCAGCTCTTTCAGTCCCTTCTCCAATTCCTTCGTCAGGGACCCTGTACTCAGTCCAACTGTCGGTTGTGAGCATCTATCTCTGTATTTGTCAGGCTCTGGAAGAGCCTCTTAGGAGACAGCCATATTAGGCTCCTGTTAGCAAGCTCTTCCTGACATTCACAATATCTTCCAGTTTGGTGACTGTATTTGGGGTGGTTACCTGGGTCAGACAGTCTCTGGATGACCTTTATTTCAAGCTCTACTACACACTTTGTATCCCTATTTCCTCCCATGAGTATCTTGTTCCACCTTTTAAAAAGGACTGAAGTATCCATACTTTGGTCTTCCTTCTTTGTGCGCATCATATGGTCAGTGAATTATATCTTGGGTATTCTGAACTTTTGGGCTAATATCACTTATCAGTGAGGGCATACCATATGTGTTCTTTTGTGGCTGGGTTACCTCAATAAGGATTATATTTACAATAATCCTGAAGAATTCACGAAGTCATTGTTTTTAATAGCTGAGTAGTATTCCATTATGTAAATGTACCACATTTTCTATGTCCATTCCTCACTTAAGGAACATCTGAGTTTCCAGCTCTGTCTATTATAAACAAGGCTGCTATGAACGCAGGGGAGTATGTGTCTTTATTACATTTTGGAGCATCTTCTGGGTATATTCCAAGGAGTGGTACAGCTGGGTTCTCAGGTAGCACTAAGTTCGATTTTCTGAAGAACTGCCAGACTGATTTCCGGAGTGTTTATACCAGATTTCAATCCCACTATCAATGAAGGAATGTTCCTCTTTCTCCATATCTTTACCAGCATCAGATGTCACCTGAGTTTTTTTTTTATCTTAGCCATTCTGACTGGTGTGAGGTAGAGTCTCAGGGTCATTTTGATGTGCATTTCCTTGATGACTAAGGATACTTTCATTCATTGGCTTTACAGTGAATATGACATTACACAAACTGTCCAAATATATCACAATGTAACATAAGTCAAAAAGGCACAAGTTTGTATTCTGGCTTTATCAGCTGAACAGAGAGCCTACAGAGGACTGAAGAACTTGCTCAGCTGTGCCATGAAAGGCAAGGGAAAGGAAGCCAGCTGAGCTGTGCAGACCAGCAACATTAGGTTATGAGAGTAACAATTAAATAATAATATCCTGCTGATCCACTAATTCCATAAATACCAAGTGTTGAGTGTTACAGTGCTGCATGATGATCTCAGTAGTTACTGTGCCTCAGTAAATAAATGTTACAGAGAATTCAATTCTCACAGACATTGTGATAGGAATTGTAGATTGTCTCACAACATAGAGTTACAATAATTTTTATATTATAAGTAACTTTATAAAATCCAATAGCACAAGTAAGGGTAACATGTGAAAGAACATTTAACAAGAATAAGGAAATTGATTCAAGATATAGTTTGAAGCTATTAAGGAATTAAATATACACATACTTTACTTTAAAAATATTGATTGGCTAATTACCTTTTAAAAAGATTATTGTAGTTATGATCTTTATGAAATTGGAACTTTCTGACTGTCATACATTTCACAAGTATTTAATTGATACCATCAACATAAACAAAATGTGACTTTTAGCCTACGGGTTATCAATGCAAAAATAATTGGATGTTAATCTTCAGTTATAATATAAAAAGACTGACATTCTTCTAACTTAGGCAGAAGCAATAGATACCCTACCATGGGGGAAATAGAATTACCAATTTCTCTAGAAGTGTAAACATCTATGTGTCCAATTTCTGATTTTTATATGGAAAAATGAGTCATAGCAAAGATAAATACATCTTTAAAAACTGGATAGGGTGTTTTTGGAAGCGAAACAAGAAAAGGGATAACATTGTGAGAGGGATTACAAATAGTCTCACAACATAGAGTTAAAATAATTTTTATATTATAAGTAACTTTATAAAATTCAATAGCAAAAGTATGGGTGACATGTGAAAGAAATGTAAATAAAGAAAATGTCTAATTAAAAAACAAAAAGATTAATCAAAAATTAACTTTGTAGATGCACACCTTTTAAAAGAAACATTATAAGATTCTATATTTTAGAGAAATCATCTCTTCATATATATGATAAAATAAAGGATTACTAGGGCAATTGATAAAATTGAAGGTTTATTGAGACAAAACTCAGATACAATGATAGCCATAAAACTACAATCAGAATATAACAAAAAGTGACTTGGAGACATTTTCATATAAAACTGAAGATTGTCATCTAATATATGTATGATAAAAATGAGGATAACAACATAATTTATAAAATTGAGTATTTTTTTTAAAAAACCTCAGATACATTGAAAGGCATATAAATAAAATTAGAATGTAATTGAAAAAGGAAATGGAGACATTTTTGTAATGTAATGAAGATTTTCATATAATATATGTCTGAATTTTTATGAAAAATAAAATAACAAGCTATAGAGAACCACATGGTTATTCCTATATATATATTCCTCTTCATTACACAAATATACATCCCAGTTTGCTGTTTTCTGAGATAGTTCTATTACCTCAGTTTTAAAAATGTCTCTCCTGTCTCTTTAATATTCCTTTCTAAAAACACTTATCACATTTAATCTCACATTTTTGTACTTTCCCTATAACCCACAGGAGATTATCCATATAGATTTTTATCTAGGGAGCTAGCTACTGATAAGGTCCATCTGTAAACTGGAATTCAAGAAGAAATAAAACACACAAATTAGATTTATTTCATCCAGTCTCATAATATACTTCATTTTGGCCCTGATCTTAAATGCTTAGTAATGTATTTGCAATTATGTTTGCATCGCTCATGCTTCCAGGCATCTACTAACTTGTGAAATGATGAAGGCGACTTGTACAAGATATATATATAATTATACAGAGGCGGGTATGTTTTCAGTGGGTTTTGTGGAGACTGACATTATGTACATCCAACTCAAAGTGAGAGTTCAGGAATGCTGCTGATTCTCGGCATGATCAATTCAGTCATTGCTGGTTCTCCCTATTTTGTGCTCCATGTCAGGATAACATCTGTAGAATCTCAGTGGATAGACAGACTTGAGTGTGTTTTACATGTGTCTCAGCTCATTTTATTCTCTGCTAAATCAAGTTTGAATAATTAGATATTATGACTGTCTTAGTTCATACAAACTGGAATAATGCATTGAGATCCATTCTTTCTATAAATACCATGATGCATAATATGGAGAAAGGGTTATGCCCCTACTTAGTCTTTGGCTATGTAGTAGATAGGGCAAAGTGGAGGGCAGACACCTGGCAAACAAAGTGAACAACATCCCCTAAGTCTCCCAAAGAAAGTTGCTTTTATTATATTAACTCATTTTGTTGATGGACAAAGTGCCCTGTCACCATCCCTTGGTAACATTTCCCAGGTCTTTAGGTTGGCCAAAAAATGCCCATCATGTTGTTAGCTTGTTACTTGCTACTTTTTGTTAGCAAACATTTATTGTAACAGAAGTGACTAGTAACCCCTACATTTCTAATCAACTCTTGTGATCTTCATTCATATCTGTGTCTTAGGTTTTTTTCCCACTCTGGTAGCAGGTGACTTCCCCCCTTTTAACTCCTAGCAAAATTACAATTTCACTATCAATAGGAGAAATTCCATCATTCAGCAAGACTTAATTTCTTTGATGACACTTCTTTGTATTTCCCTAGAAAAGAGCACATGTTATAACTCTCACCTCCTGCTGCAGGCTTGCTCTTTATATTCCTATGAAATTTTGTGGATTTCACTCCATTCCTCTTCAACTCTCATTGCCAACACTGTATCAGTTCCCCAAGTATTTATAATGCCTGGCATAAAATTTTCACACAGTTAGTATTACCCTGTCTACTAATGAAAAATGCTACAACCAGAGAAGGGATATAAACATGGCCCTCAATGCATGGAGCTGAAATAATGGTAATTACTGTTAGTTTCTTTCCAGACACAGACAGGATTAAATGTTTTATAAAAATACACCTCAGGATGAGGCCTTCTACAGAACTTGCAAATAATAAGGTTTACCCTTCTATCCCAAGGTCTGCATCTGTGACATTAAGCAAGACACATGCCATTGTGGGTGACAGGATGTTAAAAGGAGCAGCTTTAGTTTAGATAGTTCACAATGAAGAGAATTGGGTCCTTTATTTTTATTATTATTCTCTTATATATTAATCCTAAACTTTACCCTTCCAACTCTCCTCCCAGTTTCCATGCCAACTTCTCCTCTATTTCCCTTCAGAAAATGGCTGCCCTCTCTCTTGGGATATCAATCAAACATGCCTTATCAATTTGCAGTAAGACTAAGCACCTCTCCTTATATTAAGGCTGTATGACTCAACCCAGTAGACTGAAAGGGGTGAGAAGAGCAGTCAAAATAGTCAGAAACAACCCACTCTTCCACTGTGTCCAAGCTATACAACCATACCATATATTCAGAAGACCTTGGCAGACCCCAGCTGCTCCCTGATTGTCTCTAAACTGGTTCTTATGAAGGCCACAGACATTGATTCCCAAGCAAACTGTGTTTATCCAGGTAGAAAGAGTGATTCTACTGTTTCCTTACTCCCAAAAATCGTGAGACAAGAGCTGAGATGAAAACAAAAACAAAAAACAAAACAAAAATCACCTCCTGATCTCGTCCTATATTAGGAAGGAAAGTTAGTACTGTTTTGATACATATAATAGGAGGAAAGTGGAGTAAAGGAAGTTGGGAAGGTAAACGTTCTATTGCTGCTACAAGAGGAGCAGGACATGTGACCAAACGCACACAGAAAGACCCATGAGCCTTTGTTCAGGCTCCAGTGAACAGTGGCCATGTTCCTTTTTGTCACTGGGCTTTCAGAACTCTGAGCCAGAACATTATAACTAAATATGCAAGGAAGGAAGTATGAGGGTGACTTTTGGGACATTCTAAGAATTAAATATTATGATCGCCTTTTAAAAAGTACACTTTTAAATATCTTCTTACTTTTAAAACAATGAAGTAGCTTTCACTAAATACCAGTGATCCACCTCTGCCATGATGAAACAAGTGACATTCTATCTCCTGTATAATTACTCTTGCTTACCTTAATACTCTATAGTGAGGCTTTCTGAATTCATGCTGAATATCTGAATTAGTCCTAAAATTTCTCTCCAGCCTACAGGACATGAAGACATGTAAGGTGGTTAGATATGAATCAGCATACACTGATTTTGCCTTTCTAATATCAATATCTAGTTTGTAGAATTAGTCTCGGTCAGTGATACATCCTATAGATTTATTTGTGCAGTGAGAGTAAGTTGTTTGTAAATTAAGGAAACTTATCCATTAGTAAAGTCCTCAATTCATTATTTCTTCTCTGAGAATTTGAACAAGATATTTCATTGTGAATTGCTGATGTTTCTTTACTGTTTAATACGATTAAAAAATATGTCATTGACATGGGGGTAATTTTGGTACCACATTGATAAGTGCATAGAGATGAGTTTTTATTAATTTTCCTGAAATTGAAAAGGCTCCTGGGAGTTTTCTTCATCATTTACATAAGATTTGACCAAATGAAATCAAAGGGTAGGGTCAAATTCTGATGTCCACATCCACCATAGTGATTGGCACTAAATACAAATGCAAAAAAAGTGAAATAATAGTTATATGATGAAGACAGAAATAGAATTTTCTGTTTGGAAATATGTTTAATTTTTATTGTCTCCAAACTGAACACCACTCACCAAGGAGATCAATTGTGAAACTCAGACATCAAACTCAGGAATTCATTGTGGTGTGATGAATCCAAGTAGGAGCTCTCTGTGAAGTCACCTCTTTGAAGTCTGCCATTCCTTTCTATTTAGTGTAATTAGGCTTAAGGTTCATCTCTTAAACAGTGGAGACTAAGTGAAGTTCCTAATATTGGAAGCTGAGGTGTTTATTTTTTCTAATTTTAGCCTTTCCTGCAGTTTTAATGGTTTCCTATTGTTTCCTTTTTTCATTTTCTTTCTTTTTTAAAAAAATATTTGTCTCTTTTATTTCACGCTTGTGAGCTAGACCAATGTCTGTGTACAAAATTTGATTCAAAAGCAAATAAGTGTTATTGTATCCCACAAGAAACATGCATCATAATTGCTTTAAACAGATCTCAAGTCCTATTTTAAGACTCTAGTGTTGTTTTTTCTTTCTCCTACTGAGGCAACATCTGTAATTTGACCTATACTTTTTTTGCTTCTAGATATCCTTATCTAGTGACATGTAGATTCTATGTATCATGTCAGTTTTCTATGAACCTGTGGTGACAGAAAGTTAACAGAGCTCATTTATACACTTCTGAATACTCCCATTGAAGGTCTGCATTAGGAAAGAAAATAAAAGTCACATGATAAACTTGGAGAGGCACAATGTAATAGGAAGTAGGAAGAGATGTCTATTTTAACTTATGTCTAGTAAGGGTAAATTAATTAAAATGCAATTGAATAGATACTGATGATGGCAGATGCTCTCCAATTGAAGCACAAACTATAACTGTTAGAAAGCAGACCATGCCAGGTGCTCAGAGGTACACAGAATGAAACATCGGGAGTTCATCCTTTAGTATAATCCCAAGTCAGTACATTTTCTTACAGTGTGAATGAATCAAAGATATTTCTACCAGATTGTCTCTGTAACTCATATGCTAGATACCCACCTAGCGTCACTTTCTTTTTAGGAAATGTGCCTGAATGCTTTCCCAAGCTGTTTGATATAATATCTGAAAATATTATGTTGTGGTAGATTCTCTGGTCTGATTCATAACAAAAAAATCCCTGTTTCTAAGAGTAAAAATAGGTCACAAATTTAAAAAAGCATTGTACCCGAGCAGAGCAGAAACAAATGAGGCCAATACAAACAGAGAGTATTCTATTACTACTGTACAAAATCAGGGAGAATTCCCTTTACCACTAAAAAACATAGAAGCTCATCACTGTCCTGATTTTGCCCAATGTAGCTCATCTCCTGACATTTCTTTCTGTTCTTAATAGTGTTAGATGAAACTCTGTCACTTTTTAACTTTATCCTGGCTATTTTCCCTCACTACATATCCTGCCTTTTGTTCATGCCACAAGTATAAACTCAAACATATCCTACAGCTTCTGAGAAGGATGCAACCTGATCATTCAAACAATATTTGCACACATTTTCTTTAAACATATATATGTGTGTGAGCCCCCACAGAAAAGCCTAGGGCGAATATCTATGAGTGACCAAATGCAGGATGCATCTATCCCCTCACTTGAACCCAGAACACCTGAATAATGTTTCTCTGTCTCATGCTTCCTGTCACATGCTGAATATCTGGCTTTGGCTTGAAATCTATTTCTCTTTTTTCTGCTTTTGGGTGTGTTTTATTCCTCCCCTCATCTCTCAGGAGAAGCTTGCTTTTCCCCTGTATGGAATCATTCCATAAAATGGTTATCTTGGTTATGCTGCTTTTGAAAGCAATCTCAAGTCCCACCAAGACAGAAATTAGAA